>CM035135.1:88457757-89657757 GCA_020205605.1 Panax ginseng | reverse complement strand
TCTTGATGTTGTTTATTTAACTGTTATGACTTGCTGAGCAATTAAATGCTCACACTTGCTTTAAATAAAAACATTTTTAGCAACCGATGTTAGAAAGAACTTAATAATCCCGTAAAGATCATGTTAATCGGTACCCAAACGAAGTGCTATTCAGTATATGAATGAGCGTGAAGATCAAGTCAATACTTGTAATATAGAATAGGTTAATTAAACTATAGACTAGTTTAATGAACTATTATGTATCCTTGGTGGCGGATGAAAGTCACTCTTGTAATATGTAAAGAATAATGTAGTTGTCATTATTTGTAATGAACGAGGTTATAAGGTATTAGAACCCGGGATTTGAGAATGTATGTTGTTATATTTACCTATATAATGATGTATATCTGGAAAGAGAGGGGATCGTGATGTATGGAATCCGGGTGTGAAAATAGACCAGATTTCGGGGCATCACATTAGGCTTCTATCCCGTTCCTGGAAGAGTCTCCTCACTAGTGCCAATATTGAGAACATTTCTTCTATTTTAAGAAAATTTCAGCAGCACCTCCTATGGTCTCCAAGTACACGAAAATAGACTAATACAACTAAGTCTAAGTATTCACTCGGAGAACATGTAGAGACACCAACTGAAAAATCCTCAAAAGTTTAAAAAAACGTACCCTATGAATTGGCACCAACCTAAGTGAGAGACATAACTTCCAGTAACAGTCCCAAACTGGGAACCATTCGACATTCACTCATAATGAGTGAATGTCAAATGGGTTTTTAAGCTCCTATTAATACTACATGCACATGAAGTATATATGCAGTTTACTACATGATGCGTCAAGCATATGTAGTTTACTTTAGCTATGCAAAACTACATAAGTATTTTTTTTGCTACATTTTTAATTTCGGGATTGGAATTGTGATTGGGGTTGGGAATTCGAACCTAAGACCTCTTGCTTGGCAAGAGGCCTAGGGTACCACTTCAGCCAAAGGCTCTTGGTAGCTACATAAGTATTAAATGTAGTTTGCATATTCATTTTACTTTAGTTGATAAAACTAAGCAAATACTACTTAGTATTTTATTTTATTTTATTTTATTTTATTTTATTTTATTTTGTATTATAGTATATAATTATTTTATATTTTTATTTTAAATTTAATTTAATTAATCAAATTCTTTTTTTTATATGTTATTATATTTAAATATGTCTAATTTAAGTAATTTAACTTATTTATTTCAATTGTTTTATTTATTTTATGTTATTTTATTTTTTATTTTATAGTATATTATATCATTTTATTTTAATTAATTATTTTATTTTATTTATATTTTGTAGTATATTTATTTTATTTAATAGTATATTATATTATTTTAATTTAATTAATTTTACTTAAGTAATTTAAATTATTTATTTTAGTTAATTTATTTACTTTATTTTATTTTATATTTTTAGTATATTATATTATTTTATTTTAATTAATTTTATTTATTTTGTATTATATTATATTTTATTATTTAAATTAAGTAATTATTTTATTTACTTTATTTTTTAATATTTATGTTATATTAATTATTTTTTATGTAATCTATGTGTTATTATATCTAATTTAATACCTAATCATTTATTTGAATTTATTTTATTTAATTTTATTGTAATGTATTATATTGTATTGTATTGTATTTTGTTTTGTTTTCTTTAATTTAATCTAATTTAATTTGTTTTGAAGTTGGAAGTTGGAAGTTAGAAGCTAGAAAATGTATGCACCTCTTTAATAATAGCAGGGCCCACATATATTTTCAAATTTAATTCAGACAGAAATTCCGTCGGGAATTCTGTCAAAAATAGTCACACCTATTTTTCTTAGCTAAATTAACCAACCACAATATATTCATAGCACAAATTCCTGCCTCCAATATCAATATATCACATTCACAGTATCAATATACCCAATAATAACTATGAAACACTGTAATACTAACAAATAAATTATTTATTATTAATTCAAACCAAATTCACAACTAAACCAATGAATTACATACTGTAAAATTGAAGGGAATTCCTAGAATTTTTATTGTTTAGAATATTTAGAAAGCAATGCATTACATCACAGCAAAAGCAATTCCCAGAATAATGATGGGTTTCAAATTAAGCCTCAATATAAACCAAACTGAATGTATAGCGAAAGATCAGAATATTTCTCAACTCCAAATTAACAATTAATTGATCAAAATTTATACCCAAATTTATGCTTAACCATATATCAAAAAATTTAGGGTTCCAAATCCAAAATTAATTGATAAAAACTAACCTTAAATTGGGAAATAATTTCAGTTTGTATGAACGAGAAGAAGTAGAAATTGAACTGGAATTATTGTAGCTAAAGCCACCTACTGAAAAATCAGATGTGTGAAACCACTTAGGGTTCTGGGGAACGGAGGTGTGGCGGTCGGAGGTGAGGTGGCTGGAGGTGCGGTGGCAAAGTGGGTTTGACGCAGGCGAGATGAGAGGGACAACAGTAGTTAGAGAGAGAAAGAATCTACTTCGACTGAGTGAGACGCTATTGACAGCGATTAGGTTTTAATACTTACTATTCTCGACAGAATTCAGTCACAATTAGGTCCGTCGACCATATCGTATCTTCGACTGATGTTTCGTCTATCTTAATGTTTATTCCGTCGAGGTTGGTAGTCGCGCTGGAGGGAAACTTTTGCGCCACAACCATGTTCTTATTCCGATGAAATTTCGTCAAGGTTATTCTATTTTTGAGGGATGAATGCACATAATATTTCGTCGGGAATACATTAATTTCGAGTGAATAACTTTCGTCGACCTTAATTTCGTCGAAAATAGTCATTTTCCTTGTAGTGTTTATTTTGTGACAATACCGGAGCTGTTGCATATGCCAATGAACCTAGGTCTTATTAGAAATCAAAACATGTGTTGCGGCGGTTTCATTTGATTAGAGAGATCATTGAAAGAGGAGACATCATCCTGGAGCGTGTGGACTCTCAAGATAACATTGCAGATCCATTTACTAAAGTTTTAACCCAACAAAAGTTTGATCGTCACTTAGAGAAGATGGATATAAGATACCATGACGATTTAGTTTAGTGTAAGTGGGAGATTGAAAGTAGTATGCACACAAGCCAATTATATTTGATATGATGTAGCATATACTTTGTAACCTTATTCATTTATTAATAATAAAAGTTAATTTATAAAAGGCTTTTATTTTATCTACATGTTATTGTTATATTAAATGTGATAAACTCATAGTTTTGAGCAATTCTTTTAGAATCACGATGATGATAATGCTAATGAGATTTAAATTCTTAGATAGCTTAAAACTCAAATGGTGCCCAATCGTTGGATTACTAAAAAGAGGATTAGTGAATCCGGATAGATTGGTACATACGTTGCTTGTTCTCAAGAAGAGGATGATTGATCTCATAATCATTTGTGTGGAGACACTAAAGCAATTATGTAGGTGCTTATTGGAGAATAAGTTCATTGAACGTGGCTCACTAAGGAATACCTAATGGAGTTTTACTTGTTTGTTAATAGGAATTCCTCTAGTGATAGTTGTACAAGTATCCTTAAAATTGAGATCATCATAGTATCTTGTGTATGATGAGTTATACTTTGACATGTCCTGTAAGACCCTTAGGGTATATCAAAGGGAATGCTTGGGTATAATAATTTGTACATGGAGATAATGAATGATCAACAAAGAATCTACCACTTCTAGTAAAAGGAGAGAATGTCCTATGTGATTCGATAAATGACAACTCAAGAATCCTTGGTCAAGGTAGAATGAAATTAAAAGGAATTTCTAATTTATATTATTTAAAGTTGTGCATTTGAGAATCGAAATACATATAATTAAATAAAATAAGACTTGACAGTACTTTCATGTCTTATATTTAATTGGGACATTGTATCGTAGTAGGATTGAATTACATGGTAACTATTCACTCAAAGGTTCTTTTATGATTAATGTTGAAATCTATATTATCTGAAAAGTCGTTGATCGCTAATTGAGCTTACCCTTATTGCAAAATAAATTTTATTTATTTAAATAAATTAAATCGTTTAATTTATTTATTTAAATAAGATTAGAATTGTTCTAATTGATTTATTCACAACCAGTTTAATATGGAGAACCTAAAGAGTCACACTATAAAAGGAAAAATATTTATTTAAGAAGTAAATTGTATAATCAAAATTGTAGACACTCTTTCCTTGCACTATTGTTACTAACCATGCTGGAGGTCAGAATCGTCTTCAAGAGACAACCCTGGAAGTCAAATCTAGTTCAAGTCCTAGAGATAACCCTGGGAGATCCAAGTTTCAGTCCCGGAGATAACCCCGAGAGATCCAGTTCCAACCCAGAGATAACCCCAGGAGATCCAGTTTCCAATCCCGGAAATAACCTCAGGAGATCTAGTTATAATCTCAGAGATAACCCCGGGAGATCCAATTCCAATCCCAGAGATAACCCCAGGAGATCCATTTCTTATCCCAGTGATAACTCTGGCTGATCCAGTTTCAACCTCGAAGATAACCCCGAAATATCCAGTACAACCCCGGAGATAACCCCAAGGGATCTAGTTCAAAGCCCGAAGTAAACCCTAGGATGTCAAACAAACCTTAGAGACAACCCTCAGGACTGTCAGAGTCAACAGCAGGCTAATCTCGGAGATAACCCTGAGAAAGAAATGCTACAACTGCATCAAACCGGAGACAACCTCGATAAGGGAAAATGGTCATTTTGCCACCTCAACATCATTTCAAGTCAGTTTAACTCAAACTGCGTCAAAAGATGTCCCAAAAGAACCATAGCTTAAATCCCGAGTGAAAACTGCACAAGACAACTCAACGGATAGACTGCGAAGACTTGAAGATCTGGTCATGGACCCATCTTCCCAAATTCGGACAATTTCTAATCTCATGTCATTGTGTAGCTCTCATCAACGGATTTCTGAAAAGGTATTGCACGCTTCCATCGGATGCCCAGATTAAAAGTTATGAATGTTCGAGCGGCTAACACGTCGTCCGAGTGCATGTACTTCGAGACGACGAGACCCGTAAATCCCGGGCAGTCGCAGGTAGAACGGCGACCATCTTGGTCTATAAATAGAACCCCCCCCCCCCCCATCAGCTCATTTGAAAAAACAAGAAGAAGAAAAGAGAGAAAACTATGTCCATTTCAGCCCTTAACTTCTTCTAGAGTGCTCCAAACTTTGTGATTCTTCTTTCTAAACATTTGTAAGCTCGTGTTCTACAACCTACTGAAATTTAACTGGTGGAAACCAAGTTTTCAAGCTCCAAAAGTGATCTGAAGTCTTCTTGGCAGCCCACTGTATGATTTTTCATATTTTTAAAACTTTCTACTACTTTAATATATATATACATATATATCAAGATTCTCACCGATTAGTTACGCCTGGATCGTCGATTCGTGGCTTTTTTCTTCTTATATATTTATATAACTATATATATAAACTTTAATTCGAACAGTTCAGCCTGGATCAAATATCCATGGCTTTATCGCTTTTGTATATATATATAAGTGATAAAAGGCCACGAAGTGAACTCGACGCCAGATAGGAAAAGTATATATATATATATATATATATATATATATATATATATATATATAACTATATATATTTACTACTTTTACATATCAGCTTTAATTGCTTTCGTTATGTAGATATTTAATATTCCAGCCTGTGGACTAGAGTTATCTAAATCTAGCTATCTCAAACTTTTAACTGGTTCAAAAGTGTCTAAACTGGAACTATTGAAGCTAGAATGGTTTAGATTTATTTAAATCTAATTTTCTTTCTAGCTTTTGTACATATTAATCTCTCATGTGAGCCTAGGAGCCATGAGGTCGAAGATTCAGCCTGTGAATATAGATCTGGTTCCCACGATGGACACTTTTCAGCTGCAGCCAGCTTGTAAATTATTTATGGTGTCTGGATATCCTTTGATGGCTCTTGTAACGCTCCCAAAATCAGGACAATTTCTCTCCCCGATCTTGTGCATTAATATTATCCTGTTCTAGCTTTAAAACATTATTTAATGTTAAAATAACTAAAAATGCGGAATAAATTTTTTTTTCTTTCTTTCCATTCATTCATTCCCTGAATCGCAACCTTTACAATTCTTCTTTATACTAGAATCATATTTCTTATATGGTTGTATACTCTGTGTAAACGTATTAAAAACTTAAGTCTCAATACTTCATATCTTTTCTATCGATAATTCACTTATTTTATAATTATATTTATTCTCATTTCAGAATAAAAATTCTTTATCCATTCAATATTTCAAACTATACATAACTGCCAATTACATTTAACAAAACTATCAATCATAGATTTATACCATTTCTAATTCAAGGAAATGTATTCATTTTGCACATCGTTCAATCTTCATCATCCGTATAGCATGTAATATTTCTTAACATCATTAACCTGCAAAAAGTTTGTGTTTGCAAGATTGAGCTCGACAACCCAACAAATTTAACAGTCTATCATGTTTCACATCGCACACAATTCCATATGCACTATATTTCCCTTACTATGCATATCCGCATGCATCAATAATTTCTTACAAAATATACATTCATGCATTATACATTTCTAATTTATCGAGTTACATCATACAACATGTGCAATCACATATCACATATAAATTGAGTTCCATAACTCAATTAACTTAGCCATATTTTGACTTTAACAATTCATAAAGCATGGTATGTAACTCACCACATAATCACATTTAATCCACAAACATAATAGAACTGAAAAACTTGCCTTGGTTTGCATTTGTCACTATACGTCCATCGAACGTTCATGATTTAACTTCTATCCATCGCCGCACGACCTTTTTGTGACCTTGATTTTGATCTTGATATAACTCCTTAGCTTTAATTCTTTGTTCAAATCACATAAAATAGCCTGGACAGGACACGAATGGAATGAGTGAACTGGCCAAGGACTGGACAGGGAGCTTCGGTAGGTTAGAGAACGGGAAGTGGTCGGATAGTATGGGCAATGATAGCCAGAACTGAATTAATTTTGCTTTAGCTTTACAGGATTTTAAGCCTTGCTTTTCACGAACCTTTCCTTGCCCCATATTGTTTTTACTTTATGGTTACTTAATAGGCTTGCTGAGTAATGCTTTCACTTCTCTCTTTTGGAACGAAATGGAAGGGCATGACTGTTTGTTTGGATCAGATGTAAAAATGGAATGGAAAGAGCAGAGTCCTTGATTTCATGACCCTGGGTTTCCTTTTAAATTTTCAAGTAATTACCTTTGCTTAGTCGGTAGCTACTAACATGCTCAAAGGCCACCTCCTACTTACATCCTTAAAGACTTAGCACTTCATTACTTGAATTTCCAGCAAAATGGATTAGCCAACTTCAACATGTACTACATGGATAATAATCTAAATATGTACACATAGTACATTACTTACGTTATACATATATTATATTACATAATATTTCCCATTTATATTATCTTACTTACAACTAAAATAAGATAATATATAAAACAACATCATTTTCTTTTATTAAAATAATTTAGCTTTATAAAAACTACTTTCAATTTCTTATAAGTTGGTCACTGAACTTAAATCTTCTCTAGTATTTTCCTTCGTCTTTAAAAGCTTGCAAATGGCATATTCTCGAAATATTCTTTATTCCTTAGCATATTCGTTAAGATATTTTCTTAAGTTATAAATATTAGGTTTTCAACCCTAAAATTTTTGTAATTCGCACAATTCTCCCTCTTATCTTTAGTTTGCTTTTATTAAGTTATTTAATTACTCAAACTTAATAACTTAGTTTAATCAAATAAGTTACTACATAAATCTCCTTAATTTGTTTCAAATGAGAAGAAGAAGAAGAATACACCTACCTACTAAATTACTACATGCAAATTAATTAGGAAGGACACGTGTGTCTATGATTTTGGTTATGTGCCAACAATATAACAGAACTTACACGTGTCCATGCTTCTTTCTTTTATCTCATAGCATACAAGCATTTATAATACATATATACACATTATATATTACATGTAATTTCAATAATTTAAATTTGTACATTTACAATTATGTATAAAAATTATTCTACTAATTATGAAATTAATCCATAAGAAAGTTAACACTTTTGTATAGTGTAACGAATCAACTATTTAAATAATCAACATTCACCCCATTACCTAATTTAAATAACTTATTTAAATTATACAATCTATATTATATAATTTAATTTAATTTCCTCCTTATCTTCATAAATTATTTTCAAACAATTTATTTATATATTAAATATATAATTTAATATATTAAATCATTTATTCAAATATGAATTTAATTTAGTAACTAGTTGGTACCAATATACATATTTTATATATTGGATCTCATCTCATATTTTTATCAGACATCATTTGGTATAATATTAAATATTATACCATTATCCATGTAACATAATATCATATATCCAATTATTTTCTTTCCTTTCTATAAATTGCCTTCACAATTTATTTAACGAATGATATATATTAATATTTTCACTAAATTAAATACATGCATACATTACACTCAATAATGTAATATATAATTTCTTCAATAAAATAGTGGTTATACATGAAGTATATTTAATGCCACCAATTTATCACATTAAAATAATTTAATATAATAAATTATTTTAATTCTACCCATCTCATTTTCTTTAATGAATTGCCCTACAATTTATTTACATATAATAAATACATAATACCAATATATTTATTAAGCATAAACATCACATATTGCATAGTTCATACCCACCATACAACATATTATCTAATAAGAATTTTATTTATTAATTCTTATTTTAATATCACCCAAAAATTTGGGTTATCACAGCTCTCACACCCATAAAGAGCTCGGCACTTCTATGTATCTTATTTTCGAGATGCGAATCGAAGATGCTTCGCATCTCAAAAATAAAATCAATCAAGCCGAATACGGAATAAAATGGAAGTATTAAAGGCCTCAATTACTATTGAGCATAAGGGTTGAAAACCTGTTATTCAAAACATCACTGCTATATCTTGTTAAAATTGAACTTTTATATACAAATCAAACCTTTTATATGTAGGTGTAAACGAGGCATAGCACTACTTCCAGATAATTGCACATAAGCCCAATAAACACACACACATATGCAGATAATTAGGGTAATTAAAAAGTTGCGGTAACCGTGTTTTCACAAAAGTTGGGGGGTGCCTAACACCTTCCCCCGCTTAATCAAGCCCCCGAACTCTATGAATCTTAGTTTCCAAGGCCTGTTAAATAGAGTCCAACCATTGGGCCTTTGTTCAAACCTTTCAAAATCGGTTGAGTTGGTACAACCATTTCAAATCTACCAACTGGTGACTCTAATTTTCAAATCGTCGATATTTACATGTTGGACTTTTTTTAAACTTGCCTTTTCAAACAAAACTCAACAAATAGAGAACAAAAAAGGCAAGAACAGAAAGGGGTACAATTTTCTAGATGTCGACAAGTGGCGACGCTGCTGGGGATAATAGAGGGCTTATTCCGATGTTCAACCTTTTCAAAAACCCTTTTTATCTGCTTGTGTGTGAATGTTGCATTTACATTGAATGGATGTGTACTAATACTTTATTTACTGCACTTTAGTGCCTTGCACAATATCTGCCTATGGTATTAGTGCTTCGCACAATGGCATCATTTCATACGGTTAGACACGATGTATGTGAATGTATGTTGTCTGATTCCTCCACCAGGAGGCAAAGCCGTCGATGTTTGATTACTGTACTCAAGGGAGACTAATCCCGCAAGGCTCGGGAAAGGTGCCACCCAGATTCGCTCTAATTGAAAGGTCGGATTAACTTCTTATCTAGTAAATTGTGATGATCTGGGGACCTTCATGCCGAAAAGCTGTGAGAGTAGCCTAAGGTAGGTCAGCATCTGATAAACCAAACACGAAGGGAAGTCTTTTCATGCCTTCCCCTTTCAATTACATATAAATTCAATTCTATGTACATTCCATGTAAATCTCAATGCAATGAAATATAGAGGAAGATGTAAATCTAAATTCCTTTCCCTATCAAGACCTGTCATACTATCATGCCATCAAAATAACTGACATCTATTTTGCATGAGAACAATAAAAAACTCCCAAAACAGACACATTACATAGCATACAGCCTCTTAATGTGTATCAAGACTAAACTACATAATCTTTTTGTAGGCAAATAATTGGTCTCGTTACTCGTTCAAAGTTCGAAAAGGCACTAAGCCCACTTCCAGACATAGCTACAAGTGCCTAGCTTGAACCTACTCCTGTTTCCCGAAAAGAGTTTGAGGGACTAAGGAATCAAATAGCAGAATTGGCTGTCTTTCTGAAAGAACTAAACAAACAAACTCAGGGTCCATAAATACCCATTTAAACAGAATACTCTGCACAGGGAGGAATCTAGGGTATTGACAAAAAAGTCCAGATACCTGAGTCTCAAACTGAGAAATCTAACAAAACCCCTAAAATCATCCATCTAAAAGAAGATCAAGAAACTAGTGATATTCGAAAGAAAGTCCAACAAATGAAAGAAACCATCCGATCAATCAAAGGGACAGGAGCGCATGGAAGCGTTACTTATTCAGACCTTGGCTTCTTCCCCGGGGTTCATTATCCAGAAAAATTCAAAATTCCTGATTTTGAGAAATATGACAGATTGAGAGATCCTTACACTCATTTAAAAGTGTTCAGTGGTGAACTCGGATACTACGCCGAGGATGAAAAACTGAGAATGCAGTTATTTCAAAAGAGACTAATTGGAGAATCTAGAGCAAGGTATACCAGATTAGACAATTCCAAAATCTATAGTTGGGAGGAACTAGCCCATGCATTTCTAAACCAATATAGTTTTCAAACACAAATGGCTCCAGATAGATATTAAATCACCAAAGTCAAAAAATAAATCACTGAGTCATTTAGAGAGTATGCCCAAAGATGGAGGCGTTTGGTTGCTCAAGTAATCTCATCTATGACAGAAATTGAGATGGTAATGACATTCATAGACATTCAAGAAGCTCCATTTTATGAGAGGGTCCTAGCAGGTATAGGAAAACCATTCTCAAAAATGATCAAGCACGGAGAAATGGTTGAGATGGGGTTGAAATCTGGGAAGATTAAAGACCTCGCTGCTTTAAAAGTCATGGCTGGGCATATTCAAGCTGGAAATTATGGGAACAACCCCCGGAGGGTCCATAAAAAGAAAGAAGAAGATGTCTCCTTGGTGCTGTAAGGACAAACTCAGAGAGGCAATAAAAATTTTCCCATTCAAAGGAGAAACTATTACCCTTTTCAATCCTCTATTGCAAAAAGGTGGAGAATTCAGACGTCCAAGAGTGTTCACACCCTTATAGGACTCCTTGGAAAACATATTAAAGCTTCTGACAACGTAGAAGAAAATTATCCAGCTCTTTCCACCAGCCAATCCAAGTGGAAAGAATTTCAATACAAGTAAGAAATGTGCTTACCATTCTGTAGCTCTGGGTCACGACACCCAAGATTGTTGGGACCTTAAACAAAAGATCCAGGATCTAATAGATAGTGGTGAGATCATGGTAACAAAGCCAGAATAACCACTTGTGCAAGATAACCATCTCCCTCAACACAAGGAAGAGAATGTCAATATGATCAACAGAGGGAGTGAAGAAAGTTCCAATTACCTCAGATATGTGTGTGGTTCTCCCTAAACTAGCAAAGATAATTCTGATAAGTTGGATTATTCAGAATTCTAGTTTATGATAAAATTGGAAATGAAGTCTATCAATGAACAGATCAATCAGCTGGCAGAACTGGTGATACATCAGTACCAAGTCACACGACAACTATTCAGTTAGGAGCACGCAAGTCTCATCTCCCTTATCACAAAGAATCAAAAACAAGCCCAAGAGAATGAAACCTTAGAAGAAAGACTTGCAAAAAAGTATGATCTCAAGCTCGTCAGGAATATGCAAACCAACAGGAGTTCACCCCTTGGGTCAACCAATTAAAGAAATTTTGCATATGTTGATCAATGAAGGGAAGGTCACAGCACTGCTACCCCCAATTAATCCACGTTTAAAGAGATTGGATGCTACCGGGGTCTGTCAATACCACTCCAATACTCATGGTCATAACACTAAAAGCTGCTGGGCACTTTGTCATCTCATCCAAAATATGATTGACAGCGGTGACCTGCAAGTGGCAGACAGTGACACCGTATTGCTTTAGAGTGGGAAGATATTTCCTCCAGGAACACAAAGATGGAGGGAAGTCATAGCAGCCATATCCTTTGAAGGAGACTTGTCTGCAACACCTCATACAATTCAATAAATAAAGCTCAAAGGAGTGAAAAACCCTTTGAAGGTGGCTGGACCAGAACCACTGGTATTGACATTCAGACTGCAGTATCTTATCATCGGCCTGAAAAAAAGTCCCATGGAACTATAGGGAGGTTGAGGCATCCACTTCACATCAAATTACTGCGGTATCAAAAGAAAACCCGCTATATTTATCTCAACAAGTGATGAAACCAGTCATCAAATCCAAGGGGAGAGTGCCCGGGGAGAAAATTAAAGAATTCCTCCGCAAGATGGGACATAATGAAACCAAGGTGGTGCAAAGCTTGAAAGAAGCACCTCAATAGATATCCATTCTGGACTTGGTATTCTCTTCTGAAGATCATCGGAAGGTTTTAATGAAGATACTGGAAGAAGCCCGCTTGCAAAAATAGTGGACACTGAGGAGTTTCATCATTTAGTAGATCACATTTTCAATAGCACTGTGATATCTTTCACTGATGATGACATACCCGGCGAAGGGACAGGTCATTTCAAGCTAGTGCACATAGCAGTGATGTCTTTAGGATATGTGGTCGGAGGTATGCTAATAGATGGAGGATCTTCCTTGAACATTTGCCCTTATGCCACGTTAGAAAGAAGATCAATCCCAACCAGATCCGAAGCAGCCACATAGTCCTAAGAGCGTTCGATGGGTCTCGACGGAATGTTGTATGAGAGGTTGAATTTCTTATAGAAATTAGTCCACATACTTTGTACATATCCTTTCAAGTGCTCAACATCACCATAGGATATAATTTGATGTTGGGAAGACCTTTGATCCATATGGCAGGAGTCGTTCCATCCACTCTTCATCAACAGGTCAAGTACATTATCAACGGTAATCTAGTCACTGTTAATGCTGAACCAGAATATCATGTCCATGTCCAATGTGATAGGCCTCTAGTAAGTCTCAATGAAGGAGTTGAGCCTATCAGCTTCAAAGCCCTCGAGGTAAGTAACACCCACTATCAACCTATCGGTGCTCCAGCTTTGAAAGCCATAGTTTCCACCGAAGTAATGTCAGTTAGTCAAGAAATGATAACCTTAGGTTTCCAGCCTGAACAAGAGTTAGGAAAAAATTAGCAAGGAATCAGATGCCCAATTCAAATTCCCAGCCAGACAGAGAGGGCTGGATTAGGCTATTCCTCTGGATCAAATTGTCGGAACCCGTATAAGCATACATCGGTTCCTTTATCTATAATTTTGCTGCCAAAACTTACAAATGCAGGATCTATAAGGCCTCTAATGAAAATTCCTATTTTCGTAGTGGGTATACTATTTCCTAGGCCTAGACCGACTAGTGGGAAAGAAATCCTAATTCCAGACCCAGACATGGAGGAAAGGAATCAGAGACTCAAACAATAAGTGAAAAGCCGATTATCAAATATGTACTTCCTAGTACATACCGAGGGTATGAACAAGGATATCTCAGATAATGACTGCTCAGAAGATCAGATCCTGACCCATCGCATCAATAGGGCTAAGGAGAACCGGTCAAAGGAAAGAACTGACCCTAATATAAATTTAACCATGGTCATCATCAAAGAGGAGGAGGATGACAACCGGTTCTTCATCACAGCTGTCCACCAGGACTTGACCCTAGGCAATTGGAGCAACACTCCTTGCATTTGCCAAAAAGGGTAAAAAGGGTAGAAAATCCCTCCTCCTTACTCTATAAATAGCATTAACTGCTTACTTTTGTTGCATAGTACTAGCAGTTACTTTTCTCATGCTTTTTCTAACACTTTGTGTGATCAAAGAGTTTCATATATTGAGTGAAAGCATTTTGTTTTCAGGACTTCAGAGTTAGGTTTGTCTAACCTTGTTAATGGAATGCCAAATCTTCATGATGACTACAACTTTGATGTAAAGTTGGACTTCAGCTTGATGGAGATTGAGTAAGAAGACTATGAGGTGCCTGAGGAGATCAAAGAATGTGTTGAAGATAAACCCAAACCAAACTTTGATTAAACCACCTCTGTCAACATCGTAACCTCAGAAAACCCTTAATAAATCATGATTGGCATGGACCTTACCCCAAGCGAAAGGAAGGACATGGTTACGCTATTGACCTAGTTCCAGGATGTGTTTGCGTGGTCTCATGAATACATGATCGGTTTGTCTTCTGATATCGTCATTCATTGCCTGCCCATTAAAGACGGATTCAAGCCAGTCAAACAGAAGCTCAGGCGATTAAAACCTGAGTGGAGTTTGAAAGTTAATGAAGAAATTGTCAAGCAATTCAAAGCTGACATCATCATGGTATCAACCTACCCTGAGTGGTTATCCAACATAGTTTCTGTGCCTAAGCCCGGAGGGAAGGTACGAGTATGCATGGATTATCAGGATTTGAACAAAGCTTGTCTCAAAGATAATTTATCGGTAACGTTTATCCACATACTCATAGAGAACACAGCTCAGTATGGCATGTACTCTTTTGTTGACTACTTTGCTTGGTACCACCAGATCATGGTTGCTGAAGAGGACCAGGAGAAAATAGTCTTCATTACTACGCTGAGGAACATTTTGCTATAAACGGTTGTCATTCGGTCTCATCAATGTCGGTGCTACCTATCAGCGAGCCATAATGGCTCTTTTCCATGATTTAATGCACAAAGAAATTGAAGTCTATATGAATGACATCATCGTCAAATCCTAGAGGGAAGAGGACCATATAGACCATCTCAAAAAGCTTTTCAACCGGTTACGCAAATACAAATTAAAGCTGAATCCAGCCAAGTGTGGGTTCATTGTCAAGTCAGGCAAATTGTTAGGATTTCTAGTAAGCCACAAAGCCATTGAGCTGGATCCTGCCAAAATTCAAGCCATCACTAAGATGCCTGTGCGCCGGACAGAGGGGGAAATACGGGGATTTCTGGGGAGAATCAATTTCATCAGCAGATTCATCTCCCAACTCACAGCAACGTGTGATCCCATCTTCAAGCTGTTAAGGAAAAACTCCTCCGAGAAGTGGAATGAAGAATGTCAAAAACCCTTCCTTTCCATCAAAGAGCAATTGGTCAAAGCTCCTGTCTTGGTACCTCCAAGGGATAATGTTCCCATGTTTATGTACCTGTCAATCAATGACAATTCCATGGGCTGCATGTTGGGACAAAAGGACAATAGAGGCAAGGAAAGAGCTATCTATGACCTCAGCAAAAGATTAAGCAATAGCGAGCAGAAGTACACGTTGATTGAAAAGACTTATTGTGCATTAACATGGGCCTCCATGAGATTATAACATTATCTCCATGGTCACACAACCCATCTCATATCCCGCATGGATCCTCTGAAGTACGTATTCAGCAAGCCCATGTGGATCCTCTCAAAGTTGATTGTGATGACCACGTCAGGAGATAATATTAATGCCAAATTAATGGAAATGCTATCCACGCTCCTCCAAGTGAACTCCACAATATGAGTTCACCATAGCCCTTTTCAATGTGGGGAATGGATGTGATCGGGCCAATTGAGCCCAAAGCCAGCAATGGTCATCAGTTTATCTTCACCATAATCGACTACTTCACCAAGTGGGTAGAAGCACCCTCTTTTCCCAAAGTCACTAAAGAGGTAATCATTAATTTCATCAGAAATAATGTCATCTATCAATATGGACAAGCGAAGGTGATCGTATCAGACAATGCCAGAAATCTCAACAACCAGATGATGGAGGAATTATGCAGCAAATTCAACATCAAACATCTCAAATCCATTATTTATCGTCCAAAGATGAATGGTGCTGTTGAAACGGCTAATAAGAACATCAAGAAAATCATGCAAAAGATGTTTGCTAATCAAAAAGGTTGCCCTGACTTGTTGCCTCTAACTCTATTAGCCTATAGAACGTCAATGTGCACTTCAACTGGGGCAACCCCCTACTCATTGGCCTATGGCATGGAGGCAGTGCTCCCTATAGATGTAGAAATGGAGTCCTTAAGAGTATTAATAGATTCTCAAATAGAGGAAGACCAATGGTTGAAAGATCGGTATCACCAGTTATATCTGATAGATGAGAGGAGGGCCACATCCATCTTTCATGTTCAATTATATCAACAGAGGATAGCTCGATCCTACAACAAGAAAGTCTGGCTACGGTAGTTCAAAGAAAATGACTTGGTCTTGAAAAAGGTCCTTGCCAATCAGGATCAATCTAAAGGAAAGTTCACCACGAACTGGGAAGGCCCTTTCATTGTCAAGGAGGTATTGACGGGAGGAGCCCTCAGATTGCAAGAAATGGACGATGAAGAATTTTCCCAGCTTATCAACTCAGATACCATGAAAAGGTATTATGTCTGAATTTACCTGCAAACCAGCATCTTGGTTCTAGATCATCAATCCATCAATCAAGTCAATTCAGGTTTTCAAACCTTTCCAACCGCACCTTTTTAGGTCAAGTAAGAACTACGAAAGACCTAATCTCCCCTCATCAATGGGAGTACATAGGCAGCCATCTATGGTGCAGTCTAACCCCTGCGAAAATCCATAAAACCCTTCACCACATACAACTTTCAATCCATTCAGGCCAAAGCCTGAATTACGTAGACCTGATCTCCCCTTATCAATAAGAGTATGTAAGCAGACATATATGGTGCGGTCTCACCCCTATAAAATTCACAAAAGCCTTTCAATGGTTCTGTGATCATCCATTCAACTTTTCAACCATTTAAGACAAACCACAGAGCAGGAACTACCTGGTCTCCCCTCATCAATGGGAGAAAACTGGTGACCTTCTGTGGTGTGGTCAAACCAAGTCTTTACAACTCAAGCCATAGAGATGGAATAACCTGGTCTCCCCTCATCAATGGGAGAAAACTGGGGACCATCTATCTTGCGGTCGAACCCTCAAAGGGGAAAACCAAGCCATAGAGATGGAACTGCCTGGTCTCCCCTCAACAATGGGAGAAAATCAGAGACCATCTGTGGTGCAGTCGAACCCTCAAAGAGGAAAGCCAAAACCCTTCTCAAACCTCAACGACATTCAAAAACCAATCCCAAAACACCAAAGAATTGGGAAACCCAAAGATCAACGATCCATTCTGAATGATCCTGGTACATCTCAATATCCATCCACCAAGGAGAAGTTCAAAATACATCAAGATAGCAAGTCATGAAGAAAATGACAACTATCAAGCAAGTAACAAGGCATATCTAAAAGGAAAATGAATCAAAATTGTCATATAATATTGTTTGATATATACAATGTGTCATGTACATGATAAAAATGGCTAACCTAGTCTATGCAGGGAAATAAAAGCTAATCTATAAACCCATGGATAAGCGAACAACCAAGTCCAACATGTCATCCCTCTCAAAAGATGGAGGTGAATCTATGAGCTCCTGCCCCAAGGTGTCCATGCGATCCGGGAGATCTACAACCATCTGCATAGTGCTACAATGCTCATCTATGAAGGCACTCATCTTTGTGATAATGCTAGCAGTATGAGATCTAAGTACAGTACTATCTACAGTGGCAATGTCTCGGGTAGCTAGAGCCTCAGCACATTCAATAACAGCTGCATCCCGAGTCGATCGAGCCTCATCTCGCTCAATAAAATTGGTATCCCTACTAGCTAGGGCATCATCGCTCCCAATAAAAGTGGGGTGTCTATTAGACAGAGCTGTCAACATCAAGGCCCTAGCCTGATCCCTCCCAAATGTCATCAGATGCAATCTCGGCTCCAAATACTCTATAGAAGGTGGAGTCACAACAGTGGGAATTCTAGGGGAATCAACTAGAGCTACTATTAAACCAGCAAATAAGTCATCCTCAGTGGGAGAACCAGGTTATAAACTCCTCATCATCAGAGTCAATACTCGGCTCTGAGGAAATAGCCCTAGACGATGTAATATCTGCCTCCATCCATCCAGAATACTCTGAAGAGCGACCTGGATGACTAGTCAAAAAGTTAACCCTCTCTCGATGAGTCCAATAGTCATAAATCCTGGTCAAGTCAATATGACAATCGCTGACCCACTGCCCCGTCAAAGGGATGAATATCTTAAAACTGATCAAGCTATCCCATGATAAATAGTTGATGATATATGGTCACCCTTCTTAAACCAGCCAGGGGAAGATAGTCCATGCCTACTGCATGAGTGATAAATTATAGGTAAAGTTGAGTCCTAAACAAGGCAGAACGGCAAAAGGATCCTCAATCCCTGACAAAAAGGCCAACCAAGATGTTGCGTCTGTACACTTAGTTGGCTAAAAGAAATAAGATATGGCTATCTCATGAATAAAGTAATACCCATGAGGTCTGAAGGTGCCAATCGGTCTCAAGTGTGTCATAAACCACACGTATAATAAGACAACACTGCCTCTGAAAACCCCCATAGAATGGGTGTAGAAAAATGTGGCCGACCTCAAGGTCTTTGCCAATATCATTGGCAAGATGGTATAACCCTCCCTGAGAGCACGGACTACCGTAATCATGCCAATATCCAGATGGTCCATGTACAAAGGCATGTACAGATAGGTCACAATTGACATCAAGAAAATATCTACGCAGGCAGCCTGCCACTCACCCTCAGTAATGGTGAAGTCCCCGGAATGTCATAGATAGTTGTCCAATGACCCAAATCGGTCAATCAAGAAATCTAAGGGCACCACATTCCCCTAGGTAATCTCCTCCAGGGAAGATCTGCGCCTCAAGCCTATTAAGGTCATAAACTGTCGGCTTATGTCACCGACAGCCATCCGAGCGCATAGATGATCCAAAGGTAAATCTGTAAGACGCTCATACTCCTCCAATGTAGGAGTTAACTCATAGATATCAAATCTAAACACATGTCTCTCTGGTATCCAATAATCTATCATGCCCTATACAAAGCCCAACGGTACCTGGAACGTCAAGAGGGTCATGGAGTGCCTCAACAACTGATTAACTGTTGCTCGATCTAGGGAAGACAAACTGCCATACCAAGATCTCAAAGAAGAGGCCACCAACATGGGTGGGGTATGCCCAATCTGCCTAACAGTAGATGAAGACATCTGTAGAGCCGTATCATAAGACCATCCAAGGGTTAATACTAAACTCACATCTGGGAATGCATATCCATGACATAATGCAGCATCATAATAAATGATAAATGATAATATGATGTAGGGAATAAAAAGCATACATTCATAAATACATCATCTTTGTATACAACTGGAAATAAAAAAGTACAGGGAAATGGGTCACAACCGCCAAACATCTAACAATGGCCTATCAAAAGATATAATGAGAAATGGGGCACTACCGCCCAATATCTAACAGAGACCTGTCAAAAGAAATAACAAGAAATGCATCAGAAGAATTCAATGATGTCCACATCATCCAATTTATCCACATGATGTAACTCCTCCTGAGTCACTAAATCTCTGCCAGAAGGGATATCAGGCCGATACAATGGAGGATTTGCGTAGGTAAAGCCATCAAAATATGGGTCACCTAAAGGGCCAGCGTGAGATCTGGAAGGATCAAAAGAATCTTCCTCTGATGGATCTCTGCCTAAATGCCTAATGAAAAAAATGTGCCTGGTCAAACTCTCAATCTGCGTCAAATGAGTGGGCTCTCACACG
This sequence comes from Panax ginseng, assembly GCA_020205605.1. Lineage (NCBI taxonomy): Eukaryota > Viridiplantae > Streptophyta > Magnoliopsida > Apiales > Araliaceae > Panax > Panax ginseng. The sequence goes on along the minus strand of CM035135.1, from coordinate 89,637,785 downwards.
CAAGAAATCCAATCTATCATCGTGACAGAGCCAGGAACCATATCCCCATAAACTATGTGGCGCAGGTCTAATCTCTAATGGTGTGAGGGAACCACCAGCAGTAAAAAGCCTCCTAAGTGAAGGGTCCCTCTGACAAAGTAAAGTCATTGACGTCCATCAAGGGAATCTCGGTGATCAGCTAAGATAAAGGCCAATGACGCCTGACAGGAGGAAATCTCACATGTAGTTCTCCTGATAGCACACTCTCCTAAATAGAGCTCCCAACCTTCGTCGGTCAGGAGAGGAATCCGACGGGTGGACACTACATATTCGACACAAGTCGGGAAACCACCCTCAAAGCTTACTGTCAAATGGTCCTCAAAGTAGGGAACTCATGTAATGACATTGGCTGTTAACAACTCCAACTATAAGCTAGAAAGGGTGAAACCCTCAGTTACAGGAACCTCCTCCAGAGTGGAGCAATGCCATCGTTGTCCCCATGCATAGGTGTCCAGACCTAACTTTCTAACGGGACGAAGACATGGGAGCCTTTCGTAGGCTCAAAACTACAAATGCAAAGATTAAATATCTGCGATCAGGAAAATTGGCAACCCGAATGAGGGGAAATCAAAAATCAAGAGAAAATGCTCACCAACAAAAATGGGTAAAAGCCTAACCAAGCCTCTGTCACGCTAACTAAGAATAAGCGCATCCCCTTGAGGAAGTAGGCAAAGGTGTAGGAGCCCCAATAAAACTCTCTGATATGGTCCACCTCCCGAGTGGCGCTGACTAAAGCGAATGACACTATTGAAGAGTTATCAGCCAGGAAACAACCCCTGAGGATGATCAGAAACAATCGCTAAAGGATGCGATCTCTAACCCTCTGCTCATTGGGCAATGGCTCAGTCAGAGCCCCACTCATGGCATCTACACTCAAGGGACTAGAACAGATTGTTCGACCCTTGAGCGTCGTGGTTGAGACTCCCAACAAGGATCTGACGGCAGCCGGGGAAAGGTCAGCCACCAAAGGCACTGGCGCCCTTGAAAACTCCAAAGTAGTGATGAATTGCCAATCCATCTGTGTCATCATCACCTCAAAATCTAGCAAATCTAGTCAAATGTCTAGTAGTCTTTATCCTGTTCATGCCATTACATTGCATAAACATGATAAAGAGGGGCATCTTTAGACACTCAAAATTTTTCATTCCTATTACTAACCATAAAAGAGGGCAAAATCGTTTTCCAGAGACAGCCCTGAAAGTCAGATCCAGTTCAAGTCCCAAAGATAAGCCCGGGACATCCAAGTTTCAGTCCCGGATATAACCCTAGGAGATCCATTTTTAATCCTGGAGATAACCCCGAGAGATCCAGTTCCAACCCCAGAGATAACCCCGGGATATCGAGTACAACCCCAAAGATAACCCTAGGGGATCAATTTTAAAGCTTAGAGTCAACCCCGGGAGGTCAAATCAACATCACAGATAACCCTTAGGACTGTCAGAGTTAACAACAGGCCAATCTCGGAGATAACCCTGTGAAAAGACTGCTACAACTGCATCAAAGCCGGAGATAACCCCGGGAGAGGCAAAATATTCATTTTCCACCTCAACATCATTTCAACTCAGTTCAACTCAAAATGAGTCAAAAGATGTCCAACAAGAACCATAGCTTAAATCTTGAGTAAAAACTGCACAAGACAGCTCAACGGATACACTACAAAAAGTTGGAGATTTGGTCATGGACCCATCTTCCCGAATTTGGACAATGTCGAATCCCATGCCATTGTATAACTCTCATCAATGGCTTTCCAAAAAAGTACAGCACGCCTCTATCGGATGTCCGAATTGAAAGTTATGAAGGTTCAAGTGGACAGCACGTCGTTCCAGTGCACGTACTTTAAGACGACGGGACCCGCAAAGCCCGAGGCATCTCGGGAAGCCACAAGTAGACCCACGGCTGTCGTGTGTTAACCTGTGACCATCTTGGAATATAAATAGACCCCCCATCAGCTTATTTGAATAAAAAAAAGAAAAGAGAGAAAACTCTGTCTATTTCCGCCCTTAACTTCTTCTAGAGTGCTCCAAACTTTGTAATTCTTCTTTCTAAACACTTATAAGGTTGTGTTCTACAACATACTAAAATTTAACTGGTGGAAACGGAGTTTTCAATCTCCAAAAGCGATCTGAAGTCTTCTTAGCAACCCACTCTAAGATTTTTCAGATTTTTAAACTTTCTACTACTTTAATATATATATATATAGGCTATATATATATATATATATATATATATATATATACACAAATATATACAGTTTAGGCTATGGCTATTTGCTTCACCACGTTAGAGCCTAGCCTAGAATAACTATATGACGGATGGATGAAACCGTCGCTATAGCCCAAAAATCCATCGTCACAGCCAACTGTGTACTACACAACTGTGTACATATATTTTTATAATATATAAATAACTATATATATATATATATATATTTACTACTTTTACATATATACTTTAATTGCTTTCGCAATGTAGATATTTAATATTCCAGCCTGTGGACTAGATTTATCTAAATCTAGCTATCTCTAACTTTTAACCGGTTCAAAAGTGACTAAACTAGAACTGTTGAAGGTAGAATGGCTTAGATTTATTTAAATCTAGTTTTCTTCCTAGCTTTTGTACATATTAATCTATCATGTGAGCATAGGAGCCATGAGGTCAAAGATTCAGCTTGTGAATCTATATCTGGTTCCCACGATGGACACTTTTCAGCTGCAACCAGCTTGTAAATTATCTATGGTGTCTAGATACCTTGCATGGCTCTCATTCCCATAAGGAGCCCGACACTTCTATGTATCTTATTTTCTCGAAGATGCTTTGCATCTCAAAAATAAAATTAATCAAGCCAAATATGGAATAAAATGGAAGTATTAAAGGCCTCAATTACTATTGAGCATAACGGTTTGAAAACCTATTTTTGAAAACATCGCTGCTATATCTTGTTAAAATTAAACTTTTATATACAAATCAAACCCTTTATATATAGGTGCAAATGAGGCATATCACTACTTCTAGATAATTACACATAGGCCCAATAAACACATATACACATGCAAATAATTAGGGTAATTAAAAAGTTGCGGTAACCATTGTTAGTTCCCAGTAGGCACAATATAGATCTAGAAGGGGGGTTGAATAGATCCTTTTTCATTTCAAATACTTTTCACATTTATTTTGTATTGCTAATGACTTAGCATATGACAATCATAAGAATCTTTTCAAGCACAGCGGAATAAGTAAAATATCCCCTTCATTAAAATTATCCCGATCATACATACATTATTCATAGAGTTAGTTTAGTTGTAAGCAGTTAATACATACATAGCAATTATAGTAGTTAGGTACATAATGTAAATGACATAAAGTAAATGACACAAGGCATTTTAAGTGGTTCAGAGACTCAAGCTCCTAATCCACTCTTCTGCTTTCAACTAGCAGGATTTCCACTAAGGAAGGGCAGCACCCTGAATCACTAAGATTCCTTCAAGGCCAGCAGCCTTGGAACTTTAGTTCACTAAGAAATCTTCAAGCCCAGCAGGCTTGGAACTCCTCTAGTTCTCTTGGAACTCTTCAAGCCCAACAGGCTTAGAACTTCATTTAGTCCCTCTAGACAAGGACCCCTCAGGCCCTGGCTTCTTGTTGTTTTAGTTGTTGTTGTTGTTGGTACCTTGCTGCTAAGATGTCTTTAAGCTTGAACATCTTATGTACTTTGCAGCTTGGCGTAGTCCTCTTGGCATTCTGCTTAGAGTCTGGACTACATCTTCTTTGGTGCAGCTGATCTTTACTCTTTTCTGCTCATCTTCATCTGACGTCAGCTGTGCACCATCACCATCTGGATTTTCTAAGTCTCTGAGCTTTTGGTAGACTTAGTCTGGCGCTTAGCAATCCCTGAACATTCTTGAATGTATTGCAGACATAATTCTGCATCTTTTCTTTTTTAGCTTTTGGTTCATGGTGATCTGTAGAGTGGCTCTCTTGATATTATTTGTACTCTGCCACTTTTCTGAATGCTATCTTCTTGGCCTTCTCGGCTCTCAACTTAGCTGCCATCTTCAGTGGCATTCTCATCTTTGTTGAGTGAAGCTTTTAGTCTGTTCGAGTCCTTCTTCAAGGTTGTTTCACTTCCACCTTTGTAGTCTCACTGTCACTGAGACTTGTTCTGTTTAGCTCTGGTGGAACACGTAGAGTCAACAATATAACATTCTAATAACTCAACGATTCTGCAACTTCAGCAACTATTGATCCTTGAAGCTCTGGCTTATTTATACTCATACCCAATCTTTTCATTGGGATATAGCCGTTGAAAGTTAATTGAATTACTTTGCAGATCTCGAGTTATTTGGTGCAGACTATAGATGTGATATGACATCCCCTTTTTCATCTTTTTGACACCGTAGTCTACTATTTCACCTACCCCATCAGAGATGTCACTTTGATGCCTCAGCCAGGTAATCTTCTTTATTTCTTCTTTCTGACTTCTCAATTAGAGCATCATAGATTGTCCTTTTGTATCGATGCTCTCAACTAGAAATGTTCAAATATCAGTCTTCAGATTGAACCATTGACAATGCTTCAATCTTCAGATGACAAAACTCTACGATTCAGATGCCTATGTTTTTGGACCTGATTATAGTGTCATGTTCAATGTTCCTCGTCTACCGTTTGAGATAACACTACAGTCTTGAAGAGTGTTCATTGGATCTTCAATGTACTACGGTCCTGAAGAGTGTTCATTGGATCTTCAATGTAGAACACTTCTTTCTTCATTTGTGCAGTTCTTCAATACTTCTGTTTGCCTTGACTGATCTTAAGAACTGATAGCTTGACTCCATGTTCTGGTCTTCTTATGATTAGCAAAACACCTCAGATTTGTGGCATGCCCAGCTCGCTTTCTCCTTGTGATCTCCTGTTCACTTATCATCAATGGACTGACCCATGCTTAATCACTTTAGCCTTGTTCTTTAGAAACCAACCAGTATCTCTATATACACTTCATCAGTTCCTTCTTTGCTTTTGCAAACACTACGATCCTGGTTGACCCCAAGATCATTGTCTTCTATTTATTTGACAGCAACTGCACTTGCTGACTTTTCCTTAGTCAGTCATTATTGCTAAAGTCTTCTTTTGATCTACTTGTAGAAGACTTCATCTTGAATGGCTTTTCAACTCAATCTGAATGCTGATTGGGTTGGTGCTTAGATCTTCTGTTAGCTTGCTAGCCATTCGTTGAGTGCACTCACTACAAAAAAATGGGGCTTCAGCAGACTATGGCTTCGAGGATGTTCTTCTCGATACACTACGATCCTTCCTCATCTCTCCTGGCAGTCTACGAACTCTGAGATCTACTATCTTGCAGTCTACGATTCTGCCTTGATAACTCTCGAGTTTTCCTGGACTCTTTTGGCAGACTACGATTTCTAGTGCAGTGCTCGATGATCAGACAAGCCTATCTATTTCATTATAAGATCAAACTAACAAGCTTGATATTTCTATATTTATAGTCCTTGTACATCATTTCTTTTTAAGGACTTTACAAAGAAGTTTTGCTTATGTAGGATCAACCTAACATATTTAATCAATTCATTCTAAGTCCTTGTATATATGTTCCTATTATCTATCAAAGGACTTTATATCTTTTCTTAATGCAAGCATACTTGCATATTCATTCATTTATATCATAATCAAATCATACATAAATAGGAATATCATTCACTTGCTTATTCCTAACAACCATGTTTTCATGGAAGTTGGGGGGTGCCTAACACCTTCCCCCCGCTTAATCAATTAAAAGAGTTTTATTAATTAATTAAAAGAGTTTTATTAATTAAAATAAAACCTTTTCCTAAATTTTTTAGGAGGCCCACATCTATAAATAAAAGAAGTCTTATTATAGTTTAGGGTTACATAAACTTCCAAGAGTTGAGAGAGTGCTGACACATTCTATAGAGATAGAAACTAGGGTTTTGCCAACACCCATCTTCTTGAATACATACTTGGTGTATCATCTCTATAGACCAAACTCTTGGGTGACTAACGTTAATCAAATGAAATAATCCAGCCCAGTGAATTCAAGGAGAACGTGAAAGGAATTGGAGGTGAACTCGTAATTGAGGAATATCATTTCTACAAGGGTATGAATCTGACTCTCCATCTCTTTTATAATGATTGATAATTGAGCACAAGGTATGATCATGGTGATGGTTTATATAAAATTTTAAAATCTATTTTATCGTGCTTCTGCTACTTTTATGTGATTTGATTGCACTATATATAAAGCTAACAGGCGGATCGTATATTATTTGGTAGACCATGGCAGTTTGATAGGAGGGTAAAGCATGATGGGTTTACTAATGAGTATTCATTTGTACACGATAAAAGGAAAATTGTTTTACGTCCTATGTCACCACAACAAGTGCATGAGGATCAAATTCACTTGTAGAAAGATCATGTACAAAGAAAAGAGAGTGAAGAAAATAAAAATAAGAGAGAAAAAGAAAGAAGAAGAGAGGAAAACAAACATTTATGCAAAAAAAAGTGATGTGAAGCGAGCTTTGGATTCTAAACAGCCGATGATTATACTTCAGTATAAGAAGGTACTTTTGAATACTAATGCTAATGATATTTTTCCTAATGTTATTTCATCTCTTTTGCAGAATTACATGGATGTATTTCCCGAGGAGCTTCCTCAAGGACTACCCCCGATTCGGGGAATTGAATATCAAATTGACTTCGTACCCGATGCTGCCATTCCAAACCGGCCAGCTTATCAGAGTAATCCCTATGAAACAAAGGAATTGCTTAATCAAGTTGGTGAGTTGATGGAGAAAGGGTTCGTGAAGGAGAGCATGAGTCCCTGTGCAATTCCGATAATTTTAGTGCCTAAAAAGGATGTGAAATGACGTATGTGCATCGATTGTCGAGCGGTAAATAATATTACGGTAAAATATCATTATCCCATTCCTTATTTAGATGACATATTAGACGAATTGCATGGGTCTTGTGTATTTTCTAAAGTTGATTTAAAGAGTGGGTATCATCAAATAAGAATGCATGAGGGAGATAAGTGGAAAACTGCATTTAAAACTAAATATTTTCTTTATGAGTGGTTAGTATTACCTTTCGGTTTAATTAATGCACCTATTACACATACGATTTATGAACCATGTTTTGCGTCAATTCATGGGAAATTTTTTGTTGTTTATTTTGATGATATTCTTATTTATAGCAAAAACTTTGAAGAACATACATTACATTTAAAATTTGTTTTAGATGTACTTCGTAAGGAAAAGTTGTTTGTTAATAAGGAAAAGTGCAAGTTTTTTCGGATATGATTGTTTTTCTTAGCTTTGTTGTGAGGTCACATGGAATCCAAGTTGATGAGGAAAAGATACGTGCAATACGGGAATGGCCTCCGACAAATGTGAGTCAAGTGCGAAGCTTCCATGGACTTGTAAGTTTTTATCAGTGCTTTGTAAGAAATTTCAGCGACATCACAACACCATTGACAAAAGTAATCAAAATGAGTGTGGGATTAGAGTTGTGTTGATGTGAAACAGAAAGTTTGTGGCATACTTTAGTGAGAAATTGAGTGGGAAAACTTTAAACTATCATACTTATGACAAAGAGTTGTACTCATTGGTTCGGGCTTTGGAAACGTGACAACACTACCTCTGGCCTAAAGAGTTCATGATACACATCAACCATGAATCATTAAAGTACTTGAAAGGTCAACATAAGTTGAACAAGAGACATGTACGGTTGATGGAGTTTATCGAGACATTCCCATATGTAATTTGATACAAGTAAAGTAAGGAAAACATCATTTTAGATGCTCTATCTCGAAGGTATGTGTTGTTAAATACCCTTTATATGAAATTGCTTGGGTTTGAACGAATCAAAGAGTTATATGCTAGTGACCTTGATTTCGGTGAAGAGTTTAAAACTTGTGAAAAGAATGATGTGGTTAAGTACTTTAGAATTGATGGATTCTTGTTTTGTGAAAAATAAGTTGTGTATACCTGCAAGTTCTTCACATGAATTGTTAGTTCAGGAATCACATCGAGGTGGTTTAATGGGTCATTTTGGTGTTGATAAAACTTTTGATGTTTTATAAGAACATTTTTATTGGCCTCATATGAAACAAGATGTGGAAAGAATTTGTGATAAATGCATTATTTGTCGTCAAGCTAAATCTCGTGTTCAACCCCATAGATTGTATACACCATTGCCTATTCCTAATGAACCTTGGATTGATTTTTCTATGGACTTTGTGTTGGGTTTACCTAGGTCTAAGTATGGTCATGATTCAATATTTGTGGTAGTGGATAGATTCTAAAAAATGGCACATTCTATTCAATGTCACATAATTGATGATACATCCCATGTAGCTGATTTGTTCTCTAGGGAGAGTGTGTGTTTGCATGGTATGCCTAAAACTATTGTTTCTGATAGAGATACAAAGTTCTTAAGTTACTTTCGGAAGACCTTGTGGTGTAAATTCGGTACTAAACTGTTATTTTCAACTACTTGTCATCCCACAAACTGATGGTTAAATTGAGGTAGTTAATAGAACTTTATTTGCATTGTTAAGGGCTATCATTAAGAAGAATATCAAACATTGGGAAGAATGCTTACCACATGTTGAGTTTGCGTATAATAGATCTGTTCATTCTGCTTCTAAATTTTTTCCATTTGAAATTGTATATGGTTTTAATCCAGTAACTCCGTTGAATTTATCACCATTGCCTGTTTTTGAGTATACCGACATGGATGGAAAGACAAAAAGCTAAATTTGTTAAACATATACATGATAAGGCGAGACTCAACATTGAACGGAGGACGGAGCAATATGCGAAGCAGGCTAACAAGGGTCGACGTTGAGTTGTCTTTGAACCAGAAGATTAGGTGTGGTTACATATCTGAAAGGAAAGATTTCCATCCCAAAGACGGTCGAAATTGCTTCCATGAGGAGATGTCCATTTCAAGTTCTTGAGCGCATTAATGATAATGCCTACAAACTGGATTGACCTGGTGAGTATAATGTTAGTGCCACCTTCAATGTTACTGACTTAAGTTTGTTTAATGTATGTGATGATTTGAGGACAAATTCTTTTCAAGAGGAGAGGAATAATGAGGAAATCCTCGGCTCAGGAATAGATGGCAATCATGGAACGGATCCATTACGAGTTTTGGTTGGACTTGTGACGAGAACTTGGGCTAAACACTTCAAAGAATGGCTTGTCAGATTGATTTACGAAGCTTGGAAGGTGGGATCAAGTTCAGAGGTTGTTGAGTTAAAATCCAAGCCTATGAAGCTCATGAATTTGTTTCAAGTGAACGTGCTGGACCAAAAGACAAAAGAAGGATAAATTTCATTTTATAGGTCAAGCACGGCCGTGCCCTAAACTGTACCATTCTGTAGACAAAAGATTGGCTCTTTGGACTTGAAGTGGCCGCGCTTAAAGCTTGCTCAAATCCAGTATGATCATGCATGCAGAGAAATCTAGTTGAGGCGTTTTTGACATATTTGGACGATGAGTTTTCTTATTAATTAGTTATTTTCAACATCATTTCAGATTTATATTATAATTAGGATACTCTTGGATTAGAGTTGGATTCCAAATTGATTATAAATTCCTTATAAGGATTTTAAGGTTTCAATTACTACTATAAAAAGGTTTATGGATGTTATTCACATTAACATTCAATAATATTCAATTTTTATCATACTTGTGAGACTATTCTCTACTTTTGGTTCTTTAAAAAATTCTTAAGTTAGTTTCTTAGTTTTTCTTTGATATTCAATTGACTTATCATACAACAATACATAGTTATGTGTGGCGTCCTATACCGCATCAATCGTCAATATTACCGAGATTATCGCTTCAATATAAGTGAGGGGTCAAAGTGTCGTTGGTGTCCATTCAACATAGAATTCCAAACGCAAGCAATTTTACCGAGATTATCGTATACATATAAGTGTGAGGTTAAGGTGTTGCGAGTAATCCATCCTACAACTTTTTTAGAAATGATCGGAACAACGATCACCTCACACAAACATGCAGTGGAGTCCATTATATAGAAAGGTCAATGATATTACCATTAAAAAAGTCAATTAGGATACTAAATTTTATTGTCTCTATTCTTTAACATATATGTGACTATTGTTCATCACATTACTTTACCTTAAAAACATGACTCATTTCAAGTTATGCTTCAAACATAAAACTTAACTAAACTAGTCCTTTCTTGCATACTAAGATAAACTTGTTAATAATAATAGATGTGTTTTGTTAATCATTAAAATATGAATGAGTCCAACACACACACACACACACACACACACATATAGGGGTAAAAGTAATTTAAAACGTGTATTGGTCGATATTAACCAAGACTACTTAGTAAAATGATATAATTTTACCTTAGGGTTAAGCTTTCAATTTTTGGGTTTATATATATAAAAAATCTTTAATTATAATTTTTATACAAAATTACGTCGTTTTATTCAGTACCTTTAACCAAACTTGGCTAAATCATGCCTTAAATTATATTTTCCTTATATATATATATATATATATATATATATATATATATATATATATATATATATATATACTATCCAATCCTAAGCTTACACCTTATCTAACATACCATGTATACTCCTTTTTAGCGACGGACCAGACGACGATTCGGTCCGTTGCTATATATAGAACCGTCGTCTTAACTTTTAGCGACGGATAACATATAACAACAACTGACATATATAGCGATCGATCAAGAACCTATAGCGACGAATCAATTGTCGCCTTGTTCGTCTTTAAAGGGGGTATCCAAGGTATGTTAGATAAGGGGTGAGCTTAAGATCCGGATATTAAGTTCACCCCTTATCTAAAATACCTTGCATACCCCCCTTTAACGACGGACCGAGCGACGATTCGATTCGTTGCTCTAAATAGAACCGTCGTCTTAACTTTTAGCGACGGACAACATATAGCGACGGACCGAACCTATAGCGACGGACCGAATCGTTGCCCGGTCCGAATCTGTCGCTAAAGGGGGGTGAAACAAGATGAGCTAGATAAGGAGTGAGTATATATATATATATATATATATATATATATATAACATTTTACTAAACAAAAATATGAGGTATAAAAAATATTTTTCTATTTTTTATATGTTGACAAACACAATTAATTATTTAATTAATAATATATTTTTTTCATAAATATTTGTCCTCTCCTGATGAATTGTTGGTTCCACCCCTACTAAATGTATTTAAATTTCAAACGATGCTTTCATAATTTCAATAAATTATATTTAAAATAAATTATTTATTAAAAAAATTAAAATATATTTATATTCCCAAACACACTAAACACATTAAACTTGGGGAGCTTCCTATAATTAAACAATTACTAATACTTTGCAGCAATAATTTAGATACATCTTGGAGGAATGGCTTTGTTACATACATGTCATGGGGGAGAAGGAGTAATAAATTTCCAAAAAAAGTGCCAGTGTCGATGTCCTCACAAAGCAAAGGAGTCAAAGCATATGGCCACCCGTACAACACAAGAAACATGCACATGGGACCGTTAATCATAAGGCAGCGCACATTATTCAAATTAAAATTTTTATTTAGATATAAAAATTGAACATGAGTATATTTAAATTTTATTTATTTATATTTTAACTTTAATAATGAATAATAATATAAATAAATAAAATTCAAAAATATTAATATTTAATTTTTATGTCCACCTAAAAAAGCACTATTCAAATTCCATCATCTAATAAAAACTTTTGAGGTCCGAAATATAAGAGTAGTTTTAATTATTTTGAAAGTTGGGGTTCTAATTTAATTTTTGAAACAAGTGTAGGGAGAAAATTGTACTTCAAGAATAAATAAATAAACAAAGAATTGTAACGTCAACCAAATGTAAAAATAAAACAAAAATACAATTACGGATGGCTATATTTACCAAACATATGTATCCGACTAAAAATTAATAAATACTTTCTTTGTTTTAAATTCTAGAATTATTATTGAATTTTGAAAATCAATTTAATATATTTATAAATTTAAAATTAAGATGATTCATTTAAAAATATAAATCTTACAAGAAATAGTACTTTAGATAACTTACAATATTTATTATTGTATTGATTAAAATTAAATAAATTCATGTTAATTTTGAATTTAAAAATATTTAAAATTAATTTTAAAAATAAATAATAATCTTATATTCTGAAACAAAGATAATATCTCTTATTTTTAACTCCTTAACTTCCCAAAAAAAAAAAAATTCCATTTTTGAAAAAAATTCAAGCTAGGGAAAGTTCTAGGACTAGGAACGAGAGTACGAGGAGATAGATTTATAGTCCAATCGATCGAACTTTTAAAGACAACCTTCCACGAGGGAACGTACAATTTTTTTTTTGTAATAATACTATCGATCGAACTTTTAAAGACAACCTTCCACGAGGGAACGTACATATTTTTTTTTTTTTTGTAATAATACTATAAAATAATAATATTCTTAAATTTTTGGTAATGATTGTATCGTTTTGTCATCATTAGTAAATTAAATATTATATAATTTAAAGATAATATTGAACATAAAAATATTATTAGTAAAAAAAAATATTTTTGTGAGAGAATATTCGATTGAAAATTTTGAGTAATGTATAACACTTGTATAGAAAAGAGAGAAAATATGTGGTAAAGATGCTAAAGTTAGATACAGTGTACATAGATATACTCTATTAGTCGTTTTTTTTCATCTAAATAATGCATTGAGTTTACAAGAAAGAAAGGATAAATAAAGCTATCAATCTATAAGGACTACTGTTAGCCTTTTAGTGGGTTGACACGGGCTTGGCATGCAGGACGCTTAGATAGCATGCTAAGTCAAGCTTTGACACTTATTTGTGGGGCAAGGTGTGTGCGTACGACAGTGTGCAGCAGCGTGAGGCAGCAATCGACAGCCAAGAGCGCTGGGCGCACATGATTGGCAAACCTTCTTGACACTTAGTCATTTGAAGCAATGAGCAGTGTTGTGCAACAGTGGGCGACACTAGGCAGCAAGTTGGGTCATTGTGCAGCAAATTGGCTATGTCAGAAAATTAGAAAATCTACATGGTTTGCATTATGCTTCCTCAGACAGGTCTGATGTTTAGTGCTGGCAGTTTGGAAATTTTCATAAGTGCTACTATAAGGGGATGCGCCGTGAAGGTCACCCGGGACCATGGGCGATGAGTGCTGGACATTGGGACATTGTTGGGCTCCCCTACAACAATGTCTAACATAGAATTAGGAGGCTTGGATCGAATCAAAGACTTGTACATGGGCTGGGCATGAACAAGCAAGAACGTTGCTGAGCGTGGCATCGGTTGGGCATGGCATAGGCGTGCGCCTAGAATGTCAAAGCATGGCATGGGCGGAGCCCAGCATGCAACAAGGCGAATGCATGTGGACAGACACATGGGCTAGACATGCACAGAAAACTTGGACAGTACCTTGGGCAAGTGCTGGGCCAGTTGGAAATTCGTGGGATAAATGGACAGCATCTTATGGCAACATGGTTGGGCAACATGATTGGGCAACTTCGTGGGCTGAGACAACAACAATGTGGGCTGACACTAGTGGGTGAATGACATCAAAATGGTGGGCTGACACAATGGGCATTTTTGGATTGGATGACTGAAGTATGACCCAACTAAAGGGCAGTTGATGGCAGTAACCTCCATGCACATTATTGGCATGTCTCCAGCCAGTTGCACATCATGGGGTGCCTAACACCTGCTAGTGGGCGGTTGATGGACAGTTGCACATCATGGGTCGCACACATCTACTAGTGGGCAGTTAACAAGCAGTTGCTGATTCAAAATGCTGGTTTCCTATTGGTTTTGAATGACCTAACAGTTGGGGATGTCAACTGTAGCTTAATGTGTATTTATATGTGTAGCCAAGGGCTTAGTAAGGCATGTGAGATCAATGAGCAAGTGTAGCCTGCGAGCCCTTAGTCATTTATTGTAATCCTTGTTATTGAGTGAGCAGTAAAAGGTTGGGACGCTGTCCTGTAAACACTGTGTATGCTTGTGTGCGTGGCTTGTATAAACAGATTGTGCGAACCAGTGCATCACAAGGAGGACATAGACGCAAAAAAATAAATAGTGTCAGATAGTGCACCCTGTGACAATTGGTATCAAAGCTTTGTTAGAGAACGATGGCGAACAATACTATTCGGATCAATGAACTGCAAGAGAAGTCGCAAGCATTGGAAATTTATTTGGGCACACGGTTGGTTAGTTAAGAAGGTTCGTTAGCAGACTAGTTCAGAGCAGCATCTGCTCTCTTGGAGAACCTTCGTGCTGAAGTTGTTGAACATGTCGTGGAATTCAACAAGAAGTTGGACGAAATGGCTCTTGACGTATTGGCTATCACGAATCGGACCCTTGAAGTTTCTGAATGATTCAAAAGAATGGCTGAAGACATGGAACTAGTTAAACGTGATGTGGCTAGTGGTCCAGCGAGCGGAGATGGACACCATTCAAAGTTGCGAGTCCCTGAACCCAAATCCTTTGGAGGCAGTCAAAATTCCAAGGAATTGGAAAATTTCTTGTGGGACATGGAGCAATATTTCGTGGCTGCCCATATCCTAGATCGAGAGAAAGTCACAATTACAAGCATGTACCTAACGGAGGATGCAAAACTTTGGTGGCAAACTCGGACGGAGGATGATGTGAGTGCGGGCAGGCCAAAGATTGAGACGTGGGAAGTTCTCAAGAAGGAATTGAAGGATCAGTTCCTGCCTCTTAATACTTCGTGGCTGGCAAGAGATACCTTGAAGCACTTGAAACAAACAGGATCTGTTCAGGAGTATGTGAAGGAGTTTAGTTCTTTGATGTTGGATGTGACGCCCCCAAAATAGGTATACATCACCCATCTTGAGTCGCCAAATACATAGTACAAAATTCAAATACAACTTAATAATACAATTGTCATGTAAAATATGACAAAACTTAAACTGAGAGTTTTAATACGAATATTGTCTTCTAGACAGTATTCAAACTCAAATGGAGTCCTCAATACATTTATTATCACACTATTTCATAGAATAGTGAGGACTACTAATGTAAACATCTGGACCGCGTCATTTCGCTCCCCGACTAGTCCCGCTACGTTCTCATTTCTGAAGAGAACAATGAAAGCAAAAGGGTGAGATCAACTAGCCCAGTAAGAAATATTATGACTAAGATAATGCAAATAATTTATCGTTAGCCTTCAACAGTGTTAAACTGATAAAATATTAGAAACATCAAGTTTAACTGCAGTGGAACAAGAAATCCATTAGAAGAGTCAAGTAGAGCATGATATCTACTATCTTCTATAATTTAAAAGATTTTTTTATCACTTTTATCGCTGAGACTCAGCTTAATTAATAATCCACATCATCGAATCACCCCTGTACTACGGCCAAGGATATTCTTTAGTATCACGATCATAAATTATCCATGCACTACGAGCTAAGGATATTCATGTATTCATCAATGGTCATGATCATGCCAACAACTGTCCATCAATGCACTACGGGCCAATGAGGACTTTTACCACATCTTTTGTAACATTACGGTCATGATTATAACAAATAATCCCTGGTCATAATCATACCAAGTCCATCTATGCACTACGGCCACAGATGACTTCCATCATAATATAAACATGAGGATGATGACAATTATATACGAATTCAAAGAAGGCAATGGATAAATTTTTAAAGGTTTATAATTTAATTTATCCAGAATTCAATAACGTCCAAATTGTCAACATGATACTACTTTGTGGAGTAAAATTCAAGAATAATATTGTACCAAAAATGATTTGGACCAAAAACGGATCAATTTTTATCATGAATAGTACCCCAGGTGAATAGTACTTGAGTGAATAGTACTTTGTGAATAGTAACCTATGAATAGTATTCTGACATGAAAAACTTAAAACTTGTCATGAATGTGCAGAATAATATTTTCATGAAAAGATACTGGATGAAACGTAAATTTTATGGATATTCTACTAATTTCATGGAATATAGAAGCCAAAACTTTAATAAAACGAGTATAGAATTCGAAATCTGAAACGAAATAATATTACTTACATACTCAGTATGGAAGAAAATATTATTTCAAGCGAATATTAAACAAAAATAACATCCCTTACCTTGAAAAGAAGAGTATTCCAACTGGTATAGCGGGGATATTCTTGAAGAAAACTTTCACTGTTTTCTACGCTCAAAGCTTTCTAAAACTCGAAAGAAATACGCTCAATATTATAGAAGAAGAATTTTCTATTTCTGGTGTGATTTTCAATTCTAACTAAGCATCCTATTTATAGGAGAATGGAAGGATACTATTTAGAAAATATTTCTTACGGGTGAACATGACTTATCACGGGCGCCGAATCCTTCAGCCAATTTTCTGAAAATTTTTATTTACTATGCAGTACTATGCAATAAAATATTCTAATAAAACAAAAAAATTTAAATAAAATATAATATATGTTATATATTATATATTATATATGTATTATATATATATATATATAGATATAAACTCACGGGATGTCAGCCCCGTGATTCCTTCCTCTAACACTTTTTCAAAATTATATATATATATATATATATATATATATATATATAACATTACCTGTTGTATACGTAAACTCCACTCCCCCCCCATTTCGATTTTTTTCTTTCACATGTGGGCCCCACATGTGTCCCCACCTTTATTATATTAAATAATTTTCTATCAATTATTTTAAAAAATGGGTAAATGGGGGTCCATAAAATAAGTAAAATTTATATCAAATATTTCATAAATATCCCCTCAATATTTTTAAAAACATTTATCATCATTATTATAATTCGCAATATTTAACAACCATGTCGTTCCCATGCGCAATTAGGTGACCAAACCTCTCCTTGACAGAACTTCTAGACATTGCCAATATTGCAAATAATAATATAAATAATTTTTTCATCTCAATTATTGATTTAATAATATAAAATATTATGCAGATGATACTGTGACAATAATTGAATCAATAATATAAGAGATACGATGCAGCAATTATTGTAGCAATAATTGAATATAACTGAGTGACTTCTCACGTAAGCATCAATAATCAATATCGTGTGCTACTATGCAACCACGCGTATTACTGTACTTTTATCACCGGGTATTTCAACAGTTTTAACGGTAAAACTTCCGTCGTTATTTTTATAAAAAGATATTTTTGTCGTTTTCTCATTTCGACAATAATTCTGTTGTGGGGTCCACTAATGATTGTGTCGTCGTATGAATATTCTCTGTTAAAATGAATATTCCCCGACCAATCGAATATTATATAACAACTTGCTTACTTTGCAAAATTTATAAATATTACTCATAACTATAACATTATAACAAATTTAAACCTTAATATTCAAAAATGATATTTATAGAAAAATTCATCTTTATTCATAAAAGTTGGGGTCTTACAACCTCCCCTTCTTATGAAATTTCGCCCTCGAAATTAGGGTACATACCTGGTATGTCGAAGAGGTGAGGATACCGTGATTTCATTTCATATTCTTAGTCCCAGGTCATTTTCTCAACATCGTGGTTTCTCCACAACACTTTGACTTGAGGTATAACCTTGGGCTTAGAATATGTTCCTTCTTATCCAAGATTTTAACAGGAACCTCTTCATATGTTAAATCTTCCGCTATTTCGTCCGGTTCTAATTTAATAATGTGGTTCGGGTCTTCCACATATTTATGTAACATAGATATGTGAAAAATGTTATGAACACGAGACATACTTGGCGGTAAAGCGAGTCTATAGGACAAAGTTCCTACTCGATCGAGGATTAAAAATGGGCCAATGAATCGAGGATTGAGCTTTCCTCTCTTTTCAAATCTCGTAACTCCTTTCCATGGAGCAACACGTAACAACACATGATCTCCAATATTGAATTCCACATCCTTTCAATGAAGATCAGCATAACTCTTTTGTCGATCTTGTGAGGTTTTTATACGTTGTCGGATCGTTTAAATCTTTTCCGTAGTCATACGTACCAACTCCGGTCCCAACAACGTTGCTTCACCCACCTCATCCCAGTATACTGGAGAACGACACTTTCTTCCATACAACGCCTCAAATGGAGCCATGTCAATACTTGCTTGATAACTATTGTTGTAGGAAAACCCCACTAATGGTAAGAATTTGTCCCAACTTCCCTTGAAGTCAAGGACACAGAGTCTTAATAGATCCTCCATAGTTTAAATAGTTCTCTCCGACTGCCCGTCCGTTTGAGGATGATAAGCCAAACTAAATTGTAAATCCGTGCCCATAGCTTTTTGCAAACTAACCCAAAATCTTGAAGTTAATCCTGGTCTCGATCAGAAACTATGGATACTGGCATACCATGCAATCTTACAATCTTGTTTATGTACATACGAGCAAGACGTTCAAGTGTATAAGTTTCTCGTATAGGTAAGAAATGAGCAGACTTGGTCAATCTATCAACAATGACCCAAATTGCATCTATGCCTTGAAAAACCTTGGGAAGACCAGTAATGAAATCAATGGTAATGTGCTCCCACTTCCATTCTGGAATTTCAAGTGGTTGCAATGGACCTTTTGGAACTTGATGCTCCGCCTTGACTCGTTGACAAGTTAGACACCTTGAGATAATGTTAGGTTTGTAATATTCATGAACGCAATCAAATTGCACAAAATATGTGGAAACGTGGAAAATCAGAGTTTTAAAAATTTACAAACCATATACCCGGATCACCCTTTATGCACAATTATTAATTAAATGAAAAAGAAATAACAAGAATCAAACCCTTGAAGATCCGAGCTTCCTCAGGTACAAGTTCACCTCCAATCCTTTTCGCGTTCAACTTGAATCCATCAGGTTTGGTTCTTTCCTTTGATCAACGTTAGCCACCCAAGTATTTGGCCTCTAGAGGTGATCCACCAAGGAAGAAGAAGAATTCAAGAAGATGGGTATTTGGCAAAACCCTTGTTTTCTATCTCTATAGAAAAGGAGCGTACTCTCCAACAATTGGAATTAACGTATTTTTGATATTTGATATAAGACTCCTCTTATAAAGATATCAAGTAACCCTATTAAAATAAGGTATTATTTAATTAAACTCTTTTTAATTAAATGGGCTCCCTAATCTTATTAGGGATAATTAATTAAACTCCTTTAACTAATTTTTCCTCCTAATCGTATTAGGAATAAATGAGAGTACTTATATTAAATTAATTCCTAAACTCTTTTAGAAATTAAAATAATAATAATTGTAATAATATTAATAAGACTCCTCTTATTAATTTATATTTAATATTTCTAAAATATTAAATAATAAATATTAAGCTATTTAATTTATTCTATCACCATAGATTAAATTAAATATACTTAACATATTATTACGATTATGCCATTAACTTCTTAAATAATTATTATTCCTTTTATGGTGTGACCCTTTAGATTCTCCATATTAAACCTATTGTGAATAAATCAATTAGAACAATTCTAATCTTATTTAAATAAATAAATTAAACAATTAATTTATTTAAATAAATAATATTTATTCTACAATAGGGATAAACCTCTCCTAAAATAGCGATCAACGACTTTCCGGATAATATAGATTTCAACATTAATCATAAAAGAACCTTTGAGTAAATAGTTACCGTGACAATTCAATCCTTCCACCATACAATGTCCCAATTAAATATAAGACATGGAATTACCGCTCAAGTCTTATTTTATTTAATTATATGTATTTCGACTCTTAAATGCACAACTCAAATAATGCAAATTAGAAACTCCTTTCTAATTTCATTCTCATATAACCAAGGACTACTAAGTTGTCATTTATCGAATCACATAGGACATTTCTCTTCTTTACTAGAAGTGGTAGATTCTTTATTGATCATACATTATCTCCATGTACAACTTATTATACCCAAGCATACCCTTTGATATACCCTAAGGGTCTTAAGGAATAAGTCAAAGTATAACTCATCATACACAAGATACTATGATGATCTCAAGTCCAAGGATCACTTGTACTACTATCACTACAGGAATTCCTATTAACAGGCAAGTAAAACTCCATTAGGTATTCCTTAGCGAGCCACGCTCAAAGAAACTTATTCTCTAATAAGCACCTACATACTTGCTTTAGTGTCTCCACACAAATGATCATGAGATCAATCATCCTCATCTAATGAGCAAGCAACGTATGTACCAATCTATCCGGATTTACTAATCCCCAATTTAGTAATCCAACGATTGGGAACTATTTTAGTTTTAAGCTTTCTAAGAATTTAGATCTCATTAGAATGATCATCATCATTATTCTAAAAGCATTGCTCAAAACTATGAGTTTATCACATATTATAAAACAGCATCATGTAGATAATTAAAAGCCTTTAATAAATTAATACTTTTTATTAATAAATGAATAAGATTGTTACAAAGTATATGCTTTATCATCAAACATGATTGGCTTGTATGCATACTACTTTCAGATAAACCCTACTATCTCTCTCTTCATATTGCTACACCAAAATGTATGTCAAAGATCACGATACATTTTGGTACTCCAAGGATGGATTGCAAACGGTGCGTTGTGCGCCTCCATCATGATTTTATACTTCAAGTCAGAATCGTTAGGAATACAAAGTCTGGAGTTGACTCGATGTATTCCTTCTTCATTGATTCTTGCTTTCGGAATAGCACCTTCTTGCACTTTCTTCCTCATACGCATCAGTCCAGGTCTGTAGCTTGAGCAGCTTTAACTCTATTTTCATCCTTTCTAAGTCATACAAAATGGGCCTTTGCGTTGACAATATTGCATTCGTACCCGCATATGATCTTCTACTCAATGCATCACCTACTACGTTCGCTTTTCCAAGATGGTATTGAATGGTATGATCGTAATCTTTCAACAGCTCAAGCCAACGTCGTTGCCGCATGTTGAGCTCCTTTTGAGTGAAGAAATATTTGAGGCTTTTATGATCCGTATAGATCTCCACCTTCTCTCCATACAGGTAAGGCCTCCAAATTTTATGTGCGAAGACAATAGCTGCCAACTCTAGATCATGAGTAGGATAATTCCTCTCATATTCTTTGAGTTGTCGAGAGGCATAGGCTATGACTTTTCCATGTTGCATGAGAACACATCCTAACCCTTTGCCCGAAGCATCATTGTAGATGACAAATCCCTCCGAGCTAGGTGGTATTTGTGACGCCTCCAAAACAGGTATACATCACCCATCTTGAGTCGCCAAAAACATGGTACAGAATACAAATAAAAACTTAATTATATAACCGTCGTGTAATATACGACAAAATATAGCTGAGAGTTTAAACAGAAATGTTACCTTCTAGACAATATCCACTCTTAAATAGAGTCCTCATTACATTTATTATCACACTATTTTATAGAATAGTGAGGACTACTTATACTATCTTCTGGACCGTCACTCCTTTCCCCGACTAGTCTTTGCTACGTTCTTATTTCCTGAAGAGAACAATGAAAGTAAAAGGGTGAGCTCAACTAGCTCAGTAAAAAATATTATGACTAAGATAATGCAGAATAAATTATCGTTAGCCTTCAACTGTGTTAAACTGATACAATATAAAACATCAAGTTTAACTGCAGCGGAATAAGCAATCCATAAAAGAGTCAAGTAGAGAATAAAATATACTATCTTCTATGATTTAAAAGGTTTTTCATCACTTTTATTGCTGAGACTCAGCTTAATAAATAAACCACATCATCATTGCACTACGACCAAGGATATTCATTAGTATCACGACCACAAATTATCCATGCACTACGGGCCAAGGATATTCGTGTATACATTAATGGTCATGATCATGCCATAAAATAATTCATCTTTGCACCCTTGGCCGAAGAGAATCCATGACAATAATCATACCAAAAACTGTCCATAATTGCACTACGGGCCAATGAGGACTTTTATCACATCATTTGTAACATTATGGTCATGATTATACCGAATAATCCCTGGTCATAATCATACCAAGTCCATCTATACACTACGGGCCAAAGATGACTTTCAACATAATATAAATATGAGGATGATGACAATGATATAAGAATTTAATAAAAAAAGTTCAAGAATTAATTTATCCAGGAACCAATAACGTCCAAATTCAACATGATACTTCTTTGTGGAGTAAAATTCAAGAATGCTCAGAAGAATATTTCCATGAAAAGATACTGGATGAAGCGCAAATATCAAAGATATTCCACTAATTTCATAGAGTATAAAAGCCAATACTTTAACCAACTGAGTACAGTAAAGAATGGAATAACAAAAGAAATCACCAGGCATGCGATAGACCACAGACAAGTTATTCCAACTGAATAATAAATAACGGAACTAGGTCTTGCATAAATGCACAAACAGGATATTCCAATAGAATAATAAATAATAGAACCAGGTCATGCATATACGCACAGATAGGGTATTCCAACAGAATAATAAATAATGGAACCAGGTCATGCGTAAATGCATAGACAGGATGTTCCAACAGAATAATAAATAATGGAACCAGGTCATGCGTAAATGCACAGACAGGATACAGACATGATGTTCCAACAGAATAATAAATAATGGAACCAGGTCATGCGTAAACGCACAAACAGGATATTCCAACAGAATAATAAATAATGAAACCAGGTCATGCGTAAAAGCACAAACAGGATGTTCCAATAGAACAATAAAGAATGAAATAACAGAAGAATTTCACCGTGTATGCGATACTTCGCATAGACATGTTATTCCAACATAATAATAAAGAATGGAATAATGAAGAATTTCACCAAGTATGCGGTATTTATGCATGACGAGTTATTCAACATAATAATAAAGAATGGAATAACAAAAAATTTCACCATGTATGCGAAGATTGGATAGACAGGTTATTCCAACATAATAATAAAGAATGGAATAACGTAAGAATTTCACTAATTATAGGGTAGTCCACAGATATCTGTTTATTCCAAGAATAATAAAGAATGGAATAATGTAAGTTCTCTTCATGAATACAAAAGAAATAATACCCCTTACCTTAGAAGAAACCGGATGTAGGAGTAGTGAAGTAGCGTAATACTTTTTCTTCTCTCTCTCTATAGTTTATCTCTAGAGTTTCAAAGAATTAAAAGAAATAATGAAGGAATGAGCTTCTATTTATAGAGATGCTGGATCAGATAGTAACTAATTCATGAACGGTCCAGTTAATTTACTTTTAAACGGACGATCCATATTAATTTACTATGCACTGTTAATAAAATATTCTAATAAAAAAAATCTTTTAAATAAAATATAATATATTCTATTTATAATCTAATAAAACGAATAACTTTATAAAAGTATTCTATTTTATATAAATAGATTTTACTATGCAAACACTATGCGAGACACTATACAAACACTATGCATAATAGAGTATTATATATTCTATTTATAGTCTAATAAAACGAATAACTTTATAAAAGTATTACATTTTTATATAAAATGATTTTACTATGCAAATACTATGCGCAGACACTTATGCAAACACTAACCATAATAGAATATTATATATTCTATTTATAGTCTAATAAAACGAATAACTTTATAAAAGTATTACATTTTATATAAAATGATTTTACTATGCAAACACTATGCATAATAGAATATATATATATTCTATTTATAGTCTAATAAAATGAATAACTTTTTAAAAGTATTCCGTTTTATATAAAATATTTTCTGTTTTATTACATTTATAATAATAATAAAACAAAACTTATCACCTTTATTATAATTCACAATATTAATCGATCAGGTTGTTCCCAGGAAAGAGGGGGCATTCCAATAAGGATTTCTCCCTATTGGCGTGCAATTAGGTGAACAAACCTCTCCTTGGCAGAACTTCTAGACATCGTTAATATTGTAAATAATAATATTAATAACTTTGTTATCTCAATTATTGATTTAATAATATATAAAATATCGACAATAATTGAATCAAATAACGTGAGATACTATGCAACAATTACTATAGCAATAATTGAACAAAACTGAGTGACTTCTCACGTAAGCATCAATAATCAAAACCATGTGCTACTATGCAACCACGCGTATTCTTTGTTTCTTTTAACACTGTGTGTTTAAACAGTTAACTGTAAAACTTCATAGTTATTTTCATAAAATATTTTTGTCATTTTCTCAATCCGACAATAATTCCGTTACGGAGTCCACCAATGATTGTACCGTCGTACGGATATTCCCTGACAAAAAGAATATTCCCCGACCAATCGAATATTATATAACAACTTGCATACTTTGCAAAGTTTATAAATACTACCCCTAATTATAACATTATATCAAATCCACACCATAATATTTAAAAAAATATTTAGAGAAAATTAAATCTTTATTCATAAAATTTGGGGTCTCACAGTATTGTCAAAACATGTGCTAAAATGAGTTTCCTCTTGAGTTCTTGAAAACTCTTCTCACATTCCCCGCTCCAACCGAATTTTGTATCTTTCCGAGTTAGCTGAGTTAATGGAGTAGCGATTCGAGAAAACCCTTCTATGAATCTCCGATAATAACCAGCTAAACTGAGAAAGCTACGTACTTCGGTCACTGATTTAGGTTGCTCCCAGCTTTGAATAGCTTCAATCTTTGTCGGGTCAATAGATATTCCATAACTTGATACTACGTGCCTAAGGAATGTTACTTCCTCAAGCCAGAACTCGCATTTCTTCAATTTGACATAAAGCTTATTTTTACGAAGCTTTTGGAGTATCAGCCTCAGGTGTTGCTCATGATCTTCAGGGCTTTTGGAGTAAATGAGGATGTCATCAATAAAGACGACCACAAAATGATCAAAATATTCCTTGAATACTCAGTTCATCGTGTCCATGAAGGAAGCAGAAGCATTAGTCAATCCAAAGGATATGACTAGGAGTTCATAATGCTCGTACCGAGTTCTAAAAGCCATCTTTGGAATGTCATCGGCTTTAATCTTTAATTGGTGATATCAGGAACGAAGATCGATCTTTGAAAAGAATGGGGCGCCTTGCAACTGGTCAAACAGGTAATCAATACGTGGCAATGGGTACCTATTTTTGATCATGACATGATTCAATTCCCGATAATCAATACAAAGTCGCATACTCCCATTTTTCTTCTTCACGAATAGAACAGGAGCACCCCAAGGAGAAGTACTAGAGGGAATGAAACCGATGTCTAACAATTCCTGCAGTTGGGTCTTTAACTCCTGAAGTTCAATAGGAGCCATTCAATATAGGGATTTGGAAATGGCTTTTGTACCGGGTTCAAGGTCGATACAAAATTCAATTTCACGCTCTGGGGGTAGGTCAGGAAGTTCTTCAGGGAATACGTCAGGAAATTCATTAACAATAGAAATATCATTCAAAACTGACGTATTTTTGTTTAAATCCGTGACATGAGCTAAGAAAGCTTGACATCCGTTTTTCAATAAACGAATAGCTTTATGGCTTGAGATGACAGTGATTGATTTTAATGGTTTGGTTGCTTGAATTCTCATAATAGGTTGGTTACGAATATGAAAGATAACAACCTTACGAAAATAATTAATTTTTGCATGATGAGTAGTTAACCAATCAATCCCTAAAATCACATCAGATGCAAGTATTTTCAAAGAGATAAGGTCGACAGGTAATGTGAGGGTACCAATTTGAACCAAACAATAAATAGTGGATGAAATTAAGGTTTCTCCCAACGGAGTTTTAACGGATAATTCAAAGTCTACTTTCTCTGGAGTTAAATTTAAACGTTGAGCGCATGTAGGAGAAATAAAAGAATGGGTAGAACTGGTATCAAATAAGGTATAAACTTCGCTACATTTTATTATTAGCTTACCCGTGATGACCTCATTTGGGTTCCTCGCTTTCTGGGAGGTCACGACAAACGCTCTTCCTTGCACTACTGGTTTTGAATTCTCTGGAACGACCTTTGGTGCCTCCATCCCAACTGGACTTGGCTTCCCTGAATGACAAAATCAAGCTAGGTGACATTCTCTTCAACAATTGTAACACGTTTTGGACTACTACGCACAGTTTGGACTGATATGTCCCTCCCCTCAGCATTTGAAGCATATGATAGGTGGTCGTTCTCCCTCCTTAACAATGGGTGCTGATGCTGACGTCTTTCCATCATTGTTGAATCTCCTCTTCTTGAAATGTCCGTTCTTATTGTCTTGGCCATGATTACCACCGAAGTGGTTACCATTTCTGGCTTATTGATTCCCTCCACGCTTATTGTCACCGCTTCGATGACTGCTACCACTGGTATTATCGACTTGTCGGCTGCTTTCTCTTGGTTGGGTTGACTCATTATCGCGCTCCAATAACTGAGCCATATTTACAACATCTGAATACAAACACAGTTTGTGAGAGATAAGGTATTGACGTATCTTGGGTTTCAAACCTCTTAGAAAAATCCGCGTCATTCTCTCCTTATTATCAATTAAGTGGGACATAAACTGGGACAGCTCGGCAAACTTTGCTTCGTACTGCGACACGGTCATATTATTTTGTTCCAGCTTGATGAACTCTACCTCTTTCATGTGATGAATAATTTCGGGAAAGTAATTTTCGTTGAACAGTTCTTGGAACTTCTCCCAAGACATTGGGAGTGCAGCAGGCTGGGTACGCTTTACAGATTCCCACCAGTAATCTACTTCTCCTCGCAGCATGAAGGTGGCAAAGGGAACCTTTCGTTCCTCGGAGCATCCCAAGACATCAAATATCTTGGTGATCTGCTTTATCCACGTCTCCGCCTTAAGTGGTTTTGGCTCTCCAATAAACTCTAGTGGTCCCAGCTCCTTGAACTGCTTAGCGGTGACCGTCCGAGAGTTGTCAGTGTTTCCACCTGCATTTTGGACAGGAGCCGCTCTCGCTTGATGTTGCATGAATTTTATAAAGCCTCTGAACATTCCATCGTTTATCATTTGATCGGTGTTGTTGTTTACTTAAGGATTATTGTCTTGCTATTGCACATTATCCTGGGTATGGATTTGTGGTGACTCAACGGTCTCCTTTGCTCCATTGCTATTCTCAACATTCTCCGATGTCATTTTCAAATACTACCACAAAACAAGGGTTAATTGACATGTCACATATTATCCCTATACTCTGACCAACCAATTAAATACCAAATAAACTTAGGTAGGTCATACTAGTGAAGGAATTCCACGTCTCTCCCCTCCTAGTTTATGTCTCACATCTCAGCCAAGGATCATATCCCTAAGCTTTGATACCAACTGTGACACCCCCAAAATAGGTATACATCACCCATCTTGAGTCACCAAATACATAGTACAAAATTCAAATACAACTTAATAATACAACTGTCGTGTAAAATACGACAAAATATAAACTGAGAGTTTTAATATGAATATTATCCTCTAGACAGTATTCAAACTCAAATGGAGTCCTCAATACATTTATTATCACATTATTTCATAGAATAGTGAGGACTACTAATGTAAACATTCGGACCATCACTCCGTTCCCCGACTAGTCCCGACTACGTTCTCATTTCCTAAAGAGAACAATGAAAGCAAAAGGGTGAGCTCAACTAGCCCAGTAAGAAATATTATGAGTAAAATAATGCAGAATAATTTATTGTTAGCCTTCAACAGTGTTAAACTGATAAAATATAACAAACATCAAGTTTAACTGCAGCGGAACAAGCAATCCATTAGAAGAGTCAAGTAGAGCATGATATCTACTATCTTCTATGATTTAATAGATTTTTCATCACTTTTATCGCTGAGACTCAGCTTAATTAATAATCCACATCATCGAGTCACCCCTGCACTATGACCAAGGATATTCTTTAGTATCACGACCACAAATTATCCATGCACTACGGGCCAAGGATATTCGTGTATTCATCAAAGGTCATGATCATGCCAACAACTGTCCATCAATGCACTACGGGTCAATGAAGACTTTTACCACATCTTTTGTAACATTACGGTCATGATTATACCGAATAATCCCTGGTCATAATCATACCATGTCCATCTATGCACTACGACCACAGATGACTTTCATCATAATATAAACATGACGATGATGACAATAATATAAGAATTCAAAGAAGGCAATGGATAAATTTTTAAAGGTTTATAATTTAATTTATCCAGAATTCAATAATGTCCAAATTGTCAACATGATACTGCTTTGTGGAGTAAAATTCAAGAATAATATTGTACCAAAAATGATGTGGACCAAAAACGGATCAATTTTTATCATGGATAGTACCCCGAGTGAATAGTACTTGAGTGAATAGTACCCCATAAATAGTACTTCATGAATAGTAACTCGTGAATAGTATTCCGACATAAAAAGCTTAAAACTTGTCACGAATGTGCAGAATAATATTTTCATGAAAAGATACTGGATGAAACGCAAATTTTAAGGATATTCTACTAATTTCATGGAGTATAGAAACCAAAATTTTGACAAAACGAGTATAGAATTCAAAATCTGAAATGAAATAATATTACTTACATACTACAGAGTATGGAAGAAAATATTATTTCAAGCGAATATTGAACAAAAATAACATCCCTTACCTTGAAAAGAAGAGTATTCCAACTGGAATAGCAGAGATATTCTTGAAGAAAACTTTCACTATTTTCTACGCTCAAAGCTTTCTAAAACTCGAAAGAAATACGCTCAATATTATAAAAGAAGAATTCTCTGATTTTGGTGTGATTTTCAATTCTAACTAAGCATCCTATTTATAGGAGAATGGAAGGATACTATTTAAAAAATATTTTTCACGGGCGCCGAATCCTTCGGCCAATTTTCTAAAATTTTTTGATTTACTATGCAGTACTATGCAATAAAATATTCTAATAAAACAAAAACTTTTAAATAAAATATAATATATGTTATATATTATATATATATATATATAAACTCACGGGATGTCACCCCCGTGATTCCTTCCTCTGACACTTTTTCAAAATTATATATATATATATATATATAACATTACCTGTTGTATACTTAAACTCCACCCCCCCCCCCATTTCTATTTTTTTTCTTTCACATGTGGGCCCAACAATTTGCAAGGGTGAGCTCGACAGCCCAACAATTCTAATAGTTTTCATGCAGCACATAGCATATAATAGCATATTCAGTTCATGCATTCATAATCAATTAATATTTACTACGCATGTTACTTCTCACATAACAGGCATAGAGATTTACTTCAAAAGCATATCATCAAAGATCAACTTTCACATTTCATACATATCTCATATGCATTTCATATATATACATCAACATTCTCATGGCATAATATAGCTCAACTAACAGTTATCGAATTCATATAACAAATAGGAACTGAAAGACTTGCCTGATTCGTAGTTTATCAACTACGACTTAACTGCTTAAAGCTTATATGCACTGCTTGTATTCCTACATAGTTATATAATCATGGATTCATACCCATCAGTCATACATTTCATACACTCTTAATATAAGAACAAATATTATTTCCTAACTTGGTTTCATTTTTACTTGAACTTAGGATAACCATGAGACTAGCTCATTCTACTATCATATTTATCTAAACAATCTTGTTTCATATCTTGTAGTCCTTAAGGACAACATATAACCATAACTTAAGACCATGCAGTTAACAAACTGCTCTTGGTCACTCTGTGAAACAGTGCATGATAGTCTTTGCATTTAAGCTTGGGGAGTGGCGCGCTTGAGCGCTTCTACTCAAGCCGAAACTAGACTTATGCTTTTTATTGCCCAACACAATTCCTAGCACGACATATATTCTGATACGTACTGTAAACATACATCAAGTAGGTTATGATAGTTCTTTAAGTTCACTTTTCAAATCATTTAGTTTTGACTTACATAGTTCTATGTTGAATTATTTACATCAACAAGGCTTAACAACTTCTTTTAACAAAGGTTCAAGGTTTATAAGCTTTTAAACCTTATATTGGTACTAACAACCTTTAATACGCATGTTCATATGTATCTATCTCATTTACATAGACATAACATAGTTCATACTTTTAAAACATGCTTAAATAACTTATGTCATGCTTGACTAGTTGATTGTACGTATCTTTCATGTTCGAAGGCATAAACAACTCTATCATACTTGCTTATAAGGTCCTAATGCAAGTAATACAATGCTCATCAAAGTTAGTTTCTAAAACTTTTAAATTTCTCTTTAAAACATATATTATCAAAGCTATACAAGTTATCTTATACGAGGTAACTTAAGATCACATTTTATGCTCACATGACTCCACCATATGCTCACTACAAAGTCAGAACTCAAATGACTTAAAGTTCGTCAAGGTTTGTTTTCGAAATCTTCAAGTTTCTTTTTAAAACACATACTAAGTCATGCTAAAGCATTCCATTATGAGTAAAGTAATATTAGCCATATGACATGTCTATTATCATGCATATTCATGTTTTATTACTTAGAATAACATATTCCGTCGTCCGGAGCACTATACTTGTGTATGTGCTCGTTTGACGCCCTCCGATCTCCTCCTATTACGTAACAGTCACAAACATCACTATTTTTACCCCATCTAACAACCTCAAATTGAAAAACGTAAAGCACAAAAGTTGTAGATATATTCGTTCTCGTTTCGGATCATCTTGAATCACCTCAATTAGAGTCCGTATGAAAACGTTATGGCCGTTTTACCAGAATAAGTTAAAGTAGTCACACTTAAAAGACATTGGGCGCGGCCGTGCCCAATTCCTTCACCAAACCAAAGACGCTTGCGCCATAAAGCAATACGTCCCATTGCGCCCAAGCCAAAGGCGCGCTTGCTTTGGATTGCCCAGATTACAGTTTCCTTAATGTTTTTACTTCAAATCTTCATAACTTCTTCATTTTAAGTCCAAATCAGTTGGTTTTTGATTCGTTGAACTCATTAAACTCTTAGCTACTCATGTACAGAGTAATTATAACACTTCATAAACATTAACTAACCAAAAGATTAATCCAAAACTCATATTCATACTAAATTTTCATGTTTTGACAAATTTAGGGAATTGATTCACTACGAATTCATTTCTAAACCAAATTGGTCTGTTTAACTTTCGTTGTTTTCATTTCTAACTATATTAACAGTATCCAACAACAATTCATGGATTACAACAATCCTTAGCCATCAATTTTGAACTCGTTAAAGCTACTTTTTCTTGTCATTTCTAAGGTATTATAAAACTTAGAACTCAAGAACTTATAGGTTAGCAAGATTACCTCTTGAATGCTTGGAATTGGCTAACTATAGCTCCTCAATCCTCTGATTTCTCTCCAATTCTATCAACTCTCCATAGCTATTTCTTAGACAACTTAAACCAATGTAAATAAGAAGAAGGAGCTCTATTTATAACCAATTCTAGTACTAAGTTACTGACTTTGCACAATGATTAATTCAAGGGGAGGAAGTAAAAGCTAGTGGATTTAGAAGAGTTGGTTACCAACTCCACCTTCCTCCATCATCAGCTCTACTACTTCGCCTTTAATCACAACTTGAAAGTTACGTAAAGAAGAAATAGGCTACTATTCATGTACTATAAGGGTCACTCATTTTGGGACATAGCAAAAATCTTCAGCATTTGATTATTTGAAGCTTGGTTTGATTCTTTTAATTCCCATAATGTAATATTAAGGTACAATTGTTACCATTTTAGGAATTTAAAGATAAATTTTATACTCACCTCATATAACCACATTATCACATATATCGCAGTTAGGCATCATTGCCCGGGTATCCCCCATAATTGT
Organism: Panax ginseng; assembly: GCA_020205605.1. Classification (NCBI taxonomy): domain Eukaryota; kingdom Viridiplantae; phylum Streptophyta; class Magnoliopsida; order Apiales; family Araliaceae; genus Panax; species Panax ginseng. The sequence goes on along the minus strand of CM035135.1, from coordinate 89,605,808 downwards.
TTTTACTACTCGTATAACCACATTATCACATTATTTAATATTAAAGTTTATATAAATATTTAAATTTTCTTCCCAGTTTCTAGAATACACAGATATTTAATCATTTATGTATTAAAATCACTTATGATTTTATTGTACCACTTGATACCTTATATCATTAGTCCCAGTTAAATGTCACACTTTATGTATTCTTAAGCCATAGGTATTATATATCACTACTGTCCACATTTTCCATATTACACATAGTAATACTATTAATATTTTAATTGGGCTAAATATCACTCATTTGGGTACTTTCAACCCATTAATTCATATTACACATAAATATAATAATGATAATTATTAATCATTAATTCTCTTTTAATAATTTCGGTTAAACCTTCAGCCTGACTTAACTTTAACATTTAGACCATACAAGGCTCATCTAACTCATTTACTGGAATTATGTATAACTTAAGCTCATTATTTCTCTAATAAAATATTAGAGTTTAGGTCACTTTGGCTTTTTCCCACTTTTACATTATTTTATTATTTATTTAATATAGAGTTTATGTCACACTTTATCAGAATGCTAAATTATTTAGCTTACTTAAATAATTACATACTTAAAGTATGCACAACCTTTACACTTAGAATAATTAATATTTACTCTATTAATTATTAAAATTATACACTATACGTATAATTATTTGATTGTCCCAAGGCAACTTCTTCAACCATTATATTTAGCCACATCTCAAATATTAATCTAATATATAAATCTCTAACCAATATTCACTTATATATATATAAATATATATTGGTTTTCTTCTATCGTCATCAACGTACATATATACAAGTCTAAACCTAGTACGCATCGAGTCTTTAATAGTATTCAATATAGTACACTGAGTGGTTTCCCACAAACAACCAACAAATTAGTTTCCATCTCATCTACACTGTTTTCACAGTGAGTTAGATCGGTTACTAATTCGTATATACCTCCGCTCTCTGAAGGAATCGTTTAGCCCTGCTCCTATACATCAACCATTAAAGGGTACGGTTGCACTGCCTTAGACTTGATACTTACTCGTACACATACTCAAGATATTGGTGATTATCAAAGATATTTTAATGTCACCAACTTACTATAATAAAATAATTTCACATAAATTCTTTAATCATCAATAGATAAATTTTATCCATCTTCGTACTAATTCCTTTCTACAATATAAAATAAATATATAATAATGGTATATATTTATTAAACACAACATCACTTATCACAGAGCTCACAATACCATTCGTAACACACTTAAGTATTCTTGTTCGAACCCATCTCATGCTTTAAGAATTTTATTTATTAAATTCTTATTTTAGTATTTTCTGAAAATTTGGGTTTTTACAGATACTGGTGCTACCAACAACTTTGTTACAGAAAGGGAAGTGGACAAACTAAAGTTAAACTTGTAGGAGAATGCAAGTAAGATCAAGGCTGTGAATTCTGAGGCCAAACCAATTCGTGGCACAACAGTGGCGGATTTGAAGGTTGGTCCGTGGGAAAGAAAGTGCAGCTTGATGGTTGTTCCTTTGGATGGTTTCGATCTCATTCTAGGAATGGAATTTTTGATGTCGGCTAAATGTATGGTGATGCCTCATCTTGGTAGATTGATGATCACAGATGAGAAGATGTCAGGATTTGTGAATGGTATATACGGAAATTTGGAGAAGAAGGAAGGCAAACAGAAGATTGGTTTGTTGTTTGCGGTGCAGCTTGAGTCTGGACTTAAAAGAGGCGAAGAAACCTACTTGTGTGCTTTGATTGAGATCAAGTCTGGTGTAACCCAAAAGGTGCCAGATGTTGTTACTAAGGTGTTGGATGATTTCAAGGATGTAATGCCTCCAGAACTACCAAAGACCCTTCCTTGAAGGCATGCTGTTGATCATAAGATTGAGTTGGAGCCGGGTGCGAGACCCCCTGGTCAAGCCCCTTATCGGATGGGCCCTGCTGAGTTGGTTGAGTTGAGGAAACAACTGACAGAATTGTTGGATTTTGGTTTCCTTCGACCCTCAAAAGCTCCTTACGGTGCCCCAGTGTTGTTTCAGAAGAAACAAGATGGCTCCTTGAGAATGTGTGTCGATTATCGGGCACTGAATAAGGTTACTATAAAAAATAAGTACCCTATTCCGAATATTGCTGACTTGTTCGACAGATTGTCCCGAGCCAAGTACTTTACAAAGTTAGACTTCAGATCAGGCTATTGGAAAGTGAGGATTGCCGTTGGTGATAAAGCTAGGACTGCATGTGTGACGAGGTACGGTTCATATGAATTTCTCGTAATGCCGTTTGGCTTAACCAATGCTCCAACAACTTTTTGTAATCTTATGAGCGATGTATTCTATGAATATTTAGATAGATTTGTGGTAGTTTATGTAGATGATATTGTGGTGTATAGTGAAACAGTAGATGGTCACGTGGAACATCTGAGATTGGTATTCCAAAAGTTAAGGGAATATCAATTATATGTCAAAAAGGAGAAGTGCGAGTTTTGTAGGGATGAAGTAATGTTCCTTGGGCATTGGATTAGCCAAGGACAAGTCAGAATGGATGAGAGAAAAGTCCAGGCCAATGTTGAATGGACTGTTTCTACGAAAGTTGTTGATTTAAGATCGTTTTTGGGACTGGCGAACTACTACAGAAAGTTCATTAAGGGCTATGAAGGGTTTCGACACATAAAACGCAGCGGAAATAGAACAATTTAAAAGCAATTTTGAAACCCTAAACAGGATCCATGCGAAAAATCAATTAACTCAGAGGTTAGAAATTATATCGATTATTAAAGCTAGAATCGATGCGGTCGAATCTCTAACGCAATTCAAACGAACTGCGTCTCTACTTGTATTCACACGAACGCCTCATGAATCGTCCCTACGATCTGCAGAAGAAGGAACCGCGGTACTAGCCACCAAGGATGAGGAATTTCGAAACTGTTTTCTCTAGTCTCTCTCTAAGAGCGGCTAGGGTTTTGTATTTTGATGTAATCCCTAAAATGACTGATATATATCATATATATAGCAGTTAGGAGGAATTAATCAAAACCTAGTATTATTAAAATCCGAATTTATATATATATATATATATATATATATATCTTAATTAAGTCTTAATTAATATACATATATACAAATTATCCTTTTTAATTTAAATTAAATTTAAAATACTATTAATCATATTGATATATTTAAATTCTTACAATTTAAATTAATTTCTTTTTTAAATTACATTCTATGGTTGTGACCCTATAGGTTATTATTACATTGGCAATAATTTTAAAATCATATTATAAAATTATAAACAGTGAGCGGCTTCTAGTAATGCATCATTACTACCCAAGTAATAATAAGATCGATCATTCGATGCAACCTTTTCGTGACCAGTGTTTCAATGTAATTTAATCCTTTTAACCTTAATATCCTAGATTAAACTCGAGTCATGGAATGTGTCATAATCTTCATAATTTAATATGAGTTTTTCTTGATCAATGAGTAGACTATATGAAATAAATCACTATTTGAGCATGACCATGCATTTTATAGTCCTACTCAATCAAGAGGCCTATGGATATCACTCCTAATTTATAGCATGGTTAAATTCCATCTAGATCACTCATATTCCTCGCACGATTCATGATGTACCCAATAATCACCTTTATAGTCCACCCTATTAAAGGTGACATTTGATGATATCAAAGTACATAAATTCCGTGTAGAAATATAGTGATTTCGTGCCTGGAGGACCATTACATCATTGTCACTATGAGAATTGCTAATGACACTTCGCATAATGCTCCACATAGAATTCTCATGGTGGGTCTGTCCAGTACATCGTTCTCTAACATGTACCTATGCATTGACTTAATATCTCATATATTTATGACCAATGAGTTTTGGTCATCAGTCAATCCATATACTAGTCTTAATGAATCATTGTTGTCCCATCAACAATGATACTCGACTAGGGACATTTAAGAACAATGATACTAATTGTAATTATATAATCTCATGTTCAACTCACATACTTGAAACTATATAATTTGTATCACTATTTTGAGGATTTTTATTATGTTAACATTTATATAACGCAGTAAATAAAGCCATAATAAAATCATTCATTTATTCAATCAAAATATAATATCAAAACATTAAGAAATTATATCAAATAATTGGTCTCTAGGGCATAAACTCTAACAGTCTACTCGAATAAGGTGGCTCCTTTAACTGATTTGCTGAAAAAAGGATTGTAAGTGGGATTGGACAGTGGGATGTCAAGAGGCATTTGACACTTTGAAAGTGGCAGTGTCGTCTAAGCCGGTGCTGAGACTCCCAGAATTTGAAGTTCCTTTTGAAGTACACACTGATGCATCAGACAGAGCGATTGGCGGGGTACTAGTACAAGATGGTCACCCAGTTGCCTATGAGAGTCGGAAGCTGAAGGATGCTGAACAGCAGTACTGTACTTGTTGATCGATTTCGCAATCAATGAATACGTGCAAGTATACACGGTCAACAAGTAATAAAGTGAAAGTATAGTATCGTTCCCACGAGGAATTATTTAATAAAAATTATCAAGTACTAACTCTTAACCAAATCAATTTTATTTAAACAACTGCAAATTGTGATTTTTCTAATTAAGAAAACTAAATTAACTAATTAAACTGAATTGCTTTATAAATGAATTCAAATAAATAATGGTTAAGACTACAATATCCCCAATTATGAACTATAAACTAATTATCCAATTATCCCAATTATTATGCCTAATAAATTGTTAACAGGAATTCCCAAGTGGCAAAAGCCCTTTTCCAAGCGATCAATTAACTTCTAGTTAATCCAGATTAATCTTGCTATATTCCTATGCAAAACAATTGAATTAAACCCCTTCAATTCCAATTCCTTATGTGTTACATGAGGTGAATAGATATTTCCATTCAATTCACAAACCTAATTATTCGCTATGCAAACAACTAACTCACATGATATCATGCCCAGTTCTAACCCTAGAATTCCTCTTTCAATTCCTTCTAGAGTAACAAGGTAATTACTGATCAGATAATTAAGCAATCAGCACAAGGTAAGATAAACAATTCACTTTTGACACAAATAATTAGAATAAATTGAATAACTAATTTCTAGACATAAAAGATTCAATTGGTAGTCTTAATAAAAGAGTTAGTTTATAATAAATGAATTAAGACCAATAATCCACAACTGAATAGACATTAAAAGATAAACGTATGATAAGAGAAGAGAATAGAATCTGTTTTCAGCAAATCTGATGCTCCCCTCTTGCTCTTGCTCTTGATCTTCAGTGTTCTTCAATTTGCTTTAATCTCCAATGACTAATTAGGAACTAGGGTTTATATTCTAATCTAATGGAGTATTTTTATCTAAGATAATCTATGTAATCTCCCTTTATTTTATGCCTTACATCATGTATTTATAGGTTACAAGTCCAATTTTTAGCTTAGGAACAAACCCAATCCAATTTGGAGTCAAAAGGTGTCAAAATTCGCCCCAAAACGCGTCCAAGCTTTACTGACCCTTCCCAAATACTCCAGTACTTCAAATACCGGGCACGGCACTAAAGACTACTCCCAGTATACAAGGCCGGGCATAGGTATGATTTGGGCGCCTGACACCGGGCCCCATTTTCGGAAATTTTCTCCTCCGATGTCCTTTGGGAAAATGGCAATAACTTCTTCGTTCGAACTCCGATTTCAATGATTCAAGATGTTCCGAAAAGAGGAGAAGTAGATCTACAATTTCATTCTTTAAGGTTTTCGAAATAAGGTCTGGAGCAATACTAAAATTGGCTCGGAAGTGACTGCTATGTAAATGGCAAGCCGACAACGCGAATCTAGCAACTCCAAACGTCGATCCAAGTACCTTTTGTCCCAATTACTACAAAACAACGTAAAACATGCATGAATAGACACAAACACTTAAAATCAACCAAAAGATTAAGCTCAAACACACTCAATTATGAGTATAAAACTCACTCATCAAATACCCCCAAACTTAAACCTTTGTTTGTCCTCAAGGAAAAATACAAAAGAACAAAAAATAAACAAACTAACTCAACTACATGAATGCATATGCATGATCTACTTTCTAATATACCTACAAACCCAATAATAAATCAGTATGATATATAGCAACAGGCCTCAAAGATACCAATGATACTCAAACAATATATCCAATCAAGTCAAAATCCATAACTCTAACCAATTAGTCAATCCAAACCTGTCAGCACCCATGTTGTGCGTGTGTGCTTGTTAACCATTCTAACCAACCATAGTTCAAGATAATCACATAACAAAGTTCTTAGAAGGAAAATTTCAGTTCCAATTCAATTATTTTTGTGAACATGATGACTCCAGTTAAAACTAAGCAATTACCATGTCTAAGGGTAAATACAGGATTTATTTATACTTTTATTCAACCACGAGGGCATTTTTTGCTCTTTCTCGTGTTTTATTCATTTTTTTTCTCATGGCTGTGCAATGTCTTATTCCCTTAGGCTTTTCAGTGCTACCTTAACGAGTTTTCGACCAACGACTCCCAAGCTATTAAGACCTTAGGGCGCTAGGTGTAAAGACAATCCCCTCGGGCTTACTTACTCAAGTAACAAAGGCCACAAAACTAGACAAGCATGCCACGGTGTTTATTATCTTTTTTTCTTTTTCTGGATTTCTTATTCTTTTTTTTCTTTTCATCATTTCTTTTTTTCTTTTTGTAATATATATATCCCATAGATTCCCCCAAACTCAAGCTTTTACGTCATTCCAACCTTTACCGCCAGTTCACTAATTTCCTTAAATTTTAACCAAGATTTTCCCTCAGAAACAAATTATGAAACCCTTGAACCAAGTGGATTAAAACAGTTAAACTTTAAGTGCTAACCGATTACATAAGTTTAAGACAGGCTCAAATTATCATAAAGATTAAAATTAGAACTCATCATCAATTATCAACACTATTCAAGTTAACATGCAAAACCAATCTTATCATAGGCCGAACTAAGACCACACCAACCTATCACATAGATTCATGCAAAAAAAAATGTAATTATACTACATGAACACATACTAATGCAACACATATATGAATATGCAAATAACTACCATGTATTATATGCAACCTAAAAAAACACAATGCTAACACATAAAAAAAATGAACTACCATCCAGATAACTAACTATATGCAATACGACACTACAATGCCCCTAAACTTAAACTAGACATTATCCTCAATGACTAAAATAGAAAAAATTAAAGCAGAGGACTTCCCTGAAAATATAGCAATCTTCCTCCTTGTCCACTAAGTTTGGAGAATAGACTAAACACATGGAACAAATTGGGCATCTCACTTGAATTTGACTTGAATAACCTGTAAACCATGATAGACGCAATTTTATTAAATCCTAAATAAATGCAAATTCAAAACTACTAATATAAAACCTAATAAAAACTAAAAATAAAAATTAAACTTGGGTTGCCTCCCAATAAGCGCTTGTTTTATAGTCTCAGCCTGACTTCTTCAATTCTCTATCCAATTCCCCTACGAAAATTGAGGAACCCTCCATCCATCAGTAATAATGTCTCTTTTGGGAGGTTCTCATTAGCAAAGAACCTTGAATTAAAGTCACCTAGCATGCTCTTTGTAGATACGTTCCTTATTAAGAACGTCCAACAACTAGGTGTCCCTGGCAACGGCGCCAAAAGCTTGTTGATCGATTTCGCAATTAATGAATACGTGCAAGTATACACGGTCAACAAGTAATAAAGTAAAAGTAGTGTATCGTTCCCACGAGGAATTATTTAATAAAAATCATCAAGTACTAACTCTTAACCAAATCAATTTTATTTAAACAACTGCAAATTGTGATTTTTCTAATTAAGAAAACTAAATTAACTAATTAAACTGAATTGCTTTATAAATAAATTCAAATAAATAAAGGTTAAGACTACTATATCCCCAATTATGAACTATAAACTAATTATCCCAATTATCCCAATTATTATGCCTAATAAATTGTTAACAAGAATTCCCAAGTGTCAAAAGCCCTTTTCCAAGCGATCAATTAACTTCTATTTAATCCAGATTAATCTTGCTATATTCCTATGCAAAACAATTAAATTAAACTCCTTCAATTCCAATTCCTTATGTGTTACATGCGATGAACAGATATTTCCATTCAATTCACAAACCTAATTATTCGCTATGCAAACAACTAAGTCACATGATATCATGCCCAGTTCTAACCCTAGAATTCCTCTATCAATTCCTTCTAGAGTAACAAGGTAATTACTGATTAGATAATTAAGCAATCAGCACAAGGAAAGATAAACAATTCACTTTTGACACAAATAATTAGAATAAATTGAATAACTAATTTATAGACATAAAAGATTCAATTGGTAGTCTTAATAAACTAGTTAGTTCATAATTAATGAATTAAGACCAAGAATCCACAACTGAATAGACATTAAAAGATAAAAGTCTGATAAGAGAAGAGAATAAAATTTGTTGTCAGCAAATCTGATGCTCCCCGCTTGCTCTTGATCTTCAGTGTTCTTCAATTTGCTTCAATCTCCAATGACTAATTAAGAACTAGGGTTTATATTCTAATCTAATGGAGTATTTTATCTAAGCTAATCTATGTAATCTCCCTTTATTTTATGCCTTACATCATGTATTTATAGGTTACAAGTCCAATTTTTAGCTTAGGAATAAACCCAATCCAATTTGGAGTCAAAAAGGTGTCAAAATTAGCCTCAAAACGCGTCCAAGCCTAACGGACCTTTCCCAGTATACTTCAACGCTGGGCACGGCACGTTGTAAAGATCGCTCCCCAGCGCCCGCGCCACTGGCATAGGCATGATTTGGGCAACCCAGCGCTGGCCCCATTTTCAGAAATTTTCTCCTCCGATGTCCTTTGGGAAAATGGCCATAACTTCTTCGTCCGAACTTCGATTTCGATGATTCAAGATGTTCCGAAAAGAGGAGAAGTAGATCTACAACTTTTATTCTTTAAGGTTTTCGAAATAAGGTTCAGAGCAATACTCAAATTGGCTCTGAAGTGACTGCTATGTAAATGGCAAGCCGACAACGTGAATCTAGCAACCCCAAATGTCGATCCAAGTAACTTTTGTCCCAATTCCTACAAAACAACGTAAAACATGCATGAATAGACATAAATACTTAAAATCAACCAAAAGATTAAGCTCAAACACACTCAATTATGAGTATAAAACTCACTCATCAGTACCCATGAGAAAGAAATGACTGCAGTGGTGCACTGTTTGGAAACATGGAAGCATTATCTGTTTGGTACGAAGTTTGTGGTGGTAGATCGACAATGTTGCCAACACCTACTTCAAAACTTCGTAAAAAGTCGACTCAAAGCGATCGCACGTTAGCAGGAGTTCTTGGCAGAATTTGATTTTGTGTGGGTACATAAGTCGGGCTTGCAAAATTCGGTGGCTGATGCATTAAGTCGAAAAGTTGTCCAGGATTTCGTTGCTGCTCTCACTGTGGTTGAGGCTGAGTACCTAGACAAGATCAAAGAACAGTCCCTAAATGATGCTGTTTACCAAAATCTTTGGACGCAAGTACAAGAAGGTCTGGTTCGAAGATATTGGATTGAAGATGATTTGCTATATGCAAAGGGCAGTAGGTTGTATGTCCCTAGTGGTTGATCGATTTTCCAAGTATGCGGTGTTCATCCCAGCACCTCATGCTGGATTATTTTTCAAAAACGTGGTGAAGTACTTTGGGTTTCCAGAAGATATTATGTAACAATTGCTGAAGCAATAATTGAACAAAACTGAGTGACTTCTCACGTAAGCATCAACAATTAATACCGTGTACTACTATGCAAACACGTGTATTCTTGTACTTTTAACACCGGGTGTTTCAACAGTTAACAATAAAACTTCCGCCGTTATTTTCATAAAATATTTTTGTCATTTTCTCAATCCGACAATAATTCCATTGCGGGGTCCACCAATGATTGTGCCGTCGTAAGAATATTCCCTGTTAAAACGAATATTCCCCGACCAATCGAATAATATATAACAACTTGCATACTTTGCAAAATTTATAACTATTACCCACAACTATAACATTATATCAAATTCATTCCATAATATTCAAAAAATGATAATTATAGAAAATACATCTTTATTCATAAAAGTTGGGGTCTTACACTGGTGTTAGCTCTGGGTCTTTGGTATGAGTGCCTCGACAGGAGGTCTGAGATTGAAGCTAATTGCATGCATTTGAAACAAGCATTTTTGGGGTTATCTTTGGAACTGCAACGACATTCCTTTGGGTTATCTCTAAGGATGAAACTCTGGGTTATCTTCGAGGTTGGAACTGATACTCCCGGTGTGTGTTCTGGGGTTGAAACTGAACTTCTGGTAGTATCCGGAATGGATGTGAGCTGTCTTCCAAGGTTATCTCTGAAAGACGAATCTGCCCTCCTACAATGTCAGTAACAGGTGTGCAGAAAATTTTGAGTGTCTACAAACCCATTGTGCCGAAGCCAATAAGGGGTTGGGTGGTGTTCGGGTTCGGCCGTCCGAGTTTTCTGGGCCAGAGTCCTGTTCAAATTGGTGATGATCGGGGTCCATCGTCTGAGTCCTTTTGGGTTGGAGCCTAGACCAGTTTATAGGGTTTCGGTTGAATTGGGCCCATATAGTGGGTTAGCCCTCGTATGGAGTCTAGAGTGATAAGGAGGTTAAGTGGTTAAGTATTCTAGTCCTAACCATGTTTGAATATTAAATCCAAAGGTAAGTGTTTGGATCATATCCAACTTGAACTTTTTAAGGAGATTGTGTTGGACCCAAACAATGGTAATTGCCATGTTTAGGAGTCCTGATCCGATTCGAAAATGGACTTTGAGGTGATGAGAATGACTATAAATACAAGGCTTGACTTTAATTAACAGGTAATACATTCTTGAGCACTAAACGCTAAAGCCTCCATTGTTAAACCTTGTAATAGCCTGTACTCATTCTCACACCGGAGCTATCCCCCACGCAGCACAAGCCGTCAAGCCACTTGTGTGATTTTTTATTGTGCATGTTTAATCGCACGAATTCGGTGATTGGACGCTGTTGGTCGAAATCTAATTACGCTCACACGCAAGTGCACGTGGTCAACAAGTAATACAATGATAAGTCAAGTATCGTTCCCATAAAGATTTAGTATGAAGTTAATCATAACAATCACCAGCTTTATATTAATCCAAGTTTTATTAAACTATCCAATTTAATGATTATAACTATTAAAACTAAAAATATTAAAAATACCAAGCAATCAACAAACTTAAAAACTGTAATTTCAAGCAAATATTAGAGAATTAGACTTACAACTTCACTTTTAGGATCACTCCGATTATTACACCTTATTCCAGTTTAATTCACTATCCAAGTTTATTAATCAATAACACTCAAGTAGAACTAGCCATCTCTCGATGCACTAATACCATATTAACTTAAATCCACAAATTAGATAGAATTAAGCTAAACACCCTAATTAACTAATTCACTATATCTTTATGTGAATTACAATCAAATAAGGTTTAAGTTCAAGTTCTCTATGCAATTACATGCGATGCTAGGCATATCGCTACCCTACCCTTAATCAAGATTCCATTCAAATACAGAATTCAAGAACACATGCTATAATGACTAAGTCTAGATTCATATTTCCTCTCTCGAATCCATGCAAATCCACATAGAATTGGTGATCAAGCAATTCATAAATTCAAAGCACAAATCAACATAGATAAACTGAAAGATAGATTATTAAACTGAAATTCAAGGCTACATAATCATTGTTCAACCATCAAAATCCATCATAAGCCTAACAAGTAAATTAGTTCATCATGATCAAAATAAAAACTAAATTCATCAAAGTAATCATCATTCCAATTACAATTATTGAATTAAAGAAAAATAATGAATCTAGAACCACCTTTCTCTCTAGTTTCAATATGCAATTATCGTGAATTCCACCTTCAATCCTTCCTCCAAAGCTTTTGCTCAAATTCCATCTTCAAATTGCTAATAGATTGTTAGTTGTCCTCTCGCTTGTTGTTTTTTTGTTAATATCCACCCTAGGACACATATTCTCACCATAATTCAACACCCAATGTAGTTTCAAATCAAGCCAACCTCTATCCTTCACGCCTCTGCAGTAGTACAAGAGAAACAAGACTATTTGCTTTTCCCTTGCTTCACTTGGTGAATGGATTTTTCCTCATTAATAGCCCACCACAAGACAATGTATTCGTTCTTGACTAATTACCCCATTTCCTACGGGTTTTATTTATAAAGTCCGCCTCGAGAAATCAATCTATTTCAATCCGACTTTTACTCATTTTCTTGCCCACTTTAGCCACAAAACCACCTTTTAAAACCGAAATGCATTGCCACCACACCTAATCATGAACCAACAATAAACAATTAAAACGAATCATAATTATAAAGAATTAACACAATTTAAGCTTGAATTAGAGGCCGATTCGTAGGTATAAAACCCACACATCAAACTCCCCCAAACTTAAACTCGTGCTAGTCCTCAAGCACAAAACAAAACAAAAATGCTATGCAATGCAATGAAATGTAATGTAACTAGTCTATATGCCTACGAATTCATCAATAATGATAAAAACAAGTCTGTTCAACCGGCCTTAGAGAAATTAAGCAAACATGACAATACTTTATATCAAAACCCATCAACAATTTCCCAGTCAATCATCAAATCTTAACGGTTATTACTGATATAGTGTGTGTGCTCAACATCCATGCTAACTGATATAATGCTAAATACAACACATAATAGATCTCTTTAAAGGCATCATACAGTGTAAACTCACAAAATTCATGAATAGGCTAGAACCAACTAAAGTCAAACATCCACCAAGTTCAAGAGTTTAATCCGAGATACTTATGCTTTACTTTTCATTACGGGGGCTTTTTTTACGCTTTTCCCGTTTTATTGTTTTTTTTAAAACATGATTGTGCAATGTCTCATTCCATTAGGCTAACAGTGCTACCCCTTAGTGAGCTTTCGACTAACGACTAACGACTCCTAGACCATAAAGACCTTAGGGTGCTAGGTGTAGAGACAATCCCCTCGGGCTTACTTACTCAAGTAGCAAAGGCCGCGAAACAAGACTAGTCACAGTATTTATTCATATATAATTATTTTTTTCTTTTTTTTATGAAGCTTATATATCCCAAATTTTTCCCGCAAACTTAAGTTTTTGTCTAAATTTAGCCATCTCCGCCTATTTATGTTTCTCATTCATTCAAACTAGTATTATCCTTAAGAAGTTCATTATGTGCCAATTTAAACTTAATCAGTCAACATAGTTGTCTCTAAAATGCTAACCTTGATTATACCAGTTTTAAACATGAAAAGATTCAATTCATAACAGAAAATCGCGTCAAAGTTCTACTAGTCAGTACAATACTTGTCTACTCAATCTCATTCTCATCATTGGACATAATAAACTGAACTATATAACAGCTGGACTCATGCAAGATAACATAATACTTAACTAAAAATTTTTATAACATAATTAAAAACTAATGAAATAAAAACTATTTACAAACCTATTCTACTATGCAACTATTACACTACATGAATGGAAACATATCATGAACCTAAAACTAAACATGAAACTAACATATGCAAAACTAACTAAATTAAATTAAACATGTAAACATAACAAAATTAAACTAAATAACTCCCCCAAACTTGATAATTACAACGTCCTCATTGTAAAGATAAAGCACTAAATAAACGAGGACTTCCCTATAATCGTCTAAGCTTGAGGCGGTGATGGCTGTTGCTCTTCATTGTCTGAATCAGAAGGTGGGAACCGTGGCATTAGGGCAGGCTGCTAGTATAGAAACTGAGCATTTGGGTTAAAACTTTAGAGAGTCGCATTCAGGGAAGCGAATGACATATTCATGGCCTCGAATATATGGTCCTTCCTGGCCGCGAGTCTCCTCATCTATCTATTGGCGTCTTTGTTGTGTCCATCAATTTGGCTTTAGAGGTTGTGAAACTGAGAGCTAAACATATAATTGGTCTGCTGCATCCCCTCAGTCGCCTGCTCTCCCATAGTCTCATCCACCTGGAACTCGTCGTCGTCAGAGGTGTCCTTAACATCAGCCTCATCCTCCGAAGCTGGTGGAAATATGAACCTGACTCCTCTTGGGTGTGACTCGCCCCTAGGCCACACTAAATACAGTACGATCATCCTTGTGTCCAAAGTCTATAGCGACATCTGTGTAGTCTCATCACTGGACCACCTAACTCCAGCCTGCCTGCACAGCCCATATATGAAAGATAGGTATGGCAAGCCGCTGGAAAATGGCCCTCGTAGGCATCTTTGGATAGAGAAATTTATGATGGCACCCACGTCGATGAGAAAGTCTTGTACAATTGAATATAAAAGCAATATTTTCTCCTTTGTCACCTCTGTCGTATGTGTGGATGGGAATAACTTGGCGCACATAAACGTATACCATATTTTACCATAATGGCTTAGGTCCTTGCTGTGGAAGATGGTGCCCCCTTTGCGTCCCTTGACTTATGTGGTGCCCAACTTTGTTATTTTAGTTAAAATGGCCTCATAGTCAGGATCATGGTCACACAAATATGCATATTGGAACTCTCTAGGAACTTGCAAGCTGTAATACTCGTTAATAGCATCGGCACTGAAAGGTACTTGCTTGCCCCTCATGAATGCTATGAATGGGGCCTTCTCAACTGCATTGACATAAAATTCCTTCACCACATTGACGATTGTTTGCTCTAGCTCGTCAGTGAACCTATCTCATTCTTGTTCATGGATTTGTCTTTTCATTTTGCCATCTACGTTGTCGGGTGCCGAACCGCACTCTGGGGTTAGTGCTAGTCACTAGATAGTCATAGCGATCGGCAGTGTTGGCACTCAAAAACTTCCTCCTGTCAAATGCCTAAGTCGGTGGTGTAGACCCGGAGCTCTCGCCTCGTTGTCTCTTCGATCCTGGTTTTGGTTCCATAGAACTTGTATGGATGAACTTAAGCCAATTTCCCCCCAAACTTTACTTGAACAAATCGTCAAACACTTGGTGTTCACAACTCACTATACTCCCAAATTTGACCACTATAACCCAACTATGGTGAATGACTAAGAATAATGATTAGCACAAAAGTTTAGCCTCGTTGATTGCACTGATTTCTTCTTCAATGGTGATATTGATGTAGTGGATGAAGCCAATTGAAGTACTCTTCTCCTTGTTGAAACCCGAACGAGAAGAATCACAGCTCTATTATGGTTGAATTTTTATGGAATGGGATGAAATTGATGTGGTTAGGTCTTGGTTTTATAGAGAGGAAGTAGTGTAAGTATTTAGTGGGTTAATGTAGTGGAGAAGTGGGGAGTTTGTGTGGCTTAATCGTGGGTAATGGGGCTATAGGAGCTGGTTGTGAGAGAAGTAAGTGGAGAAGATGGGCTATATGTGTGTAACTGCCGAATTGATCTTTTCATGTTCCGTGCCCATACAGTATTAAGCTACGAGATGCATGCCTTGGAAGGGGGGATATTCTGCTTTTGGTTCAAGACCCCCCACCTCGGCGGGGGGTGTCCTTTGTTAAATGGTCACCCCAGCGGAGGGGTCTCCTATTTCTGAATCAAGTCCCACTTCTCGGTGAAGAGAAATACACTATAACTGAGTTTGCTTTTTCCAATTCTTTATGTCCAACACATATCTATGCACTTCCCAAGTACCTGAAACACCATAAGAGTATAAGTTTAAGATAGCAATATGAGCATTGAACATTGAAAGTTAAATTTACTAAAAAGCATGACTCAACTAACTACCTAATAAATCAAAATAAACTAACTTTCTGAACTAACTAATATTCTAAACTACAAATTAATTAGCTTGCTTTAAAAACAATTACTAAAAATAAGAGTAACATTGGGTTGCCTCCCAATTAGTGCTTGATTTTAAGTTTTTTTAGCCTGACTACTCTCTATTCATGGTGTGTCGACAAGTGTGATTGCGGTGACTTCATTAACGATGTCGCCACCCCAGTAATGCTTCAGTCGATGACTGTTAACTTTAACCATCTCCAATAGATTCCTACTGTATAACTCAACGACGCCATGTGGGAAAACTCTCTTGATTGTAAATGGCCCCGACCATCTCGATTTAAGCTTTCCTGGGAACAACCGCAGTCATGAGTTGAACAATAATAATGATTGTCCCGGTTCTAACTTTTTATTTTTGATCTTTTGGTCATGCTACTTCTTAACCTTTTCCTTGTACATATTTGAATTCTCGTATGCTTGCAGTCGAAACTCATGTAGTTTGTTCAATTGGAGAAATCTTTTCTCTTCTGCAGCAGCTTGATCAAAATTAAGTTTCTGAATGGCCCAATAAGCTTTATGTTGTCATTCCATCGGGAGGTGATACGCTTTCTCGTAGACCAATTGATATGGAGACATTCCAATTAGTGTCTTGTATGCTATCCTATAAGCCCATAGTGCGTCATCCAATTTTAGAGACCAATTTTCCTGCTTGGATTCACTACTCTCTCTAAAATCTTCTTCACCTCTATGTTCGAAACCTCAGCTTGACCACTTGTTTGGGGGTGATATGCCATAGCCACTCAATTATTGACCCCATATTTTACCAAAAGAGCTGTAAACAATCTATTGCAGAAGTGACTACCCTCATTACTTATAATAGCTCTTGGCGTGCCAAATCTTGTAAAGATGTTCTTATGCAAGAACTTGAGAACCACTTTGGCATCGTTAACTGCTACGACTTCAAATTATTTCGACACATAATCAACCGCTAGCAAGATGTACAGATTATTGAAAGATGGAGGAAACGACCCCATAAAATCCATTCCCCATACGTCAAAAATTTCCACTTCCATGATAGTTTGTAGTGGCATCTCGTTCCGCTTTGAAATATTTCTCACCCTTTGGCATCTGTCGCAAGTCTTAACAAACTGGTGGGCATCCTTGAACACTATAGGCCAGTAAAATCCTTCTTGTAGTACCTTGGCCGTTGTCCACTCATTACCATAATGTGCCCCATATGCAGATGAATGACATTCATGTATAATATTCTTCACTTCACTGTATGACACACACTTTCGAATCATCTTGTCTGCATATTGTTTCAATGAGTATGGCTCATCCCACATGTACCATTTGACGTAATGTAAGAATTTTTTTTTCTGTTGTCTCGTCAGATCAGGGTGAAGGAAGTTGCTCACCAAATAGTTATCAAAATCTGCATACCACAGAAACTGTGACTTAACTCCAAATAGTTGTTCATCTGAGAACTATTCTTTGATCACACATTTATCCTCTTCATCATTATCCAGATTTTCCAGCCTCGATAGATGGTCTGCTACTTATTTTTCTGTCCCATTCCTATCCTTTATTTCCAAGTCGAATTCCTAAAGGAGAAGGATCCATCTGATAAGTCTAGGTTTAACATCCTTGTTTCGAAATCAAATAGCGAATTACTTAGTGATCAGTGTAAACCACCACCTTTGTCCCAATCAAATATGCCCGAAATTTGTCAAGGGCATCTACCACTGCAAGTAACTCCTTCTCGGTGGTTGTGTAGTTCAATTATGCATCTGTAAGGGTTTTACTCACATAGTATATGGCATGGAATATTTTTTCTCGGCGTTAACCCAAAACAGCTCCTACCGCATAATCGCTCGCATCGCACATTAATTTAAAGGGCATAGTCTAATCCGGTGCGATGATCACTGGGGTTGTAGTCAACTTCTTTTTTAACTACTCAAATGCTGCTTTACACTCCTCATTAAATCTGAATACCGCATCCTTCTTTAAAAGACTGCACAATGGCTTAGCAATCTTAGAGAAATCCTTTATAAACCTTTTGTAGAACCCGGCGTGTCCAAGAAAACTGTGGATACCTTTCACTAAATTTGGTGGTGGAAGGTTCTCGATCATATCTAAATTTGCCTTATTTACCTCTAAACCTTTAGCAGAAACCTTGTGCCCAAGAATTATCCCTTCTTCAACCATAAAGTGGCACTTCTTCCAGTTGAGTACCAAATTAGTTTCTACACACCGCTTTACGATCATGACCAAATTCTCTAAACACTTATCAAAAGTGTTTCTATAAATTGAAAAGTCGTCTATGAAAAGTTCTATATTTTTCTACACTATGTCTGAGAAAATAGCCATCATGCATCGTTGGAATGTAGCAGGTGCATTACATAACCCAAACGACATCCTTCTAAATGCAAAGGTTCCATAAGGACATGTAAAGTTGGTCTTCGCTTGAACCTCGGGAGATATGACAATTTGGTTGTAACCCGAGTATCCATCCAATAGGCAATAATTTCATGTCCAACTAGTAGGTCCAACATCTGATCAATGAATGGTAGAGGAAAGTGATCCTTCCGGATTGCCTTATTTAGCTTTCTATAATCCATGCACACCCTCCATTCGGTCCCTGTCCTCGTCGAAATCAGCTCATTATCTTCGTTCTTAACCACTATCATTGCCCCCTTTTTCAGCACACACTGTACTGGACTGACCCATGAACTATCTAAAATTAGGTAAATAATTCTCGCATCCAACCACTTTAGTATTTCTTTCTTTACCACTTCTTTCATGATTGGATTAAGCCGTCTCTGCTTTCTGAACTAACTAATATTCTAAACTACAAATTAATTAGCACGCTTTAAAAACAATTACTAAAAATAAGAGTAACATTGGGTTGCCTCCCAATTAGTGCTTGATTTTAAGTTTTTCAGCCTGACTACTCCCTACTCATGGTGCGTTGGCAAGTGTGATTACGGTGACTTCATTGTCGATGAAGCCACCCCAGTAATGCTTCAGCCGATGACCGTTGACTTTAAATGTCTCTAATGGATTCCTACTGTAAAAGTCAATGGCGCCATGTGGGAAAACTCTCTTGATTATAAATGGCCACGACCATCTCGATTTATGCTTTCCTGGAAAAAATCGCAGTCGTGAATTGAACAGTAATACTGATTGTCCCGGTTCTAACTTTATATTTGTGATCTTTTGGTCGTGCCACTTCTTAACCTTTTCCTTGTACAGATTTGAATTCTTGTATGCTTGCAGTCGAAACTCATCTAGTTCGTTCAATTGGAGCAATCTTTTCTCTTCTGCAGCTGCTTGATCAAAATTAAGTTTCTGAATGGCCCAATAAGCTTTATGCTGTAATTCCACCAAAAGGTGACACACTTTCCCGTAGACCAATTGATATGGAGACATTCCAATTGGTGTCTTGTATGCTATCCTATAAGCCCATAGTACATCATCCAATTTAAGAGACCAATCTTTCCTGCTTGGGTTCACTAATTTCTCTAAAATCTTCTTCATCTCTCTGTTCAACACCTCAGCTTGCCCACTTGTTTGGGGGTGATATGTCATAGCCACTCAATGATTGACCCCATATTTTTCCAAAAGAGCTGTAAACGATGTGTTGCAGAAGTGACTACCCTCATAACTTATAATAGCTCTTGGCATGCCAAATATTGTAAAAATATTCTTATGTAAGAACATGAGAACCACTTTGGCATCATTTGTAGGGAGTGCTACGGCTTCAACCCATTTCGACACATAATGAACTGCTAATAAGATGTACAAATTTATTGAAAGATGGAGGAAACAACCCCATAAAATCCATTCCCCATACGTCAAAAATTTCCACTTCCATGATAGTTTGTAGTGGCATCTCATTCCGTTTTGATATATTACCCACCCTTTGACATATGTTGCATGTTTTCACAAACTGGTGGGCATCCTTGAACAATGTAGGCTAATAGAATCCTGACTAAAGAACCTTGGCCCTTATCCGTTCACTACCATAATGTCCCCCATATGCAGATGCATGACACTCGTGCAGGATATTCTTCACTACACTATATGGCACACACCTTCGAATCATCTTGTCGGCGCACTGTCTGAATAAGTATGGCTCATCCTACATGTACCACTTGACGTTATATAGGAACTTTTTTTCTGTTGATGCATCAAATTAGGGGGAAGGATGTTGCTCACCAAATAGTTAGCAAAATCCGCATACCACGAAAATTTTGAATTAACTCCAAATAGCTGTTCATCCAGGAACGATTCATTGATCACACATTTATGCTCTTCATCTTTTTCCAGATTTTCCAGCCTCGATAGATGGTCTGCTACTTGACTTTTTGTCCCTTTTCTATCTTTTATTTCCAAGTCAAATTCCTGAAGGAGAAGGATCCATCTGATAAGTCTAGGTTTAGCATCCTTCTTCGAAATCAAATAGCAAATTGCTGAGAGATCCATGTAAACCACCACCTTTGTTCCAATCAATTATGCCCAGAATTTGTTAAAGGCATATACTACCGCAAGTAACTCCTTTTTTGTAGTTGTGTAGTTCATTTGTGTATCCGTAAGAGTTTTACTTGCATAGTATATATCGTGGAATATTTTCTCTCGGCATTGACCCAAAACAGCTCCTACCGCATAGTCACTCGCATCGCACATTAATTTAAAGGGCAAAGTCTAATCCGGTGCGACGATCATTGGGGATGTGGTCAACTTCTTTTTTAACTGCTCAAATTCTGTTTTACACTCCTCATCAAAACTGAATTCACATATTTCTCTAAAAGACTGCACAAGGGTTTTTCAATTTTTGAGAAATCCTTAATAAATCTTTTGTAGAACCCGACATGCCCAAGAAAACTGCCGACGCGCCATAAACAGGGAGTAGTCAGGTTGAAAGACTTAAAATCAAGCGCTAAATGGGCGGCAAACCAATTTTATTCTTATTTTTAGTACATGTTTTTAATTCATAGTTCAGAGTATAATTTTAGTGTGAATTTAGTTTAAAGTATAAATTTAGTTTGATTTATTAGGTAGTTAGTCAAGTCATGCTTTCTGGTAAATTCAACTTTTAATGTTCAATGTTTATGTTGTTATCTTAAATTTATAATGTTATGGTGTTTTAGGTACTTGGGAAGTGCACGAATATGTGTTAAATGCAAAGAATTGGAAAAACCAAGTTCAACTACAGTGTAACCCGCGGTCGGGGAGGACATTTTATGAAGGAACCCCCTGTCGGGGCGGGGATCTTAACCCATAAATAGTAGACCCATTCGCCGGGACCGATAAATTGCATTGGAAACCCTCACTCAAGTGGAGTCATGAACGAATCAAGATGCCCCTCCGTGGGGCAAAATTTGTAACTTATCACCCCCAAAAGGGGGTACAAAACCAAGGCAGACTTCAATTCAACAGTTACACATTGAACCCATCTTCTCCACTTCCACTTCCTCTAACCACATTTGATACACACTTTCTCCCACAATAAACCCACGATTACATTATCTCTCACCCATTATCTCACTTAATCACTACTTACCCCATTACTTTAACCCACGAATCTCTACATTATCTCATCTCTATAAATACATACCCTAACAACACAATATATCTACCTAAGTTCATACAATTTCAGTACTTCAAAGTGAGGGTTCTTATAGTGAGATTTTTGACAGCAAAAAGGGAGGAGAGAATCAACCAATTGTCAATAAATTGAGGGTAAGTAGTTATTTCTTGCAATTTTTCATCCTACATCACCACATTAGAAGTTCAATTACCATTGTGTTGGGGGGGGGGGTAGTGTGTTGTGCACACCAAGTGTTCGACGAATTGTTCAAGAGAAGTTTGGGGGTATTTTGCCTAGAGTTCATCAATTCTAGTATCATAGCACCAAAACCAGCATCTAAAAGACAGCGAGACGAGAGTTCTGGGTCTACACCACCGACTCGGGCCTTTGATAGAAGAAAGTTCATGAGTGCCAACACCGCCGATTGCTATAATTATCTAGTGACCAAAGCACTAATCCCAGAGCGTGGCTTGGCACCCGACAACGTAGATGGCGAAATAAAGAGACAAATATATGAAAAAGGATGGGATAGATTCATTAACCAGCCGGAGCCTGCAATTGTCAATGTGGTGAAGGAATTCAATGCCAATGCGGAGGATAAGGCCCCATTCATAGCATTTGTGAGGGGCAAGCAGGTTCCTTTTGGTGCTGACGCCATTAACGAGTATTACAGCTTGCGAGTTCCTAGAGAGTGCCAGTATGCCCATTTGCGTGACCATAATTCAGACTATGAGGCCATTTTAACTGAAATAACAAAGTCGGGCAGCACATGGGTCAAGGGACGTAAATATGGTATGCGTTCATGTGCGCTAAGATACTCCAATCCACACATACGACAAAGGTGACCAAGGCGAAGATACTCCTCTTATATGCAATCGTGCAAAACTTTCTCATCAACGTGGGTGCCATCATAAGTTTCTCTATCCGAAGATGCCTCGAGGGCCATTTTTTTGGCAGCTTGCCACACCCATCCTTTATATGTGGGCTGTGCAAGTAGGCTGGAGTTAGATGGTCCGATGATGAGACTACACAGATGCCACTACAGACTTTGGACACAAGGATGATTGCATGGTATTCAGTTTGGCCCGGGGGTGAGTCACACCTAAGAGGAGTCAGGTTCATATTTCCACCAGCTTAAGAGGATGAGGCTGATGCTGAGGACACCTCTGATGACGACGACTTCAAAGCGGACGAGATGATGTGAGAGCAAGGAACTGAGGAGATGCAGCAAACCGGTAGAGATACGTTTAGCCCTCAATTTCAGAGCCTCTAGAGACAACTGGATGAGTACAATAAAGATGCCAACAGACAGATCAGGAGACTCGTGGCTATGCAGCACAATATGTTTGAGGCCATGAATATGTCATTCACCTCCCTGAACGCGACGCTCCAAAGTTTCAACCCAAATGCTCAGTTTCCGTACTAGCAGCCTGCCCCACTGCCATGATTCCCACCTTTTGATTCAGATAATGAAGAGCAACAGCCACCACCACCTCAAGCTTAGGAAATTATAGGGAAGTTTTCGTTTACTTAATGCATAATCTTTACAATGAGGGCATTGTAATTTTTAAGTTTGAGGGAGTTTGTTAGTTTAGTTTTGTTATGTTGCATGTTTAATTTATTTAGTTAGTTTTTCATATGTTAGTTTAGTTTCATGTTTAGTTTAGGTTCATTACGTGTTTGCATTCATGTAGTGTAATAGCTGCATATTAGTATAGGTTTGTAAGTAGTTTTTATTAGTTGTTAATTCTGTTATGTTTATTCCATATAAAAAAGATTTAGTTAAGTATTGTGCATACATCCAGTGATTTGATATAGTTTAGTTTATTATGGCCAATGATGAGATTGGGATTGAGTAGACGAGGATAGTACCGACTATTAGAACTTTAACGTGATTTTATGTTATGAATTGGATCTTTACCTGTTTAAAATTGGTATAATAAGGTTAGCACAGTTATAACAACTATGTTAATTGATTTAGTTCAAATTGATACATAAGGAACCTCTAAAGGATAATGCTAGTTTGAATGAAAGAATGACAAAGATAGGCTGTGAAGGCAAAAAATTAGGCAAGAACCTAAGTTTGGGGGAAAAGTGGGGTAAATAAGCTTTAGTTTTTTTAAAAAAATTATAATGAATAAACATCATGGTATGCTTGTCTAGTTTTGTGGGCTTTGTTATTTGAGTAAGTAAGCCCGAGGGGATTGTCTTTACACCTAGCGCCCTAAGGTCTTAATGGTCTGGGAGTCGTTGGTCGAAAGCTCGTTAAGGTAGCACTGAAAAGCCTAAGGGAATAAGACATTGCAAAGCCATGTGTATAAAAAAATGAATAAAACGGGAAATAAGAGCAAAATGCCCCCGTAAATGAAAACTAAAGCATAAGTACCCTATTTGGACCCTTGATATTGGTAATTGTTTGATTTTAGTTGGATCTCATTTGTTTTTGAAAGACTTGAGTTTACACTGTATGATACCTTCTAAGAGACTTGTTATGTATTAAATTTGAATTTGCATCAGTTAGCATGGATGTTGAGCACACATACACTATACCAGTAATAGCAGTTTAAGATTTGATGATTGATGGGAATTATTAATTGGTTTTGATATGAAGTATTGTCATGTTTGCTTGATTTCTCTGAGGCCTGTTGAATATATTTTATTCTATCATTACTGCTGGATTCGTAGGCATATAGAATAGTTGCATTACATTACGTTGCATAACATTTTTGTTTTATTTGTGCTCGAGGACTAGCACGGGTTTAAGTTTGGGGGAGTTTGATGAGTGGATTTTATACCTACGAATTGACCTTTAATTCAAGCTTAAATTGTGTTAATTCTTTATTTTTATGATTAGTTTTACTTGTTTATAGTTGTTTCATGTATATGTGTGGTGGCATAGCATTTGGACTTAAAAGGAGGGTTCGTGGTGGAACTTAGCAAGAAAATGAGCAAGAATTAGACTTCTGCAGAAAAACCCCCCGCCGGGGCGAACTTTATAGAGGCAAAACTATGCCAGGGCGGGGGTACTTAATCGAAAGATGGTAGCACCCCCCGCCGGGGCTGGATCCTAAGGAAGAAAAACCCCCGCCGGGGCGGGGGTATGGGAAAAGCAAGAATTATGTTCTAATTGTAATACTGCTGAAGCATGAAGGATAATGGTTGGCATGGTGTGGAACTCAATTGGGCGTCGAATTATGGTCAGAATAAATGTCCTAGGCTGGTTATTAACAAGAAAAATAACAAGGCAAACAACTAACAATCAATTAGCAATTTGAAGACCTAATTGGAGAGAAAGCATTGGAGCAAGGATTTGAAGGTGAAATTCACGATAATTGCAGATTGAAGCTAAGGAGAAGGGTGGTGTTATATTCATTCTTTTTCTTTAATTCAATAATTGTAATTAGGATGATGTTTAATTTGATGATTTCAGTTTTTAATTCATTTGTGATGAACTAATTTACTTGTTAGGCTTATGACGGAACTTATGGTTGAACGATGATTATGTAACTTTTAATTTCAATTTAATAATCTATCTTTCAGTTTATCTATAGAGATTTGTGCTTTAACTTATGAATTGCTTGATCACCAATTATATATGGATTTGTATGGATTCGAGAAAGGAAATATGAATCTAGACCTAGTCATTATAGCACTTGTTCTTGAATTCTGTGATTGAATGGAATCTTAATGATTGTTAGGGTAGAGATATGCCTAGCATCGCATGTAATCGGGTAGAGAACTTGAATTTAAACCTTATTTGATTATAATTCACATAGAGATATAGTGAATTAGTTGATTAAGGTGTTTAACATAATTCTATCTAATTTATGGATTTAAGTTAATATGGTATTAGTGGATTGAGAGGTGGCTGGTTCTACTTGAGTGTTCTTGATTAATAAACTGGGATAGTGAATTAAACTGGAATAAGGTGTAATAATCAGAGTGATACTTAGAGTGAAGTTGTAAACCTAATTCTCCAATATTGGCTTAAAATTATAGATTTTAAGTTTGTTGATTGTTTGGTATTCTTAGTATTTTTAATATTTTTAGTTATAATTCTTAAATTGGATAGTTTAATAAAATTTGGATTAATATAAGGCTGGTAATTGTTAGGATTAATTTCATACTAAGTCTCTGTGGGAACGATACTCGAATCATCATTATACTACTTGTTCACCACGTGCACTTGCGTGTGAGCGTAATTAGATTTACAACCAACAGGCGTGTGACTGGAAGGAAAAGAAGTGAACATCTCGATGTAGTGCTATCGGTAGCAGGATCATCGACAAGAAGAGATCGAGCCATCCATGGGACAATCATTTCCTTCTCATATGAGGACTACCCTGCTGATCCCATAGAGCCGCATAACGGGGCTTTGGTGATAACAGCCTAATTCGGACCGATAGACATGAGAAGAATGATGATCGAAAACGAGTCTTTGGTCGACATATTGTATATGCATGCTTACCAGAGGATGGATTTAGATGGAAAGTAGATGGAGCTGGGGGGTGGGGGAAATCCAATTGTACGGATTCAGTGGATACCCGGTGCATGTGTTGGGCATGATTTAGTTGCCTGTTAGGTTCGGCACAGCACCTCAACAGGTTGAGGTTATGGTCAGATTTTTTGTGGTCCAGGTAGATTCGGCATATAATGTGATCTTGGGAAGGCCGACCCTGGTAGCCTTGCAAGCAGTTACGTCCATACCTCATTTCAAAATCAAGTTTCCAACACTGAACGGGATTGGAGAGGTAAAAGGTGACCTTGATATCGCCTGAAGGTGTTATCAGAATACGTTGATTTCCTTGGGAGTTGAGGTAAGTAAGAAGAAGCAGACAATGGCCATCGAGATAGAGCCATTCACTGAGGGTAGTCCAAAGCCACTTTCCTTGCCTGCTGAAGAGACGTAGGATGTGGAGTTGATCCCGGGGAACGAGTAGAAATTGATAAAAATTAGATCGGGATTGATAGAACCATTTCGGACTGGGCTAATAGATCTACTTCGGGTGAACGCCGACATATTTTCATGGGTACCCAGTGACATGCCAGGGGTAGATGAGTTTGATGCATTACATATGTTGCATATAGATCCTAAAAAGAAACAGTTCATACAAAAAAGAAGAATTTTTGCCCTAAAGAGACAGAGGATCATTGATGAGGAGATTGCTAAACTCCTGGAGGCAGATTTCATCTTCTAGATTGACCACCCGGAGTGGTTGGCGAATGTGGTATTGGTACAAAAACAGAATGAGAAATGGACGTTATGCATTGACTATACAGACTTGAACAAAGCCTGACCGAAGGATTTCTATCCTTTACCCAACATTGACTAGTTGATTGACGCCACTTTGGGGTATGACATGTTTCATGGACGCCTTTTCAGGATACCATCAGATCTCAATAAGGAATGAGGATATCCCAAAGACCAGTTTCATCACACATCGGGCCATTTATGCATACAGGAAGATGACATTCAGAATGCTCATTACCGAAGTGACATATCAACGGATGATGAACTATGTGTTTACAAGGCAGTTAGGCCGAAGCATGGAGGTCTATGTGGACAACATGATTGTAAAAAGCATGTCAGTTCAGGACCATCTAGAGGACCAAGAAAGCTGCTTTGAAACGATCAGAGAACATAAAATTGCATCCCGAACCCGACCAAAGTGCACCTTGGTTAGGGTCGGGAAAGTTTAAGGGTATCCGATCGATCGAAAAAGGACATTGAGGAAAATCCAGAGAAGATAGAAATATCGGATATGAAATCACCGAAGTCATATAAAGATGTTTTAGACACTCAAAATTTTCTACATGCCTGTTACTAACATTGCAGGAGGGCAGATTCATCTTTTGGAGATAACCCTGAAAGACAGCTTACATCCATTCCGAATACTACCAAAAGTTCAAGCTCAAAACCCGGAACACACACCAGGAACATCATTTCCAACGTCAGAGATAACCCTGAGTTTTGTTCATGGCGATAACCCTGAGTTCTTTATCCTATCCATGCCTTGCATTGCATGAATATGATAAAGAGGGGCATCTGTAGACACTCAAAATTTTCTGCACGCCTGTTACTAACATTGCAGGAAGGCAGATTCATCTTTTGGACATAACCCTGGAAGACAGCTTACATCCATTCTGGATACTACCGGAAGTTCAAGCTCAAAACCCAGAACACACACCGGGAACATCATTTTCAACGCCGGAACACACACCGGAAGGATCATTTCCAATGTCAGAGATAACCCCGAGTTTCGTCCTTGGCGATAACCCCAAGGAATGCTGTTGCAGTTCCGATGATAACTCCGGAAATGCTTATTTCAAATACATGCTATCAGCTTCAATCTCAGACCTCCTACTAAGGCACTCATCCCTCAGACCCTGAGCTAACAACGGGCACACTCACAAGATGACTTTGCGGCATTCAAACACTTACAGCAGTCCAATCTCAGATGTAACCCTGAGCAACGTCTGCTTTCAACTCAAACCGGCGATAACCCCGACGAAGAGTCAAACGTCATTTTGCCACATCAACAACTGCGCGTCGTCTCAACACTTCATTCATATATACATATAACAATGTCCCATAAGAATCGAGGAGTTACAATCCCGAGTGACTATTACGCGTGGTAGTACACCGGATAGAATTTGAAGCTTGAAGACTATGGGAATGGTCCCCTCTTCTTGACTTCGTACAACCTCTAATCCATGTCATTGCGTAACTCTCGACACAAGCGGTCCGAAGAAGGCCACATATACCTCGTTCGGATACTCGGATTGAAGTTATGCAAGTTCGAGCGAACATTACAGTGCACGAGTGCACGTACTTTGAGATGACGGGACCCGCAAAGCCCAGGGACACCTCGACCAGCCGCAGGTGTAACTACAGCTACCACAGGTACACCTATGGCCATCAGTCTATAAATATAGACCTTGGGGTCAGCCATTTGGAGGAGAAGGAGAGAGAAAGGCAAGGAAGCCTTATCCAATTTACTCTGTACACACCCATATTGAGTGTTTCCTCACCTGTTAGCTCACATATAGCTATATTTTTGTCCAGCAGGAGCTGAGTATTTATCCACATAGACTCATAGAAGTCTACTTTGGCAGCCCACTGTAAGCCTTCTCACATTCTATAAAGCCTTTCTTTTCATATTAGCACACACTGTTATACACATTGAGAGTTGCGTTGTGTGCGTTTGCCCAGACTTCGGTCCATGGTTTTCATTTTTGTATGTATATATATATACTTATATATGTATATATTTCATATATGGACTAACATTATCGAGTTATACCTCGATTGAGCCTAGACTTATGTCTGGAGCGTTTACTTGCTTATATATATATATATATACTTATATATATAATCGTTACCGGACATATCCGATGAGCCTGGATTTTATATCCGGAGCATTTACCTACTTGTATATATATATATATAATTGTTGTCGGACAAATCTGATGAGCCCGAATTTACATCCAGTGTGTTTACTGTTTTATTTACATTTCGTCCTTTCTGGAGTTTACTTCGTGGCAGTTGATTGCTTTTACAGCTTTATTTACATTTCGTCCTGCCTGGAGTTTACTTCATGGCAGTTGATTGCTTTTACAGCTTTATTTACATTTCGTCCCACCTAGAGTTTACTTCGTGGTGGTTGATCATGTCCATATATATATATATATATATATATATTTACCGCTTTTATATATTTACATTTTCGATCCCCCATGGAGTTGCTTCGTGGTGGTTGATCATGTCTGTATATATATATATATATTTACCGCTTTTATATATATACATTTCCGATCCCCCATGGCGTTTCTTCGTGGTGGTTGATCTTGTCTGTATATATATATTTACAGCTTTTATATATATAACTGCTTATTGCTTTCCATACAAACTGCAGTATCATGTGAGCCTAGGAATCATGGGATCACATATTCAGTCTACTGAATCTAGATTCGGTTCCCATAATGGACATTTTTCAAATTTATAAGCGACTTGTACATTTTTACATTAAGTACGAATTTCCTTGGATGGTCATTTATGCCCATGAGGAGTTTGGCACTGGTGTATATTATTTTCTCGAAGATGCTTCACATTTCGAAAATAAAAGCAAACAAGCCAAACATTTAATAATAAAATGGAAGTATCAAAGGCCTCAATTACTATTGAGCACATGGTTTGAAAAACCTCTTTTTATAAAATTTCATTGCTATATCTGGTTAAAACTGAATTTTTCTATAAATTCAAACCCTTTGTATATAGGTGCGAACGAGGCATAACACTACTTCCAAATAATTGCACATTGATCCACACACACACACACACACATTCATATAACAGTTTCTTGAAAAGTGGCAGTCACTGTGGTAACATGGATGTCGGGGGGGTGCCTAACACCTTCCCTCCGCATAATCTAGCCCCCAAACTCAAATGAATCTCGGTTTCATAGACCCGTTTAGCAATGTCATATCACTGGGTCAATGTAAAAACCTTTTCGGTTGCATTGGTGCAACCAGTTAAATACACCAACTGGCGACTCTTAAAGTCAAAAAGTCAACATTATACATGTCAGACCTTTTTCACTTGTTTTTTCAAACAAATCTCACATTAACATGAGAATACCAAAGAACAAGTAACGAAAAGGGACACTAAAAAATCCCAACGTCGACAGGTGGCGACTTTGCTGGGGAATCCAGTAAGAGGCCTTAAGCCGCTATTACAAGCTTTTCAAAACTGTTATATGCTTGTGTGTGACCGTATTAACTTCCCGTCAAGTAGATTGCGATGATCTGGGAACCTTCATGCCAAAAAGCCGCGAGAGTAACCCTAAGATAGGTCAACCTCTGATAAACCAAACGTGGAGGAAAGTCTCTTCATGCTTTCCATTTTCAATTACTTGTAAAAGCATTTACTTGTAATTTTATTCCATGTTCATCTTTATGTAATGGAAAATATGAAGATTATCTGTGCATGCATGTTATCAATTAACACCCGGTTTTGTAGGACAATATTCCTAAAACGGACATGTTATGATAACATTTACATTACCCTAAGACTAAACTACATAAGTCTTTTGTAGGGAAATCATTGGGCTTGTTACCCGCTCAAAATCCAAAAAGGCCACGAGCCTATAACCAATCATGTCTTCGTCTGACCAATCTAATCCTGTTTCTCGTGAAGAATTTGACGGATTAAGTCAGCAAATCACAAATTTGGCTGTCTTGCTTAAAGAATTGCATCAGTCCACTCAGGGCACAAAGATGCCTCCACATACAGAATCCTCTACACAAGGAGGAGCTCAAGGTTTGGAAAAAACAATTACAAAACCTCAGTTGGATACGACCAACCAAGACCCTGAAAGCACCCATCTCAGAGGAGATCAGGACACCGGTGATATCAGGAAGAAAGTACTCCAAATGGAGGAAACTATCCGTGTTCTCAAAGGGATTGGAACACATGGAAGTGTTTCATATACTGACCTTTGCATCTTCCCTGGTGTTCATTATCCAGAGAAATTCAAAACCCCTAATTTTGAAAAGTATGATGGATTAGGGGATCTTTATACCCATTTAGAGGTATTCATCGGAGAACTTGGATCTTACACGTAAAATGAAAAGCTTAGAATGCAGCTGTTTTAGAAAAGTCTGACTGGAGAAGCCCATTCATGGTATACCAGATTAGACAACTCAAAGATCCATAGCTGGGAAGAGTTGGCTCACGCCTTCCTCACCCAATAGAGTTTTCAATCTCAGATGGCTCCTGACCAGTACCAAATTACCAAGGTCAAGAAACAATCTAATGAGTCTTTCAGAGAATATGCTCAAAGGTGGAGGTCCCTTGCTGCTCAAGTTATTCCTTCCATGACGAAATCAGAAATGGTCATGACATTCATAGATGTACAGGAAGCTCCTTTCTATGAGAGAGTCTTAGCTGGTATTGGCAAACTATTTTCTAAAATGATCAAGCACGGAGAGATGGCTGAGATGGGATTGAAGTCCGATAAAATTTAAGACCTAGCCACTCTTAAAGCTATTACTGAGCACATCCAGTCCGGATATTATGGAAACAACCCCCGGAGGGTCCGTAAAAAGAAAGAGGAGGATGTTTCCGTGATACTACAAGGTCAAAAAGGCAATCAAAACATGCCTATACAGAGGAGAAACTACTCCCCTTTTCAAGCATAATCTTTAAATCCTCCATTGCCTAAAGGTGGAGATGCAAAGCGACCTAGAACGTTCACACCCTTAGGGGACTCGCTCGAGAATATTCTTGCTCTTTTGACTACTCAGAAGAAAATTACACATCTTCTTCTACCAGCCAACCCTAATGGGAGGGGTTTTAATGCTACTCAGAAGTGTGCTTATCATGTCGGAGCACTTGGACATGATACTCAAGATTGTTGGGCCTTGAAACACAAGATCCAAGATTTAATAGACAATGGTGAGATCGTGGTCACCAAACCAGATCAACCTCATGTGCAAGACAACCCTCTTCCTCAACACAAAGAAGAAGAGGTCAACATGATCAGTTGGAGCACTGGACCGAGTTCCAGTTTTAATAGTGAATCATCCCCGATCATCAAAGATGGTGTTGACAAATAGGATTATGCAAGGTTCCAGTTTACTATGGAATGAAAGATGAAAGCTCTTTGCAAACAAATTGAGCAATTGGCAGAACTGGTGACCCATCAACATCAAGTCAGACGCTAATTAATCAGGTAGGAGTATGCCTATCTCCTTCCATTTGTTATGAATGCTCCATCACCACCTTCAGAAAGTGAAGCTATGAAGGATAAGGTTGCAAAGAGAGCAAATGCTAAAGCCCGTTGGGATTTTGCCAATCAGAGAGAATTCACATATCTGGGCCAATCTACGGAGGAGATACTACAAATGTTGATCAACGAAGGAAGAATTACCTTCCTTCTGCCTCCAGTCAATCCCCGTTCAAGACGGTTCAATTCTGATGAAGTGTATCAATATCATTCACACACTCGCGGTCACAACACAGAAAAATGCTGGGAACTCTGCCATCTCATTCAGAATTTTATTGATAGCGGTGTCCTACAACTAGCAAATGATTACACTGTGTAACTCAAGAGTGGGAATGCATGGCCTACCAAATGGAAGGGATCAGTAGCAGTTATATCTAAAGTGGATGATGAGACTGTCAAAGTATTTCCCATACAACCAATTCAACTCAAAGGAGCTGACAATCCTTTGAAAGTGGTCGCACTAGAGCCAATTTCTTTACCCTTCAGACCACAACATCCTATTGTCAGCTTACACAAAGTTCCATGGAATTATGGAGAAGCTGAAGGATCCACGTCTCATACTACTGCTACAGTGTCGAAGGAAAATCCACTGTATCTTTCTCAACGGGTTATGAAGCCTACTTGCAAAGCAAAGGGGAAGATTCCCATGGAGAAGATTGAAAAATTCCACCGCACTATGGGCCACAATGAAGCCAATGTGGTTTTAAGCTTACGAGAAGCTCCACACCAGATATCTATACTAGACTTGGTTTTCTCTTCCGAAGATCATCGGAAGATCTTATTGAAGGTTTTGGAAGAAGCCTACTTGCCAAAATCAGTGGATGTGGAAAAATTTTAATATCTGGTTGATCACATTTTCAACAACAATGTGATATCCTTCACTGATGACGACAAACCGCCCGAAGGGACCGGTCATTGCAAGCCATTGCACATTATAGTTTTGTCTTCCGGGTACATGCTAGCTGGAGTTTTGATAGATCGAGGCTCGTCTCTAAATATCTGTCCTTATGCCACCTTGGAGAAGTTGAATGTCAATCTCAAGCGGATCCAAAGCAGCCATACGGTTATCAGAGCTTTTGATGGATCCCGACGAAATTCCGTTGGAAAGATTGAATTGCCAATTGAGATTGGTCCAAATACATTCAATGTATCCTTCCACGTCCTTAAGACATATTCAGGATACAACCTGCTATTGGGGAGACCATGGATACACATGGCTGGAGTCGTTCCCTCCACACTACATCAACAACTCAAATACATTGTCAATAACAGTCTAGTCACTGTCAACGCTGAGCTGGAATGTCCTGAACAAGGAACTCTACCAATCATCAACTTCAATTCAGATATTGAGGCTGCCAGTTTTCATGCCCTGGAAGTGAGTAACACGCAACACCATTCTATTGGAACGCCACTTCCCATACCCAAGATTTCTGTCGAGGTTATGTCGGCCACTCAAGAAATAATGTCATTGGGTCATCAGCCTGGACAAGGGCTTGGTAAAGATAAGCAGGGTATTAAGCACCCTATTCAAATGCCTAGTCAAATTGGAACAGCCGGACTAGGCTATTCTACCAGTTCCAGTCACAGGAATCCTCATAAACACAAGCAGGTTTCTCAAGCTTTCGCCCCATGACGATTTTCTATACCTTTACCTCATGAGTTGATACAATATCCAGTAAAGATGCCAGCCCATTTTGTGGCCATGCTATTTCCTAAGCCAGTGCTAATCAAAGAAAAAGAGGAGTTGATTCCTGATCCCGAAGTGGAAGAAAAGGAATGGAAACATAAACATGACATTGCC
Organism: Panax ginseng; assembly: GCA_020205605.1. Classification (NCBI taxonomy): domain Eukaryota; kingdom Viridiplantae; phylum Streptophyta; class Magnoliopsida; order Apiales; family Araliaceae; genus Panax; species Panax ginseng. The sequence continues at coordinate 89,571,702 of CM035135.1, read as the reverse complement.
TTGATAATGACAGGCATACTCATCATTGTTCATGATGAACATACAAACAGATACACCCCAGACGATGATTGCCCAAATGTCATGGTTATCATTCGGGAGAAGGAGGATAATGATGATCCTTCCATCACTGCAGTCCATCAGGACTTTGCCCTCGACAATTGGAACAACACTCCATGCATTGGTCAACGAGGTAAAATGGGCGTAAAATCCCTCCGCCTCAGAGATAACTTTAATTGCTTACTTTTCTTTACATCTTAGCTAGCGCTATTTTATCAAGTACATGCTAACACTTTTATATGATCAAACAACTTGCATATATTAAGTGAAAGCATACTTTGTTTCGAGGACTCAATTTAGATGTGCATGTACTTGCGATGAGGTGCCTTCTCTCCACAAGAAACAGAACTTTGATGCAAAGTTAGACTCAGACTTGATGGATATGCAAGAGGACATTGAGACACCTCAGCAGATTAAGGAATGGGTCGCAGACAAACCTAAACCCAACCTTGACCAAACCATTTCTTTCAATCTTGGAACCTTAGAAAACCTTAAGCTAATCAGAATTGGTTCAGACCTTACCATAAATCACCGGAATGACATTGTTGCACTATTAACCCGATTCTAGGATGTGTTTGCATGGTCTCATGAAGACATAGTGGGTTTGTCCACTGACATTGTTCTTCATCGCCTTCCCATTAAAGAAGGATTCAAGCCAGTTAGGCAGAAGCTCAGGCGATTGAAACCTGAATGGAGTTTAAAAGTCAAAGAAGAAATTGTGAAACATTTTCAAGCTGGAATTATCATGGTGTCTACATATCTGGAATGGATATCTAACATTGTTCCTGTGCCTAAACTTGGAGGAAAGGTGCGAGTCTGCGTGGATTACTAGGATTTGAACAAATCTTGCCTTAAATATAGCTTTCTCGTACCCTTTATCCACATTCTTATTGACAACACTGCTCAATATGGCATGTACTCCTTTGCATATTGCTTTGCGGGGTACCATCAAATTATGGTCGCTGAGGAGGACCGTGAGAAAACTGCTTTCATCACGCCTTGGGAAACTTTTTGCTACAGGCGGTTATCATTCGGCCTCATCAATGCCGGGGCAACCTATCAGTGAGCTATGATGGCTCTTTTCCACGATTTAATGCATAAGGAGATAGAGATCTACGTGGATGACATCATTGTCAAATCTCGAAGGGAGGAGGACCACCTAGACCATCTCAAAAAGCTTTTCAACAGGTTGCATAAGTAAAACTTGAAGTTGAATCCAGCCAAATGCGCCTTTGGTGTTAAGTCAAGCAAGTTGCTAGGTTTCCTAGTCATCCACAAGGGATTGAACTGGATCCTACCAAAATCCAGGCCATCAAGGAAATGCCCATTCCTCAAACAGAGAAGGAAATACGAGGATTTCTCAACTCCTCCATTAAATGGAACGATGAGTGTCAGAAAGCCTTCCTTACCATTAAAGAGCAGTTGGTTAACGCTCTTATTTTGGTACCACCCATGGATGATGTTCCCCTGTTCATGTACCTATCCATTAATGACAATGTCATAGGCTGTATGCTGGGGCAAAAGACGATAGAGGCCAAGAACGAGCTGTCTATTACCTCAGTAAAAGATTCAGCATCAGTGAACATAAGTACACTCTGATTGAGAAGACTTGGTGTGCTTTAGCATGGGCTTCCATGAGGTTACAACATTACCTCCATGGTCACACAACCCATCTCATATCCCGCGTGGATCCTCTCAAGTATGTGTTCGATGGCCCCATATCAATTATCGATCGTTGATGGAAATTGATCTTACAGCAATTCGACATCATGTACGTGACGTAGAAGTCTGTCAAAGGTCAAGGAATTGCGGATCAACTGGCCCCCGCACCTGCAGGGGACTACAAACCCTTGGAAACATACTTCCCCGATGAAGGGGTAATGACAGTTCAGCAACAACATTAGTATGATACATGCCGTACATGGAAAACGTATTTTGATGGAGCTATTAACACAGAAGGTTCTGGAGCTGGAGCGCTTCTAGTATCCCAGACGCGGGAGCAAGCGATATCCGTCATTGTCAAATTGCGCTTTATCGATTACCAACAACATAGCCGAGTATGAAGGCTATCTCATGGGGCTAAAACTTGCCCGTTCAATGGGCATCAGGCGGTTAACTGTCTTTGTGCATTCTGAATTGGTAATCAGACAATCCATGGGAATCTATCAAACTAAATAATTACATTTGCTGCCTTACCATCGGCAAGTTCTACAGATGGCTTTGGAGTTCGAAGAAATCTCCTTCCTACACATTCCTCGTAATAAGAATGATTTAGCGGATGCATTAGCCACGTTGGCCTCCTTGGTTCACATACTTGACAAGGAAAACATGCCAAGCATTACAATTACAATGCAAAATGCCCCAGTCTATGGGAACTATTTTGGAGAACTATCAGATGAACTACCTCTCATCCATAACCCTTGGTGTCAACACATCAAGGAGTATCTACGAGATAGATCTACACCCGCTGAGGCGAGCCTAACTGAGAAGAGGCGGATTCATCAACTTGCTATGAAATTTTACCTGAGCGGAGATGCACTCTACAAAAGAGATTCAGGATTAGGTCTCCTCAGATGTCTGGATAAAGACCAAGCTCATAGACTCATGGATGAGATCCATGGTGGAGTATGTGGCCCTCACATGAGAACCCCTACTTGTCAAGAAGATCCTTAGAACGTGGCATTATTAGCTTACAGTCAAAGCTGACTATGATGATCACGTTAAGAGGTGCTATCAATTCCAGATTCATGTGAATGTTATCCACGCCCCTCCAAGGGAACTCTATAATATGAGTTCGCCACGACCCTTCTCAATGTGGGGAATGGACATGATCGGTCCCATCGAGCCCAAAGCCAGTAATGGACATCGATTTATATTCACCATGATCGACTATTTCACCAAATGGGTAGAAGCAGCTTCCTTCCCCAGGGTTACTAAAGAAGCCATCATTGCTTTCATCAGAAACAATGTCATCTATCGATATGGACAACCAGAGGTCATTGTGTCAGACAATGCTAAAAACCTCAAAAACAAAATGATGGAGGAGTTATGCAGAAAAATCCACATCAAACACCTTAACTCCGTCATCTATCGTCCAAAGATGAATGGATCATGCAGAAAATGTCTGCCATTTACAAAGGATCGCCAGACCTCTTGTCTCTGACTTTATTAGCCTACAGAACTTCCCTGCGTACTTCCACAGGGGCAACCCCCTACTCATTAGCCTATGGGATGGAAGTAGTGCTCCCCATAGAGGTGGAAATGGAATCCCTCAAATTGTTGATGGATGCTCAGTTAGATGAAGATCAATGGGTACAAGATAGGTATCACCAAATTTCTCTAATAGACGAAAGGCGAACCGCGACTATCTTCCATGGTTAGTTATATCAGCAAAGGATCGCACGATCCTACAACAGAAAAGTTCGACTACGGCAGTTCAAACAACATGACTTGGTTTTAAAGAAGATCATTGACTACCAAGATCAATCTAAGGGAAAATTCGCTCTTAACTGGGAAGGCCCATTTGTTGTCAAGGAGGTATTGACAGTAGGTGCTCTTAGATTGCAGGAAATAGATGGCGATGAATTTCCACAGCTTAAAAAATCGGACACCGTGAAACGGCACTATGTCTGAACTTACCATCAAACAAACATCCTGGTTTTTATCATCAAGACACCAGTCATTCCGGTTTTGAACCCTTTCTTTCTTACATACTTTTCTGCCCCTCAGGGAAACATACACTTCAAACCAGCAGCCTGGTTTCACCTCATTTCAAATCTTGCATACAATTTCGGTTATCCTGAAGACGAGATTGAACCTTTCACACCTGCAGTTTATCCTGAAGATGGGATTAAACTTTTCAACGCTTGCAGTTTGTCATAAAGACGGGATTAAACTATTTTCCACTCCTACAGTTTATCCCCATTATGGGATCAAACTTTCTTCTCCCCGCAGTATAGCCTGCACATGGGATTCACATTTCTTTTTGGCTGTGATTCGTCCTGAGGGGCGAACTACGCTGACCTGATCTCCCTGATACCCGAGGGCACATAGGCAACCATATTCTATATGGCCCGGTCGCAATAAACAACAAAAACAACAAAAAACATTTCTACCCTTTCTCTACAAAAACCACAAAAATACTTCTACACCCTTCTTCATCAACAAAGCTTCTACCTTCCGCATTTAGCGTTGAACCTCTTACACCAGGTTTGAACTACGCAGACTTGATCTCCTCTTCAATAGGAGTACGTAGGAAGCCATTTATGGTTCAGTCTAACCCCTACTAGAACAAAAAAATACTTGTCACACGGTACTGGGATCAACCTTCAATTCACCACATTTCATCGGTTTCAGATCAAAGGGATGGAATTGCCCAACCTCTTTTCACAAATAGAAGATTCGGTGACCATCTAAGCTGCGATCGTGCCTTAAAGAGCAATACCAACCCATAAGAGATGGAATTAACTAGGCTTCTCACAAATAGAAGTACTTGCAACCATTTGTGGTGCGGTCAATCTCAGAGAGGAAAAACCACCCTCCTCTCCACTTTTCCATACAGATACCAGTCCCAAGACACCAAAGATGGTAGGGATATACAGAAATTAATGATCCGTTCTGAGAGATCTTGGGACATCTCAATGTCCACCTATCAAGGATAAGTTCAGAATGCATCAAGATCACAAGGCCCTGAAGAAATAGGCAAATATCAAGAAAGTATCAAGGTATAACTAAAAGGGAAGTGAATCAATATATATTTCCTTGCCATACATAATATTGTTTGATATATACATATGTGTTGTACATGACAAAATGGCTAAGCTAGTCTGTGCAGGAAAATAAAAAAGCTATCTACAGATATGTATATATACGGACTATCAGATCTAACATGGCATCGCTCTCTGAAGACAGAGGTAATGCTACAAGCTCCTGCCCAATTGTATCTACACGATCTAGCAGATCAGAGGCTAACTGCATGGTGGCATAATGCTCATCAATGTAAGCACTCATGTCGACAACACTGACAGTTATCTGGGATCTCACTGAAGTACTGTCTGCAACGGCCACATCCCTAGCAGATAAAACGGCATCCTGCTCCACAATCAATGCATCCCTGGCTGATCTAGCCTCATCCCTCTCTAACAGAGCGGCGTCACTCCCATCAAGAGCTGTCAACATCGCGGCCCTAGCCTGATCTCTATCATAGGTCATCATATGTAAGCTCTGCTCCAAATGCTATGTCGAATACTAAGTAACAGTGGCACTCGAGGTGGGAGAATCTATCACAAATGCTGGCAGCCCAACAGTCAAATCATCGATGGGAATGTCAGCCTCCTCTATAGGCTCCTCATCGTCAGAATCAACATCCTGCACTGTGGATACTACTACAGCCAATGCAGTCTTTGTCTCCATCCATGCGGAATACTCTGCAGAACAACCTGGATGACTGACAGAAAACCCAGCCAGTTCTCGCTGATCCCAACATGCATACAACCTGGATCTGTCCTGACACATTAAACGGTGTGAAGCGAAGCGCTAACTCACTGCCCCCTCATAAGGATGAAAATCCTGAAACTGGTCAAACTGACACATCACGGCCAGTGGGTGGTAAGTAGTCATGCCCCTCAATCCAGCCAGAGGGAGATAATCCATGCCCGAAGCATGAGTAATGAAGTTGTAGGGTGAGCTAAGCCCTGAACACGACAATATAGCAAGCAAATCCCTAATCCCTGCCAGGAAAGCTGACCACGATGCTGCATCTGTACACTCCGCAGGCTGAAAGGTGTATGACATGGCTATATCATGGGTGAAACAAAATCCCTGCCGTCTAAGTGTACCAATCGGTCTCAAGTGTCACATAAACCACACATACAGCATGGCCGAGCTACCTGTAAACACACCTGCTGGATAAATAAAGCAGTATGTAGCTTACCTTAGAGTCTCTGCAATAATCATCGGTATAATGGTATGACCCTCCCTGAGAGCTCTCACTGCCATAATGACGCCGATATCTAGCTCATCCATATACCATGGCATGATGACGTATTATAATACGCACAATAGTAGTACATCCACTCTGGCTGAATTCCAATGGTCCTCCGGTGTGGTGAAATCCCCGGAATGTCGTGCATAACTATCCTCAGAGCCAAATCTATCAAACAGAAATACTGGGATATCACGTGGCCGAATGTAATCTCATCCTGTACCACTCTACGTCTCAATCCGGTGAGGGTCATGAACTGTCTGCTCATGTCTCCGATAGCCATATGCACGTAAGGTCTGTCCAACAATAGCATCATCAACTGTGTATACTCCTCCAAAGTAGGAGTCAAATCCTGGGTCCCAAATCGAAAAACCTGCCTATTCGATACCCAACGCTCTAGCATACCCTCTACAAACCCTATGGGGACCTAAAACATCAACAAGGGCATAGTATGCTGCAACAAATCATCTACAATCACCATGTCTGATGGTGATATACTATCATACCATGAGCGCATACCAGATACCACAAAAAATGGTGGGGTATGATCAATACGGCTAACTGTCGAAGAAGACATCTGTGCGGGCCGTGTCACAAGACCATCCAGGGGTCAATGCCGAATATCTCTGGACATACATATATATGCATAACATAATAACATGCATGATACAATAGATTGCAATATGATATACGGAATGGAAAGCTGTACATACATTCCTAAGTATATCATCATCTAATACATCTCTGTACAGCTAAAATATAGGGAAATGGGGTGAAGCTACCCAACATCTAATAGATGCATATCAAAAGATATAGCGAGAATGGGGAGAAGCTACCCAGCAGCTAACAGAGGCCTATCAAAAGAGATAACGAGAAATACATATGAAAAAGTCAATGATGTCGATGTCTACATCATCGATCCTATCCACCTGATGTAACTCCTCCTAAGTCACTGGATCTCTATTTACAGGGATGTCAGGCTGATACAAGGGAGGATCTGTATCGGCAAAGCCATATGGGTCACCTGAGGGGCAAGCGTCAGAGCTGGAAGGATCAAAAGTATCTACCTCTGAAGTATCTCTGCCCAAATGCCAAATGAAAAGATGTGTCCAGTCCAGCTGCCGGGTCAATCTGTCAATCTGTGTCACATGAGTCGGATCACTGACATAGGCTAGCCAATCCGTCATCATCACAGATCCTGGAACTATATCCCACATAAACTGTGTGGCGCGGGTTTGAGCTCCAATAGTACGAGGGATCCACCAATGCTGGAACATCTCCTGAGTCCAGAGGCCCTCTGACAATGTAAAACCATCAATCCCCAACAATGGGATGTCAATGACGGGTGACTGCAAAACATGACAATAACGCCTGACAGGAGGCAAGATCAGCATACGGATCTCTCCTGTAGTGCTCCTAATAGTACGCTCTCCTAAATAGAGCTCCCATCCTCCATCTATGAAAAGATTAATCTTGTGGGTGGAAATGACGTACTCAACTCCAGTCGGGTACCCATCCTCAAATCCAACTCCCAAATGCTCTCCAGAGTAGGGAACCTATGTGATGACATCCATTGTCAACAACTCCAGCTGTAGGCGACAATGAGTGAAGCCCTTAGCAACAGGGACCTTCGCCAGTATGGAATGATGCCATCTTTGTCCTCACGGATAGGTGTCTAAACCTAACACGCTCACAGGACGCAAACATAAAAGCCTATCATAGGCTCAAAACTGCCAACACAAAGGCAACATCTGCTATCAGTCAACACTCTTAACATGTACATGGGAAAAGACAAGAGAAATACTCACCAGCAGAAATGGGTAGAATCCTAACCATGCCCCGGTCAAGCCCTGTGATCGCATGCGCATTCCCCTGAGGAAGTAGGCAAAGGTGTAGGAAACCCAATTATACTCTCCTATACGGTCCACGTGTCAAGTGGCGCTAATCAAAGCGAAGGACACCGTAGAGGGATTATCTGCTATGAAGCAACCCTTAATGATCATCAGGAACAATCGCCGAAGAATGCGATCCCTGACTCTCACGTCATCAGGTATAGGCTCACTCAATAGCCCACTCATAGCATCTACGCTCAAAGGACCTGTACGTATAGTCCTGCCCTTGAGCACCTCCGTCGGAACTGCCAACAAGGATCTGACGGTAGTAGGGGTAATATTCGCCGTGCAAGGCACTAGATCCCCTCCAAACTACATACTTGTGATAAACTGCCAATCCATCGGTGTCATCATCACCTCACAGTCTAGCAAATGGAGTGATTGAGTCTGGTGAAACCACCGCTCAGATAATGCCCTGAGGTAACCCCAGGGACAGCGACGGGGAATAATGGAAAAGAACGCCCCAAATCCCCAGCCATGTACAATCGCTCTATAGTCATCATGCAAAGCCTGATACATAGAGTGGATGCTGAACCATTTCCCTCGAGGCTGTGTGAAGCCGGGAACCTACATCAAATGTAGATCAACATCAGAATCCTTGACTCCTCATCAATAGGAAATAAGGAAGATTAAAGATCTAACTTCATACCTCATTTGCGTGTAGGTATGTTGAAGGATGTCTACTCAAGTCACCCAGAAGATCTAGGTTCGCCACTTGAATACCTGGCAGATCCCTAAGGGGAACATATACAGCAGGAGCAGGAACCTCAATCGGTACGTTCTCCTCCTCATCCTCGACAATCGACACTTTGACACGGATAGGATGTATCATCGCCTCCACTAAACGACGAGGCTGTCTGATAGACCAGCGTTGAGGCACTTCAAAAGCCCTCCTCCGTACACCTGAAGTGGTCCTATGGGAACTACTCGGCTGATCTGGATCCATAATATCTGGACAACAAGTCTCCAAATCACCTCAGAAAGGGTGTGGTAAGTTCTTACCTGGAGCTTTTCAAAATGCATCTTATGCATTATATGCATACATGTATTATTTTAACATACGTCTACAGTAGAGTTAAAAATGCATGACTACTCAATTCCTACATTTTGGAAAATTTTTGCCATAGCCCCCTTTGTAAATGGGACTATCCACACGCACATAGGCATGACTAGGTGGCCATTCAGTAGCACACAGGTCAGTTACCTTAACTCCCAAAAATATAATCTTAATGTACAATAGTTACTATATTAGGAAATTTGGGATTATTTATGTACTCACATGAATGAAATAACTCTTACTGTATAGTCTATAATATATAGGCATATTAATGTGTCACCTTGTACTATAAAATATATTGTTAACTACCATATAATAAAGGTTTACTATATTACATGCTTGCACAAATTAATCAAGTAAATATAATCATATTATATTTATTAATCTCTTACTCATTAATTATTATTTATTCATAATAATTATAAATCAACACATTATCAATTTAATTACCCATAATTGCAATTAATCAATATGTTCAAATCCTGCCACTATATTCAAATAAATTGAATATTTAATTATTAATAATCCTATCAATTCTTTGATATTAAAATCTTAGGGTTAGTCCACTAATTTAAAATAAACTATTAGTGACTCCCTTTAATCATTTCATAAATTCACATAACCACAGAAGGTTTTAAATAGACTCACAAAACTAACTCATCACATATTTATTTAATAAGGAGTTTAAAATTCATGGTCATTACAATATATATATATATATATATATATATATATATATATTTTACATTTTTGTCAGGCCTGGAGTTTACTTCGTGGCCGTTTACTGCTTTATTTACATTTTATCCTGCCTGGAGTTTACTTCGTGGCGGTTGATTGTCTTTACTACTTTATTTACTTTTCCAATCCCCCATGGAGTTGCTTTGTGGTGGTCGATTGTCTCTATATATATATTTATCGCTTTTATATGTTTACATTTCTAGTCCCCCATGAAGTTCGCTTCGTGGTGGTTGATCGTCCGTATATATATATTTACAACTTTTATATATATAACTATTTACAGCTTACATATAAATTGCGGTATCATGTGAGCCTAAGAATCATGTTATTACGGATTCAGTTTTCTTAATCTAGATTCATCTCCTGTGATGGACATTTTCAGCTGTAATCAGTTTGTAAATTATTCACGATGTTTAAATTTCCTTAAATGGCCATCATGCCCATAAGGAGTTCGACACTGTTTTGTACATTATTTTCTTGAAGATGCTTCACATCTCAAAAATAAAAACCAATCAAGCCGAACAATTAATAAAATGGAAGTATGAAAGGCCTCAATTACTATTCAGCATAAGGATTTGAAAAACCTCTTTTACAAAACATCGCTGCTATATCTTGTTAAAACTGAACTTCTATACAAATTCAAACCCTTTGTATATAGGTGCGAACGAGGCATAACACTACTTCTAGATAATTATACATTGACCCCAACACACACAATCATATAACAGTTTAATTGAAAAGTGGTTGTCACCGTGGTAACACGGATGTCGGGGGGTGCGTAACACCTTCCCTTCGCATAATCAAGTCCTCGGACCCTAACGAATCTCGGTTTCACAGACCAGTATACCAGTGTTATATCACTTGGTCAATGTGCAAACATTTTCTCGGTTGAGTTGGTGCAACCATTTAAAAATACCAACTGGCAACTCTTACAGTCCAATTATCGACATATACATGTCGGACCTTTTCACAACTTATTTTTTCAAACTAATCTCACCTAAGATGAGAACACCAAACGACAAGAAAATAAAAGAGACAAATAAAAATCCCAACATCAACAGTTCAATATTTAATTCATTAGCTATGAGCTAAATTACTTTTTAGGCTTGTAATGGATCTTTAATGTTAAATGACAATTATTATGCCTTAATTTAAGTTTAATGAATTATTAATTCAGTTTATCTATTGTGATTTATACTTTAATTTATGAATTGCTTGATCACCAATTTTATGTGGATTTGTATAGATTCGAGAGATGATGTATGAGTCTATACCTAGTCATAATAGCATGTGTTCTTGAATTCTGTGATTGAATAGAATCTTAATTTATGTTAGGGTAGAGATATGCCTAGCATCGTATGTAATCTGATAAGAACTTGGAATTAAACTCTTCTTAATTGTAATTCACATATAGATATAGTGAGTTAGTTAATTAGGGTGTTTGGCTTAGTTCTATCTAATTTGTGGATTTAAGTTAATATGGTCTTAGTGCATTGAGAAATGGCTAATTCTACATGAGTGTTCTTGATTAATAAACTGAGAATATGGAATTAATTGGAATAAGGTGTGATAATTGGAATGATACTTAAAGTGAAATTGTAAGCCTAATTATCCATTATTTGCTTGAAATTAAGGTTTCTAAGTTATGTTGATTGTTTGGTAATTTTAGTTTCTAATTCTTATTAGTTATAATCATTGATTTAATCAGTTTAATAAAATTGGGTTAATATAAAACTGGTAATTGGTTGGATTAATTTCTTGTTATTCTTTGTGGGAACGATACTCTACATACTCTATATTGCTTGTTGACTATGTATACTTGCGTGTGAGCGTAATTAGATTTTACCTAACAAGTTTTTAGCGCCGTTTTCCGGGGAATTGGTATTGATTTTAATAATTTTCAGTATCATTTTAATTAGTTCAGTTTTACTTAAACAATTTTTCTTCTTGTTTGGTTCTTGCTTATTGCAGGTTCTTGAAGTCAGTTTATGCAAACTCGGTCTAAAAACCTAGACTTGCTTCCTTTTGAGGATGACATCGAGAAATAGTTTCAAAGGATAATTAAGTGGATTAAAGACACTGGAGAGAATTTTGAGAACTCTGATAAGGAAGAAATAATGGTCGCCGAAGACCAGAAAGCGCTAAGGGACTATGCCACTCCAAAGGTGATTGAGCTACAGTCAAGTATCACTAGGCTGGTGATTGCTGCAAACACTTTCGAGATCAAGCCCAGTACCATACAATTCATTTAGAATTCAAAACAGTTTGGGGGACTAGCCAATGATGATTCGAATAAGCACTTAGTCAGCTTTTTGGAGATATGTGCCACCTTCAAATATAATGGAGTGTCCGATGACGCAGTCAAACTTCGCTTGTTCCCGTTCACACTGCGGGACAAGGCGAAGTGTTGGTTACATTCTCTACCATCAGGATCAATAACTTCATGGAAAGATCTTACTCAGAAATTCTTGGAAAAATTTTTCCCACAAGCAAAGACTGTAAAAATGAGAAACGAGATTACCATGTTTGAATAGCAGCATAAGGAATCTTTGTATGAGGCATGCGAGAGGTATAAGGAATTACTCAGGAAGTGCCCACATCATGGATTACCTAAATGGGCAGATGAATACATTCTATAATGGGTTGAGTGGGAATCTCAGGACAAGTATAGATGTGGCTTTGAGTGGACCATTTATGGCCAAGAGCTACGAGGAGGCGTATGAGTTGATAGAGATAATGGCGGCTAACAACTTCCAGTGGCCCACGTCAAGAATGACACAACCTAAGGCAGCTGGAGTGTTAGAGGTAGATGGGGTGATGGCGTTAGCAGAACAGATTTCAGCGTATTAAAGAAGGTGGATGCTTTGTCTGGTGCACAAACTCAGTAGATTGCGGTTATTTGTGAATTGTACGTAGGGGAACATCCTACAAAACAATGTTCTATTAACCCAGCTTCAATACAATATGTGGGTAGCTACATAAGGATTCCACAGAATATGTATCAGAATGCCTAAAATTTAGGGAATAGGAATCACCCTAATTTTTCATGGAGTAACAACCAGAATCAGCAAGCTCCATGACCGTCTTATCCCCAAGGATTTCAGAATTAGCATCAACAATCAGCTCCGCACCAAGAGAAAAAGACAGATTCAGAAGAGTTGTTGTCGAAATATATATCGAGCAATGAGGCGGCTATGAAATCTCAAGCAGTGGCCATCAAAAAATTAGAAAATCAATTAGGACAGCTGGCTTTTGCATTATATAATAGGCTTCAAGGAACTCTACCCAGTGACACAGAGAAAAATTTAAAAGGAAATCATGAGCAGTGTCAAGCAATTATGTTAAGAAGTGGAAAACATCTTAAGGGGCAGAAGATAAAAAATTCGACTAAAAATGATGATGACAAAGAAGGTGAAAACAAAGTGGTTGAGGACAAATATGGTGAAGAAAAGCGAGTGGATAAGAGCAAGACAGATAGTGAGTCGGTTGTGTATCCTCCACCACCATTTTAGCAAATAATTCAGAAACAGAAGTTAGAAAAGCAATTTTCCATGTTTTTAGAAGTTTTTAAGAAACTTCATATCAACATTCCTTTCGCATAAGCCCTAGAGAAATGCCGAGTTACGCTAAATTCATGAAGGGAATTCTATCAAGGAAAAAGAGGTTGGAAGATTATGAAACTGTAGCTTTGACGGAGGAGTGCAGTGCAGTTCTATAAAGAAGATTACCGCCAAAGTTGAAAGATCTGTGGTGTTTCACCATTCCATGCACAATTTGGAACATGGCATTCCAAAAGTGTTTGTGTGACTTGGGGGCAAGTGTGAACCTCATGCCGTTATCAGTCTATACCGAATTGGGTGTACCAGCTCCGAAACTGACAAAAATATCTCTACAGTTGGCCGATAGATCAGTAATATACCCAAGAGGAATTGTGGAAGATATCTTGGTCAAGGTAGACAAAATTATATTCTAGCTGATTTTATAATTTTGGATTATGTAAAAGACAAAAATATCCCAATCATCCTTGGGAGACCATTCTTAGCTACAGGTAGGACTCTCATCGATGTGCAAAAATGTGAACTAACCATAAGGGTCCAAGATCAGGAAGTCAAGTTTAACGTGTTCAAAGCCATGAAGTTACCTACAGACGAAGAAGAGTGTTTTCGGGTGGATGTCATTGATCAGATAGTTAATGAAGATATGGTTAAATGTTTAGCTAACAATCCATTGGAAACTACACTATTGGGAGATGAAGATTCGGACGATCCAAAGTTTATCGATTATTTGCATATGCTCGATTCTTTTCCATGAGTTAGTAGATTTAAGGTACCATTTAAGCCATTACACATAGAAGAAAAAGTTACAACAAGAATGAAACCTTCATTGGAGGAGCCACCTACTCTTGAGCTTAAGCCATTTCCTAAACACCTCACGTATGCGTATTTGGGTAATTCTAATAATTTACCTATTATTATTGCTTCTGCGCTTAACTAATTGCAGGAAAGTAAGTTGCTGAGAGTGCTAAGAGAATATAAATCGGCTATAGGATGGACAATAGCAGATATAAAGGGGATAGGTCCATCTTTCTGCATGCACAAAATTCTTATGGAAGAGGATGCAAAGCCAATAGTGGAACATCAGAGACATGTAAATCTTATCATGAAAGAAGTGGTGAAGAAAGAAAATTTTTAGTGGTTAGATGCGGGCATTATCTACCCAATTTAAGACAGTGAGTGAGCAAGTCCAGTTCGATGCATACCGGAAAAAGGAGGAATGACCATAATACAAAATGATGATAATGAATTAATTCCAATGAGGACAATAATCGGGTCGAGGGTTTGTATGGACTACACGGAGTTGAATAAGGTAAACCGCAAGGACCACTTCCCTCTACCTTTCATCAATCAGATGTTGGATAGGTTGGCAGAGCTTGAATTCTACTACTTACTGGATGGATATTCGAGATATAATCAAATAGTCATAGCTCCTGAAGATAAAGAGAAGACCACTTTCACGTGCCCATATAGCACCTTTGCATTAAGGAGAATGTCTTTTGGTTTGTGTAACGCACCCGCGACATTTCAACGATGTATGATTGCAATCTTCTTGGACATGGTGGAGAAGAATATGGAAGTTTTCATGGACGACTTTTCTGTCCATGGAGATAATTTTGATGCTTGTCTGGAGAACTTGATCATGGTCTTGAAGCGACGCATGGAGACAAATTTCATACTTAATTGGGAGAAGTGCCACTTTATGGTTGAAGAAGGAATAATCTTGGGGCACAAGGTCTCTGTGAAGGAATTAGAGGTTGATAGAGCAAAGTTGGAAATAATTGAGAATCTTCCACCACCAAGTACAGTCAAAGGAATCCACAGTTTTTTGGGACATGCTGGATTCTACCGAAGGTTCATTAAAGATTTTTCTAAGATTACAAAATCATTGTGCAGTCTTTTAGAGAAAGATGTGGTTTTTAAATTTGATAAGGATTGTAAGTTAGCATTTGAGCAATTAAAGAAGAAGTTGACTACGACCCCCATGATCATAGCACCAGATTGGATAAAGCCTTTCGAATTAATGTGTGATGCTAGCGATTACGCAGTCAGGGCTATTTTGGGCCAACGTCGAGAGAAGATAATCCACGCCATATACTATGCAAGTAAAACCCTTATGGATACTAAATTAAACTACATAACCACTGAAAAGGAATTATTTGCTGTAGTATATGCCTTTGATAATTAGAGCATACTTGATTAGAACAAAGTTGGTGGTATATACGAACCACTCAGCAATTCGTTATTTAGTCTCAAAGAAGGATGCTAAGCCTCGACTTATCAGATGGATCCTTCTCCTACAAGAATTCAATTTGGAGATAAAAGATAAAAAGGTGACAGAGAATCAAGTTGCAGATCATCTTTCAAGAATAGAAAATCCAGACAATGATGGGGATGATAAATGTTTAATTAACGAGTCGTTCCTAGATGAGTAGTTGTTTGGAATCAACACAGAATTTCCATGGTATGCAAATTTTGCCAACTACTTGGTGAGAAAATTCTTTCCCAATGTTTTGACACGTCAACAAAAGAAGAAGTTCATACGTGACGTCAAGTGGTACATGTGGGATGGGCCCTATTTATTTAAATAGTGTGCAGATAAAATAATTCGCCGATGTGTGCCATACAACGAAGTAAAGAATATTTTGCACGAGTGTCATTCATTTGTATATGTGGGAAATTATGGGAGTAAGAGGACAACGACTAAGATACTTCAAGTAGGATTCTATTGGCCTACTATATTCAAGGATGTTCACCAGTTCGTTAAAAGTTGTGACAGATGTCAAAGGATGGGCAACATCTCAAAGAGGAACGAAATGCCACTCAACACAATCATGGAAGTAGAAGTCTTTGATGTATGGGGAATGGACTTTATGGGGCTTTTTCCTCCCTCATTCAATAACTTATACATTCTGCTTGTTGTGGACTATGTAACAAAATGGGTGGAAGTTGTGGCACTCCCTACAACCATTGCCAAAGTGGTCCTCAAATTTCTACAAAAGAACATCTTCACACGGTTTGGCATACCAAGAGAAATCATAAGTAACGAGGGAAGTCACTTCTACAATAAAGCATTCACGGCTTTCTTGGCAATATACGGGGTTAATCATAGAGTGGCAACAACACCCGCAGATAAGTGGTCAAACTGAGGTCTCCAACAGAGAGGTAAAGAAAAATTTAGAGAAGGTAGTCAACCCGAATAGAAAAGACTGGTCTCTAAATTTAGATGACGCACTATAGGCTTACAAGACATCATATACACGACGCCAATTGGGATATCTCTGTATCAATTGGTCTACAGAAATGTGTGTCACCTTCCTGTGGAATTAAAGCATAAAGCATACTCGGCGATTCAGAAACTCAACTTCGATCAAATAGCTGCAGGGGAAAAGAGGCTACTTCAATTGAACGAACTTGATGAATTCAGACTACAAGCATATGAGAACTCGAAGTTGTATAAAGAAAAGGTCAAGAAGTTGTACGACCAGAAAATCTTGCAAAGAAAGTTCTAATCGAGACAATCAGTACTATTGTTCAATTCAAGACTTAGATTATTTCTCGAAAAGCTCAAATCTAGATGGTCGGTTCCATTTACTATTAAGAGAGTTTTCCCACATGGCGCTGTTGAGCTATACATCAGAAATCTGCTCAAAACCTTCAAAGTTAACGGGCAATGATTAAAGAACTACTGGGGTGGTGATATCGACAATGAAGCCATTGCAATTACACTTGCCGATGCACCCTGAAACAAGAGGCAACGTCGGGCTAACGACGTTAAAACTAGCGCTACTTAGGAGCCAACCCAAGCTCTAAACCTTTTCAAGTTAATTTATTCATAAACTTTAGCTCATAGTATAGTTTAGATATTTCTTTTTCAAAGAGTAATGAGTTCATTGTGGTATGCTTGTACGGAATCAAGGAAAAAGGACATCACCAAGTCACCACACTAATGGCACTGGTCGCGCCACCTTAAGCATAAAAACGGCGCGGGCCGCGTTATCAGGCGTGAAGCTACTACCCACCTAGTGTGGGGCGCGCCATCCTGAAGAAAAGATTCTATTCTATTGACGCAGGGCACGCTATGGTATAATGTGAAATGGCGCGGGCAGCGCCATCCTGGAGTGAACCTACTGACATACTAGCACACGGCACGCCACCAGAAGCTTATACACGGCGCGAGGCGCGGTACCTCAACAGAACATACTGTCCACATGGCGCGGGGCGCACTACCTAAGGCATGTATACAGCACGGGCTGCGCCACTCGGAAATCTCAGACTCTCAAAATGCCTTCTTGATGTACCCGTGTCCAACATAACTCCCATAAACTCCTTCTTACACTTAGTCTTCCCATCTTCTTTTCCCACACAAACTCTTCCAATCCCCCATAACTCCCATAACCCCCATAACTCCTAAAACTCCACTACACCACTTCTTCTAGCCCTTTCCCAACTCCTTCTCCTATTAACCCACAATCTCTACAACTCCCTCACACAAGTTCGTTTTCATCTTCTATATGAACTCAACTCTTGTAAGTAGCCACTATCCTTCTACATTATAAGCAATACACTTCAACTCTAAGTCCAATTCCTTTTCATCACAAATTCCTACAAATTAGGGCATCACTACAAAGGGGGAAACAACAATTCTTATTGAAGGTAATCAAAAATTTTTACATTCCCGTGTTTCTTCTCTCTTGTTAGTAAAAATTGGTTGGAAAACCTTGGGAATTTGTTGCCCAAGGATTGCTTTATGTTATTTCATATTTTGGGTTAGAGATTGTTCAAAGAAGCCCAGTTTGGGGGAATTAGCTTTCACGCCCACCAACTGTTTGACAAAATTCTTGAACCAAATTTTTTTCTTACAACTCACCGAAAACACCATGTCTTCACATAAGAGACCACGTCCATCCACCTCTACTGCCTGGGCTCAGTATGATTGTAAGACCCTGAATTTTGTGAATAAAGATTAATTTTCTCAATTTTTTTTGAAGTATTATGGTGTGGATTTGATATAATGTTATAGTTGTGGGTAGTATTTATAAATTTTGCAAAATATGCAAGTTGTTATATTATATTCGATTGGTCGGGGAATATTCGTTTTAACAGCGAATATTCGTACGACAGTACAATCATTGGTGGACCCCACACCGAAATTATTATCGAAATGAGAAAATGATAGAAAAAACTTTTTATAAAAATAACGACGAAAGTTTTACCATTAAACTGTTGAAATACCCGGTGGTAAAAGTACAGCAATACGCGTGGTTGCATGTAGCACACGGTATTGATTATTTATGCTTATGGGAGAAGTCACTGAGTTTTGTTCAATTAATGTTACAATAATTGCTACATAGTATCTCACGTTATTTGATTCAATTATTGTTGATATTTTTTATATATTATTAAATCAATAATTAAGACGATACAGTTATTCATATTATTATTTGTAATATTGACGATGTCTAGAAAGTTCTGTCGAGGAGAGGTTTTGTCACATAATTGCGCGCCAATATGGAGAAATTCTTATTGGAAAGCCCCCCTTTTCCTAGGAACGATCTGGTTGTTAAATATTACGAATAATAATAATGATGAATACATGCTGTTAAAATATTGAGAGGATTTTTATGAAGTATTTGTTGTAAATTTTGGCGTATTATTTGGACCCCCATTTATCCATTTTTCAAAATAATCGGTAAAAAATTATTTAATATAATAAAGGTGGGGGCCACACGAGGGGCCCACATATGGAAGAAATGGAAGAAATAAAAATGGGGTGGGGGGAGGAAACGTATTTGGGAGGGAAATAGTATTATATATATATATATATATATATATTATATTAGTTTTTTGTTTTTACTTGAATTTGCTTTGAATTTCAATTGCCTGCAATGTTGGTAAACATCCGTGAATCGCAATTATTTCGTCCATGAAAAAAAATTTTAACAGTGCCCCTTCCATTCTCCTATAAATAAGATGCTTAGTTAGAATTGAAAATCACACTAGAATCAAAGCATTCTTCTTCTATAATATGGAGGGAATTTTTTTTTAGTTTTAGAAAGCTTTGAGCGTAGAAAATAGTGAATGTTTTCTTCAAGAATATCCCCGTTATACTAGTTGGAATAATCTACTTTTCAAGGTAAGGGGTATTATTTATTTCATATTCGCTTGTGATATTATTTTTGGCATTCGTAAGAAATATTATACTGTTCAATATTCGCAAGAAATATTATATTCGTTTAATATTCGTAAGGAATATTATATTCGTTTAATATTCGCAAGGAATATTATATTCGTTTAATATTCGTAAGGAATATTATTTTCGTTCAACAGTTGTAAGGGATATTATTTTTGTTCGGTACTCATATGAAATAATATTTTCTTCCATACTCTGTAGTTTATAAGTAATATTATTTTATTTCAGATTTTGAATTTTACACTCATTTTGTTAAAATTTTGGCTTCTATACTCCATGAAATTAGTAGAATATCCTTGATATTTGCGCTTCATCCGGTATCTTTTCATGAAAATATTATTCTGAGCATTCTTGATAAGTTTTAACTTTTTCATGCCAGAGTACTATTCACGGGGTTACTATTCCCGAAGTACTATTCACAAGGTACTATTCATCAGGTTACTATTCACCCGGGGTACTATTTATGATAAAAATTAATTTTTTTTTATCCAAATCATTTTTTGATATAATATTATTCTTGAATTTTACTCCACAAAGTAGTATTCTATTGACAATTTGGACATTACTGAATTCTGGATAAATTAAATTATAAATCTTTAAAAATTTACCCTTTACTTTCTTTTAATTGAATTCTTATATAATTGTCATCATCCTCATGCTTATATTGTTATGAAAGTCATCTTTGGCCTGTAGTGCATAAATGGACTTGGTATGATTATGACCAGGAATTATTCGGTATAATCATGATCGTAATATTACAAATGATATGGTAAAAGTCCTTATTGGCCTGTAGTGCATTGGTGGACAGTTGTTGGCATGATCACGACCATTGATGAATACACGAATATCCTTGGCCCGTAGTGCGTGGATAATTCATGGTCGTGATACTAATGAATATCCTTTGCCATAGTGCAGGGGTGATTCGATGATGTGGATTATTTATTAAGCTGAGTCTCAGCGATAAAAGTGATGAAAAACCTTTTAAATCATAGAAGATAGTAGATATCATGCTTTACTTGACTCTTCTAATGGATTGCTTATTTCACTGCAGTTAAACTTGATGTTTATTATATTTTGTTAGTTTAACAGTGTTAAAGGCTAACGATAAATTATTCTGCATTATCTTAGTCATAATATTTCTTACTGGGCTAGTTGATCTCACCCTTTTGCTTTCATTGTTCTCTTCAGGAAATGAGAACGTAGCTGGGACTAGTTGGGGAACGGACTGACGGTCCAGATGTTTGCATTAGTAGTCATCACTATTCTATGAAATAGTGTGACAATAAATGTATAAAGGACTCCATTTAAGTTTGAATACTGTCTAGAAGACAATATTTGTATTAAAACTCATAGCTCATGTTGTATATTTAAGTTTGTATTTGTATTTTGTACCATGTATTTGATGACATAGAATGGGTGATGTATACCTATTTTGGGGGCGTCACAGTTGGTATCAGAGCTTAGGGATATGATCCCTGGCTGAGATGTGAGACAAGAACTAGGAGGGGAGAGACGGGGAATTCCTTCGCTAGTATGACCTACCTAAGTTTATTTGTTATTTAATTGGTAGGTCAGAATATAGGGATAATATGTTGCATGTCAATTAACCCTTGTTTTCTGGCAGTATTTGAAAATGACATTCAAGAATGTTGAGAATAGCAATGGAGCACATAAGACCGTTGAGTCACCATAGATCAATAACCAGGATAATGTGCATCAGGAAGACAATAATCCTCCTGTAAATAACAACACTGATCAAATGACGAACAATGGTATGTTTAGGAGTTTTTTAGAACTCATGCAACACCAAACGAGAGAGACTCACGTTTATAATGCAAGTGGAGTCAATGGAAACTCACGGCTGGTCACTGCTAAGAAATTCAAGGAGCTGGGACCACCAGAGTTTTTGGAAAAGCCAGAACCACTTAAAGCGGAGACGTGGATAAAGCAGATCACCAAAATATTTGATGTCTTGGGATGCTCCGAGGAGCAAAAGTTTCCCTTTACCACCTTTATGTTTCGTGATGAGGCAGATTACTGGTGGGAATCTGTAAAACATACCCAGCCTGACGCACTCAATATGTCATGGGAGAAGTTCCAAGAATTGTTCAATGACAAGTACTTTTCTGAAAGTATTCGTCACATGAAGGAGGTGGAATTCATCAAGCTGGAGCAAAATAATATGACCGTGTCGCAGTACGAGGTTAAGTTTGCTGAGTTATCCCGGTTTGCGTCCCATTTAGTTGATAATAAGAAGCGAATGAGGCGAATGTTTCTGCGAGGTTTAAAACCCAAAATACGTCAATACCTCATTTCTCATAAACTTTGTTTATATTTAGATGTTGTGAATAGGGCTCAGTTAGTGGAGTGCGATAATGAGTCAACTCAACCAAAAGGTAACGACCAACAACACGATAATAATCATACCGGTGGAAACGACCATCGGAACAATGATAACCATCGTGGGGGAAACTATCATGCCAAGAATGGTAACTACTTCGGTGGTAATAATGGCCAAGATAATAGAAGTGGAAATTTCAAGAAGAGAAGGTTCAATAATGATGGAAAGACAGCAGCACCAACACTCGTTTCCAAGGAAGAAGAACGACCACCAGTCGTATGTTTCAAATACGGACAAGAGGGACACATCCGTCTAAACTGTATATAGTAACCCAAAGTGTGTTTCAATTGCGGAAGAGAAGGTCACCTAGCTCGATTTTGTCGTGTAGTGAAGTCAAGTCTAACTGGGACAGTGACGCTAAAGGATGTCTTAGACAAGTCAAAGCTGGTTGTTTAAGTGAGAACGTTTGTCAAGGCGATTCTACCCACTCTTTTATTTCACCTACTTGCACTCAAAGTTTAAATTTGACTCCGTAGAAATTAGACTTTGACTTATCTGTTGGAACTCCATTAGGAGAAACCTTCATTACATCCAGTGTTTATAAGTCTTGTTTGGTTCAAATCGGTACCCTCACATTACATGTTGATCTTATTTCATTGAAAAAACTTGCATTTGACTTAATTTTAGGGATTGATTGGTTAACTACTCATCATGCAAAAACAAAATAAAAAATTTGATTGTTTTCGTAAGGTTGTTAGCTTTCATATTCATAACCAACCAATTATACGAATTCAAGCGACCAAAACATTAAAATCAATCACTGTCATCTCAAGCCATAAAGCTATTCATTTATTGAAAAACGGATATTAAGCTTTCTTAGCCCATGTCACGAATTTAAACAAAAATACGTCAGATTTGAATGATATTTCTATTGTTAATAAATTTCCTGGCGTATTCCCTGAAGAACTTTCTGGCCTACCCCTAGAGCGTGAAATCGAATTTTGTATCGACCTTGAACTCGATACAAAAACCTTCAAATATTTCTTCACCCAAAACGAACATGCGCCAAAGTCGTTGGCTCGAGCTGTTGAAGATTACGACCATACCATTCAATAACATCATGGAAGAGCGAACGTGGTAGCTGATGTGTTTAGTAAAAGATCGTATGCGGTTACGAGTGCGACGTGGTTAACACAAATACCCATTTATACGATTTTCAAAGGATGGAGATAGAGTTAAAGACTCCAAGAACTTACGTGAAGATAGCGAATATACGATTAAAATCGACTTTAATCGATAAAGTTAAAGCCGCTTAAGCTATAGACTCAGAGCTGATGAATGTGAAGAAGAAGGTTCAAGAGGGTGTTATTCTAGAATCAAGAATTGACGAAGAGAGGAAATCTCAACCCTTGACTTTATTGGTCTATTAAAATCCTTAACCGATTAGGAACTATGACCTATAGACTCGTTTTAGCGCCAACTATGTCTCGTGTTCATAACTCTTTTTTTTCACGTATCGATGTTACGTAAATATGTGGATGACCCGAACCACATTATTGAATTAAAATCGGACGAGATAACTGAAGATTTAACGCATGAAGAGATACCTATTAAAATCTTGGATAAGAAGAAACATATTCTACGCTCAAAGGTTATACCTCAAGAGTTAGAATCTGACGAGGTATCGTCACCTCTTCGAACTACAAGGTACGTAAATTTCGAAGGCAAAATTTCATAAGGAGGGGAGATTGTAAGACCCCAAATTTTGTGAATAAAGATTAATTTTCTCAAAATATTTTTTAAGTATTATGGTGTGGATTTGATATAATGTTATAGTTGTGGGTAGTATTTATAAATTTTACAAAGTATGAAAGTTGTTATATTATATTCGATCAGTCGGGGAATATTCATTTTAACAACGAATATTCGTACGATGGCATAATCATTGGTGGACCCCACAACGGAATTATTGTCAAAATGATAAAACGACAGAAATATCTATTTATAAAAATAACGGCGGAAGTTTTAATGTTAAACTGTTGAAATACCCGGTGGTAAAAGTACAGTAATACGCGTGGTTGCATAGTAGCACACGATATTGATTATTGATGCTTACGTGAGAAGTCACTCAATTTTGTTCAATTATTGTTACAGTAATTGCTGCATAGTATCTCACGTTATTTGATTTAATTATTGTCGATATTTTATATATTATTAAATCAATATTTGAGACGATACAATTATTCATATTATTATTTGTAATATTGACGATGTCTAGAAAGTTCTGTCGAGGAGAGGTTTGGTCACCTAATTGCGCGCCAATAGGGAGAAATCCTTATTGGAAAGCCCCCTCTTTCCTGGGAACGATTTGGTTGTCAAATATTGCGAATAATAATAATGATGAATAAATGTTGTTAAAAATATTGAGAGAATTTTTATGAAGTATGTGTTGTAAATTTTGGCATATTAGTTGGACCCCCATTTATCAATTTTTCAAAATAATCGATAGAAAATTATTTAATATATTAAAGGTGGGGCCCACATGTGGGGCCCACGTATGGAAGAAATTGAGGAAATAAAAATTGGGTGGGGGAGGAAACGTATTTGGGAGGGAATATGTATTATATATATATATATATATTTATATATATATATATATATATTATATTTTAGTTTTTTTGTTTTTACTTGAATTTGCTTTGAAATTCAATTGCCTACAATGTTGGTAAGACATCCGTGAATCGCAATTATTTCTTCCGTGAAAAAAAATTCTTAACAGTGCCCCCTTCCATTCTCCTATAAATAGGATGATTAGTTAGAATTGAAAATCACACCAGAATCAGAGAATTCTTCTTCTATAATATTGAGTGTATTTCTTTCGAGTTTTAGAAAGCTTTGAGCGTAGAAAATAGTGAAACTTTTCTTAAAGAATATCTCCGCTATACCAGTTGGAATACTCTTCTTTTCATGGTAAAGGGTATTATTTATTTCATATTCGCTTACGATATTATTTTTCGTATTCGTAAGAAATTTTATATCGTTCAATATTCGCAAGAAATTTTATATCGTTCAATATTCGCAAGAAATATTATATTCGTAAGGAATATTATATTCGTTTAATATTCATAAGGAATATTATTTTCGTTTAATATTCGTAAGAAATATTATTTTCGTTCAATAGTTGTAAAGGATATTATTTTTGTTCGGTATTCATATGAAATAAAATTTTCTTCCATACTCTGTAGTATGTAAGTAATATTATTTTGTTTCAGATTTTGAATTCTACACTCATTTTGTTAAAATTTTGGCTTCTATACTCCATGAAATTAGTACAATAACCTTGATATTTGCTCTTCATCCAGTATCTTTTCATCAAAATATTATTCTGAGCATTCTTGATAAGTTTTAACTTTTTCATGTCGGAGTACTATTCACGGGGTTACTATTCCTGAAGTACTATTCATGGGGTACTATTCACCCAGTTACTATTAACCTGAGGTACTATTTATGACAAAAATTTATTTCTTTTCGATCCAAATAATTTTTGACACAATATTATTCTTGAATTTTACTCCACAAAGCAGTAACATGTTGACAATTTGGACATTATTGAATTCTGGATAAATTAAATTATAAATCTTTAAAAATTTATCATTTGCTTTCTTTTAATTGAATTCTTATATCATTGTCATCATCTTCATGCTTATATTGTTATGAAAGTCATCTTTAGCGTGTAGTGCATAGATGGACTTGGTATGATTATGACCAGAAATTATTCGGTATAATCATGATCGTAATATTACAAATGATATGGTAAAAGTCCTTATTGGCCTGTAGTGCATTGGTGGACAGTTGTTGGCATGATCACGACCATTGATGAATACACAAGAATATCCTTGGCTCGTAGTGCGGATAATTCATGGTCGTGATACTAATGAATATCCTTTGCCATAGTGCAGGGGTGATTCGATGATGTGGATTATTTATTAAGCTGAGTCTCAGCGATAAAAGTGATGAAAAACCTTTTAAATCATAGAAGATAGTAGATATCATGGTTTACTTGACTCTTCTAATGGATTGCTTATTTCACTGTAGTTAAACTTGATGTTTGTTATATTTTGTTAGTTTAACACTGTTAAAGGCTAACGATAAATTATTCTGCTTTATCTTAATCATAATATTTCTTACTGGGCTAGTTGAGCTCACCCTTTTGCTTTTATTGTTCTCTTCAGGAAATGAGAATGTAGTCGGGACTAGTCGGGGAACGGAGTGACGGTCTAGATGGTTGCATTAGTAGTCCTCACTATTCTATGAAATAGTGTGATAATAAATGTATTAAGGACTCCATTTGAGTTTGAATACTGTCTAGAAGACAGTATTTGTATTAAAACTCACAGCTCATGTTGTATATTTATGTTTGTAATTGTATTATGTATCATGTATTTGGCGACTCAGAATGGGTGATGTATACTTATTTTGGGGGCGTCACAATGATCACATGAAATTTGTTAGTGAGGGGTCGAGGGAAGGTTCAAATCGTCCATTGACAAGAAGACTTTGGTGTTAGAACGAGGATTGAAGCCGGATGCTAACTTGGATGGTGATATGGAACTAATGATTATGGAACGTAATTGGTTTCAGTTAGTGGAGCAGCCACTTCCAGAGGTGATCAACATAGTGAAGGAGTTTTATGCCAACGCCATGGAGCATGTCGATCACGTAGTCGTGGTACGAGGTAAACCAGTGTCTTTCCATGTCGATGCCATCAACAAATATTTTGGGCTTTCAACACCGACTATCGGGTGATATGAAGATGGTTTGCCAGACCTGGACGAATTGATTGCAAGATTGTGCAAACCAGGAACACAATGGGTTACCCGAGCCAGAACGAATGAAAAGATAAGTTTTTCTCACTCAACGCTAAGTAGGTATGGCAAAGCATGGTATACATTCATCTGTGCATGTTTGATGCCCACATGCCACTAGAATGATGTGACTAAGGAAAGGGCACGATTGTTATATGGGATTGTTCACCACCATTATCGGGTGAATAATTTCGTTGTATTCTACAATGTGGATGTGGGTGAATGCATTCAAGAGTCAATTGATCGGCTGTTACGAGGAAGTACTATGGGGGGCCTTCTGCATGGATTTCTCATAATCGATTTGTGCCGCAAAGCTGGGGTGCAGTGACATCCCTCTGAACCTATTCAACAACTGATGGCTATAATCGACCATGCTACAATTGAGAAGTACAAGGCATGGGAGGGGGCAAGATCACATCAAAGAGGGGAAGGTTATATTATGATTCGCCAGACCTCACCCCCAGTTGCACCTGAACCAATGGAAGAACAACCATCTCGAGGATCAAGGAAACCATTCTCGTGGTTAGCTCAACGACAAGATTTGATGCATCAGTACAATTCAAGTGCTTTCAACACACTTTCTGATTATTTTCTCGCTGCAATCCTAATGTTGATCCGGTGGCCATTCATGTTCCTCCTGTCCTTCCAGCATACCTTCTTTCGGATGACGACGAGCAGTGACTCATCTTTCAGGGAAGGCCTCATTTTTTTAATTACTTTATATTATCGTAATGAGGACATTACTTGATTTAAGAATGGGGGGGTTTTGCTACACTTTGGTTAATTTGTGAAGATTTAAATCATGTTAGTTAGTTTGTTAAGTTTTTAGAATTTTTTTTTTTTATGACTTTTAGTTTAATACATTCATGGATGCATATAAAAAAATATATTTGCATGTAGTTTAATTTGCATAAATCCAGTAATTAGATAGTTAAAGTCTATTTTTGGCCAATGATGAGATTAAAATTGTCTAGACGAGTTAGTATTGATTATTTAGGCTTTGATATGACTTCTTGTTATGAAATTGGATCTTTTTCTGTTTGAAGTTTGTATAATCAAGGTTAGCACGTTATAAACAACTATGTTGACTGATTAAGTTTAAATTGGCACATTATGGAATTCTTAAGGATAATACTAGCTTTAATGAATGAAAGACATGAATAGGCAGAGATGGCTAAATTTAGACAAGAACTTAAGTTTGGGGGAAAAATTTGGGGTATATAAGCTAATAATAATATTATTTAAAAAATATGAATAAACATCGTGGCATGCTTGTCTAGTTTTGTGGCCTTTATTACTTGAGTAAGTAAGCCCGAGGGGATTATCTTTACACCTAGCACCCTATGGTTTTAATGGTCTGGGAGTCATTAGTCGAAAGCTCGTTAAGGGAGCATTAAAAAGCCTAAGGGAATAAGACATTGCACAACCATGGGTATATAAAAAAAAAGAAAAACAATAAAATGGGAAAAGAGCAAAAAGCCCCCCGTACTGAAAAATAAAGCATAAGTATCCCAGATTGGACTCTTGAACTTAGTAGATGTTTGACTTTGGTTGGATCTAGTTTGTTTGTGAATTTTGTGAGTTTACACTGTATGATGCCTTTAAAGAGATCTAGTATGTGTTGTATTTAGCATTATATCAGTTGGTATGGTTGTTAAGCACACACACACTATATCAGTAAGAACAATTTAAGATTTGATAAGTGATTGGGAAGTTATTAATTAGTTTAGATATGATGTACTATCGCGTTTGCTTGATTTCTCTGAGGCTTTATGATTAGACTATGTTTTGTCTTAAGAATGAATTCGTAGTTATAGAGTAGTTAGTTGCATTGCATATTATTTTGCTTGGGGACAAGCAATGTTTCGAGTTTGGGGGAATTTGATGAATGGGTTTTTAACCTACGATTTATCTTTATTTAGCTTGATATATTGTTAGTTTTTGAGTATTTCATGTTGCTTTTGATGGGTTTTTGTTCTTGTTTCAAGATATTGAGGTGAACACGTCAAAATGCAGGCATTGGAAGAAAGCTCAAGCAAAATCTGACACACTGCATCACCGGCGTGAGGCACGCCGTGATGATAAAAAGAGACGGTATGAAGGTGCGCCGCAGCGTAGAAATATATTGGTCAACTAGAGTGGGTCACTGCATTTTTTATCTGAACCCGACGCGAAGTGCGCCAATTTGGACGGGTCAGGAGTTGGTTTGTTTTGCTTTGCTGGAAACTAAGTTGTGTTGGGAGATATAACTTCATTATGTAATAAGGGTATATTAGGAGTGTGTCGAGGATGTTATTTCATGTTGGTTGGGATTCTATGTTTAAAAACATGTTGGGTTTAATTAGGAGTTTGATTTTTATTAGCATTCCTATAGGATGAGTTAGTGATGGATTGGAATTTGAGTGGTTTTGAGCTGATGGGATTTAAAATTTATGAAAAAGAGGAGAGTGAGGGGAGGAGAACCAATAATAGAGAACACACTTAGAGAGCAAGAATTGAGAGACAATCTTGGAGGAACGAAAAAAAGGAGGTGAATTCACGAAGATTGCAAAATAGAAGGGCGAGAAGGATGGTCTATTACTATTCTTCTTTAATTTTAGTTTTTGTAATTGGGATGATGATTTCTTTTATTTATTCAGTAATTAATTAATTAGTTATGAGCTACATTATTTTTTAGACTTGCAATGAATCTTTAATGTTGAATGATAATTATTATACCTTGATTTGAGTTTAATGAATTATTAATTCAGTTTATCTATTATGATTTATGAATTGCTTAATCACCAATTTTATGTGGATTTGTATGGATTTGAGAGATGATGTATGAGTCTAGACCTAGTCACAATAGCATGTGTTCTTGAATTCTTTGATTGAATAGAATCTTGATTTATGTTAGGATAGAGATATGCCAAGCATCGCATGTAATCTGATAATAACTTGGAATTAAACTCTTCTTAATTGTAATTCACATAGAGATATAGTGAGTTAGTTAATTAGGGTGTTTGGCTTAATTCTATCTAATTTGTGGATTTAAGTTAATATGGTCTTAGTGCATTGAGAAATGACTAATTCTACATGAGTGTTCTTAATCAATAAACTGAGAATAGGGAATTAAATTAGAATAAGGTGTGATAATTTGAATGATACTTAAAGTGAAATTGTAAGCCTAATTCTCCATTATTTACTTGAAATTAAGGTTTCTAAGTTGTGTTGATTGTTTGGTAATTTTAGTTTCTAATTTTTATTAGTTATAATAATTGATTTTGTTCAGTTTAATAAGATTGGGTTAATATAAATCTTGTAATTATTTGGATTAATTTCTTGCTATTATCTATGGGAACGATACTCTACTTACTCTATATTCCTTATTAACCACGTATACTTGCGTGTGAGCGTAATTAGACTTTACATAACAGTAGTATACACTGATCAACCATTGAAGAAAGTACTGCACATGCCAGAAGTCTCGGGTCAGCTCGCAGTATGGGTAATGGAATTGACTCAGTTCGTTCTTTCATACCACCCCCAAACGACTATCAAAGGACAAGCCTTGGCAGATTTTGTCGTAGAGTGTTCCTTTTTAGAACCGGATGTGGGTTCGGTTACCAAAATGCAACTAGTGCAAACATCATGGACTCTC
The DNA here is from genome assembly GCA_020205605.1 of Panax ginseng. NCBI lineage: Eukaryota > Viridiplantae > Streptophyta > Magnoliopsida > Apiales > Araliaceae > Panax > Panax ginseng. The sequence goes on along the minus strand of CM035135.1, from coordinate 89,541,382 downwards.
TATGTGGATGGATCATCAACCTCAAACATTAGTGGAGCAGGGGTTATTCAGACAAGTCCCGAAGTGTTCAAGGTCCAACAAACAATTCAGTTTTAATTCAAGGCCACAAATAATGAAGAGATTTTGGCTGGACTTCGAATGGCCCGAAGCTTAAAGGTTCAGAAGTAGGTTATTTATGGTGATTGTCAACTTGTTATTAAGTAGATATTTAGATAGTATGAGGCTTGGGGGACAAGGATGACAAAATACCTGGCTGAGATAAATGATAAGCTCACATAATTCAATTCGTATAGTTTCCAGGGGATAAATCTGCCAGACAACACAGTAGCAGATGCGTTGGCCCGATTGGCAACTGTAGACACTTGAATTTTTGTATCCCTATTACTAACCTTGAAGGAGGGCAAAATCATCTTCCAGAGATAACCCTAGAAGTCAAATCAGCCCAATCCCGGATACAACCTCGGGATACTCAATTTTCAATCTCAGAGACAATCCCGAGATATTCAGTTCTAGTCCCGGAGACAACCCCAGGATCCTCAGTTCCAACCCCAGAGATAACCCGAGAGGTCAAGGCACCTCAGAGATAACCCTGTGGACATCCAGTACTCATAGTAGCCCAATCTCAAAGATAACCTTGAGCAACGACTGCTACATCTGCATAGAGCCGGAGATAACCTTGGTGAGGGGCAAAATCATTATTTTACCACCTCGATACTACATTCACATCATCTCAAGATCATTTCATCCCATATTTCATATAGAAGTGTCCCACAAGAACCATAGCTCAAAATCCCGAGTGACTACTAAAGAAGACAACATACCAGATAGAATTTAAACACTTGAAGATCTGGTCATGGACCATCTTCCTGGCTTCTTACAATCTCTTATCCCATTTCATTGTGTAGATCTCGACAACAGCATTTCGAAAAGGTATAGCACGCCTCCATCGGATGCCCAGATTAAAAGTTATGAAGGTTCAAGCGGATAATGCATTGCATGAGTGCACGCACCCACATGGCCCGGGTAACCCGCAATCGTCTCGAGACCACGGTACATCGCGAGTAGACCCATGACCATCCGGGTCTATAAATAGAGGCCTTGGGTTGACCATTGTCAGACCCCAAATTTTATGAAATGAAAGTATTCAATTTTCTTATAATTATTATTCTATTTAGTACATGGTTAAATTGATAAAAGGTTAAAGTTAAGGGTGATATGTGAAAATTTTACAAAAGTAAGCAAGTTGTCATAAAATATTCATTTGGTCGAGGAATATTCTTTTTGTCAGGGAATATCCGTACGATGTCACAATCATTGGTAGACCCCACAATGGAATAACTGTCGGATTTAGAAAGCGATAGAAATAACCTTTTTATAAAAATAACGACAAGACTTGTACCGTTGAATTGTTGAAATACCCGATGATAAAAATACAGTAATACACGTGGTTGCACAGTAACACACAGTATTGCATAGTATCTCTAAATTGTTGATGCTACTGTGAGAAGTCACTAAGTTTATTTAATTATCGCAATAGTAGTTGATGCATAGTATCTCATATTATTGATTCAATTATTATCACAGTATCATCTGCACAATATTTTATATTATTAAATTAGTAATTGAGACGACAAAATTATTCATATTATTATTTATATTATTGACGATGTCTAGAATGTTCTATCGAGAAAAGGAGTTTGGTCACCTAATTGCTCGCCAATAAGGAGAAGTCCTTATCGGAAAGCCCCGTCTTTCTTGGGAATGATCTGGTTGTTAATATTGTGAGTTATAATATTAATGATGAATAATTTTTGATCAAAAATGTAATTATTGAAGCCAAGTGAATTGAGATAAATAGAGGAGTTTTTTCATGAAGTATTTATTATAATTTTGGCATATTACATGGACCCCCCACTTACTCATTTTTCAAAATCGTCGGTAGAAAGATATCTAGTTTTGGTTTTATTATTATTATAATAGTAATAAAACATAAAACTTTTTATATAAAATAGAAAACTTTTTATAAATAGAATATATAATATTTTATTATATTGCATAATCTTTTGCATAATGTTTGCATAATCTTTGCATAGTCTTTGTATAGTAAACATCAAAAAAAAATAATTATGCACCGAATTTACCCGTGAACGTGTACTGTGCCTCCATAATTTTATTTTCTAAATAGTATTCTGTCATTCTTCTATAAATAGGATGCTCAGTTTAGAAATGAAAATCACACCAGAATCAGAGAATTCTTCTACTATAATATTGAGTGTATTTCTTTTGAGTTAAGGAAACTTTGAGTATAGCAAATAGTGCAAGTTTTTTTTTCAAGAATATCTCCGCTATACCAGCCAAAAGTACTCTCTTTTTAAGGTGAAAACATGTGATTAAATTTCTCTTTGTCTTGGGTACAACAAAGAACTGTTGATGAGTATTACAGGAATGAAATAATAATGATGGACTTTTAATTTGGAGGAGATAGTAAACATTATGCTCTACTTGACTCTTCTAATGGATTGTTGATTTCGCTGCATTTATGGTTGAAAACTTTTATTATGTACCATATGTACTAAATATCTGATTTAGTACTGATGAAGGCTATTGATAAATTAATTATCTTAGTCATAATATTCTTTATTGGGCTATTTGTGCTCACCCTATTGCTTCACAATTCCTTTCAAATATTAAGAGTGTAGCTGGGTTGAGCAGGGATAACAAGGGCATAGTGTGATGGTCCGAGACTGTGAAAGTTTCTCAATACATTATAAAACTGTAGGACATGCAATAATTATTTAATAATTGTTTAATAATACATCACTTAATAATTGTTTTTGGTGAAGAACAATAGGGTGATGAGAACCCAACTTTGGAAGCATTAAAAATGCACTCCATTAGAATGAGGAGGACATAAATCTTCTCGTGTCCCTTTGGAGACATGAAATATTTATTGTTGTACTTTATATGGAATTGTAATAATTTGAGTATGAATATTATCGCATTATATACGTAACAATATTTTTATTGAAACTCATATCTTATATGTTTGTCGTATTTTGCACGACAGTTTAATAGTTGTATAAATGAATTTGTAATTGAATTCTGTATCGTGTATCTGGCGACTCAAAATGGGTTGTGTATACCTATTTTGGGGGTGTCACAAATGGTATTAGAGCTTAGGGATATGATCTTTAACGGAGATTCGAGATTAGAACTACGAGGGGAGAGACGAGTAATATCCTTCGCTAATGTGTGTCCTACCTAAGCTGAATTTTCTTACTTAAGTTGACAAATTGTGATATGTCAATTAACCTTTGTTTTGAATATGTATTCTAGAATGATATCTGAAATACAGCAGACGAGCAATGAGAAAATCATGATACAGAGGAAATAACCGAGAAGGTACAATCTGAAAAGAAAGCAAGGTATTCTCATCTCTTCGAACTAACAGGTATGAAAATTTTGACGGTGAAATTTCATAAGGAGGGGTGATTATAAGACCCAGAGTTTTATAAAATGAAAGTATTCAATTTTCTTATAATTATTATTCTATTTAGTAAATGGTTAAATTGATAAAAGGTTAAAGTTAAGGGTGATATGTGAAAATTTTACAAAAGTAAGCAAGTAGTTATAAAATACTCGTTTGGTCGAGGAATATTCTTTTTGTCGGGGAATATCCGTACGGCGTCACAATCATTGGTGGACCCCATAACAGAATAACTGTTGAATTTAGAAAGCGACAAAAATAACATTTTTATAAAAATAACGTCAAAACTTTTACCATTAAACTGTTGAAATACCCGGTGATAAAAATATAGTAAAACACGTGGTTGCAGAGTAGCACACGGTATTGCACAGTATTTATAAATTATTGATGTTTACGTGAGAAGTCACTCAGTTTATTCAATTATTGCAATAGTAATTGATGCATAGTATCTCATATTATTGATTCAGTTATTGTCACAGTATCATTTGCACAATATTTTATATTATTAAATCAATAATTGAGACAATAAAGTTATTCATATTATTATTTGCATTATTGACGTTGTCTAGATAGTTTTGTCGAGGAAAGGGGTTTGGTCACCTAATTGCGCGCCAATAAGGAGAAGTCCTTATCGGAAAGCTCCTTCTTTCTTGGAAATGATCTAGTTGTTAATTTTGTGAGTTATAATATTAATGATGAATAATTGTTGATCAAAAATGTGTTTATTGAAGCCATGTGAATTGAGATAAATAGAGGAATTTTTATGAAGTATTTATTATAAATTTGGCTTATTACATGGACCCCCACTTACCCATTTTTTAAAATCGACGGTAGAAAGTTATCTCAGTTTTGGTTTTATTATTATTATAATAGTAATAAAATAGACATTTTTTATATAAAACATACAACTTTTTATATAAAATAGAAAACTTTTATAAATAGATTATATTATTTTTTATTATATTGCATAGTACTGTATAGTGTTTGCATAATCTTTTATAGTCTTTGCGTAATCTTTATAGTCTTTATAAATACAAATCAAAAAAAATTGATTTTGTGCCAAATTTTCCCGTGAATGTTTACTGTGCATCTGTAATTTTATTTTCTAAATACTATCCTGCCATTCTCCTATAAATAGGATGCTCAGTTTAGAAATGAAAATTATACCAGAATCAGAGAATTCTTCTTCTATAATATTAAGCGTATTTCTTTTGAGTTAAGGAAACTTTGAGTGTAGCAAATAGTGCAAGTTTTTCTTCAAGAATATCTCTGTTATACCAATCATAAGTACTCTCTTTTTAAGGTGAAGACATGTGATTAAAGTTCTCTTTGTCTTGGGTACAACAAATAACTATTGATGAGTATTACATGAATGAAATATTAACGATGGACTTTTAATTTGGAGGAGATAATAGACATTATGTCTGATGATTAGGTAATATACCCATGAATTGGATATACTTGGGCTTAAATTATTGTATTCTCAAGTCTTTTAGAAGAGTTTTTACTATGTTTATTTATTATTTTGCAGATTAAAGAGATGCAGGGACGAGTTGGGGATTTTAGCAAATTAATGGCAAAACTATAAATTGATTGTACTCAGTATTGATGCTACTCCTAACACTAGGCTGCGGTAGCCGAGGTGTCTTGAGGCCTTTTTGTTGACTAAAATACAAAGTGTGGAAGAGGAATTTGACTTGGATTTGGAAGGAGGCAAGACATTGACTTGAATTAAGATTTTGGACAGATGGAAAAGTGTATAAAAAGAACAATCAACTGAAAGTAAGGGGGATATTCATTCATAACTGTAGTCTAATCAGGAATCAAGAGAGATTTTGTGGAGAAGAATTCCAATTGAAGATTGAAGCTTGGGAGATTTTCTTTAAGAGTTTCTTCTTCTTCTTATTTTTAGTTGTGTAATTCTTTCAAGATGATTTTCATAAGATTGTTGGTTTTATTTTTCGTTATTAACTAACTCTTTTATTAAGACTACAAATTGAACCTTTTATGTCTATGAATTAATTATTTAAGTTAGTCCAATTATTTATGCCAAAGTGAATTCTTTATCATGTCTTGTGCGTATTGATTAATTATTTGGCCAGTAATTACCGTGTTACTCTAGAAGAATTCGAAAGATGAAATTTAGGGTTAGAACTGGGCATGATAATATGTATGCTTGATTATTTGCCTGACACGAATAATTAAGGTTGTGAATTGAATAGGAATATATGTTCACTGCATGTAACAAATTGGGAATTCGAACTTAACAGGCTTAATTTAATTATTTTTCATCAGAATATCGCAAGATTAATTGAATTGAATAAAAGTTAACTAATCACTTGGGAAAGGGCTTTTAACACTTAGAGTTTCTGTTAACAATTTAGTAGGCATAATAATTGGATTAGTTGTATAATTGGTTTGTAGTACATAAATTGGGGATATTATAGGCTTAACCTTTATTTATCTGAAGTCATTCATTTAGTCTTTACCTTTATTTAGTTGAATTAATTTTAGAGTAATCTATTTTTAATTGATTAATTTAGTTTTCTTAATTAGAAAAATCACAATTTGCAGTTGTTTAAATAAAATTGAATTGGTATAGTGCTAGTAGTTGGAGTTTATTGATTAGAATTCCCTGTGGGATAGACACTTAATTTTACCACTTTATTACTTGATGACTGTGTATACTTGCACAGATAATTGATTGTGAAATCAAGCAACAATTTTTTGGCGCCGTTGCCAGAGATTTCTTTATTAATATTAATTCCATATTAGTTATAATCAATTCGGTCTTAGTTTAAACGTTAGTAACGTATTTTTCTTCTTATGTTTGAAGGAATTCTTTTTAAGTGTATGAACACTAGATCAAGTTTCTATATAAAGACGATATTGAAAGGAAGTTCCAGAAATTACGGTTGATTAGTGAGGTTATACCTGTGGAAGAAGATCTGGTGGCACAAGAAATACCAGTAAACATGGCTGGGGAAGAACAAAAATCACTTAGGGATTATGCCATGCCGACATTCACAGATATACAGTCGAGTATTCAGAGGCCGACAATTAATGCAAACAGTTTCTAGATCAAACCAGGAACAATATAGATGCTACAAACGGCAGTTCAGTTTGGGGGTAGTTCGACGGTTATCCAAACGAGCACATCTTGAGTTTCTTAGAAATTTGTGATACCTTAAAATTAAATAATGTCTTGGAAGATGCTATAAGGTTGAGGTTTTTTCCGTTTACATTGAAAGATAAAGCTCGGAGTTGGTTACACTCATTTCCACCCCGATTCAATCACAGCTTGGGACGACTAAGCTCAAAATTTTCTAGCTAAGTTTTTCCCACCAGCAAAGTCGGCAAAACTACGGAACGATATTCACACCTTTGCACAGTTCGACTCAGAAACCTTATATAAGGCGTGGGAAAGATTTAAGGATATGCTCCGTAAATTTTGCATCACTGAATTCCACAGTGGATGCAGGTTGGAATATTTTGTGATGGGTTGCACGTGTCTACAAGAGCAGGTATTGATGCAGCAGCTGGTGGAGCGATCATGGAGAAGAATTTTGATGAGGCTTATCAATTGTTAGAGACGATGGCCAAAAATAACTATCAATGGCCAATGACTAGATCTAACCCTCCAAAAACACCAGTAAAGCTAGATTTGGATGTAGTGACAGCATTGGAAGCACAGGTTTCTATGTTAACTAAGAGGATTAAGATATGGAGTCCACCATCTGCACCGCAAGTAGCAATGGTTTGTGAGTTATGTGTTGGGAGTCATACTACAAATCAGTGTGCCATTAATGTTGAATTAGCTCAGTTCGTGGGAAGCAATAATCGATCAGTCCAACCTTATCCAAATCAAAATGCATATAACCCGGGTTGGAGAAACCATCCGGGATTTTCTTAGAGAAATAATCAAGCTCAAGCGCCTAGACAGCAAAACTAACCCGGATTTCAAAATCAGACTCAACAACAGCTAGATAGGAAAACAAGTCTGGAAGACCCTTTGGAAAAGTTTATTGTAGCTACAGACAAAAGGATCAGTGAGCAAGACAAGTTATTGAGTCAAGTAGATATGAATGTGAAAAGTCAATCTGTTTCAATTAGGAATCTGGAAAATCAGATGGGGCAGATAGCATATGCGTTGAATAGCTATCCACAGGGAACACTCCCCAGTGACATAGAGATAAATTCGTGCAGAGATGAGCATTGCAAGGCAGTGACTTTACGCAGTGGAAAGGAATTATAAGAGACACTCATGGACAAGGAAAAGATAGACAACGCAACAGTGGAAAAAGAGGAAGTCTTAGAAACCAAAAATTGACAGGATGAGGAGTTAAAGTAAAAAGCACCTGAACAAAGCCTTACAATGCCTCCCATACCATATCCGCAGAGGTTTCAGAAATCCAAGTTAGATAAGTAGTTTTCAAGATTTTTGGATATTTTCAAAAAACTGCATATCAACATACCATTTGCAGAATCCTTGAAACACATGCCGAGTTACGCCAAGTTCATGAAGGAGGTTTTGTCGAAGAAGAGGAAATGTGGTGATTTTAAAATAGTGGCATTAACTGAAGAGTGCAGCGCAATTATCCAGAATAAGTTACCTCCGAAGTTAAAAGATCCAGGTAGTTTTATTATTCCATGAAAAATTGGTAATCAGTTTTTGGGAAGAACGTTGTGTGATTTGGGCCCAATATAAATTTGATTCCACTATCCTTCTATAGCCAGTTTGGACTTCTGGCACCAAAACCGACAAATATCAGCTTGTAGTTGGCGGACCCGTCAGTTACATATCCATGAGGTATTGTTGAATACGTTTTTGTAAAAGTAGATAAATTCATCTTCCCGACGGATTTCTTTATCTTGGATTGTGAAGTAGATAGGTAAATTCCCATCATTCTCGGGCGACCATTTTTAGCAATAGGGAGAATGTTGGTCGACGTACAAAAAGGTGAATTGACGATGTGAGTTGAAGACCAACATGTCACCTTTAATGTATTTAAGTCAATGACATTTTCGAAAGAGAAGGGTGAATGTCTGCAGGTAGATGTTATGGATGAATTAGTTAATCACAAGTCCAACAAAAATTATTTAGAGGACCCACTAGAATCTATTTTGTTTGGGATGGACGACTATAATATTGAGGACAAAATTAAGTATGTCAAATGGCTAGATTCATTACCAACTGCCAGGAAAGTTAAACAATCATTCAACACTCTTGATCAGCCCGAAATGGAAGAGAAAAAGTTCAAACCATCGATAGAAGAGCCATCGGTGTTGGAATTAAAACCTCTACCATCTCATCTGCAATATGCCTATTTGGGAAAAGATGCTACCCTATCAGTTATTATTTCAATAAATTTGATTAACACGTCAAAAGAGAAACTATTAAGGGTATTGCGAGAGTTCAAAACAACAATCAGATGGACTATAGCGGATAAGATGGACTATAGCGGATATTCGAGGAATTAGTCTGTCATTTTGTAAGCATAAGATCTTATTGGAAGAGGGAACAAAACCAACCATTGAGCAGCAAAGAAGGCTAAACCCCATTATAAAGGATGTGGTAAAAAAGAGATCATAAAGTGGTTGGATGCCGACATTATTTATCCAATCTCGGACAGTTCATGGGTAAGTCTTGTACATTGCGTACCAAAGAAAGGGGGCATGACGGTAGTGAAAAATAATTCAAATGAACTTATCCCCACTAAAACAATTACAGGCTGGAGAGTATGTATGGATTACCGCAAACTGAATAAAGCCACACGCAAGGATCAATTTCCCTTGCCTTTCATTGATCAGATGTTGGATAGGTTGGTGGGACATCAGTTTTACTGTCTATTGGATGGATATTCCGGATATAATCAGATTGCCATAGCACCGGAAGATCAAGAAAAAACCACATTCACATGCCCTTATGGTACGTTTACATTCTGGTGTATGTCTTTTGGCTTATGCAATGCTCCAACAACATTTTAACGATGCATGATGGCCATCTTCTCAGATATGGTGGAACAAACTTGGAAGTATTCATAGATGATTTCTCAGTGTTTGGTGACCGTTTCGACTTATGCTTGAAGAATCTAATTTTAGTGTTGAAGCGTTGTGTGGAGACGAACCTAATTCTTAACTAGGAAAAGTGTCACTTCATGGTGCAAGAGGGGATATTTTTGGGGCATAAGGTTTTCGTATCAAGGCTAGAGGTCGATAAAGCCAAAATTGAGACGATTGAGAAACTACCTCCTCCAACATCTGTGAAGGGAATAGTGAGTTTCTTGGGACATGCGGGTTTCTATAGATGCTTTATTAAAGATTTTTCAAAAATTTTGAAACCCTTATGTTCCCTCTTGGAGAAAGAGGTGCCTTTTAAGATGGATTGGTTGTACATCGATGCTTTCGAAGTATTGAAGATGAAATTGGTTTCAACTCCAATTATAGTGGCTCCCGATTGGTCTTTACCATTTGAATTGATGTGCGACGCCAGTGACTACGCAGTTGGAGCAGTATTGGGACAATGTCGCAATAAATTTTTTCACACTATTTACTACTCCAGCAAGACGTTGACGGATGCTCAGTTGGATTACACGAACACTGAAAAAGAATTACTTGCGGTCATGTTTGCCTTCGACAAGTTCAGAGCATATCTCATAGGGACCAAGGTAATCATCTACACTAATCATTCAACCATTAAGTATTTGATTGAGAAGAAGGATGCCAAGCCGCGGTTAATACGGTGGGTGCTTTTGCTACAAGAATTTGACTTGGAGATCCGAGATAGAAAAGGCACCAAAAACAAGGTGGCAAATTATCTTTCGCGATTAGAAAATGCAGAGGTCCAACAAAAAGACAAGGTCGTCATAAATGAGATGTTTCCCGATGAACAACTTCTTTAAGTAACAACGGCAGTGCCATGGTATGCAGATTTCGTGAATTATCTGGTTAGTAATGTGTTACCTCCAGATTTAAACTCGCAACAATGATAAAATTTCCCCCATGATGTCTGACAATACTTTTAGGAAGAACCATTTCTGTTTAAGGCTTGTGCGGACCAAATGATTAGACGATGTGTGTCATAAGAGGAGATGGATAGCATATTAGGTCATTGCCACTCATCAAATTATGAAGGTCACTACGCGGATAATAGGACAATAGCTAAAGTGTTGCAATCAGGATTTTTCTGGCCTTCTCTATTCAAAGACGAATATCTTTATGTGCTAAAATATGATCGGTGTCAATGAGTAGGCAATATCTCCAAACGCAATGAGATGCCGCTTAATACCATTTTGGAGGTGGAGTTATTCAATGTGTGGGGAATTGAATTTATGGGACCCTTCCCATCCTCGTTCAATAATCAGTATATTCTGTTGGCGGTAGACTATGTTTCTAAATGGGTAGAAGTGGCAGCCTTACCCACTAATGATACCAAGGTGGTACTACAGTTCTTGAAGAAAAATATATTCACACGATTTGGGACGCCGAGGGCAATAATTAGCGATGAGGGAACTCACTTCTGTAATAAGCAGTTCACTAAATTGCATATAAAGTATGGGGTCTGACATAAGATTGCATCCGTGTATCATCCCCAAACCAATGGTCAAGCGGAGGTCTCGAATCAGGAAGTTAAAAGAATCTTCGAGAAGGTAGTCACTCCGTCATGAAAAGATTGGGCCATGCGACTAGATGATGCCCTATGGGCATATTGAACAGCTTACAAGAACCCTATCGGCATGTCACCTTATAGGATGGTCTACGAAAAGGCGTGTTATCTACCGATTGAATTAAAACATAGTTCATATTGGGCCATTCAAAAACTGAATTTCGACTTACAAGTAGCTGGGGAGAAACGATTACTGCAGTTAAATAAGATGGATGAATTCCGGCATAATGCATATGAGAACGCCAAACTGTACAAGGAGAAAGTTAAAACCTAACACGATAAAAAAATCATTGATCGGAAGTTCGAACCGGACCAACTAGTATTTCTTTTTAATTCTAGATTGATTTTATTTCCCGGTAAATTGAAATCTCGCTGGTCCGGGCCTTTAGTGATTGCATTTGTCGCTCCACACGAAAATGTCGAAGTCGAGGAACCTAATTTGGCGCGAACCTTTAAGTTGAACGGCCAACGACTTAAGCATTATTGGAGTGAGCCCATCGATCGACAATCTACTGACAATGTACCTCTCTAAATCCATTGGACAATTGAGCAACACATCAAAGTCGAAGCTAACGACTATAAACCTAAGCGCTATGGGGAGGCAACCCCAAGAGTTCTAATTTTATTTTATTTTATTTCATTTACTACTTTTCGGCATTTGAATTATTTAAATATGATATTTTAGTCTAATAATCTTCATGAATTTCTTGATTGTTCGATTAGGTACACAATTGCTTAAAGAGGCCTTACACAATGAATAATTGGTCAATGAGGTAGGGAAAAGGATTACATGGGTCAAGATGCTCAGTGATGCGCCCGGCGCTTGAGATACAAGGATCACGGTGCTTGCGGTGTTGCACTCAACAATTTCAAGATAGGCATAGTGCCCGGCGCATCGTCTGTGGCAAAAAAAAAAGCGTCGTCGGCGCTAGACCCATAGACCGGACACTAACCTCCAGCCCCGGCGCCCATAAGGTGAGGAACTCAATGCCCAGTTGAGGCACGCTCAAATACTCACGCATACCAAATACCGATGCTCTCTTATAGGCCAAATATAGCTCCCTATGCTAGAACTTTTTCTAAGTTCCTATTGCTTAGCACCCCTGCCATTGTCTATGCTTAAATCCCAAAGGCCTGACATTGGATGCCTAGGTTTAAAAATTAAATCGTGCTTCTCCCATTTTGTTCAAACTCCTTAAACCATTCAACTTCCTCCACCACCTATACACGTTCTAACCGTTTCCATTCTTTGAATCGACCTACTCAGTATCACAATATATAGATCGCATACCTTTTGTGACAAACCACTTTGATTCAATCACCACCTTCCTACTTGAGTTCGGTCTATTCTTTCAAAATCCAAGGTATGTATTGCAATATCTTCAAATCTTTGTTGCCTTTGATTTTTTTAGCCATGTGTTATATGTTTCTCCTCTTGGTGATGCGCAAATTTTACTGATTTGAGAGTAAGTATTTAACTTGATTCATCTTTTCTACTTCTAAAAGTGCAGATTATCATTCTTCCGATTTTGAATATTTCCTATTGCATGTGTGTGAATCACTTATGATTTGGATGCCACGCATATATTGTGTATTCAATGGTGATGGAATGCTTGGGGTTTGGATTTCTATGAAAATAGTGGTGTTCAAAGAAAAATATAAAGCGCCCACACAAGGTGTTCTCGGTATTTAGCTTTGAGTTAATTTTCTTTGTTAATTTCACTCAACGATATATCCAACACTTGGATTTACTTGCATACTTGCCATCCCCATAACATAGGTCTCTCGTTTAGACCGTATATCATTAGAGTGGGGGCTAAAATCGTATTAATGCATTCTTGGGTTCCTATTTCAATAGGACTATTATTTTATCGAATTTGTGATTGCATTGACTACTTGATCTTAATTGCTCAAAATTTTGGCCTACATATATTGTCAACAGGTTTTCACGACCCATGTATCTTAAATGTATGCGATTGTTTTCCATAAAGTTTGTTATCAATGTCACATCTTTTAGGCGTACCTTTTTCTTCATTTGCCAATTCTGCTATTTGAATATAAAATGAGGCTACGCCATCAATTTTGTACTTTGATGTTAGTATGTGCCTAACCACACCCTCAACCATTCCATCTAATGATATCCTAATTTGAAGTTTGGGGGTAGTTACGTAGATGCGTATGTCCATATTAGATTTATGCCCAATTCTAATATGTGTGAATGTGACTTCCTTACGCGAATTTTCTAGATGGCCTCGGCGACAAAGAGGAGAAGGCTCTGGGTCTGCATCGGCTCCCCAAAAATTTGACAACCTCCGGTTCGTAAGTTCCGTAGCCCAAGAATGCTACAATCATATGTCCACCCGCTCTCTCATCCCCGAACACGCACTACTACAAAGTACTAAATAGATAACACTTAAACCATAACGTTTTTATAAAAAACGTTGTGGTATTTTTTTTAACAACGTTTTTTAACAAAACGTTGTAAATATATATAAAAAAATGTTATCTATTTAAAAGGATAATTTTTTATTTTAAATAGATAACATTTTTTTTAACAAAACGTTATGTATTTCAAAAACACAGAGCTTAAAAAATCACGCTTTTCACTTTTCACTTGAAATTAAAAACCCTCCCTTTGCGTATTATGTCTTCCAACATCTGAAACTCTCCCCTATCTCTCAATCATCTTCACTCTCTCACGGTGCCATCCCCTTCAACCCCGTCATCCCCCTTGCCAATTGAGGAATTTGTTGAGCCAAAAACTTTGAATTTGAGTCCTAGAAAGCCTTTGCGGAAGCAAAGTAATGTGAATAATGGAGGAACAATTAAAATACAGGAGAATAAAGCTCAGATTCGGCCGGATGCGAATACTAATCCTGTAGAGAAAGAAAAAAAGCAGAAGTTTTCGACCACCCTTAAGCGTGACGAGATCGAAGAGGATATCTTTTTAACGTTTGGATCAAGGCCTTCTAGGAAACCTAAGAAGAGAGCTACAATTATTCAGAAACAGCTTGATGTAAGAACTACTTTTGTTTTTGCACAATTCCTAATTTTCATTATTATTGGAATTTCTTTATTTACTAATATTTTGTTTTTTGTGATGTTTTATGCATGTTTTGTTTAGGGTATGTGGTTGTCATCAAGAACTCCCCGATTGTTACAAAGTTCTGATCCTCCTATAAAGGTATAGTTCTTATTTATTTGGGTTTAGAATATATTGTTGAGTTTTTTTCATTTGTGGGTTTTTGAGAAAATTATTTTGCTTCCTACAGGGTTAAAATAAAGTTGTGGTAGATGGTGACACATGTAATGTTTCTTTTGTGGGAAGTTGCAGGATCATGGCTTCCAAATTTTGGGATGCACTAGAAGGTATAACTAGATATAGAAAGTAAAGATTGAAGGAATAATAAGTGTACTGTGTTCCTTTGACCTTTTTATTTTTGAGGATGAAGTTTAGGAATTGGAGCAAGGGGTTTATAATTTTATGAAAGCGATTCTGCGATTGTAAATATGAATAATTGAATGCTTAATAGAGGTTATCTTAACAAACTTTTTCAAGTGTTTTCTTAATATGTTTATGTTGTGAGCAATTTTTGATAAAGATATTGACCTTATGAAATCAGAAGTAGACAAAATTAGCTACCCTATTTTGATAAAGCCAACGCAAGGTATGTCAGATTGTCAATAGAGTATTCTATTTCCTGTTTGTAGTTAATATACTATATACTAATAAATAGACTTCTCTTATTTTTTTTCCTTAAAAATAACTTCTTCTCTTAATTTATAATACTTATACATCCTTGTTCTTGCTTTACTTTATGAATTTGAATTCAAATGTGTATGTATGTTCTGTAATTTGAACAGTGATAATTGTGTACAACTTGAGGAATGTTACCAAAATTTTCTTTATCAAGGAGTTTTAATTTGACCTTGAATTACAAGGTTTAACAAAGTCTAGCAACCTTAAAAGCAAAAATATTATATATGATTTCTTAATTTATAAAATATACAACTCTGATTCTAAAACTTTCAACTTGTTCAGCACTACAATTTCTGTTTGCTTGGCTTTATGTGTCCAAAGGCTAATAAGAAATAAGATGAAAGTTGCCCTCTCTCTTTTTCCAATTAAAACTTCTTCTTTTAGCCAAAAAGGAAAATGATGAAAAGAGATGAAAAGATAAAGCAGAAAACATGATGATGTCAGCATATAATCTTGTGATACCAACCCAAATAGGGTTCGAGTGTTTTGATTAGTAGTAGCTTGTTTATTTGTCCCATTCAAAGTTCTCAGGCCATCATTTATGTGATTTTGTGTCCATCTTTAGGGTATGAGGATTGTGCAAAGTCCAAATGAATTTGTTGACTCATTCTTGGGAGCACAACGTGAGGCTACTGCTTCGTTTGGTGTTAATACAATATTGCTGGAAAAATATATTACAAGACCAAGGCATATAGAAGTCCAGGTACTCTTTTTTGTTTCTATTTCTCCTTTTAGCTGTTAGTTTTAATTAGTCCTCATTATAAGGTATGTATCTGCAAACTAACTCCTGTTATTGACAGTCAGTTCCTTCAAATTTTAGTTGGTCTACGTTTTGGCTGAGGTTGATGCAGAAGTTGTTCATTAGTGCTTATATAATCTGAAAACATGAATTAGAAATAGATATTATAAATGATTATTGGTGCATTTTTTAATTCTTAATATGCCTAATATGATAGGTATTTGGGGACAAACATTGTAACATTATACATTTGAATGAGAGGGATTGTAGTGTGCAGAGAAGACACCAGAAGATAATTGAAGAAGCTCCAGCTGTAATGTTTTCTTACATTATTTACTGTTTGGTTTTTATTTAAAGATGATAAGAGTTCTGACAATAACTCCCTTTCTTGCAGCCAAATATTGTCAGCGACTTCCGCTCTAAACTGGGTGAAGCTGCGGTTTCTGCTGCCAAGGTGATGCATTTATGAATTATCCGAGTCTACACGTAAAATAATTTCTAGTGTACTGATGGCAGGGTTATTTTATAGACCTATTAACTACCTTAGCATAATAGATTTAGTATAGTTTATATTTAATTTTATGAACCGTTTGTGTCAATATAAGGCGAATATTTATGAAAATAATGGTTATTGTTTGGATGTGTTGTTATCCTATTAGGTAAGACTTGCAAAGTTTTCCTTTGCCATACTCCATAGGCTAAAAGGTCGGCATAATGAATATGTTTAGATGCTTCCATTAAAAGAGGAAGAAGAGAAATATTAAAAATCTACCCCTTATCATTTCATTCTCACGCTATATATAGTCAATTCCTTTGGTGAATCTTTACTGCATTGGCATGTACATTTAATTTCTAGATATTATTTTTTTGGATCTTTATTGCCATTTATATCTTTATCTTGCTTATAACCCATTTTACAATCGCGGTGTGGTGTACTAGTTTCTGATTCATTGATATGGATCTTTTTCTCATTATTTTCTTACTGGGTTTTTTATGGATAGTTTAATCGGGTAGTAGTTTAATTTTATGGATAGTTTGGTATATTTTGTGGATGTAGTCAAATTCACAATTCAATATAGTAGTAATTATATTAAAAAGTGAATTTGAGATGTATGGATAGTTTGTTATTATTGAGATGTAAACGTATTGTATGATATTAATATTCTTTGTAATTGGCATTACAAAGAATTATTGGGATAAAACGTATTGTATGGTATTAATATTTTTTGTAATTTTAGCTATATATAAGTGGCTTTAGCATATTGCGGTGCATTGGTAATATAGGTGAACTATAACCTTTTTTTTTCTTTCTTTTATCTACAACATTTTAAAAACGTTGTGTGAAAGTGCCTAAACGTTGTTTGGTATATTAAACTACAACGTTTTTATCCAGAAAACGTTGTGGAGTCATACATTCTACAACGTTTTTAAGCATTTGCTAATTTATGGAAAACAAATCTACAATGTTTTTTTCTTAAAAAACGTTGTGGAATGTGCTTAACTAGAACGTTTTAAAAATGTTGTGTAAGGGTGTCAAATAGATGACATCCTTAACCACGACGTTTTTTTGATTGAAACCACAACATTTTTTCTGCGTCATCTATTTACTGTTTTGTAGTAGTGTCAGTTTAAGGCCCGATCAATCCAAGGATGGGGACATAGCGGTCATGATTGCTGAGAGGAATTGGTTCACACTCACCGAACAACCCGACCCGGTAGTGATTATAGTCGTTAAAGAGTTCTACTGTAAAGCGTTTTAGAGCATTTCCATTATGGAGTGTTTGTGAGGGGCAAAACTGTTGAATTCGGCGAAGAGGACATCAACGGTTGCTACCAACTACATTCGAAGGGTCAACACAATGATTATGTTAGGTTTGTGAGCCAAGGACCAGACTATGAAGTGATCATTTGTGAGCTTTGTCAACCAGGAACCACATGGACAATGCATGAACGTGGCGACGCATGACTTTCCCACATTCACGCCTCAATCTTTATGGGAAGGCTTGGTATGCCTTCATATGCGCCAAATTAATGTCGTGCACACATGTTAGCCATGTTACCAAGGAAAGGGTCATGTTGTTGTATTCGATAATACAAGGCTTGAGATGGATGTGGGTCTTATTATTCAACAATCAATTCTGAGGGCTGTACGAGGAGGTACCATGGGAGGATTACCACACCCCTCTCTCATTTGCGTGCTTTGTTCTAAGTTTGGAGTTAAAAGGAAGTCGGATGAGATGATTCAGTCCCCAATGCCGATGTTGGACCAAAAAATGATAATCAGATACCGGGTGTGGACTAGTGGTGCGAATCACCCACGTGGATTGGGTTTTATAATTCCTCAAGCTGCTGCTCCACCTAGTCCCCCAGCTCAAGCTCCACCTAGTTATGGTCCCTCAATTGCTGCTCAACGAGGTGTTGTTCTTGATGCCGTCCAGCGTAAAATAGATGGTTGGTTATACAGTCTCGAATCCCAGAATGTCCTCCTATATGAATGTCATGATGTGATCTACAAGTTTTTAGTCGACTACTTCACCACCCAAAATGCTATGTCTGCTCAGTTGTACCCTAAAGTTAATCTTAGCCATTTCCCTACTGCTCCTATTCTGCATGTGTTTCCCCCTTAGATCAAGAGATGAGCGAGGATGATGATGATGCTCCTGAGGAATAAGCTCGTCAAGGAAGTCCAATGTTTTATATTGTTATATTTTTCGCATGAGGACATTGCTCTTTATAAGTTTGGGGGTAGTTTAGTTTCTATTTGCATTCTTAGGTACCATATTTATAGTAGCTTGTGGATATTATGTTTTTAATTTTTTGTTAAGTGTTGCATTTAGGATTTTACAAAAATCTAGCTATTTAATAGTTTAAGTATATTCGGGGCCAATGATGAAATTGAAATTGCATACACAAGTCTAGTAAGGATTGTTAAGCATGTGATGTGCTTTCTTGACATGATTTAAATCTTTATCTGTTTGAAACTGATATTATCATGATAGCACATGTTAAGAAATGACCATATTGGTTGAGTAAGTTTAAATGGATAGATAATAGATTTTTGAAGGATAAATACTAGTTGAATGAAAGAATAACATGAATAGCTAATTTTGGGGGGGAATATTTGGATTATATAAACTTTAAAAAAAACTTGTGGCTAGTTTTGTTTCGGGGCCTTTGTTACTTGAGAAAGTAAGCCCGCGGGAGTGTCTCTACACCTAGCGCCCTAAGGTCTTATATGGTCTCGGAGTCGTTGGTTGAAAGCTCGCTAAGGGGTAGCACTGTTAGCCTAATGGAATGAGACATTGCACAGTCATGGGTAATAAATAAAAAAATGAATAAATAAAGCATAGGTATTCCACTTTGACCTTTGGACTTTGGTAATTGTTTGATTTTAGCCGGATTTAGTTTATTTAAGGAGTTCTCGAATTTACACTGTATGATTCCTTCTAAGAAATCTATTATGTTTCGTATTTTGCTTTTCATCAGTTAACAGGTTTAGATTTGTTGATTGTTGGGATATTATCGATCTGTCTTGATATGATATACTTGCATGTTATTGTGATTTTTTCTAAGGCCTGATGAGTATCTGATTATTCTATTTGATTCTTTGGAATTACAAACATGTAGATAGTTATATGTGCATTTGCATTGTTTATTTAGTTTTTCTTGTTGCATTGTATTTTGTCGCTTGAGGACAAGCAACGATTTAAGTTTGGGGGTATTTGATGATTGGGTAATATACCCATGAATTAGATATACTCGGGCTTAAATTATTGTATTCTCAAGTCTTTTAGGATGGGTATATTATAGGATGGTCTACGAAAAGGCGTGTTATCTACCGATTGAATTAAAACATAGTTCATATTGGGCCATTCAAAAACTGAATTTCGACTTACAAGTAGTCAGGAGAAAAAGATTCTGCAGATTAAATAAGATGGATGAATTCCAAGCATAATGCATATGAGAACGCCAAACTGTACAAGGAGAAAGTTAAAACCTAACACGATAAAAAAATCATTGATCGGAAGTTCGAACCGGACCAACTAGTATTTCTTTTTAATTCTAGATTGATTTTATTTCCCGGTAAATTGAAATCTCGCTGGTCCGGGCCTTTAGTGATTGCATTTGTCGCTCCACACGAAAATGTCGAAGTCGAGGAACCTAATTTGGCGCGAACCTTTAAGTTGAACGGCCAACGACTTAAGCATTATTGGAGTGAGCCCATCGATCGACAATCTACGGCAATGTACCTCTCTAATCCATTGGACAATTGAGCAACACATCAAAGTCAGGCTAACGACTATAAACCTAGCGCTATGGGGAGGCAACCCCAAGAGTTCTAATTTTATTTTATTTTATTTCATTTACTACTTTTCGGCATTTGAATTATTTAAATATGATATTTTAGTCTAATAATCTTCATGAATTTCTTGATTGTTCCAGTTAGGTACACAATTGCTTAAAGAGGCCTTGCACAATGAATAATTGGTCAATGAGGTAGGGAAAGGATTACATGGGTCAAGATGCTCAAGTGATGCGCCCCGGCGCCCAGGATACAAGGATCACGGTGCCGCGGTGTTGCACTCCAACAATTTCAAGATAGGCATAGTGCCCCGGCGCTCGTCTGTAGGCAAAAACAAGCGCGTCGGCGCTAGACCCATAGACCAGACACTAACCTCCAGCGCCCCGGCGCCCATAAGGTGAGGAACTCAGCGCCCCAGCGTTGAGACGCTCAAATACTACTGCATACCAGCGCCCCGATGCTCTCTTATAGGCCAAATATAGCTCCCCGGTGCTAGAACTTTTTTCTAAGTTCCTATTGCTTAGCACCCCGGCGCTCGTCTATGCTTAAATCCCAGTGCCCCGACGCTGGATGCCTAGGTTTAAAAATTAAATACGTGCTCTCCCATTTTGTTCAAACTCCTTAAACCATTCAACTTCCTCCACCACCTATACACGTTCTAACCGTTTCCATTCTTTGGTAACTGACCTACTCCGTATCACAATATATAGACTGCATACCTTTTGTGACAGCCCACTTTGATTCAATCACCACCTTCCTACTTGAGTTCGGTCTATTCTTTCAAAATCCAAGGTATGTATTGCAATATCTTCAAATCTTTGTTGCACTGAATTTTTTTAGCCATGTGTTATATGTTTCTCCTACTGGTGACTGCAAATTTTTACAGATTTGAGAGTAAGTATTTAACTTGATTCATCTTTTTCTACTTCTAAAAGTGCAGATTATCATTCTTCTGATTTTGAATATTTCCTATTGCATGTGTGTGAATCACTTATGATTTGGATGCCACGCATATATTGTGTATTCAATGGTGATGGAATGCTTGGGGTTTGGATTTCTATGAAAATAGTGGTGTTCAAAGAAAAATATAAACTGCCCACAAGGTGTTCGGTATTTAGCCTGAGTTAATTTTCTTTGTTAATTTCACTCAACGATATATCCAACACTGGATTTACTTGCATACTTGCCATCCCCATAACATAGGTCTACTGTTAGACTGGTATATCATTAGAGTGGGGGGCTAAACTGTATTAATGCATTCTTGGGTTCCTATTTCAATAGGACTATTATTTTATCGAATTTGTGATTGCATTGACTACTTGATCTTAATTGCTCAAAATTTTGGCCTACATATATTGTCAACAGTTTTTCACGACCCATGTACCGAATGTATGCAGTTGTTTTCCATAAAGTTTGTTATCAATGTCACATCTTTTGGGCGTACCTTTTTCTTCATTTGCCAATTCTGCTATTTGAATATAAAATGAGGCTACGCGGTCAATTTTGTACTTTGATGTTAGTATGTGCCTAACCACACCCTCAACCATTCCATCTAATGATATCCTAATTTGAAGTTTGGGGGTAGTTCTGTGGGTACGTATGTCCATATTAGATTTATGCCCAATTCTAATATGTGTGAATGTGACTTCCTTGCAGAATTTTCTAGATGGCCTCGAAGCGACAAAGAGGAGAAGGCTCTGGGTCTGCATCGGCTCCCCAAAAATTTGACAACCTCCGGTTCGTAAGTTCCGTAGCCCAAGAATGCTACAATCATATGTCCACCCGCTCTCTCATCCCCGAACACGCACTACTACAAAGTACTAAATAGATAACACTTAAACCATAACGTTTTTATAAAAAACGTTGTGGTATTTTTTTTAACAACGTTTTTTAACAAAACGTTGTAAATATATATAAAAAAAAATGTTATCTATTTAAAAGGATAATTTTTATTTTAAATAGATAACATTTTTTTAACAAAACGTTATGTATTTCAAAAACACGAGCTTAAAAATCACGCTTTTCACTTTTCACTTGAAATTAAAACCCTCCCTTCATGCGTATTATGTCTTCCAACATCCAAACTCTCCCCCTATCTCTCAATCATCTTCACTCTCTCACTTGCCATCCCTTCAACCCCGTCATCCCCTTGCGAATTGAGGAATTTGTTGAGCCAAAACTTTGAATTTGAGTCCTAGAAAGCCTTTCATGGAAGCAAAGTAATGTGAATAATGGAGGAACAATTAAAATACAGAGAATAAAGCTCGATTCTACGGGATCACGAATACTAATCTGTAGAGAAAGAAAAAAGGTAAGTTTTCGACCACCCTTAAGCGTGGCGAGATCAAGAGGATATCTTTTAACGTTTGGATCAAGGCCTTCTAGAAACCTAAGAAGAGAGCTACAATTATTCGTAAATGACTTGATGTAAGAACTACTTTTGTTTTTGCACAATTCCTAATTTTCATTATTATTGGAATTTCTTTATTTACTAATATTTTGTTTTTTGTGATGTTTTGTACAGAATTTGTTTCCGGGTATGTGGTTGTCATCAGTAACTCCTGATTGTTACAAAGTTCCTGATCCTCCTATAAAGGTATAGTTCTTATTTATTTGGGTTTAGAATATATTGTTGAGTTTTTTTCATTTGTGGGTTTTTGAGAAAATTATTTTGCTTCCTACAGGGTTAAAATAAAGTTGTGGTAGATGGTGACACATGTAATGTTTCTTTTGTGGGAAGTTGCAGGATCATGGCTTCCAAATTTTGGGATGCACTAGAAGGTATAACTAGATATAGAAAGTAAAGATTGAAGGAATAATAAGTGTACTGTGTTCCTTTGACCTTTTTATTTTTGAGGATGAAGTTTAGGAATTGGAGCAAGGGGTTTATAATTTTATGAGCAGTTGCAGTTGTAAATATGAATAATTGAATGCTTAATAGAGGTTATCTTAACAAACTTTTTCAAGTGTTTTCTTAATATGTTTATGTTGTGAGCAATTTTTGATAAAGATATTGACCTTATGAAATCAGAAGTAGACAAAATTAGCTACCCTATTTTGATAAAGCCAACGCAAGGTATGTCAGATTGTCAATAGAGTATTCTATTTCCTGTTTGTAGTTAATATACTATATACTAATAAATAGACTTCTCTTATTTTTTTTCCTTAAAAATAACTTCTTCTCTTAATTTATAATACTTATACATCCTTGTTCTTGCTTTACTTTATGAATTTGAATTCAAATGTGTATGTATGTTCTGTAATTTGAACAGTGATAATTGTGTACAACTTGAGGAATGTTACCAAAATTTTCTTTATCAAGGAGTTTTAATTTGACCTTGAATTACAAGGTTTAACAAAGTCTAGCAACCTTAAAAGCAAAAATATTATATATGATTTCTTAATTTATAAAATATACAACTCTGATTCTAAAACTTTCAACTTGTTCAGCACTACAATTTCTGTTTGCTTGGCTTTATGTGTCCAAAGGCTAATAAGAAATAAGATGAAAGTTGCCCTCTCTCTTTTTCCAATTAAAACTTCTTCTTTTAGCCAAAAAAGGAAAATGATGAAAAGAGATGAAAAGATAAAGCGAAAAAACATGATGATGTCGAAGATATAATCTTGTGATACCAACCCAAATAGGGTTCGAGTGTTTTGATTAGTAGTAGCTTGTTTATTTGTCCCATTCAAAGTTCTCGTGCCATCATTTATGTGATTTTGTGTCCATCTTTAGGGTATGAGGATTGTCAGCAAAGTCCAAATGAATTTGTTGACTCATTCTTGGGAGCACAACGTGAGGCTACTTTGCTTCGCTTGGTGTTAATACAATATTCTTGGAAAAATATATTACAAGACCAAGGCATATAGAAGTCCGTACTCTTTTTTGTTTCTATTTCTCCTTTTAGTTGTTAGTTTTAATTAGTCCTCATTATAAGGTATGTATTCAAACTAACTCCTCATATCGATGATCGGTTCCTTCAAATTTTAGTTGGTCTACGTTTTTGGGTGAGGTTGATGCGAAGTTGTTCATTAGTGCTTATATAATCCGAAAAACATGAATTAGAAATAGATATTATAAATGATTATTGGTGCATTTTTAATTCTTAATATGCCTAATATGATAGGTATTTGGGGACAAACATTGTAACATTATACATTTGAATGAGAGGGATTGTAAAAGTGTCTTGGAGAAGACACGGAAGATAATTGAAGAAGCTCCAAATTTGTAATGTTTTCTTACATTATTTATCGTTTGGTTTTTATTTAAAGATGATAAGAGTTCGACAATAACTCCCTTTCTTGCGACCAAATATTGTCGGTGACTTCCGCTTTAAACCGGGTGAAGTCTGCGGTTTCACTGCCAAGGTGATGCATTTATGAATTATCCAGTCTACACGTAAAATAATTTCTAGTGTCTTGATGGCGGTGGTTATTTTATAGACCTATTAACTACCTTAGCATAATAGATTTAGTATAGTTTATATTTAATTTTATGAACCGTTTGTGTCAATATAAGGCGAATATTTATGAAAATAATGGTTATTGTTTGGATGTGTTGTTATCCTATTAGGTAAGACTTGCAAAGTTTTCCTTTGCCATACTCCATAGGCTAAAAGGTCGGCATAATGAATATGTTTAGATGCTTCCATTAAAAGAGGAAGAAGAGAAATATTAAAAATCTACCCCTTATCATTTCATTCTCACGCTATATATAGTCAATTCCTTTGGTGAATCTTTACTGCATTGGCATGTACATTTAATTTCTAGATATTATTTTTTTGGATCTTTATTGCCATTTATATCTTTATACTGCTTACAACCCATTTTACAATGCGGTGTGGTGTACTAGTTCTGCTTCATTGATATGGATCTTTTTCTGTTATTTTCTGTTACAGGTTTTTTATGGATAGTTTAATCAGGTAGTAGTTTAATTTTATGGATAGTTTGGTATATTTTGTGGATGTAGTCAAATTCACAATTCAATATAGTAGTAATTATATTAAAAAGTGAATTTGAGATGTATGGATAGTTTGTTATTATTGAGATGTAAACGTATTGTATGATATTAATATTCTTTGTAATTGGCATTACAAAGAATTATTGGGATGTAAACGTATTGTATGGTATTAATATTTTTTGTAATTTTAGCTATATATCGTGGCTTTAGCATATTGCAGGTGCATTGGTAATATAGGTGAACTATAACCTTTTTTTCTTTCTTTTTATCTACAACATTTTAAAAACGTTGTGTGAAAGTGCCTAAACGTTGTTTGGTATATTAAACTACAACGTTTTTATCCAGAAAACGTTGTGGAGTCATACATTCTACAACGTTTTTAAGCATTTGCTAATTTATGGAAAACAAATCTACAATGTTTTTTTCTTAAAAAACGTTGTGGAATGTGCTTAACTAGAACGTTTTAAAAACGTTGTGTAAGGGTGTCAAATAGATGACATCCTTAACCACGACGTTTTTTTGATTGAAACCACAACATTTTTTCTGCGTCATCTATTTACTGTTTTGTAGTAGTGTCAGTTTAAGGCCCGATCAATCCAAGGATGGGGACATAGCGGTCATGATTGCTGAGAGGAATTGGTTCACACTCACCGAACAACCCGACCCGGTAGTGATTATAGTCGTTAAAGAGTTCTACGCCGACGTTTTAGAGCATTTCCATTATGGAGTGTTTGTGAGGGGCAAAACTGTTGAATTCGGCGAAGAGGACATCAACGGTTGCTACCAACTACATTCGAAGGGTCAACACAATGATTATGTTAGGTTTGTGAGCCAAGGACCAGACTATGAAGTGATCATTTGTGAGCTTTGTCAACCAGGAACCACATGGACAATGCATGAACGTGGCAGCATGACTTTCCCACATTCACGCCTCAATCTTTATGGGAAGGCTTGGTATGCCTTCATATGCGCCAAATTAATGTCGTGCACACATGTTAGCCATGTTACCAAGGAAAGGGTCATGTTGTTGTATTCGATAATACAAGGCTTGAGATGGATGTGGGTCTTATTATTCAACAATCAATTCTGAGGGCTGTACGAGGAGGTACCATGGGAGGATTACCACACCCCTCTCTCATTTGCGTGCTTTGTTCTAAGTTTGGAGTTAAAAGGAAGTCGGATGAGATGATTCAGTCCCCAATGCCGATGTTGGACCAAAAAATGATAATCGACATCTGGGGTGTGGACTAGTGGTGCGAATCACCCACGTGGATTGGGTTTTATAATTCCTCAAGTCTTTGCTCCACCTAGTCCCCACCAAGCTCCACCTAGTTATGGTCCCTCAATTCTTTGCTTTCAACGAGGTGTTGTTCTTGATGCGTCCAGTCAATAAAAAATAGATGGTTGGTTATCTGATCTCCGAATCCCGTAATGTCCTCCTATATGAATGTCATGATGTGATCTACAAGTTTTTTAGTCGACTACTTCACCACCCAAAATGCTATGTCTCGCTTTCGGTTGTACCCTAAAGTTAATCTTAGCCATTTCCCTCGCTCTCCTATTCTGCATGTGTTTCCCCCTTAGATCAAGAGATGAGCGAGGATGATGATGATGCTCCTGAGGAATAAGCTCGTCAAGGAAGTCCAATGTTTTATATTGTTATATTTTTCGCATGAGGACATTGCTCTTTATAAGTTTGGGGGTAGTTTAGTTTCTATTTGCATTCTTAGGTACCATATTTATAGTAGCTTGTGGATATTATGTTTTTAATTTTTTGTTAAGTGTTGCATTTAGGATTTTACAAAAATCTAGCTATTTAATAGTTTAAGTATATTCGGGGCCAATGATGAAATTGAAATTGCATACACAAGTCTAGTAAGGATTGTTAAGCATGTGATGTGCTTTCTTGACATGATTTAAATCTTTATCTGTTTGAAACTGATATTATCATGATAGCACATGTTAAGAAATGACCATATTGGTTGAGTAAGTTTAAATGGATAGATAATAGATTTTTGAAGGATAAATACTAGTTGAATGAAAGAATAACATGAATAGCTAATTTTGGGGGGGAATATTTGGATTATATAAACTTTAAAAAAAACTTGTGGCTAGTTTTGTTTCGGGGCCTTTGTTACTTGAGAAAGTAAGCCCGCGGGAGTGTCTCTACACCTAGCGCCCTAAGGTCTTATATGGTCTCGGAGTCGTTGGTTGAAAGCTCGCTAAGGGGTAGCACTGTTAGCCTAATGGAATGAGACATTGCACAGTCATGGGTAATAAATAAAAAAATGAATAAATAAAGCATAGGTATTCCACTTTGACCTTTGGACTTTGGTAATTGTTTGATTTTAGCCGGATTTAGTTTATTTAAGGAGTTCTCGAATTTACACTGTATGATTCCTTCTAAGAAATCTATTATGTTTCGTATTTTGCTTTTCATCGCTTAATGTGTTTAGATTTGTTGATTGTTGGGATATTATCGATCTGTCTTGATATGATATACTTGCATGTTATTGTGATTTTTTCTAAGGCCTGATGAGTATACGGTGTTCTATTTGATTACTGGAATTACAAACATGTAGATAGTTATATGTGCATTTGCATTGTTTATTTAGTTTTTCTTGTTGCATTGTATTTTGTCGCTTGAGGACAAGCAACGATTTAAGTTTGGGGGTATTTGATGATTGGGTAATATACCCATGAATTAGATATACTCGGGCTTAAATTATTGTATTCTCAAGTCTTTTAGAAGAATTTTTACTGTGTTTATTTATTATTTCGTAGATTAAGGAGATGAAGGGACGAGTTAGGGATTTGAGCAAATTAATGGCAAAACTATAAATTTAGTGTACTTATTTCGTAGATTAAGGAGATGAAGGGTCGCGAATTGAATAGGAATATCTATTTACTGCATGTAACAAATTGTGAATTGGAACTTAATATGTTTAATTTAATTATTTTGCATAGGAATATCGCAAGATTAATTGAATTGAATAAAAGTTAACTGATCACTTGGGAAAGGGCTTTTAACACTTAGAATTTCTGTTAACAATTCAGTAGGCATAATAATTGGATTAGTTGGATAATTGATTTGTAGTACATAAATTGGGGATATTGTAGTCTTAACCTTTATTTATTTGAAGTCATTCATTTAGTCTTTACCTTTATTTATTTTTCTTAATTAGAAAAATCACAATTTACAATTGTTTAAATAAAATTGAATTGGTATAGTGCTAGTAGTTGGAGCTTATTGATTAGAATTCCCTGTGAGATCGACACTTAATTTTACCACTTTATTACTTGCTGACTGTGTATACTTGCACAGATAACTGATTGTGAAATCAAGCAACAATGTTCTACTCGACTCTTCTAATGGATTGTTGATTCCGCTGCAATTATGGTTGAAAACTTTTATTATCTACCATATGTTCTAAATATCTTATTTAGTACTGATGAAGGTTATTGATAAATTAATTATCATAGTCATAATGTTCTTTACTGGGCATTTGCGCTCACCCTTTTGCTTCACATTTCTTTTCAGGTATTAAGAGTGTAGCTGAGTCGAGCGAAAATAACAGGAGAATAGTGTGATGGTCAGAGACTGTGAAAGTTTCTCAATACATTATAAAACTGCAAGACATGCAATACATAATTGTATTGAGGACCTAAGATGGGTGTGTCATATATTATATGTCACTTAATAATTGATTTTGGTGAAGAACAATAGGGTGATGAGAACCCAACTTTGGAAGCGTAAAAAATGCACTCCATTAGAATGAGGAGGACATAAATCTTCTCGCGTCCCTTTGGAGACTTGAAATATTTGCTGTTGTACTTTAAATGGCATTGTAATAATTTGAGTTTGAATATTGTCGTATTATATACGTAACAATATTTGTATTGAAACTCACAGCTTATGTGTTGTCGTATTTTGCACGACAGTTCAACATTTGTATAAATGAAGTTCATATTTGAATTCTGTACCGTGTATCTGGCGACTCGGAATGGGTTGTGTATACCTATTTTGGGGGCGTCACAACCATTTTAAGAAAGAGAAGAGCGAGGAAACCCTGTCCATTTCAACTCATACACACTTCTAGAGAGCTCTAAACTGAGTGATTCTTCTTTCTAAACACTTGTAAGGTCGTGTTTTTCTACATACTGAAATTTAACTAGTGGAAACCGAGTTTTTAGGCGTTAAAAGCTATCTGAAGTCTTCTTGGTAGCCCACAATAACATATTTCAGATTTTTAAGCTTTTTATCACTTCCGTATATATATATATATATCTACTCACGTTGAGAGTCGCGTCATCTGGGTATGCCTGGATCGGCGATTTGTGGCTTTTTTATTTCTTTATATATATATATATATATATATATATATATATATATATATATATATATATATATATATATATATATTGCAAGTCTTTCTCGGAGTCCACTTCGTGGAAGTTGATCGCTTATATATATATTAACAGCTTTTATATATATAACTGGTATTCAGCCCGCGGGCTAGATTTTCTTAAATCTGACTACATTTCTCACTTTAACCGGTTCATGGTGATTAAACTGGAACTGTTGAAGTTGGAATGGTTTAGATTTATTCAAATCTAGTTATTTTTCTAGCTTTTATTTGTCTGCGGGTTAGATTTGCTTAAATCTGGTCATTTCTCACTTTAACCGGTTTGTGGTGACTAAACTGGAACCGTTGAAGCTGGAATGCTTAGATTTACTCAAATCTAGTCTGCTTTCTAGCTTTTTTACATATTGCTTTATCATGTGAGCCTAAGAATCATGTGATCACATATTCAGTTTCTGAATCTAGATTCGATTCCCGTGATGGACATTTTCAACTGTAACCAGCTTGTAAATTATTCACGGTGTCTGAATTTTCTTAGATGGCTCTCATGCCCACAAGGAGTTCGACACTGCTATGTACCTTATTTTCTCGAAGATGCTTCGCATCTCGAAAATAAAAGCAATCAAGCGGAACACATAATAAAATGGAAGTATCAAAGGCTTCAATTACTATTGAGCACAAGGGTTTGAAAAACCAGTTTTACAAAACATCACTACCATATCTAGTTAAAATTGAACTTTTATACAAAAGTCAAACCCTTTGTATATAGGTGCAAACGAGACATATCACTACTTCCAGACAACTGCACATAGACCTACACACACACACACACATTTAGATAAAAGTTTGAATTTAAAAGTGGTGGTAACCGTGTTATCACGGAAGTCGGGGGGTGCCTAACACCTTCCCTCTGCTTAATCAATCCCCCGGACACTAACGAATTTTTGTTTTACAGACCAGTTAAACAGTGTCACATCACTAGGTCTTTGTGCAAACCTTTTCTCAGTTGAGTTGGTACAACAATTTAAAAATACCAATTGGCGACTCTTATAGTTAAATCGTCGACATATACATGTCGGACCTTTTCAAACAAATCTCACCTAACATGAGAATACCAAAAGACAAGAACAGAAAGGGACAAATAAAAAATCACGACGTCTACAGGTGGCGACTCTGCTGGAGACACCAGTAAAAGGGCTTAACCCGTTATTCAAAGCTTTTCAAAACCATTTATCTACTTGTGTGTGGATGTTGCATTTACATTTGAATGAATGTGTACTAATGCTTTATTTACTGCACTTAGTGCTTCCCACCATATCTGCCTGTGATATTAGTGCTCTGCACATGTCATCATTTTTATACGGTGAGACGTGATGTATGTGAATGTATGTTGTGTGGTCCCTCCATCAGGAGGCTATCCCGTCGGTGTTTGATTACTAGACTCGTCGGGAGACTAATTCCACTAGGCTCAAGAAAGGCACTACCCAGATTGAAAGATCGGATTAATTTCCCATTAAGTAAACTAAGATGATCTATGGACCTTAATGCCAAAAAGCCACGGGACTAACCTAAGATAGGTTAGCCTCTGATAAACCAAACGTGGAGGGAAGTCTCTTCATACCTTCGCATTTTAATTACTTGTAATTTCATTTCCATGTCAATCTCAATGTAATGGAAAATATAATGCAATATGTGAACATGCATATCAAAACCTGTCATGCTATCTTGTCATTAAAATAGCTAACATCCGTTTTGCAGGATAAAACTCCTAAAAAAATGGACAGATTACATAGCATGTAACAATTACCATGTTTCCCCAGACTAAACTACACAAGTCTTTTTTGTAGGGAAACGATTTGCCCCTTACCTGTTCAAAATCCAAGAAGGGATTAAGCCTACAACTAAACATGGCTACATCTAGCCAGCCTAATCCTACTCCTGTCTCTCACGAGGAGTTCGAAGGATTAAGCAATTAAATATCAAATTTGGCCGTTTACTCAAGGAATTACACAAGTCAAGTCAGTGTCCACAAATACCCATCCACATAGAGACCTCTGCACATGGAGGAATACAAAGTCCGGACAGAGAAGTTACAACACCTGAGTCTCAGACTGATAAGACAAACAAAACCCCTAAAACAACCCATCTTAAAGAAGATCAAAAAACCGGTGATATTCAGAAGAAGGTTCTACAAATGAAAGAGACCATTCGGTCCATCAAAGGGATTGGAACACACGAAAATGTTTCATATTCAGACCTTTGCATCTTCCTCGGGGTTCATTATCCAGAGAAATTAAAGACTCCTAATTTTAAGAAATATGATGGATTGGGAGATCCCTATACCCACTTAAAAGTGTTCATTGGAGAGCTCGGATCCTATTTCGAGAATGAAAAGCTCAGAATGCAACTATTTTAGAAAAGTCTGATTGGAAAAGCCAGAGCACGGTACACTAGATTGGATAACTCCAAAATTCATAGCTGGGAGGAGTTAGCCCATGCTTTCCTCAGTCAATACAGCTTTCAAAATTTGATGGCTCCAGACCAGTATCAAAATACCAAGGTCAGGAAACAAGTCAATGAGTCATTCAGAAAGTATGCCCAAAGATGGAGGCGTCTGGCTGCTCAAGTTATCCCTTCCATGACAGAGTCTGAAAAGGTAATGACCTTCATAGATATTCAAGAAGCTCCATTTTATGAGGGGGTCCTAGCTGGAATAGGAAAGCCATTCTCAGAAATGATTAAGCATGCAGAAATGGTAGAAATGGGAATGAAATTTGGAAAGATTCAAGACCTCACCGTATTAAAAGCTGTATTGGAGCATGTCCTATCGGGAAGTTATGGGAACAACCCATGAAGTGTCCATAAGAAGAAAAAAGAGGATGTTTCCTTGATACTGCAAGGACAAAAAGGCAATCAAAACTTGCCTATTCAGAGGAGAAACTATTCCCCTTTTCAAGCACAGTCTTCAAACCCTCCCTTGCCAAAGAGTGGAGAAGTCAGACGTACAATAGTGTTCACACCCTTAGGGGATTCACTCGAAAACATTCTCAAACTTCTAACAGATCAGAAGAAAATCACTCATCCCCTTCCACCAACCAACCCGAATAGAAAAGGTTTTAACACAAGCAAGAAGTGTGCTTACCATGCTAGAGTTCCAGGCTATGACACTCAGGATTGTTGGGCCCTTAAGTATATGTGTTGTCATATTTTGCACGACAATTGTAATAATAAAGTTGTAGTTATTTCTATAGCATGTATTTGGTGACTCAGAATTGGTTGTGTGGACCTATTTTGGGGGCATCACAACTTAACTGCTTATAGTTATCTTTACTTCATGTATTCCTACACAATTATATAATCATGGATTCATATCCATTAGTCATATATTTCATACATTCGTAATATAATAATAATGTTACATTATTTCCTAACTAGGTTTGTAAAACCTACATTTCACTTTCTGATCGTACTCTTAGAATAGCTAGGTATGTATAGGTATACCTTAACCACTCTTACTTGAAATCAACATTCATACATATCTATTACACACTTGACTCGCTATGTGTTCGTTACATATTTAAAACTCACAGATGCATGATTCACATAATTCTTGCATTTTATAAACTTTAATAAAATTTAACAAATCTGTATTTTATATAACCATTACATGCTCATATGCTTACAACGTCATTTATGTCAAGTATTATAACTTTAGACATTCATACCTAATTGCTTTAAGGTTTGGATCACAGTTAAAATAATCAGGCATCACTGCCCTGTGGCACAGCTGCACTGCAATTTGGCCTGGGATGGGCACAGTTGTGTCGTCCCCTTGCCTGACCAAAGTTGAGTATTTATTTTCTGGTTTCATCTAGGTTATTAGTATACAGGACTGTTATAACTTATCCATATGTTACTAGGTCTTAGCCCAAGTTGGGTGTCTCTTGTGTTTACTTTAAATTGTTTTCACACTTTAAAGATTTACTTGAAATTTTCCAACAAGGCTAAGTAGGTTCATATACAAGGAATGAACTACCTTAACCATTTCATCACATAAAGACATTAAATGCCTATAACGTGTATGCTCGCATTTATTCAACTCATTAGTATAGTTCATCATTTGAGAACTCATTACAATTCATACTCGCACAACTTATATGGTGTCTAGCTAGATGAGCACACATGTAAGCCATGTTTATAAAAACATAGTTTCGTAGTTCACTTTTAAAAGTCAATCTAGGAAAAGTTAAAGCAACTAGGTGCAACTTTAAATCTCATTTCATAGCAAACTAAGCCATGTATGTATGTTATCACGTTTATAACTTTAAGTACACGAGTTTCTTTAAGTTTGTTCTTAAAGTTTCAAGTTATCTTTAGAAATCATTTTTAACTAAGCTATTATAAGTTGATAATAAATAAAGAAACTTTAAATCACTTCTCATGCTTAGGAAAATGTAGACACTCGAAATTTTCTGTACACCTGTTACTAACATTTCAAGAAGG
Source organism: Panax ginseng (assembly GCA_020205605.1). Classification (NCBI taxonomy): domain Eukaryota; kingdom Viridiplantae; phylum Streptophyta; class Magnoliopsida; order Apiales; family Araliaceae; genus Panax; species Panax ginseng. The sequence continues at coordinate 89,507,600 of CM035135.1, read as the reverse complement.
CAGAATTGTCTTTCAGAGATAACCCTAAAAGGCAGCTCATATTCATCCCGGAAATACCACCGGAGGTTCAGTCCATCTCGGAAAACACACTGGGAGTAGAATTTCCAACCTCGGAGATAACCTCGAGGCATGCAGTTCAAATACCGAAAATTCCACTGGAGAAGGTCGATCCATCTCGGAGATAACCCCGAGATATTCAGTCTCAGTCTCGGAAACAACACCGGGAAAGACAATGTCAACCTTGGAGATAACCCCAAGGAGTGCAGTTGCAGTTCTGGCGATAACCTCGGAATTACTTGTTTCAAATGCATACAGCTTCAACCTTGGAACTCACATCGAGGCACTCAGTACAAGGCCCGGAGATAACCCTGGGAAGATAGGTACACCTCAGAGATGCCCTTGAGGAACTTCAGCACTTGCAGCAGTTCAATCTCAGAGATAACCCTGAGCAACGTCTGCTTTATCAGCCCAAACCGGAGATAACCCCGGGAAGACAAGCACACCTCAGAGATGACCCTGAGGACCTTCAGCACTTACAGCAGTCCAATCTCAGAGATAACCCTGAGCAACGTCTACTTTATCAGCCCAAACCCGAGATAACCCCGGTGAGGGGAAAAATAATCATTTTGCCACCTCGACCCGACATTGCGTCGTCTCAACATTTTATACATACATACACCAAAATGTCCCATAAGAACCAAGGAGTTGCTATCCCGAGTCACTACTACGCAAGGCAGCACACCGGATAGAATTTGAAGCTCGAAGAGATAGGATATGGTTCCATCTTCCTGACTTCATACAACCTCTAATCCCATGTCATCGTGCATCTCTCGATAAAAGTATGCCGAAACAGGTCTTATACACCTCAATCGGATGCTCGGATTGATGTTCCGGAAGCTCGAGCGGACATTTCAATGCACGAGTCCATGTACTTTGAGACGGTGGGACCCACAGAGCCAAGGACACCCCGGGCAGCCGCAGGTACACCCGCGGCTGCCGCAGGTACACCTGCGGCTCCCCCCTCTATAAATGGAGGGCTTGGGGTGGCCATTTAATAAGAGAAAAAAACGAGGAAGCTCTGTCAAATTTGCTCTGTACACACCCCATATTGAGTGCTTTCTCATTTTAAACAGTTGTTAGCTCACATATAGCTATATTTTTACCGGCGGGAGCCGAGTGTTCATCCACTTAAAGTCATAAAAGTCTTCTTTGACAACCTACTGTAAGCCTTCTTACACATTATAAAGCCTTTCTCTTCATCTTTGTGCACACACTTCTTAACATTGAGAGTCGTGTTGGGTGTGTATGCAGGACTTCATCAAAGTGGTTTTTATTTTTGTCTGTATATATATATACTTATATATATATATATATATATATATATATATATATATATATATATATATATATATAAATCATTGTCGACTCATCCAGATGAGCCCGGATTTTACATTCTAGACGTTTACTTCTTATATATATATATATATATATATATATATATATATATATATATATATATATATATATGACAAATCATTGAAATGATAAACTAAGCTTAGACCGATATATATATCCTATGCGTTATCATTATATATATATATATATATATATATATATATATATATATATATATATATATATATATATATATATATATATATATTGACATTATATTAGGCACAAAGTTTACTTTATGGCCTTTTATTGCTTTATTTACGTTCCGTCCCGCCTGGAGTTTACTTCGTGGCGGTTGATCGTTTTTACTGCTTTCTTACATTTAGTCCCGCCTAGAGCTTACTTCATGGCGGTTGATCGCATGTACTTCTTTATTTATATTTCTGATCCCCCATGGAGGTGCTTCGTGGTGGATGATCACGTCTCTCTATATATATTTACCGCTTTTACATATTTACATTTCCGATCCCCCATGGAGGTGCTTCGTGGTGGTTGATCATGTCTGTATATATATATATTTACAGCTTTTATATATATAACTGCTTACTGCTTTTCACATAAGATGCGACATCATGTGAGCCTAGATCACAGATTCAGTCTATTGAATCTAGATTCGGTTCCCATGATGGACATTTTCAGCTGTAAGCGGCTTGTAAATTATTCACGGTGTTTGAATTTCCTTAGATGGATTTCATGCCCATGAGGAGTTCGGCACTGCTATATATTATTTTCTCGAAGATGCTTCGCATTTTGAAAATAAAAGCAACCAAGTCGAACATTTTAATAAAATGGAAGTATGAAAACGTATCAATTACTATTAAGCACGAGGTTTGAAAAACCTCTTTTACAAAACCTCATTGCTATATCTTGCTAAAACTGATTTTTTTCATATAAATTCAAACCCTTTGTATATAGGTGCAAACGAGTCCTCACACTACTTCCAAATAACAGCACATTGACCCAAACACACACACACACACATATTCATATAACAGTTTCTTAAAAAGTGGTGGTCACCGTGGCAACATGGATGTCGGGGGTGCCTAACACCTTCCTTCCGCATAATAAAGCCCCCGAACCCAAATGAATCTCGATTTCACAAACCCGTTTAGCAGTGTCACATCACTGGGTTAATGTGCAAACCTTTTCTCGGTTGCGTTGGTTCAACCTGTTAAAAACACTAACTGGCGACTCTTACAGTCAAATCATTGACATATACATGTCGGACCTTTTCATAACTTGTTTTTTCAAACAAATCTCACCTAGCATGAGAACACCAAAGAACAAGAACAGAAAAGGGACAAATAAAAATCCCGACGTCGACAGGTGGCGACTCTGTTGGGGACACCAGTAAGAGGGCTTAAGCCGCTACTACAAACTTTTCAAAACTTATATATGCTTGTGTGTGGATGTTGCATTTACATTTATAATGAATTTGTACGAATGCATTTACTTATTGCACTTTAATATATCTATCTGTGATATTAGTGCTTCGCACATGTCATCATTTTCATAGACGGTGAGACATGTTGTATGTGAATGTATATTGTGTGGTTCCTCCATCAGGAGGCTATCATGTCGGTGTTTGATTACTGGACTCGTAGTGAGGTTAATTCCAACGAGGCTCAGGAAAGGCACCACCCAGATTCGCTCCAGTTGAAAGACCAGATTAACTTCCCATCAAGTAGATTGCGATGATCTGGGAACCTTCATGCCAAAAAGCCGCGAGAGTAAACCTAAGATAGGTCAGCCTCTGATAAACCAAATGCGGAGGGAAGTTTCTTCATACTCCCCATTTTCAATTACTTGTACAAATCATTTATTCGTAGAATCATGTCATATCAATCTCATTGTAATTGGAAATATGAAGAAATATGTGCACATGCATATTTAAATTATCATGCTATCCTATATTATAAAACAGCTAACATCCGTTTTTCATGATAATATTCCTAAAACAGAAACATCACATAGCATGTAAACATTTACGTTATCCCTAAGACTAAACTACATAAGTTTTTTGTAGGGAAACAATTGGGCCTGTTACTCGCTAAAAATCCAAAAAGGCCATGATCCTACAGCCAATCATGTCTTCATATGACCAGTCCAATCCCGTTTCTCGTGAAGAATTTGATGTATTAAGTAAACAAATTAAAGACTTGGTTGTTCTGCTTAAAGAACTACATTAGTCTACTCAGGGCCCAAAGATGCCTACACATACAGAATCCTCTACACCGGGAGGAACTCAAGGTTCGGATAAAACAAATCCGGAACCTCAGTTGGATACAACCAATAAAGATCCTGAAAACACCCATCTCAAAGGAGATCCCGACATCGGTGATATCAGGAAAAAGGTCCTTCATATGGAAGAAACCATTCGTTCTCTCAAAGGGATTAGAGCACGTGGAAGTGTTTCATATGCTGATCTTTATATATTACATGGTGTTCATTATCTAGAGAAATTTAAAACCCCTGAGTTTGGAAAGTATGACGGGTTAGGGGATCCTTACACACATTTGAAGGTGTTCATTGGAGAACTTGGATCTTATGTAGAGGACGAGAAGCTCAAAATGCAGATGTTCCAGAAGAGTTTGACTAGAGAAGCCCGTTCATGCTATACCAGATTAGACAACTCAGAGATCCATAGTTGGGAAGAGCTAGCTCATGCCTTCCTCACTCAATACAGCTTTCAGTCTCAGATGGCTCATGACCGGTACCGGATTTCCAAGGTCAAGAAATAGTCCAATGAGTCTTTCAGAGAGTATGATCAAAGGTGGAGGCACCTCGCTGCTCAAGTTATTCTTTCTATGATAGAGTCAGAAATGATTATGACCTTCATAGACATACAAGAAGCTACTTTCTATGAAAGAGTCTTAGCTAGCATTGGCAAGCCATTTTCAGAAATGATCAAACACGGAGAGATGGCTGAGATAAGATTGAAGTCAACAAAGATTCAAGACCTAGCCGCTCTTAAAGCAGTTGCTGAGCACATCCAGTCTGGAACTTATGGAAACAACCCCCAGAGGGTCCATAAAAGGAAAGAGGAAGATGTTTCCTTAATACTACAAGGTAATACCCTTAGTAAATTTTATGATTTAATATTATTATTAAATAGATAGCGGTGAATTATTTATTTTACAAATGCTTACGTGGCATGAGGAGAGTAACTTCGATTGAATTAAAATTGAAATTTGTTGATGATCGATAAGATAGGTTCATGAAATGTCTTGTGTGACACAATGATGGACTTAGTGAAGGATGAGTAAGCAATTGCATGTTTAAGGTCCAAATAATAAATTGGGAGTCTAGCCCAATAAGTTAATTGATGGACTTTTGAGTTAGCCCAATAAACTTGGGATATTTAGAATCAATCGGAATCCAACAAAATAGTTAGCGAGAGTACAAGTATTGGTTAAATTAAAATGTGGCGTGGGGCGATTGGGCTTTGCCAAAGCTAGCCCTTGTCCATGTCTGAGATCTACTCTCTTGTCCCCAAATTAGGGTCACCAAGTACAAAGAACAGTAGCCTAAACTCTCTTTACGCAAATTTCAAGCTGCTAATCCTAGGCATGCATGGCTAGCTAAGTGACCGGTATGGAGTGATTGAACAACTCCTTAAATAACCATTGTTCATTTCTATTGCACCATGAATCCCAATATTGGGTAAAAGCAAGTGTAAGGCCCATGTTTTCTCTTTAAATACAAGCCACTAGGGCGATCTGTTTTTAGTGATAAGAGTGTTGGAGAAATCGAGTAAAGAATTCTTAGTTGCTAAGCATTACCAAATCAGTGTGTGAGATATCAAGGTTAAAGCTCGAGAAGGTATAAGTTCTACTCCGTTCTTAACTTGAGTCTTGTTGATTCTCGTTTTTCAGATTATTAGGTCAAGTATGATGAATTAGCAGGATAAAGGGTGTTTAGAAAGTTTACCTTCGTGCATGAATCGTTAAAAATTATGCGGAATCAAGTTGTGGCTACTCTGCAAAAAGCGAGCATGTTCACCGCTTACGAAATCCATGGGGTGCAATTGCACCATGCTTAGAAACCATCTTGATGGGTTGATGCGTGTCGAGACCTTGTATTAAGAAATTCCCTTAGGTTGTATGCATATAGTAAAGTCTTAAATTAACTTGACGAACTTAAACCTTGTCGAAGTAGTGTAGGCAGTCTAAAAGTCTCTGAAGGAAGGCTGCTTGGACAAAGCGTGATGTCTTGGACGAAGGCGTAATGTCTTGGACAAAGCGTGATGTCTTGAACGAGGCGTGATGTCTTCTTGACAAAGCGTGATGTCTTGAACGAGCGTAATGTCTTGGACAAAGCGTGATGTCTTGACGAGCGTAATGTCTTGAGACGAGCGTGATGTCTTGAATGAAGCGCGATGTCTTGAACAAAGCATGTTGTCTTGAACAAGCCATAATATCTTGGACATGGCGAGATGTCCGGAACTTCGGAGGCGACATCGTAACTTGATATAAGGATGGATTAATAAATACTCCTATCTTGTAAAAAACTATTAGTACGAATGAGTTCTAAGTAGAAATTTTACCAACTTGGGAAAATAAATCTAATACTTGCAAACATGCGTAGAAAAAGGTCGGTGGGATTAATAGGCGTTATGGTCTACTTAAAGCAATGAACCTCTTAAAACTTGAGGAAGAAAGATTATGAATAAGCTAGCGGTGGTCAATAGTATGAGCATGTTAGTGTACCATTATGAGTTTTGATGGAGTGCAATGAGATAGAAAGAAAAATGTGTTATGTGTACATGTTGTTGATATATATCAAGTGTGTTTGGCTAATGAATACCTATACTTACATGAATAGGACATGACATAGTTAGTTGAGGTGATTTTAGCTATTAGTAGTAATCAGCGCTAAAGGCAAGTTTCTTACTCTACCTTGATTTCAAGTATGCAAGTTTTCTATCCCTAACTTATTGTTATTGTTGGGCAACCTCACTCAAATTTACAATGAGCAAGTGTCAAGAACACTATTATTCTTTGTGTTGCAGTTTCCTTAATTCACACACTTCATACGTTGAATTGTTGTCATATCAATCATATTTTATCAAGCAAATATCTGCTTACATTAGAAAATCACTTGTATACCTTGGCGTTGTTGTAAGCATTGGACTTATCATTCCTCGATGCATGATGAAAAAGCTATCTAAGCCCTTGATTGGCTAGACTATTATTATGAGTTAAAGAGCTATCAAACCGATTGATTTGAGTGCGGACTATAAATAAATCTCTTGAGATGAACAACCCTCATAGAAGGGAAATTATATATTGTCGAGGAACAAGCGTGCGCTGCATATAGTATGATTAAATGTTATGCATAACATAGGGTACCTTAAGTGATCACTGATGTACTCGTGGATGTTGGATTCTGATGTAATCTTTATTAATTCTAGTAAGAGTTCTTGGTCCTTAGTATTTTCGATTATTCAATTATGTTGAACCTCGAAATGAATAAATCCACGAGATTTTGTTGATATCCTTGGGTCCATAGCGACACACATTGAATACTCTTGGTATTCTTGATATCCTTGAACTATCAATTATTATTATACCTTTGAAAGATTCAAATGCTATATAAGCTGCTTGTTCTTAGCTATATTGCTTCTTTGGGCAAACTTGTTGCTCATTCTTGCTTCCTAAAACATTACGATTAAAGCGAGCAAGGCGGTACTTTGAGGAAAGGACAAGGGAAAGGGCAAAGCGACGAATAATTTAGCCCTTAAGACTAGAAGTATTATTATTATTGTTATTATGATGTATTCAAGAATGATTAAGCTATGTTAAGCTAATCACGAGAATGGTTGTAGTAATGGTTCACGGTACCTTGGGGCGTGAATATTTATATTTCATCAATGTAAATTATCCTATTATTTCCGTTGTTAATGATTTTGTAAGATATTAAGTAGTAGTAGCGTGATGCAAAAATTCGAGATATGAGTGTACGAAATTTTGGGGCGCATACGAGTTGAGTATCAAAGCCATAGTTATAAACCTTGGGAGGCGAGAGCCCTTAGATTATAAGCGAGGAGAACTCGAGAAGATAGAAAGGGATGAAACTCATATAGAGTTTTCATAGAGATGGACTTAGCGTGTTCTGAGAATATAACTTCATTCTATACAATGAACTTATGATTCTAATGGAGTTGTTGGTTGTTTTGTCTTGTGTCGGTGATTGTGGGATGGTGACATGGGAGGACCTAATGAGAGTAGTAGAAGAGGAGCAGCGTGACATACCGTGTGGTATGAGGCACCATTGATAGCGAGCCTATATCAGCGGTAGTTCTATCGATGATGATGATGAGGAAGAGGAGATAGAGCCAATACAGAAGAGTGCGATCCGGAGGAGGGTATGGTGGATGAGCCCATGGGGGACTCAAGCGAGGCTACTTTTGAGGATAGGATGTTGGGGGAGTATGAGGAAGCGATTTTGGAATTAGGGTGCAAAGTTGAGAAGTTAGAGGTGAGGCCAAAAGGCAGAGAGTCCAATTCCAAAAGTTTGAAGGGCGAAGACCACGAGAGAAAGTTAATGTCTGAGGAGATGGAAGTAGAGATTGTTCACCGTAAGGAAGCGGGGAATCGGATGGGGCTTTGTTTCACAAAGCGGTGGCTAGGAATGTAGAAGCTGGCGGGGAAGTTGGAAGAGATGGAAGCGAGAGGGGTTGAGGCGAGGGGCGGAGAAAGGAAGCTATCCGTACTCGATTAAGGATGGAAGTAATGGATAGGATCCATTTGAAGAAAAAAGTGGAAAGGGGCCAATGATAGGGCTAACGATCTAGAAGATGAAGTGAGGTGCAAAGGAGGAAGATGGATAGGATGAGCTATGCATTGCGCCTTGCGGCCATGGAGGGGGCCCGATTGGTGGGGTAAATCACTGCCCGAGCGAGGGACGGACCACGACACACCATAAGTCGAGATGTGGTGGTGCACATTACTCGGAGAGAGAGTACCGGGCTTTGTGGAGCAGCGGAATGATAGATTAAGTCTAGGCGCTAAAAGTTATTAGTTGTAGTTAGTTGTGTAATGTATTATCTGTTGTGGTAATCCTTATGTAGAATGTGAGATGTTGTAAACCCCAAACTTTTGAGTTATGTTAGAGGGTAGTATGTTAATGGTTGTCCCCATCTTTTGTGATATTAGGGGATAAGTTGTGTCATTTATAGAAGTATCTTTGGAGATAATCATGTAATGTAACAATTTGGCATATGAATATAAATGATCTTGTTACGAAAATGTATTAGAAATCTTATTCCTTTTATGGAGAATTGTTTAAGTAATATAATTAGATAATAAAAATGGGAGTGTCTGATGTAGGAAAATGCATGGGGCGTAGATTAAGCTTGCTCGGAAGAGTTGATTGATGATGAGAGAGGACAAGTAGATCCCATTCGGAGGCTTGTAGATTTGTTAGGGGAGGCTCTTGGGGAAGAAATGAACAAGTACCACCCGTTCCCCAAGTAGCTCGATTACATGAAACTTCAAGGACTTTAAGGCGTGGGACCTCAAAATTCATGGGTACTCTGAGAACCTATCGTAAGCATAAAACGTGGATCAAGGAAATGGAAAAAGCCTTCGCCATTGCTCGTGTGGGGTGAAGACCGAGAAAACCGTGTTAAGCTACATATATGATGAGGGTGAAACAAACTCTTGGTGGGAAGCAAATCAGCGAGAGAGGCGGGAGAAGGGACTATAACACAGGAAAGGTTTAAGACTTTGTTCTTGAGAATTACTTCCGAAGAGCGTGAAGAATAGGATGGATGGAGGTAAAGTTTCTAGAACTAAAACAAGGGGAGATGGCGGTGGCACGATGTGCGGCCAAGTTCAATGAACTTCATGCGATTATGCAACACATCAAGTGAACCTTTGAAGAAAGGAAAGCTCGGCGCTTGAACTTGGACTAAAACCTTGGTTGTTCAACAAGGTGTCGATCCTTCAAATTGACTCTTCGCCACCTTATTGGAGAAAGCGATAATTCTTTGAGGAGGTAGCGAGGCATTGAGCCAATACAACAAGGAGAAGAAGAGCAAGAATCTTTGGAGGAGAGACTACGTGGAGGGAGTAGCGATGGTGGAAGTTATTTGGGAAAGAGGAAATGGGATAACGCCATGACAACGACAACAACACCAACCACCAGAGAAGCATCAACGATCGAGAAAATTATCAAGGAGGATTCAAGAAAAGAAGTGAAGCTTGCTCGAAATGTGGGAAAAAACCATCAAGGGAATCTTTGGAAGGCGCGACATCTGCTACAAGCTACTGACCAAGAAGGGCACATTTCACTAAGCGCCCGAAGAAAGAGAGCAAGGATGTTTAGCGTGTGGCTCAATGAGCATCAAATCAAGGATTGCCCAAAGAAAGGGAGCAGAGCGGAGGAAGCGGCCAGCGGGAGAGGCGACAAGGCGATGATCGGCGGACCAGCCTGATCAATACCAATGAGCATTGCCGAACCTTTAACATGGTACTTGAGAGCAGCGATGAATGAAAGGGGCGTGGTGTCGGGTATTCTCTCCCAATCAATAATATAAGCGCCTATGTATTATTTGATTAAGGTGCTACCTATTCCTTTATGTAATAAGAAGAATTTGCTAATCGACTAAACATACCTCCACGAACATTTAGAAAACTCATTGAGCGTAGAGATTGCGAATAAGGAAGTAATTCCCATAGAGTTTATTCTACAAAAGCTGTTGTGCAAACATTAGAGTCCTGATGAGCGTGAGACTTAATTCCGATTAAAGCTGGGAGAGTTTGATGTGATATTAGGAATGGATTGGTTGTCCGGCCCTGCTGCGATAATCGATTGTCGGAAGAAGAGTGTGAACCTTGGGACCTCAAATCGGTCTAAGGTAGTGTTTTTCTGGTAGCTCATCGCTCAAATCGTCGTGTTGCCTTACGATGATCTGAGCCCAAAAATTGTTAAAGAAAGGATGTGTGGGTTATTTAGCCTATATAGTGGACATTCATCAAAGAGGATAGAAATGAAAGATATATTAGTGGTAAAAGATTTTCAAGGCGTGTTTCCAAGCAAGCTGCTGGCCTTAGCAGAACGGAGCCCAATTCATAATAGACTTAGCAGGGAACCGCACCAATTTGAAAGCCCCATATCGTATGGCGCGCGGTAGAAATGAAGGAATTGATGATTCAATTGCAAGAGTTGCTAGATAAGGGTTACATTCGGCCAAGTGTGTCTCCTTGGGGAGCACCGGTGTTGTTTGTAAAGAAAAGGATGGATCGATGAGACTACTGTATCGATTATCGGGAGTTGAGCAAGAGTGACAATTAAGAATAAATATCCATTGCCAAGGATAGAGCGACCTTTTCGATCAAGCTGAAGGGAAGCGAAGTGTTTTTCAAAATAGATTCTGAGCGGGTTATCATCGGTTGAAAGTGCGAGAGGAGGACATACAAAAGCGGCGTTTGAACTACGCTACGGACATTCTGAATTTTTAGTGATGTCATTTGGGTTAACAACGCTCGGCGTGACGTTCATGGACTTGATGAGCCGGGTTTTCAAGCCATACTTAGATAAGTTAGTAGTAGTATTTATCGATGACATTTTGATTTATTCAAAGACAAAAGAAAAAGCTGTGTAGAACACACGAAGATGGTATTGGAAGCATTGAGAAGGGAGAAGATGTATGCAAAATTTTCAAAATGTGAATTTTGGATGGAAAGGTCGATTTCTAGGACACGTGATAGATCAAAATGGAATTTCCGTGGATCTGCAAAGGTGGAAGCGGTGAAATGGCTGGGAACGACCAGAAGGCATGTGAAGTTAGGAGTTTCTTAGGTTTAGCGGGTACTATCGAAAGATTTATCCAAGATTTTTCTAAGATAGCAACCCGTGACCAATCTAACGAAGAAGACGAGAGAAGTTTGTATGGGCCGAGAAATCGAGGAGAGTTTCCAAGAATTGAAGAGGAGAAATTTGAGTGAGGCGCTGTATTATCATTACCGGATGATCTGGGAGGATTTGTGGTGTATAGTGATGCATCGCATAGAGGACTTGGTTGTGTGCTAATGCAACATGGCAAGGTCATTGCATATGCCTCCGACAGTTGAAAGATTTTGAAAAAGCGATACCTACCCATGACTTGGAGTTAAGCGGCGGTAGTCTTTGCATTGAAGATTTGGAGGCACTATTTGTATGGAGAAAAATGTGAGATATATCTGGATCACAAAGAGTGCGAAAATATATCTTCACCTGAAGGAGTTGAACATCACGACAAAGAAGATGGTTGGAGCTGCTCAAGGATTCTGATTGTGAAATTCTTTATCACCGGGAAAAAGCAAGCGTTGTGGCCAAGCGCTTTGAGTAGAAAAGGAAGGAGAAGTTATTCAAGCCGACAACTCGAGAGGATTTAATAAGAGAAATGGAAAGGTTGGAAATAGAGGTGGAGGAACCAAGAGAAGCGGAAGGAAGATTTCTCATGATGAGAGCTCACCCAGAAGCGTTATTGGATAGAATGAAGGAAGCACAAGAGAAAGATGAAGAATGTGAGAAGATAAAGAAGAGAATAGTAGAAGATAAGGAAGAAAGGTTCAAAGTAGATAAGGATGGTATATTGAGATTAGAGGGTTGAGTATGGGTGCGGTATGTAATCGAGTGAGAGAGAAATCTATACACGAAGCACACAATCTGACGTATTCCGTACATCCGGGAGGCACAAAAATGTCTGGGGATCTTGACACCATTTTGGTGGCCTAATTTGAAAAGAGAGGTTGCGGCGTGTGTTAGCGGATGTCTTACTTGTCAAAGAGTCAAAGCGAACACGGAGGCCAAGTGGACTACTTCAACCATTTGGAAATACCGGAATGGAAATGGGAGCACATTACGATGGATTTAGTGGTTGGACTTAGGTTACCACGAGAAGAGATTACGATGCCATTTGGGTCATTGTGGACCCACTAACAAAAGGCGACTCATTTTCTACCCATCAAGATTGATTCAATTTGAACCAATTAGCAAACTTGTATGTAAAGGAAATCGTATCGCGACATGGAGTGCGGTGTCGATTGTCTCCGTCGAGATCCGCGTTTCACGTCAAAATGCAGAAAAGTTTTGCGAGGAGCGAATGGGAACTCAATTGAGATTGAGTCTTGCTATCACCCTCAAAGACGGGCGAGTGAGCGAACCATACAAGCGTTGGAGGACATCTTTGAGAGCTTGCGTGATGGACTTCAGGGAATTGGGACGACCATTTACCATTAGTAGAATTAAACACAATAATAGCTATCATCACGAGTATCGGTATCTTGCCATATGAAGCTCTTTACGGGAGAAAGTGCGGGGCGCCATTATGTTGGGATGAAGTCGGAGAAACGACGACTTTTGGGACGAAATTAGTCCGATGAAGCGGTAGGCGTGGTAGCAACAATAAGGGGCAAATTGGTAGCGACTCAAGATCGCCAAAAAAATCAGCCAGACTTGCATCGTCGAGGCAAGAGACTTTGAAGTCGGTAGTTATGTGTTTTGAAGGTATCTCAAGTGGAAGGAAAGATCGATTAGGAAAGAAAGGAAAATTGAGTCAGGGTTCATAGGGCCATTCGAGATATTGAAGCGAGTGGTGAAGTGGCATCTGAAAGTTGCTTTGCCACCCAAGCTGGAACACATCCTGGCGTGTTTCATATTTTCGTACTACTGACTGATAGTACAAGTCGACTATAAACACGTAATTTCCTATGAGCCCATTCAAGTAGAGAAGAATCGGCATATGAAGAAATTCTGTTAGGATAATAGATAAGAAAGAGCAAATGCTAAGAAACAAAGTTATATCTTACATTAAGGTTGTTTGGCGAAACCATGATGTCGAAGAGGCCACGTGGGAATTAGAAGATAGGATGAGGAGAGACTATCCCCATCTTTTAAGTATAACCACATATCAATTCCGAGGGCGAATTTTTATAAAGGGAGAGGATGTAATACCCGTAAATTTTATGATTTAATATTATTATTAAATAGGTAGTGAATTATTTATTTTACAAATGCTTACGTGGCATGAGGAGAGTAACTCAATTGAATTAAAATTGAAATTTGTTGATGATCGATAAGATAGGTTCATGAAATGTCTTGTGTGACACAATGATGGACTTAGTGAAGGATGAGTAAGCAATTGCATGTTTAAGGTCGAATAATAAATTGGGAGTCTAGCCCAATAAGTTAATTGATGGACTTTTGAGTTAGCCCAATAAACTTGGGATATTTAGAATCCAATCGGAATCCAACAAAATAGTTAACTGAGAGTACAAGTATTGGTTAAATTAAAATGTGGCGTGGGGCAGTGGGCCTGACCGGCTAGCCCTTGTCCATGTCTGAGATCTACTCTCTTGTCCCCAAATTAGGGTCACCAAGTACAAAGAACAGTAGCCTAAACTCTCTTTACGCAAATTTCAAGCTGCTAATCCTAGGCATGCATGGCTAGCTAAGTGACCGGTATGGAGTGATTGAACAACTCCTTAAATAACCATTGTTCATTTCTATTGCACCATGAATCCCAATATTGGGTAAAGCAAGTGTCTGGCCCATGTTTTCTCTTTAAATACAAGCCACTAGGCGATCTGTTTTAGTGATAAGAGTGTTGGAGAAATAAAGTAAAGAATTCTTAGTTCTTAAGCATTACCAAATCGATGTGTGAGATATCAAGGTTAAAGCTCGAGAAGGTATAAGTTCTACTCGTTCTTAACTTGAGTCTTGTTGATTCTCGTTTTTGATTATTAGGTCAAGTATGATGAATTAGCGGGATAAAGGGTGTTTAGAAAGTTTACCTTCGTGCATGAATCGTTAAAATTATGCGGAATCAAGTTGTGGCTACTCTCTGCCAAAAAGCGAGCATGTTCACCGCTTACGAAATCCATGGGGTGCAATTTGCACCATGCTTAGGAACCATCTTGATGGGTTGGTCGTGTGTCGGACCCTTGTATTAAGAAATTCCCTTAGGTTGTATGCATATAGTAAAGTCTTAAATTAACTTGAAGCGAACTTAAACCTTGTCGAAGTAGTGTAGGCCAAAAGTCTCTGAAGGAGGCTGCTTGGACAAAGCGTGATGTCTTGAGACGAGGCGTAATGTCTTGGACAAAGCGTGATGTCTTGAACGAGGCGTGATGTCTTCTTGGACAAAGCGTGATGTCTTGAATGACGTAATGTCTTGAACAAAGCGTGATGTCTTGAATGACGAGGCGTAATGTCTTGAACGAGCGTGATGTCTTGAATGAAGCGCGATGTCTTGAGACGAATGTGTTGTCTTGAACAAGCCATAATATCTTGGACATGGCGAGATGTCCGGAACTTCGGAGACAACATCGTAACTTGATATAAGGATGGATTAATAAATACTCCTATCTTTGTAAGTAACTATTAGTACGAATGAGTTCTAAGTAGAATTTTACCAACCGGAAAATAAATCTAATACTTGCAAACATGCGTAGAAAAGGTCGATGGGATTAATAGGCGTTATGGTCTACTTAAAGCAATGAACCTCTTAAAACTTGAGGAAGAAAGATTATGAATAAGCTAGCGGTGGTCAATAGTATGAGCATGTTAGTGTACCATTATGAGTTTTGATGGAGTGCAATGAGATAGAAAGAAAAATGTGTTATGTGTACATGTTGTTGATATATATCAAGTGTGTTTGGCTAATGAATACCTATACTTACATGAATAGGACAGACATAGTTAGTTGAGGTGATTTTAAGCTATTATTAGTAGTAATCAGCGCTAAAGGCAAGTTTCTTACTCTACCTTGATTTCAAGTATGCAAGTTTTCTATCCCTAACTTATTGTTATTGTTGGGCAACCTCACTCAAATTTACAATGAGCAAGTGTCAAGACACTATTATTCTTTGTGTTGCAAGTTCCTTAATTCACACACTTCATCGTTGAATTGTTGTCATATCAATCATATTTTATCAAGCAAATATCTGCTTCTATTAGAAAATCACTTGTATACCTTGGCGTTGTTGTAAGCATTGGACTTATCATTCCTCGATGCATGATGAAAAAAGCTATCTAAGCCCTTGATTGACTAGACTATTATTATGAGTTAAAGAGCTATCAAACCGATTGATTTGATGCGGACTATAAATAAATCTCTTGAGATGAACAACCCTCGTAGAAGGAAATTATATATTGTCGAGAGGCAAGCGTGCGCATATGAGTATGATTAAATGTTATGCATAACATAGGGTACCTTAAATTTGATCACTGATGTACTTTCGTGGATGTTGGATTCTGATGTATCTTTTATTAATTCTAGTAAGAGTTCTTGGTCCTTAGTATTTTCTTTCGATTATTCAATTATGTTGAACCTCGAAATGAATAAATCCACGAGATTTTGTTGATATCCTTGGTCCATAGCGACACACATTGAATACTCTTGGTATTCTTGATATCCTTGAACTATCAATTATTATTATACCTTTGAAAGATTCAAATGCTATAAGCTGCTTGTTCTTACTAGCTATATTGCTTCTTTGGGCAAACTTGTTGCTCATTCTTGCTTCCTAAAACATTACAGATTAAAAAGCGAGAGCAAGCGGCGGTACTTGAGGAAAGGACAAGGGAAAGGGCAAGGCGACGATAATAATTTAGCCCTTAAGACTAGAAGTATTATTATTATTGTTATTATGATGTATTCAAGAATGATTAAGCTATGTTAAGCTAATCACGAATGGTTGTAGTAATGGTTCACGGTACCTTGGGGCGTGAATATTTATATTTCATCAATGTAAATTATCTATTATTTAGTTGTTAATGATTTTGTAAGATATTAAGTAGTAGTAGCGTGATGCAAAATTCGAGATATGAGTGTACGAAAATTTTTATGTTAGAGGGGTAGTATGTTAATGGTTGTCCCCATCTTTTGTGATATTAGGGGATAAGTTGTGTCATTTATAGAAGTATGGTGGAGATAATCATGTAATGTAACAATTTGGCATATGAATATAAATGATCTTGTTCCGAAATGTATTCAGAAATCTTATTCCTTTTATGGAGAATTGTTTAAGTAATATAATTAGATAATAAAAATGGGAGTGTCTGATGTAGGAAAATGCCACCCAGACGTAGATTAACCGCTTCCGTAAGAGTTTCATTAATGATGAGAGAGGACAAGTAGATCCCATTCGGAGGCTTGTAGATTTGTTAGGGAGGCTCTTAGGGAAGAAATGAACAAGTACCACCCGTTTCCCCAAGTAGCTCCGTTATGCAAACTTCAAGGACTTTAAGAGCGTAGGACCTCCTAATTCATGGGTACTACCGACCCTATCGTAAGCGCAAAACGCGTGGATCAAGGAAATGGAGAAAGCCTTCGCCATCGCTCGTGTGGGTGAAGACCGAAAACCGTGTTCGCTACATATATGATGAGGGGTGAAGCAAACTACCGATGGGAAGCAAATCAACAGAGAGTAGGAGAAGGGACTATAACCTGGGAAAGGTTTAAGACTTTGTTCTTGAGAATTACTTCCAAAGAGCGTGAAGAATAGGATGGAGGTAAAGTTTCTAGAACTAAAACAAGGGAGATGACAAGGGGCACAAAGATGCGGCCAAGTTTAATGAACTCGCGCGATTCGCAACACATCAAGTAGACACTGAAGAAAGGAAAGCTCAACGCTTTAGACTTGGACTAAAACCTTGGTTGTTCAATAAGGTATCAGTCCTTCAAATTTACTCTTTTGCCACCTTATTGGAGAAGGCGATAATTGCTGAGGGAGGTAGCGAGGCATTGAGACAATACAACAATGAGAAGAAGAGCAAGAATGCTGCTCGTGGAGGTTGTAGCAGTGGTGGAAGTTATTTGGGAAAGAGGAAATGGGATAACCGCAACAACGACAACAACACCAACCACCGAAGCATCAACCAGTCAGAAAATTATCAAGGAGGATTCAAGAAAAGAAGTGAAGCTTGCTCAAAATGTGGGAAAAACCATCAAGGGGAATGCTGGAAGGGGCGCAACATCTGCTACAACTGCGGCCAAGAAGGGTACATTTCACCTAACCGCCGTCAAGAGGAGCAAGGATGTTTCAGCGTGTGGCTCAACCGAGCATCAAATCAAGGATTTCCCAAAGAAAGGGAGGAACGGAGGAAGCGGCCAATGGGGAGGGGCGAAAGAAGTCGATGATCGGCGACCAACGCAATCAACCGGATCAATCGCTTTCAACCTTTAACATGACTTCCCGAGACGCAGCGGTGAATGAAAGGGACGTGGTGTCGTATTCTCCCAATCAATAATATAAACGCCATGTATTATTTGATTCGGGTGCTACCTATTCCTTTGTGTTCAAGAATTTGCTAATCGACTAAACATACCTCCTCAACATTTAGAAAACTCATTGAATGTAGAGATTATGAATAAGGAGGTAATTCCCATAGAATTTATTTACCAAAACTCACAGGCAAACATTAGAGGTCACGAATCGAACGTAGACTTAATTCCATTAAACCGGGAGAGTTTGATGTAATATTAGGAATGGATTGGTTATCCTACCACGCCGCGATAATCGATTGTCGGAAGAAGAGTGTGAACCTTCGCACCTCAAATCGGCCTAAGGTAGTGTTTACTAAGAGCTCATCGCTCAAGCAATCGTGTTGCCTTATGATGATGCGCAGCTAAGAAATTATTAAAGAAAGGATGTGTGGGTTATTTAGCCTATATAGTGGACATTCATCAAAAGAGGATAGAAATGAAAGATATATTAGTGGTAAAAGATTTTCAAGACGTGTTTCCAAATGAACTGCCTGGCCTTCCGCCAGACAGAGAAACTGAATTCATAATAGACTTAGCACCGGGAACCGCACCAATTTCGAAAGCCCCATATTGTATGGTGCCAGTAGAAAAGAAGGAATTGATGATTCAATTGCAAGAGTTGCTAGATAAGGGTTACATTCGGCCAAGTGTGTCTCCTTGGGGAGCACCAAAGTGTTGTTTGTAAAGAAAAGGATGGATCGATGAGACTCAGATCGATTATCGGGAGTTAAACCGAGTGACAATTAAGAATAAATATCCATTGCCAAGGATAGACGACCTTTTCGATCAACTGAAGGGAGCGAAGTGCTTTTCCAAAATAGATTTACGAACGGGTTATCATCAGTTGAATACAAAAGACGGCGTTTCGAACTCGCTACGGACATTACGAATTTTTAGTGATGTCATTTGGGTTAACCAACGCTCCGGCAACGTTCATGGACTTGATGAACCGGGTTTTCAAGCCATACTTAGATAAGTTCGTAGTAGTATTTAACGATGACATTTTGATTTATTCAAAGACAAAAGAAGAGCACGCCGAACACCTGAAGATGGTATTGGAAGCATTGAGAAGGGAGAAGATGTATACAAAATTTTCAAAATGTGAATTTTGGATGGAAAGGGTCCAGTTTCTAGGACACGTGATAGATCAAAATGGAATTTCCCTGGATCCTGCAAAGGTGGAAGCGGTGAGTAACTGGGAACAACCGAAGACGCCAATGTGAAGTTAGAGTTTCTTAGGTTTAGCCGGGTACTATCAAGATTTATCCAAGATTTTTCTAAGATAGCGACCCACCGACCAATCTAACGAAGAAGACAGAGAAGTTTGTATGGACGGAGAAATGCAAGGAGAGTTTCCAAGAATTGAAGAGGAGGTCGAGTGAGGCGCTCAGATTATCATTACCGGATGATACGGGAGGATTTGTGGTGTATAGTGATGCATCGATGAGAGGACTTGGTTGTGTGCTAATGCAACATGGCAAGGTCATTGCATATGCCTCACGACGCTTGAAAGATTTTGAAAACAGATACCCTACCCATGACTTGGAGTTAACAGCGGTAGTCTTTGCATTGAAGATTTGGAGGCACTATTTGTATGGAGAAAAATGTGAGATATATACGGATCACAAGAGTCTGAAATATATCTTCACACAGAAGGAGTTGAACATGCGACAAAGAAGATGGTTGGAACTGCTCAAGGATTACGACTGTGAAATTCTTTATCACCCGGGAAAAGCAAACGTTGTAGCCGACGCTTTGAGTAGAAAAGGAAGGGAGAAGTTATTCAAACTGACAACTCAAGAGGATTTAATAAGAGAAATGGAAAGGTTGGAAATAGAGGTGGAGGAACCAAGAGAAGCGGAAGGAAGATTTCTCATGATGAGAGCTCACCCGACGTTATTGGATAGAATGAAAGAAGCACGAGAGAAAGATGAAGAATGTGAGAAGATAAAGAAGAGAATAGTAGAAGATAAGGAAGAAAGGTTCAAAGTAGATAAGGATGGTATATTGAGATTCGAGGGTCGAGTATGGGTGCCAAATTGAATCGAATCGAGAGAGGAAATCCTACACGGCACACAATACGATGTATTCCAGACATCCAGGAGGCACAAAATGTACCGGATCTTCGACACCATTTTTGGTGGCCTAATTTGAAAAGAGAGGTTGCAGCTGCGTGTGTTAGCGGATGTCTTACTTGTCAAAGAGTCAAAGCAGTAACACCGAGGCCAAGTGGACTACTTCAACCACCGGAAATACCGTAATGGAAATGGGAGCACATTACGATGGATTTCGTGGTTGGACTTCCTGCTACACGTAAGAGTTACGATGCCATTTGGGTCATTGTGGACCGACTAACAAAGACAAATTTCATTTTCTACCCATCAAGATTCGATTCAATTTGAACCAATTAGCAAACTTGTATTTAAGGAAATCGTATCGTGACATGGAGTGCCGGTCGGTCGATTGTCTCCGATCAAGATCCGCGTTTCACGCCAAAATTCGGAAAAGTTTGCGGAGCGAATGGGAACTCAATTGAGATCGAGTAACGCTTATCACCCTCAAACCGACGCAAGCGAGTGAACGAACCATACAAACGTTGGAGGACATGCCGAGAGCTTCGTGATGGACTTCAAGGGGAATTGGGACGACCATTTACCATTAGTAGAATTCGCCACAATAATAGCTATCACGCGAGTATCTCAGATGCCGCCATATGAAGCTCTTTACGGAGAAAGTGCAGGACGCCATTATGTTGGGACGAAGTCGGAGAACGCACGACTTTTGGGACCGTAATTAGTCCAAAGAAACTACCGACGGGTAGCAACAATAAGGGCAAATTGGTAGCAGCTCAAGATCGCCAAAGAAGAAATACCACTTTGCATCGCCGTAACCGAGACTTTGAAGTCAGTAGTTATGTATTTTTGAAGGTATCTCCGTGGAAGGAAAGATCGATTCGTAAAGAAAGGAAAATTGAGTCCGAGGTTCATAGGCCATTCGAGATATTGAAGCGAGTGGTTAAGTGGCATACAAAGTTGCTTTGCCACACCAATCGGAACACATCCACAACGTGTTTCATATTTTCGTACTACGACCATACAAGTCTGACTATAAGCATGTAATTGCCTATGAGCCCATTCAAGTAGAGAAGAATCTGGCATATGGAGAAATTCATGTTCAGATAATAGATAAGAAAGAGCAAATGCTAAGAAACAAAGTTATATCTTCTGTTAAGGTTGTTTGGCGAAACCATGATGTCGAAGAGGCCACGTGGGAATTAGAAGATAGGATGAGGAGAGACTATCCCCATCTTTTCAGATAACCTCAGTATCAATTCCGAGGACTCTAAATTTTATAAGGAGGAGAGGATGTAATACCCAGTAAATTTTATGATTTAATATTATTATTAAATAGAGCCATGTAATTATTTATTTTACAAATGCTTACGCTGCATGAGGAGAGTAACTCAACTGAACTAAAATTGAGCTATTGATGATCGATAAGATAGGTTCATGAAATGTCTTGTGTGACACAATGATGGACTTAGTGAAGGATGAGTAAGCAATTGCATGTTTAAGGTCCAAATAATAAATTGGGAGTCTAGCCCAATAAGTTAATTGATGGACTTTTGAGTTAGCCCAATAAACTTGGGATATTTAGAATCCAATCTAATCCAACAAAATAGTTAATCGAGAGTACAAGTTTTGGTTAAATTAAAATGTGGCGTAAGGCAATATCCGACCGGCCAGCCCTTGTCCATGTCTGAGATCTACTCTCTTGTCCCCAAATTAGAGTCACCAAGTACAAAGAACAGTAGCCTAAACTCTCTTTACGCAAATTTCAAGCTGCTAATCCTAGGCATGCATGGCTAGCTAAGTGACCGGTATGGAGTGATTGAACAACTCCTTAAATAACCATTGTTCATTTCTATTGCACCATGAATCCCAATATTGGGTAAAGCAAGTGTCTGGCCCATGTTTTCTCTTTAAATACAAGCCACTAGGCGTACTGCTTTTAGTGATAAGAGTGTTGGAGAAATCTGAGTAAAGAATTCTTAGTTGCTAAGCATTACCAAATCAGGGTGTGAGATATCAAGGTTAAAGCTCGTGAAGGTATAAGTTCTACTCCGTTCTTAACTTGAGTCTTGTTGATTCTCGTTTTTTTAGATTATTAGGTCAAGTATGATGAATTAGCAGGATAAAGGGTGTTTAAAAAGTTTACCTTCGTGCATGAATACGTTAAAAATTGTCTCGAATCAAGTTGTGGCTACTCACGCAAAATGCAGCATGTTCACCGCTTCGAAATCCATGGGGTGCAAAGACAATGCTTAGAACCATGTCGATGGGTTCGGTCGTGTCAGACCTTGTATTAAGAAATTCCCTTAGGTTGTATGCATATAGTGAAGTCTTAAATTAACCCGACGAACATAAACCTTGTCGAAGTAGTGTAGACCGAAGTCTCTGAAGGAGCTGCTTCGGACAAAGCGTGATGTCTTCGGACAGGGCATAATGTCTTCGGACAAAGCGTGATGTCTTCGGACAGAGCGTGATGTCTTCGGACAAAGCGTGATGTCTTCGGACAGAGCGTAATATCTTCGGACAAAGCATGATGTCTTCGGACAG
Organism: Panax ginseng; assembly: GCA_020205605.1. Classification (NCBI taxonomy): domain Eukaryota; kingdom Viridiplantae; phylum Streptophyta; class Magnoliopsida; order Apiales; family Araliaceae; genus Panax; species Panax ginseng. The sequence continues at coordinate 89,485,268 of CM035135.1, read as the reverse complement.
AGCGTAATGTCTTCTTGACAGAAGGTGATGTCTTCTTGGACGAAGCGCGATGTCTTCGGACGAAGCATGTTGTCTTTGAACAAGCCATAATATCTTCTGACATGGCGAGATGTCCCGGAACTCGGAGATGAAAGATCGTAACTTGATATAAGGATGGATTAATAAATACTCCTATACCGTCAGAAACTATTAGTACACGAATGAGTTCTAAGTAGAGAATTTTACCAACTTCGGAAAATAAATCTAATACTTGCAAACATGCGTGAAAAAGGTCGATGGGATTAATAGACGCTATGGTCTACTTAAAGCAATGAACCTCTTAAAACTTCGAGGAAGAAAGATTATAAATAAGCTAGCAAAGGGTCAATAGTATGAGCATGTTAGTGTACCATTATGAGTTTTGATGGGTACAATGAGATAGAAAGAAAATGTGTTATGTGTACATGTTGTTGATATATATCAAGTGTGTTTGGCTAATGAATACCTATACTTACATGAATAGGACATACATAGTTCGTTGAGGTGATTTTCGCAATTAGTAGTAATCAACGCTTAAAGGCAAGTTTCTTACTCTACCTTGATTTCAAGTATGCAAGTTTTTATCCCTAACTTATTGTTATTGTTGGGCAACCTCACTCAAATTTACAATGAGCAAGTATCCTAACACTATTATTATTCTTGTGTTGCAAGTTCCTTAATTCACACACTTCATACGCTGAATTGTTGTCATATCAATCATATTTTATCAAGCAAATATCTCGCTTCTATTCAAAAATCACTTGTATACCTTGACGTTGTTTTAAGCATTGGACTTATCATTCCTCAATGCATGATGAAAAACCGCTCAAGCCCTTGATTCTGCTAGACTATTATTATGAGTTAAAGAGCTATACAAACCGATTGATTTGGTGCGACTATCGAAATCTCATCGAGATGAACAACCCTCATAGAAGGGGAATTATATATTGTCGGGGAACCGACGTACAAGACATGAGTATGATTAAATGTTATGCATAACATAGGGTACCTTAGGCTGATCACTTGATGTACTCGTGGATGTTGGATTACAAAGGTAATACTGTTAATTCTAGTAAGAGTTCTTGGTCCTTAGTGACTGCTCATTATTCAATTATGTTGAACCTCGAAATGAATAAATCCCGAGATTTTGTTGATATCCTTCTATCCATAGCGACACCGTTGAATACTCTTGGTATTCTTGATATCCTTGAACTATCAGTTATTATTATACCTTTGAAAGATTCAAATGCTATAACTGCTTGTTCTTCTAGCTATATTGCTTGTTGGGCAAACTTGTTTCTCATTCTTGCTTCCTAAAACATTACAGTTAAGGCAGAGCAAGGCGGTACTTCAGGAAAGGACAAGGGAAAGGGCAAGGCGACAAAATAATTTAGCCCTTAAGACTAGAAGTATTATTATTATTGTTATTATGATGTATTCAAGAACGATTAAGCTATATTAAGCTAATCACAGAATGGTTGTAGTAATGGTTACAGTACCTTGGGGCATGAATATTTATATTTCATCAATGTAAATTATCCTATTATTTTTGTTGTTAATGATTTTGTAAGATATTCGTAGTAGTAGCGTGATGCACCGAAATTCGAGATATGAGTGTCTGAAATTTTGGGGGCGCCACAGGATTAGTAGCAATTATATCCGCTGAGGCTGATGAGACTATCAAACCTTTCACAATATAAGCAATCCAACTCAAAGGTATTGACAATCCTTTGAAAGTGGCTGCACCAGAGCTAATTTGCATACCATTCAGACCATAATATCCTGTTGTCATCTTACAAAATGTCTCATGGAATTATGGAAAAGATGAAGGATCCATGTCTCATATAACTGCTGTAGTGTTGAAGGATAATCCACTGTATCTTCCCTAACGGGTGATGAAGCCTACCATCAAATCAAAGGGGAAAATTCCCATAGAGAATATTGAAAAATTCCTCTGTACTATAGGCCATAATGAAGCCAAGGTGGTTTTAAGCTTAAAAGAAGCTCCACATCAAATTTTAATACTGGACTTGGTTTTCTCTTCTGAGGATCACAGAAAGATCTTACTGAAGGCTTTGGAAGAAGCCTACTTGCCGAAATCAGTGGATGTGGAAAAAATTCAACATCTGGTTGATCACATTTTCAATAATAATGTTATATCTTTCATTGATGATGACATACACAAATTCAGGCGGACCGGCCATCGTCGCACGCCATCGCACATTATCATGGTTTTTGTCCTTCTGATATATATGCTAGTCGGAGTCTTGATAGATGGAGGTTCACCTCTGAATATATGTCCTTATACCACTTTGGTGAAGATGAACGTCAACCTCAAACGGATCCGAAGAAGCCATACGGTTATTAAAGCTTTTGACGAATCCCGCCAAAATTCAGTCGAAGAGATTGAACTACTAATTGAGATTGGTCCCCATACATTCTGCATATCTTTTCATGCTCTCAAGATAGATTCAGGATATAACCTGTTATTAAGGGACCATGGATCCACATGGCTGGAGCTGTCCCTTCGACCCTTCATCAACAACTCAAGTACATTAGCAACAACAGCCTAGTCACTGTTAACACTGAGCCAAAATGTCCTGAATTGGGTGACATACCACTTATAAGCTTCAATTCAGAAGTTAAACTGATCAGTTTTCCCACCCTAGAAGTGAGCAACACGCAATACCATCCTATTGGGATGCCACTTCCCGTTCCCAAGATTTCTATCAAAGTAATGTCGGCTACAGCGAAAATGATATCATTGGGTCATCAGCCTGGACAAGGGCTGGGTAAAAATTATCAGGGCATTAAGTACCCAATTCAAGTGTCCAGTCAAACTGGGATAGCCGGACTAGGCTATTCTGCTAGTTCTAGTCATAAGAATCCTCATAAGCACAAGCAGATTCCTCAAGCTTCCGCCACACGGCGATTATCTCCACCTGCAAATCCTGAGCCTATACAGTCTCAGGTAAAAGTGCCAGCCAACATAATGGCTATGTTATTTCCCAAACCGATACCGATTAAAGCAAAAGAGGTCCTGATTCCTGATCCCAAAGTGGAAGAGAGGGAATGGAAACATAAATAAGACATCGCCATAATGATGTCAGGCATACGTATCATTGTGCATGATGAGCATACAAATAGATATACCCTAGACGATGATTGCCCAGATATTATGGTCATCATTTAGGTGAGGGAGGATGATGATAGCCCCTCCATCACTGTAGTCCATCAGGACTTTACCCTTGACAATTGGAACAACACTTCATGCATTGGTCGACAAGGGTCAAACGGGTAGAAAATCCCTCTGCCCTGTAGATATCATTAACTTCTTGCTTTTATACAGTATTAGCAGTTGTTTTGTCAGTACATGCTAACTTTTGTATGATTAAACAGTTTCATATATTAAGTGAAAGCATATTTTATTTCAGGACTCTGAACATAGATGTGCATGTACTTGCTGATATGGTGCCTCTTCTCCACAAGGATTGTAACTTTGATGAAAAGTTTAACTCAGACTTGATGGAAATACAAGAGGACATTGAGATACCTCAGGAGATCAAAGAATGGGTCAAAGACAAACCTAAACCTAACCTTGATCCAACCATTTCTTTCAATCTTGGAACCTTAGAAAGCCCTAAGCTAATCTAGATTGGTTCAGACCTCTTTCCAAACTAATTCCAGGATGTGTTTGCATGGTCTCATGAAGAAATGGTGGGTTTGTCCACTTACTTATCCTTCATCGCCTTCCCATTAAAGAGGGATTCAAGCCAGTTAGGCAGAATCTCAGGCGATTGAAACCTGAGTGGAGTTTAAAGGTTAGGGAAAACATTATGAAATAATTTCAAGCGGGCATCATCATGGTGTCTACATACCCTAGATGGCTATCAAACATAGTCCTCATGCCTAAACCAGTAGGAAAGGTGTGAGTTTGCTTTGATTACCGGGATCTAAACAAAGTTTTCCTTAAGGATAGCTTTCCCGTGCCATTTATCCACATTCTAATTGACAATACTGCTCAATACGACATGTACTCCTTTGCGGATTGCTTCGCGGGGTATCATCAAATCATGGTTGCTGAACAGGATCGTGAGAAAACTATTTTCATCACGCCTTGGGGAACATTTTGTTATAGACAGTTGTCATTCAGCCTCATCAATGTTGGAGTAATCTACCAGCATGCTATTATGGCTCTTTTCCATGATTTAATGCCCAAAGAGATAGAGATCTACGTGGATGACATCATTGTCAAGTCCCGAAGGGAAGAATACCAGTTAAACCATCTTAGAAACTCTTCAACAGGTTGCATAAGTACAACTTGAATTTGAATCCAGCCAAGTGAGCCTTTGGCGTTAAATCAGGCAAGTTGATAGGATTCCGAGTCAGCCGTAGAGGGATTGAGCTAGATCCCGCCAAAATCCAGGCCATCAAGGAAATGCCCATTCCTCAGACAAAGAAGGAAATACAAGGATTCTTGGGAAGAATCAACTTAATTAGTAAGTTTATTTCTCAACTCACAGCAACCTGTGAGCCCATCTTCAAGTTGTTAAGGAAGAACTCCTCCATGAAATGGAACAATGAGTGTCAGAAAGCCTTCCTTATAATCAAAAAATAACTAGTTAACGCTCCTAGTTTGGTACCTCCTAGGGATGATGTTCCCCTATCCATTAATGACAATGACATGAGCTGCATGCTGGGGTAGAAAGACGATAGAGGCCAAGAGCGAGCTATCTATTACCTCAACAAAAGATTCAGCAGCAGTGAACACAAATACACTCTGATTGAGAAGACTTGTTGTGCTTTAGCATGGGCTTCCATGAGGTTACAACATTAACTTCATGGTCACACAACCCATCTCATATCCCACGTGGATCCTCTCAAGTACGTGTTCAGTAAAACCATATTGAATTGTCGGTTGTCCAGATGGCAGTTGATCCTATAGCAATTTGACATCGTCTATGTGACGCAAAAGTCTATCAAAGGTCAAGGAATTGCGGATCAACTAGCCGCTGCACCAGCATGGGATTACAAACCCTTGGAAACATACTTCCCCGATGAAGGGGTAATGATAGTTCAACAATACCATCAATACGATACATGTCATACGTGGAGAATGTATTTTGATAGAGCTGTTAACATGGTGGGTTTTGGAGCTGGAGCAGTTCTAATATCAGGTACGGGGGAGCAGTATCCCGACCAACAACACAGTTGAGTATGAAGGTTGTATCATGGGGCTAAAACTTTCTCGTTCAATGGGCATCACGCAATTATCTGTCTTTGGGGATTCAGAGTTGGTAGTCAGACAATCCACGGGAATCTATCAAACTAATGAGCTACATTTGCTGCCTTAACATCGGCAAGTTTTCCATATGGATTCAGAGTTCAAAGAGATCTCCTTTATACACATTCCTCGTCACAGGAATGATTTTGAGGATGCGCTAGCAACTTTGGCCTCCTTGATTCACATACCTGACAAGGAAAACATACCAAGCATCAGATTGGCCCTACAAAAGGCACCAGCCTATGGGAACTATGTTGGAGAAGTATTGGATGAGCTATCTCCCATCCAACACCCTTCATATCAACACATCAAGGAGTACTTATGGGATGAATCTACACCCGCTGAGGCATGCCCGATTGAAAGAAGGCGGATCCATCGACTTGCTATAAAATTCTACTTGAGCGGAGATGCACTCTATAAAAGAGATATGGGATTAGGTCTCCTTAGATGTCTGGACAAGGACCATGCTCAGAGGCTCATGGATGAGATCCATCGTCGAGTATGTGGCCCACACATGAGCGGCCCCCTACTTGTTAAGAAGATCCTCATAATAGGGCATTACTGGCTTACTCTCAAAGCTGACTGTGATGATCACGTCAAAAGGTGTTATCAATGCCAAATTCATGGGAATGCTATCCACGCCCCTCCAAGGGAACTCCACAATATGAGTTCGCCCTTCCCCTTCTCAATGCGGGGAATGGACGTGATCGGGCCCATCAAGCCCAAAGCCTTTAATGGGCATCGATTTATTTTCACTATGATCGACTACTTCACCAAATGGGTAGAAGCGACATCCTTCCCCAAGGTTACCAAAGAAGTCATCTTTTCTTTCATTAAAAACAATGTCATTTGTCGATATGGACAACCTGAGGTCATTATATCAGACAATGCTAAGAATCTCAACAACAAAATGATGGAGGAATTATGCAGTAAATTCCAAATCAAACACCCGAACTCCGTCATCTACCGTCCAAAGATGAATGGTACTGTTGAAGAGGCTAATAAAAGCATTAAGAAGATCATGCAAAAGATGTCCACCAATCACAAATGATGGCCTGATTTATTACCTTTAACTTTTTTAGCCTACAGAACATCAATGCACACTTCCACAGGGGCAACCCTCTATTCATTAGCCTATGGGATGTAAGCAGTGCTCCCCATAGATATGGAAATGGAATCTCTAAGAGTGTTGATAGACACTCAGCTGGATGAAGACCAATGGGTACAAGACAGGTATCACCAATTGTCTCTAATAGGCGATAGGCAAACCATGACTATCTTTCATGGCCAGTTATATCAGCAAAGGATCGTCAAATCCTACAATAGGAAAGTCCTGCTACGGCAGTTTAAACAACATGACTTGGTTTTTAAGAAGATCATTGACAACCAAGATCAGTCTAAGGGAAAATTCACTTCAAACTGGGAAGGCCCGTTTGTTGTCAAGGAGGTATTGACAGGAGGCACTCTCAGACTATAGGAAATGGATGGCGATGAATTTTCGCAGCTTATCAACTCAGACACCGTGAAACGGTACTATGTCTGAGGTTACCGGCAAGCAAACATCCTGGCGTTGGATCATCAGATCACCAATCATTTCAAGTTATTTAACCCTTACTACACACAACCTTTCCTTTTTACCCATCTGCCTCATCAGGGAAAAATACACTTCTCAAGCCAACAACCTGGTTTCATTTCATTACACATCTTACACAATTTTGGTTATCCCACCAGGGATTGAACCTTTCACATCCACAGTTTGTCCTGAACACGGGATCAAACTTTTCTACCCCTACAGTTTGTCCTAAACATGGGATCAAACTTTTCTTCCCCCGCAGTTTATCCTGTACATGGGATTAAACTTTCCTCCCTGCAGTTTGTCCTGAACATAGGATCAAACTTTTTTGGCTGCAAATCGTCTTGAATATGGGGCGAACTATGTCGATCTGATCTCCCTGATACCCGGGAGTACGTAGGCAACCATAATCTATATGGCCCAGTCGCAAGAAAAAATAAACAAAAACATTTCTGCCCTTTCTCTACATAAACAAAAACAACAAAAACATTTCTACACCCTTCTTCATCAATAAAGGTTCTACACCCATTTACACCTTTCACATTCAGCGTTAAACCTCTTACACTAGGTTTAAACTACGCAGACCTGATCTCCTCTTCAATAGGAGTACATAGGCAGCCATTTATGGTTCGGTCTAACCCCCTACCAAAACACAAATACTTGTCACAAGGTACTGGGATCAAACTTCAATCCACCACATTTCATTGGCTTCAGACCAAAGGGATGGAATTACCTGGCCTCCCCATAAATTGGAGAGTTGGCGAGCATCTAAGCTGCGGTTGATTCCTTGAAGAGCAACATCAATCCATAAGAGATATAACTAACTGGGCTCCTTTTAAATAGGAGTACTGGCAACCATCTGTGGTGCGGTAAATCTCAGAGAGGAAAAGTCACACTCCTCTACACATCTACATACTGAAACCAGTCCCAAGACATCAAAGATGGTAGGGATACACACAGATCAATAATCCATTCTAAAAGATCCTGCGATGTATCAATGTCTACATATTAAGGATGAGTTCAGAATGCATCAAGATCATAAGACCTGAAGAAACAGGCAAATATCAAGAAAGTATCAAGGCACAACTGAAAGGGGAGTAAATCAAAATATATTTCCCTGCCATATATAATACTGTTTGATATATACATATGTGTTGTACATGACGAAATGGCTAAGCTAGTTTATGCATAAAAATACAAGTCTATCTACGGATCTGTGTGTATGCGGACTATCAGATATAACATAACATCCCTCTCCGAAGAAGGAGGTAACGCTGCAAGCTCCTCGCCTAACCAGATCTACATGAAGCTAGCGAGATCCGAGGCTAATCGCATGGTGGCATGATGCCCATCAATGTATGCACTCATATCGCTAAGGATGTCACCGTAAGGATCTCATCAAGTACTATCTGCGACGGCCACATCCCCGGCAAATAAAGCAGCATCCCTCTCTACAGTCAATGTATTTTTGGCTGATCTGGCCTCGTCTCTCTCTAATAAAGTGGCATCTCTCCCATCAAGAGCTGTCAACATCAAGGCCCTAGCCTGATCTCTCTCAAAGGTCAATAGATGTAGACTCTGCTCCAGATACTGTCCTAAATGTTGAATCACAGTAGCACTCGTAGTGGGAGAATCCATCACAACTGCTGGCAACCTAGTAGACAAATCCTCCTCGATGGGAATATAATTCTCCTCCATAGGCTGCCCATCATCAGAATTAATCCCCTGTACTATGGATACTATCATAGTCAATGTCGTCTCTATCTCTATCAATGCGTAATACTCTGCAGAATAACCCGGATGGCTGACGGAAAACTCAGCTAGCTCACGCTGATCCCAACAGGCATACAACCTGAATCTATCCTCCGCTGATAAGTGGTGAGAAGCTAAGCGCTGACTCAATGCCCTTTCAAAAGGATGGAAATATTTGAACTGGTCAAACTGACACATCACGGCTAGTGGGTGGTAAGTAGTCATGCCCCTCAAACCAGGTAAAGGGAGATAATCCATGCTTAGAGCATGAGTGATGAAGCTGTAGGGTGAGCTAAGCCCTGTACACGGAAATATATCAAAGGGATCTCCGATCCCTGCCAAAAAAATGGACCAAGATGCAGGATTTGTGCACTCCGCAAGCTGAAAGGAGTATGACATAGCTATCTCATGGGTGAAACAATACTCGTGCCATCTGAAAGTGCCAATCGGTCTCAAGTGTGACATAAACCACACATACAACATGACCGAACTACCTGTGAATACCCATGCAAGGTAAGTGGTGCAATATGTGGCTGACCTCAGCCTCTCTGCGATGATCATCGGTACAATGGTGTGACCTTCCCTAAGAGCTCTCACTGCCATGATAACGCCAATATCTAGCTCATCCTGTAAAACTCTACACCTCAGCCCGGTGAGACTCAAAAACTGTCGGCTCATGTCACCAATGGCCATATACGCGCAAGGTCTGTCTAAAGGCAGTTCCATCAACGATACATACTCCTCCAGAGTAGGAGTCAACTCGTGGATGCCAAACCAGAAGACCCGCCTCTCTGGTATCCAGTGCTCCAACATGCCCTCCGCAAAGCTTGTAGGAACCTAAAACATCAAGAGGGTCATAGAATGCTGCAATAGCTAATCTACAGTCACCTTGGCTGATGGTGACATACTATCATATCATAACCTTAGGCGTGATGCCACCAATACTGGTGGGGTATGGTCAATGCAGCTAACTGTCGAAGAAGACATCTGTGTGGACCGTGTCATAAGACCATCCAGGGGTCAATGCTGAATATCTCTGGACATACATACATATGCATAACATAAAACATGCATGATAAATAATAGATGGCAATATGATATAGGGAATGGAAAACTGTACATACATTCCTATGTATATCATCATCTAATACATTTATGTACAGCTAAAATACAGGGAAATGGGGGAAAGCCACCCAGTGTCTAATAGAGGCCTATCAAAAGAAATAACGAGAATGCACATCAGAAGAAGACAATGGTGTCAATGTCTACATCATCAATCCTGTCCACCTAATGTAACTCCTCATGAGTCACTGGATCTCTATCCATAGGGATGTCAAGCCTATACAAGGGAGGATCTGCACCGATAAAGCCATATGGGTCACTTGAGGGGCTAGCACCAGAGCTGGAAGGATCAAAAGTATCTGTCTCTAAAGGATCTCTGCCCAAGTGCCAGATAAAGAAATGTGCCCGGTTCAACTGTCGGGTCAAACTGTCAATCTATGTCAAATGAGTCGGATCTCGGACACCGACTAACCATTCCGTCATCATCACGGATCAAGGAACCATATCCCCCATGAACTAAGTGGCGTGGGTCTGAGCTCCAATGGTACGAGGGAACAACCAATGTTGGAATATCTCCTGAGTTCAGGGACCCTCTGACAATGCAAAACTGTTAACACCCAACAATGGGATATCAATGACGGGTGCCTGGGAAACAGGCCAATAATGCATGGCAGGAGGCACGATCGGTATACGAATATCTCCTGTAGTGCTCCTGATAGCACACTCTCTTAAATAGAGCTCCCATCCTCCATCAGTAAAGAGAGGAATCCTACGGGTGGAAATTACGTACTTAACACCAGTCGGGTACCCATCCTTAAATCCAATGGCCAAGTGCTCCCCGAAATAGGGAATCCATGTGATGACATCAATTGTCAACAACTCCAGCTGTAGGTGGCAATGAGTGAAACCCTCAACTACAGGGACCTCCGCCAGTATGGAATGATGCCATCTCTGTTCTCGTGGATAGGTATCCATGCCTAGCACACTCACAGGACACAAACATAGGAGCCTCTCATTGGCCCAGAACTACCAATACAAAGGCAAGCATCTGATGTCAGTTAATACTCTTAACCTGTACATGGGAAAAGATAAGAGAAATACTAACCAGTAGAAACGGGTAGAATCCTAGTCAAGCTTTGGTTAAGCCCTGCGAACGCATGCACATTCCCTTGAGGAAATAGGCAAAGGTGTAGGAACCCCAATCATACTCTCCAATACGGTCCATGTGTCGAGTGGCGCTGATCAAAGCGAATGACACCGTAGAATAGTTATCAGCTATGAAGCAGCCCCTAATGATCATCAGGAACAATCGGCGAAGAATGCGATCCCTGACTCTCACATCAGCAGGTATGGGCTCACTAAATAGCACACTCATAGCATCCATACTCAAAGAACCTGTACGTACAGTTCTGCCCTTAACCGCTTCTACCGGAACTCCTAGCAAGGATCTGGCGGTAGTTGGGGTAATATCCAACGTACAAGGCACTGGTGCCCCTCCAAACTCCATACCTGTGATAAATCGTCAATCCATCGGCATCATTATCACCTCACAATCCAGCAAATAGAGTGACTGAGTCTGGTGAAACAAGCGCTCAGACAATGCCCTGAGGAAACCCCAGGGACAACGATGGGGAAGGATGGAAAAGAACACCCTGAATCCCCAGCCATGTACAATCGCTCTATAGTCATCATGCAAAGCCTGGTACATAGAGTGGATGCTGAACCAGTTCTCTCGAGGTTGTATAAACCTGGGAACCTACATCAAATGTAGATCAACATCAGAATCCTTAACTCCTCATCAATAGGAAAGAAGGAAGATTAAGATCTAACTGTATACCTCGTTTGTGTGTCGACTCAAATCACCTAGAAGCTCTAGGTTCACCACCTGAATACTCGGGAGGTCCCTATGGGGAACATGTGCAGTAGGAGCCTCAACCAGTACATCCTCCTCCTCGTCATTGACGTCCAGCACATCAACATGAACTGGACGTATCACCGCCTCCACTAAACGACGAGGCTACCTAACAGAACGGGGTCGAGACACTTCAGAAGCCCTACTTTGTACAACAGAAGTAGTCCTGCGGGAACTACTCGGCTGATCCGGATCCATATATCTGGATAATAAGTCTCCAAATAACCTCAGAAAAGGTGTGCTAAATTCTAACCTGAAGCTTTTCAAAATACATTTTATGACTATATGCATGCATTCATTATTTTAACATACGTCTATAGTAGAGTTAAAATTCATGACTACCCAATGCCTACATTTTGGAAAAATTTTGCCATAGTCCCCTTTGTAAATAGGAATATCCACATGCACATAGGCATGACTAGGTGACCATTCAGTAGCACACCTACCCACAGTCATATACATCCTACATGCATTAATACATCATAGTAAAAAAAAATTCGTAAGTGTAGTCTACTTATCAGGATTATTTTGCTTTTCCACCTTTACTCATTAGTCCTCAAATAGGATAAGAAATGACAGTAAAAGGTGCCAATTTGACTGTTTCAAAAGTCAAATTTTTTTTCACATCATTATGTTTAGCATGGTTTAATACTAACATTTACTATATTGAATATTTTTTATCAAGTCATTTCAGCATGCATGTGCACTACTATGTGTTTAGATGCATTTCATGTGATAAGTCATTTTCCAATGGATAAAAGCTGGAAAAGAATACATGTATACATTACTGTGATGGTGTAGAACACTTGTACAAAGGATGTAATTTGCGTAAGATCGCCTCAACTCGGTGAGATCTGAAGAAAAGCTCTCGGATTTCCTTCGCGACGCAACTTGAAAATAACTTATGAAAGAAACTTGTAGGCATTATAGTAGTTGACGGTTGGTCAGCAGTCCACTCATTGTTTTGTAGGTGTACCTGCGACACCCCTACATGGGTCCCACCCCTCCCAATCGGTCCAGTTCGAGTTATAAATGAGGTCTCACAAGCTTAAAAGGCTAAATCAGGAGTAAAAATGCTATGCAATTGAGCAGAATAGCCTGAAATCCTAGTTTTCACAAAGTCTAACAATGGCTTTACAAGTCACTCATTAGTCTTCACCCAAACACAGGGTTCACTACAACAATGATTTCTCCGTTTGCAAAATCATGCTCGACAATGCCCCACACAGGTCCGATACCGTCAAATGTAGGGTCATCAGCCTGAATCCATAGGAATCCCTGGTGGGGGTTACAACATAACTCATCCATTAATGTACATGTCAATGAAGGTCAGACAACTTTGACGTTATTTTAACCGATGGCAAGTAAATCCATTGAAGCATCGGAAGCCATTCGATGATTTCATCTACTGGTGCACGTATCCACAAGGATCCCCGACGGGGGTTACAACGCAACTCATCCGTTGATAAACACGTCAATGAAGGTCAAGAAACCTAGACAGTTTGCCCAAAAGGGATATTATCTGGTGATGTACATATCATCGAAGGTCAGGCAACCCTGACGATACATACTATTGGAAGTAACTCCAACAGAACATTGGTATGTCCTGGTGATACAAACCAGGGAAGACCATCCTCATCGGGGAGGATCGATTATGGAATATGTTATACACATCCCTAAACAGAAAACACACATCCCCATAGAGTCTCTTGCACATGAGAGATATATCTTCAGTGGAAAGTTTGTATCAAAGATTCAAGATTTTTAGTGATTACCCAAACGTCAACAATCCTAGAGATTCTTGGTAGCTGTGGATCATGTGTCCATGACAGTTCATCAGGCTACTTCTTTATTGCCGTCCCCGGTAGAAGCAACAGGGAGCCGACAATCTTCCCATTATGTTGGAGAACAATCCAACAAAACGCACGCATCATACATTTGTATCATATTGCTGCACATGGCATCATGTATATCTTGTTGCATTTCAAGTGTCTAGGATTCTTTATCCTATCCATGCTATTGCATTGCATAAATATGAAAAAGAGGGGCATCTATAGACACTCACAATTTTTTGTACACCTGTTACTAACATTTCAGGAAGGCAGAAACGTCTTTCAGAGATAACCCTGAAAGAGAGCTCATATTCATCCTGAAAATACCACCGGAGGTTCAGTCCATCTCAGAAAACACACCAGGACTAGCATTTCAAACCTTGGAGATAACCCCAAGGCATGCAGTTCAAATACCAAAAATTCCACCGGAGAATACCGATCCATCTCAGAGATAACCCCGAGATATTCAGTCTTAGTTCCGAAAACAACACCGGGAAAGATAATGTCAACCTTGGAGATAACCCTAAGAAGTGTTGTTACAGTTCTGGTGATAACCCCGGAAATGCTTGTTTCAAATGCATGCAGCTTCAACCTTGGAACTCACACCGAGGCATTTAGTACAAGACCCAGAGATAACCCCGGGAAAATAGCCACACCTCACAGATGACCCTGAGGACCTTCAGCACAAGCAGCAGTCCAATCTCAGAGATAACCCTAAGCAATATTTGCTTTATCAGCCCAAACTTGATATAACCCCGGGAAGACAGGCACACCTCAGAGATGACCCTGAGGACCTTCAGCACTTACAGCAGTCCAATCTCAGAGATAACCCTGAGCAACGTCTACTTTATCAGCCCAAACTGGAGATAACCCCGTTGAGGGGCAAAGCTACCATTTTTCCACCTCGACCCCACATTTCGCCGTCTAAACATTTTATACATACATACACAAAAATGTCCCACAAGAACCAAGGAGTTTCAATCCCGAGTGACTACTACGCGAGGCAGCACATCGGATAGAATTTGAAGCTCGAAGAGATAAGACATGGTTCCATCTTCCTGACTTCGTAAAACCTCTAATCCCATGTCATTGCATAGCTCTCGATAAAAGTATGCCAAAACAGGTCTTATACACCTCAATCGAATGCTCAGATTGACGTTCTAGAAGCTAGAGGAAACATTGTCGTGCACAAAGTGCACGTACTTCGAGATAGCAGGACCCACGGAGCTCGGGACACCCCGGGAAGCCGCAGTTACATCTGCGGCTGCCGCAGGTACATCTGCGGCTGCCGCAGGTACACTTGTATCTCTCCCCTCTTTAAATAGATGGCTTGGGGTGGACATTTGATAAGAGAAAAGGCGAGGAAGCCTTATCAAATTTGCTCTGTACACACCCCATATTGAGTGCTTTCTCATTTTAAACACTTGTTAGCTCACATATAGCTATATTTTTACTGGCGGGAGCCGAGTGTTCATCCACTTAAAGTCATAAAAGTCTTCTTTGGCAGCCCACTGTAAGCCTTCTTACACATTATAAAGCCTTTCTCTTCATCTTTGCACACACTCCTCTTCACATTGAGAGTCGTGTTGGGTGTGTATGCCCGAACTTTGGTATGTGGTTTTCATTTCTGTCTATATATATATATATATATATATACACTTATATATATGAACTATTGTTTGATTCTCGTCCATGAGCCGGATGGGAAATTCAAACTCATCGGATGTAATCCGATAATAGTTATATATATATATATATATATATATATATATAATCATTGTCAACTCGTTGGATGAGCTCGGATAAACCGAGCCGGGATCGATATATATCATGTGTATATATATATATATATATATATATATATATATATATATATATGTGTACATTGTTGTCAGGCCTAGAGTTACTTCGTGGCCTTTTATTGCTTTATTTACATTCCGTCCTGCCTGGAGTTTACTTCGTGGCAGTTGATCGTTTTTATTGCTTTCTTTACATTTAGTCTAGCCTAGAGTTTACTTCGTGGCGGTTGATCGCATTTACTGCTTTATTTACATTTTTGATCCCCCATGGAGGTGCTTCGTGGTGGTTGATCATGTCTCCATATATATATTTTTACTGCTTTTATATATTTACATTTCCAATCACCCATGGAATTGCTTCGTGGTGGTTGATCATGTCTGTATATATATATATATATATATATATAAATATATATATTTACAACTTTTATATATATAACTGTTTACTGCTTTTCATATAAACTACGGCATCATGTGAGCCTAGGAATCATGTGATCACAGATTCAGTCTACTGAATCTAGATTCGGTTCTCGTGATGGACATTTTCACCGTAGTTGACTTTTAAATTATTCACGGTGTTTGAATTTCCTTAGATGGCTTTCATGCCCATGAGGAGTTCGGCACTGCTATATATTATTTTCTCGAAGATGCTTCACATTTCGAAAATAAAAACAACCAAGCCGAACATTTTAATAAAATAAAAGTATGAAAAGGTCTCAATTACTTTTGAGCACAAGGTTTGAAAAACATCTTTTACAAAACCTCATTGCTATATCTTGCTAAAACTGATTTTTTCATACAAATTCAAACCCTTTGTATATAGGTGTGAATAAGGCCTCGCACTACTTCCAAATAACAACACATTGACCCGCACACACACATACATTCATATAATAGTTTCTTGAAAAGTGGCGGTCACCGTGGCAACACAGATGTCGGAGGGTGCCTAACACCTTCCCTCCGCATAATCAAGCCCTCAAATCCAAATGAATCTCGGTTTCACAGACCCGTTTAGCAGTGTCACATCACTGGGTCAATGTGCAAACCTTTTCTCGGTTGCATTGGTTCAACTAGTTAAAAACACCAACTGGCGACTCTTACAGGCAAATCGTCGACATATACATGTCGGACCTTTTCATAACTTATTTTTTCAAACAAATCTCACCTAACATGAGAACACAAAAAAACAAGAACAGAAAAGGGACAAATAAAAATCCCGACGTCGATAGGTATACTCATATGTCAATAATATGTATGTGTTAAAATATCATAACTTTAAAGACTCAAGGTTCGTCAATATTCATTTTCAAAACTCCAAGTTTCATTTCAAAACACATACTAAATCATGCTAAAGCATTCCATTATGAGTAAGGTAATCTTATATGTCATGTCTAATATCATGCATATTTGTGTTTTATCACTTAAAATAACATATTCCATCGTCGAGAGCACTATACTTGCGTATGTGCTCATCTGATGCCCTCCGATTGCCTTTGAATATGTAACGGTCACAAAGATGGATATGTTTACCCCACTTCACGACTTTAAATCGACAAACTTAAAGAACAAAAGTTGTATGTCTACTCGTTATCTTTCTGAACCATCCTGAATCACCTCAATCAGAGTTTGTATGAAAATGTTATGCCTAATTTACTACAGTAGGTCAAAGCAGTCCTACCCGACACTGATGTCCAGTGTAGCTGCGCCCCAAATGGCCTTGGGTGCAGCGCAGCTATGCCAAGTGAGGCAAAATAGCTTCTTAGGTTATTTTCTTCGAAATTTTACAGACCCATACTCCTTTCGATTTTCATAACATGAGTTATAAACATCCAAATTTGTCCGTTTTTGATTCTATGGGTTTATAACGCATAAAACTACAACATACCAAATAATCAACAATTAACGTAAACATTAACTAACCCAAATATTAATCCAAAACTCATGTTCATACTAAAATTTCATGTTTTGACAAATTTAGCGAATTTATTCACTACGAATTCGTTTCTAAACCAAATTGCTCCGTTTAACTTTCGTTGTTTTCATATATGACTATATTATCAGTATCTATCAACAATTCATGGATTATAACAATCCTTAGCCATCAATTTTGTGACTCAAAAACATGTATTTTTCTTAACATTACTAAGGAATTCCAAACTTAGGAAATCAAGAGCATTTGTGATAGTGTTATTACCTCTTGATTGCTTGAATTTGCTAACTATAGCACTTCAATCCACCAGTTGCTCTCAATTCTACTGACCTTCCTTAATCAAATTCTCAGATAATTTATCAAATGGGAAAGAAGAAGAAGGAATCCCTATTTATAGGGAAATCATTGTCCAAGTAATGGCTTTGCCCACAAATTTAAACCAAAGGGAAGAAGAAGAAGCCTGTGGATTGAGAAGAGTTGTTTACCAACTCCTTCTCCAGCCATTCTTATAGCAATCATTAGCAAGCACTCTAGCCTTTTTATTTCTCAACAATGGTAGAGTTAGGCCATTGGCCTATTCATGGCTAATTATTATTTGGGACACTGAAAATGGGACAAGCTACATTACTTCCTTACTTTTTTAGTAGAATGGTCATCATTCTACTAAAGTTAATTCTTTTTGGGCTTATTAAATCAATTATAATGATTGAATATTACTACATTAAATTAAGTTATGGGCACATATATACACACACACATATATATATATATATATACCTACCCACATATAGGAAATATACTTATATTTTAAATATACACCAATACATAATCTTATATCTCATGTACATTGGGCTAGTCCAAATAATATTTTAATTGTGCTAAATATAATTTAGTTGGGTACTTTCAACCTATTATTTCCTATCACACTTTAATATCACAATGATTATTATCAATCATCTATTATCTTTCCATTAATTCCCTTTTAATAATTCTAGTTAAACCTTCAGTCTAGTTTAACTTTAATACTAAGGCCACACAAGGCTCATTTATCTCATTTACTGGAGTTATATAACTCAAGCTTATTATCTCTACAATAAAATATTAGGGGTCTAGGCCACATTTGGCTTTTCCCCAATTCCACTTTATTCAATATCCATTTAATGTAAAGCTTAGGTGTCACACTTTACCTTAATATTTAATTACCTTAAATGAGTATATACTATGAACTTATACTCATAACATCTTTATCCAAATAACCATTTTCTTAATAATTATTATGTACTCCACTACTTAATATAATATAATTATTTCATTTCACTTCTTCCATAAATTGTTCCAAAACAATATCTCTCTCTTAACAATATCTCTTAAGCTTCATAATATAATACTCTATAATATCTCTTAATTAACCATATTTATTCCGGGTTAATTAATTAATTAACTCTTATTCAAATCCATTCATGGACAACTTAATCATCACTTAAGATTTTATTATCCCTATGAGTCCTTAGTATCTATTTTTTGAATTTTTAAATTTTATAAACTTTCTCAGAACATCCTACAGACCAGCGTAGCTGCGCTGGTCATAGGCTTGGAAATGACGCATTTTCGCCATACCAAGTTCAGACACAACAAGTTTCTATTTTCGTAGAGATAGAATCTACGCTCCTAAATACTTCACATATACCTCATAAATGATAACTCATCTAAAATCAACCTCTTCTTTGATTCCACGTCATGGATTACTATTTTCTTTAATAATCAAACTTTGAGTTTTAAATCTCTACTTTTCTCAACTGTAAAATCTCATTTATAGTATTTCTTTCCGCTAATAACACAAAATTAAAAATATAACGCATATATATATATATATATATATATATATATATATATATATA
Source organism: Panax ginseng (assembly GCA_020205605.1). NCBI lineage: Eukaryota > Viridiplantae > Streptophyta > Magnoliopsida > Apiales > Araliaceae > Panax > Panax ginseng. The sequence goes on along the minus strand of CM035135.1, from coordinate 89,466,208 downwards.
TATATATATATATTCCTTTAATCTTCACTTCTCGCCGTGTATCAAATTACTTAATAATTCTCTAACCAATTTAAAGGTATATCGATTTTCTTCTCTCGTCAACAACGTACACACACATAAGTCTAATCCTAGCACGCGTCAAGTCTTTAATAGTATTCAATATAGTACACTAAGTGGTTTCCCATAAACAACCAACAAATTTATTTTCGTCTCATCTACACTATTTTCATAGTGAGTTATATCGGTTACTAATTCGTAAATACCTCCGCTCTCTGAAGGAATTGTTTAGCCCAGCTCCTATACATCAACCATTAAAGGGTACAGTTGCACTGCCTTAGAGTTGATACTTACTCGTGCATATATTCAAGAAATTGTTGATTATCAAATATATTCAATGTCACCAACTTACTATGATAAAATAATTTCATATAAATTATTTAATATCAATAGATAAATTTCTACCAATCTTCTTTACTAATTCATCTCTATAATTTTTAACATATATATAATAATGATATACATTTATTAAATGCAACATCACTTATAACATAGCTCGTATTACCCTATGTAACAGAATACTACATACCTCGTATCACATATATATTCTTGTTCGAACCCATCTCATGCTTTAAGAATTTTATCTACTAAATTCTTATTTTAATATTTTATAAAAATTCGGGTTCTTACATACTCTCCCCTTATAAACATTATGTCCTCGGAATCACCGAAACCTCCTCTACTCGGTGTTATTCTAAATATTACATATTCTTTTGAATAATTTTATCCATTATCTTTTCTGAAGCTTTTATTATTATAACTTTCTCAATGCATTCTACCACTTTTTCCTTTCTAAGGAACATTCTACTTACTACAGTCATCCTTCAGAAGAATAAGAATCTTCCACAATTTTTCAAAAATCGGGAAGTAGTATGAAAAATCTTAGATTCCAAATTATGCTGAGGGGTCATAAGACCGTGAACTCTTCTCTAACCAGAGTGTTTATCAATCACAAAGACTGAAAACACCCTCCACACGTACACTAGGTGGCCAGCCTATTGTACCACTACGTTGGGCGCAATATAGTGTTTTGTAACGACTATATACGTTACGCTCAGAACCATTGTCCCCGAAAATATGTCCCCTTATAGGGTTGTTCACCTCAGTTTTTCAACATCTAAATCCACACCAGAGCAATCTGGTTTTGCATAAATACTTAAGAATGCTTGAATGCCATAAATTTTTTTCAATAGTTGTCTAGTCGAATTAAATAGCTTAGACTTTTATCAACAATTCGAACATCAATCGAAATAATTTAGCCAACTTAATTGACCTTCTTCATAATTTAAAAGAAAACCAAAAATTCTTTTATGACGTTATGATACCATACCAGATGAGTAGTACATTGAGGATTCCGCCATTATCTGACTTTGTCATATTACATCATACCATAGTGGGCTGATGATCTTTCAATCACAACCAACACTAGGTTCAACTGCATTGATGACTCTATCGTTTATCATTTCTACACTATATCAAATGATGTACATGGTCAGAAATACATTTTGAAAATTTTCAAATCATTTTTGTCTTAGCCAAAACAACTAGCATAGACATATGAATAACGATATTTTTTTAAACATAATTGGTTCAATCAAATGATCCATTGTTTTTCAAGAAAAAAGAAGTGCAAACATCAGCACGAAGTTAATAAATTTTGAAAATCTAGCAGAGCTAGAAGATTTAGAAAATCCATGTTTCTCCATCAACTTTAATCTTTACTCCATTGCTTCATTCTATCAATCTCTAACACCATCGATGCTTACTATACCAAAATTTGCTTAATTCTTACCTCAGAAGTTTTCTATACCCAGTATAGTTCATCAAACTTACTACACTTTGGAAATTCAAGAACTTGCCACAATAATATGAGTTTAAGAACTTATCCTAGTCAGACCATAAGCATCTATTCGTTGAGGAGTTCCAAAACATACCATGTGATTGTTAGTCACGAACTTACTATATGCATGAGTTTTAAGAACTCGCACCTAATCTTAATATTCTCTATCTTAATCTTAATAGTCTGTATCTATCAAATATGATATGAGAAAAGAATCACCTTCTCACTATAAGCATATCCATAGCGCGACACCAACATTCCAATGATTATCACTGTGAGGAACCGAGCACGAGCACAAAGCCTCCGCCCATACAAAGGTTTGTACAACTCACCTCTCACATGAGTCTTCAAGTGAAATCCCACTTAACTCTATCTCACTCTTAACTTGCTCTCTGCTCGATATGAATTTTTTGTATCTCATCATTTACAACTCCCCATTAGTTTATCTTGTACTATTTCATAGTACATTCTCTTATAGCATCAAGCTATAGCCACTTAGTTGTTACAGACAATTTATCATTTTATAGCTTAATCTGATCACGTCATGATCATCGGTTTACCTCGGGGTTCTTTCCCATTATCAACTAAACTCCATTTGAGTTCATTCTTTTTATATTTGTCATCTTCTTCTTATAGACATCATCTTAACAGTTTTATTACCAGAGTTGGGAAACTCCTAAATTCTCATTTTCTATATACTTCAAGATCCTTCTTTGAATCTCCCCTTATATATTTTAATCTTTATCTTTATCTCTCTCAGGTTATAGCCTAAGGCACTCCTACCTAAAGTTTATAACCTACAGCTTTGATACCAACCTGTGACGCCCTTAAATCCGGTTCCCTTCGAACCTCGGATCCGGTCCGCCACGATACGACTATCGTCAAACTATTTATATCTTTTATTCATAACTTAATGAATATAACTTTGCTTATTACAATTTAGAATATAAATTATTTCCATTTCTAGGATCAGTGTAATGACCCCAAACTTTTATAAGTTTCAAATCTTGGTCATTTACCATTCATGTCTTACATCATATTTGATGTTATAAAAATATGCAGAATAATTTAAACTTTTTCAATCTCCTTTGAAAAATCTTTTATTGATTTCTTAACTTGAATCGATTACATATCCTTGAATCAAAATATGTTATGTTTCATCCTATTCAAATTACTGTATAAATTTTTACATCTTGATTCGAATTTCTCTATGTATCACATAGTACCACTTTACAACTGAACCTGTATTACACGTAGTAAACTACTATCATGTACATCTCCTAGAACCTAAACATGGTTCAAGAGAATATATTCAAATAAATTAATCAATCTCCTTCGATGCTATTGAACTTTATCAATCAAGTAGCACGTACTTTACCATGAGTCCTTAACCTGCAAAAGTGGTTATTTGCAAGGGTGAGCTCGACAGCCCATCAATTCTAACAGTTTTCATGTAGCACATAGCATATAATAACATACTCAGTTCATGTATTCATAATCAATTAATATTTACTACGCATGTTACTTCTCACATAACAGACATAGAGATTTACTTCACAAGCATATCATCAAAGATCAACTTTCAACTTTCATACATATCTTATATGCATTTGATATATATACATCAAGATTTTCATAGCATAATATAGCTCAACTAACAGTTATCGAAATCATATATCAAATAGGAACTGAAAGACTTGCCTAATTCGTAGTTTATCAACTAGGACTTAACTGCTTATAGTTATCTGCACTTCGTGTATTCCTACACAGTTATATAATCACGGATTCATATCAATTAGTCATATTTTCATACATTCTTAATATAATAATAATGTTAAATTGTTTCCTAACTAGGTTTGTGAAACCTACATTTCACTTTCTCATAATACTCTTAGAATGGCTAGGTATGTATAGGTATACCTTAACCACTCGTACTTGACATCAATATTCATATATATATATATATATATATATATATATATACACACTTGACTGCCTATGTGTTCGTTACACATTTAAAACTCATAGATGCATGATTCACATAATTCTTGAATTTTGCAAACCTTAAAAAAATTTAACAACTCTGTGTTTTATATAACCATTACAAGCTCATATATTAAAAACATTTTTTATCTCAAGTATTATAACTTGAGACATTCATACCTATATGCTTTAAGGTCTGGATCACAATTAAAATAATCAGCATCATCGCCTCAAGTGAAATACAAATTGCTACTGCACTTGGCTGGGATGGGCGCAGCAGGTCGCTCCTCGCCCCACCAAAGTTGAGTATTTATTTTCTGGTTTCATCTGGGTTCTTAGCATGCTTGACAGTTATAACTTATCCACATGTTAATAGGTCTTAGCCCAAGTTGGGTGTCTCTTGGGTTTACTTTTAAGTTGTTTTCACACTTTAAAGACTTACTTAAAATTTTCTAACAAGGCTATATAGGTTCATGTACAAGGAATGAACTACCTTAACCATTTCATCACATAGAGACATTAAATGCCTATAACACGTATGCTCACATTTATTCAACTCATTAGTATAGTTCATCATTTGAGAACTCATTACAATTCATACTCGCACAACTTATATAATGTCTACCTAGATAAGCACACATGTAAGCCATGTTTATAAAAACTTAGTTTCGTAAGGCGTTCAAGTTCACTTTTAAAAGTCATTCTAGGCCAAGTTAAAGCAACTAGGTGCAACTTAAATCTCATTTCATAGCCAACTAAGCCATGCATGTATGTTATCACGTTTAGAACTTTAAGTACACGAGTTACTTTAAGTTCGTTCTCAAAGTTTCAAGTTTTCTTTAGAAATCATTTTCAACTAAGTTATTGTAAGTTGATAATAAATAAAGCAACTTTAAATCACTTCTCATGCTTAAGTATACTCACAACTCATCAATATATATGTGTTAAAATATCATAACTTCAAAGACTCAAGGTTCGTCAATATTTGTTTTCAAAACTCCAAGTTTCTTTTCAAAACACATACTAAATCATGCTAAAGCATTCCATTATGAGTAAGGTAATCTTATATGTCATGTCTAATATCATGCATATTTATGTTTTATCACTTAGAATAACATATTCCATCATTGGGAGCACTATACTTGTGTATGTGCTCGTCTGACGCCCTTCGATCGCCTTTGAATACGTAATAGTCACAAAGATGGACATTTTTACCCCTCTTAACGACTTCAAATCAAAAAACTTAAAGAAAGAAAGTTGTAGGTCTACTCGTTATCTTTTCGAATCATCCTCAATCCTGAAAAAGTTATTCCTAATTTACTACAGCAGGTCAAAGTAGTCTTACCGACATTGATGTCCTGCAGAGCCACTTAAAATGGGCTTGGCGGCAATGAATCAGTGTCCAAATGAGGCGTAATGCCTTCTTCAAAGTTCTATTCTTTGCTATTTTACAGACCCATACTCCTTTCGATTTTCACAACATTAGTTATACACATCCAAATTAGCTTGTTTTCGATTCTATGGGTTTGTAACTCATAAAACTACAACATACAAAATAATCAACAATTAACATAAACATTAACTAACCTAAATATTAATCCAAAACTCATGTTCGTACTAAATTTTTATGTTTTAACAAATTTAGCGAATTCATTGTTTGGTAAAATCTAGTTACTCACAACACGCAAGTATACGTGGTTAACAAGTAATAAAGTGAAAGTAGAGTATCGTTCCCACATTGAATTATTAATACAAATTACCAAATACTAACTCTTAACCAAACCAATTTTATTTAAACAATCAATTTAATATTATAAATTAAATTATTTAATTAAACTAATTCTAATTGCCACTAATTAAAAATCAGATTATAGAGATTTAAGATCACAACTTCACTTATTGCTTCATTTAAATTAATACACTACTTATCAATTAAACTCATTATTCTGAATTGTTAATCAGGAACACATGTAAATATGACCATCTCTTAATGCATTATACTCAAATCAACTTAAATCCACAGATGATAGAATTAAGAAGAACACCCTAATTAACTAATTCACTATATCTCTATATGAATTACAATTAAAGATAATTTGAAGCACAAGTTCTTTTTCTGATTACATGCAATGAATAGGTATATCTATATCCTATACATAAATTATGAATTCTAACGCCATGTAGAAAATACAATTACATGTTATTATGATCAGATCTAAATCTATAATTCATCTCTCGAGTTCATAGATTATCACGGTAATTGTTAGCTAGGCAATTAAGCAATAAACACAAACCATAATAGATAATCCAAGAATAATCACAATAATTAATAAAGAAGCATACTAAAATAAACTATGCAATAAGTTCTATTATAATCTTAAACAAAAGATTGAGTTCATGATTAATGAATTAAAACCAAGAATCCACAATTGAATAAACATTAAAAAACAAAAATAAGAATAGAGTGAAGAATAAATCTGTCGTCAACAAATCTCCATCTTCCTAAAGCTCCTACTATTGATCTTCAATGGTCTCCAACTTGCTTCAATCTCTAAAACTAATAAGAACTAGGGTTTTGTCATAATCTAATCTAATGGAATCCTCCTCCTTTAATCCTTACCATTCTCCTCATTTTATAGGCCTCTTTATATGTCTTTAAGTCCTCATGGATGTCCTTGAATCAATTAGCTCGAACCAATCCTTCTTGAACTCAAATTCTGAAAACATCTTTATCTCTCCCCGATACCCCCGCCCCGGCAGGGGTTTTTATACTAATGAAGCCCACCCCGGTGGGGGGGGTGCTATTATTTTTGGGCCATGAACCCCCGCCCCGGCGACGATTTCCTTTGTATTTATGCCTGCCCCGACGATGGTAGTTTTCAAGAAATTATGAAAATGCCACTAAGATCAAATTTTCATGTTTTGCCCTTTCCGAAGTCGTTTCCTACAACAAAAACACAAGAACAAGTAACAAAATGCTAAAAGTTAACAACAAATTAAGCCCTAAAGATGTCAAATCATAGGCATAAAACCCACTCAACATTCATTCAATACGAATTTGTTTCTAAATCAAATTGGTCCGTCTAACTTTCATTGTTTTTGTGTATGACTATATTATTAGTATCTATCAACAATTCATGGATTATAACAATCCTTAGCCATCAATTTTATGACTCAAAAGTAAGTATTTTTCTTAACATTACTAAGGAATTCAAAACTTAGGAAATCAAGAGCATTTGTGATAGTGTTATTACCTTTATATTGCTAGAATTTGCTAACTATAACACTTCAATCCACCAATTGCTATCAATTCTATTGACCTTCCTTAACCAAATTCTCAGATAATTTATCAAATGGGTAAGAAGAAGGAGTCCCTATTTATAGGGAAGTCATTGTCCAAATAATGGCTTTGCCCACAAATTTAAACCAAAGTGAAGAAGAAGAAGCCAGTGGATTGAGAAGAGTTGGTTACCAACTCCTTCTCCAGTAATTCTATAGCAAGCATTCTAGCTTATTTATTTCTCAGCAATAGTAGAGTTAGGCCATTGGCCTATTCACGGCTAATTATTATTTGGGACGCTGAAAATGGGACAAGCTACATTACTTTCTTACTTTTTTTTTTAGTTAAAACATCATTTCTTTTATTATCCCTATGAGACCTTAGTAATATTTCTAATAATAATCACAATAATATAAAACTTAAACTTAAATTTTATCACGATACCACATCGAATAGTCATTCTCCTTAAATTTACATATACATCGTAGTCATTCTCCCAAGACGTAACCTTTAAACATTCATTACATGTCATAATATATATATATATATATATATATATATATATATCATATCATAGTCTTCATAATCTAAAACTATTACAAACAAAAGAGTATAAAAAGTCATTCAAAGAACTCCTTTCTTTTCCTTGTTCTTAACAAATCCTTCTCGGTCCTTCACACTTAGTCGAAAAACATTTAAATTAAGCAAGGATGAGCATTTGAGTGCCCAAAGAAGTATTATATATATATAAATTTGAAAGAATTTAAATGTTTTCTTTATAATATCTTCTACAACTAGTCAAGAGTTGTGAAGTAATCTGTACCAATAATAATAACATAACAACCCTCTTTCAACTTTTGAAACTACGATTGATCAGATATGGGGTTTCGTGACATACCATGAACATTGTTTTTCATTTTCAAAAAGTTTAAATGTAAATTCATCTCAGAACCGTCACGACTTACGGCACGGAGGGTGATCACTCACTTTGTTGTTCTCATGATGATCAATACTACATTTACATGAACGATGTTATCGTTATTCTGTCTTCGCCAAGCGCATAAAATTTTCCCATTTTCGGGATGTTCATATCTCGCGGGTTTTCATAACAAAGGTCTTATATAATTCAACATATATGTATATCAAAGGTGTATCAACATGCGATGAAAAATAATGATTGTCCAAGTGGGGACACTTGTATAATCATTTATAGAAATTAACGAACAGAATATATTTATCCGAATTATCATATACTAGCATGTTGATAATCAATGGGCTTATATAATATAAGTTTAACAATCTGTATAATAATATAACTTTTTAACATTCTTACACTCATCCATTGCATAAAGAAAATGCAAAGTTAGGATACTTGCCTGATGCGCTGCTTACTATTCTCAACTTAGTTTTATCTTTTATGAAATCACCTATCATTAATCAGATCATTTTACCGATTAGTATATCATAACGTAACACATAACACTGCCTTATTGCAATTACAAGACATTCCTAATCACATTGCCACACAATCTTTAACAACCATCAATCACAAATAAACATTTATCTAGCCAATTATCTAAGTCCGGATCAATTTTCTAAAATATGTAGGTCTCACCGACAACTTTTTTCGGTAATAATCGAGTCTAAGACTCTATTCTCGTATTCAATATCCATTAGATAACTTAAATATTAGTCACACTATTTTTTTCATGGCCTTATAATAATTATTAAATAATTATTATCATTTATCATAATTTTGAAATATCGTAATCATTATTAAATGATTTAAATATTAAATAATTCTATTATCATTAATATTTAATTAGTATTAAATTATTAATGAAACCATTGTCAAAATATTAAAGTTATGTATAATAACTCAAAATATTTTTAAAGTATTTATATTACCCTTAAAATGATTTTTAAAACATTTAAAATCATTATTAAATAATTACCATTAATATTTAAATATTAATGAACTATTTATCCAAATATATTAAAAGTCAATAATTATAACTTAAAATATTTTTAAATCATTAATACCCTTTTTAAATGATTTTTAAATAAATAAAACCATTTTTAAACTATTTATTTAATATAATTATTAAATAAATTTAATATCATTTATAATAATTTAATAATCATTAATATTAAATTATTAAAGAAATTATCCTTTAAATATTAAAGTTATATTTTATAACTTAAAATATCTTTAAACACTTTATTTTTATTTAAAATGATTATTATAATAATAAAATCATTTTTAAACTAAATTATTTAATATAATTATTAAATAACTTTATTATCATTAATCATAATTAATTAATGAAATTTACCTTTAAATATTAAAAGTTATATTTTATAACTTAAAATATTTTTAAATACCTTCTTATTATTTAAAATGATTTTAATATAATAAAATCATTTTTAATTCATTTATTTAATTCATTTAATAAATAACTTAATTATCATTAATATTAATTTATTAATGAAAATTATCACATAATATTAAAAGTTATCAAAATATCTCAAAAATATTTTCTTATATCATAAGATAATTTTAAATGATTTTTCATGAATTAAAATATTTTTAAATAATTTATTTAATATTATAATTAAATAAATTAATTACTTTTAATATTCCAAAATATTAAATATTTATGAAATATATTTAAAATAATTAAAAACTAATTTTAGAATTTAAAATAATTTTTTATAATTTATTTTGTATTTTTAATAATTTAAAACTAATTTTCTATAATTATTAATTAATTTCCTAAAATAATATTCTGTTCTGTCATTAAAAAGTTACCCTATAGCGACGTAACCGTCATATAGGTGTTCTTCATGTTCATACATAAACCCAGATCTTCATAGCGATTCTTAAGTGGCCATGTTTGACCCACTTTAATTCTTTGTGTATTGTATTTCTAAATTACAAAAGCTAGTTTTTGTAGACAAAGTTCAAGACTACAAGATACAACAATCAACATGGACAAATCACATAACATCAAATGATATAATCGCCCAAACTTATCGTTAGAGGTCGTTTCTTCATTTCGGGTTTCCCGTAATTGAAGAAATGAATCGATCGATCACTTTCGATCGCCAAAGAACTTGCAATATATTAACTGCTTTTGAGACCTAAGAGCTTTAATGTGTAGATATAAACATGTAGGGCTACATATTCATTACATAAAATAAACAAAACATCAACAAATCAATCGCTATACTCGCCTAACAACCAACGATGTAATCCGTGTTCATGGGTTTTCCGGGTTTTCCGTAAAACCGAGAACACGTGCCTCTCTACTACTTTGACCAAATACCACCAACTTCAAAGTATAAGACATATAAAGGTAATGAAAGCATGGTTCAAAGCTAATATAACATACTACAACATAGGTTCAAGAACAAACACATATCATAAAACACCGCACGATCTAAGATCGCAAATCACTTATTGACTGCGTCAAGGCTTAATCTGGGTTTTCCAGAAATCCGATAGTCATGGTCAGTCAACCATGTTTGAACCAGAATAACTTGAATTCTAAAACAGATCTAAGCTTGATTCTTGCTAAAGATGAAAGATCTCATACAAAGCTACAACATTAAACACTTAAACAACAAAAATATTAAACACACAACAATCTACAGCGTCTGACATTTGATGTCAGAACACAAAAAAATAATTTTCCAGATTTTGAAATCTTTAATTTCGAGCACTTTAATGTTATGGATTTGATAAATACCAACCCAGATCATCACTAGAGACTAAATACAACATATTCTAACACTCAAACATAACATCTAACAACCGAAAATTGGACAGATTTTTGAATAGGGTTTTATACCTTTTATGCTCAATTCTTGATTTCTGGCTATTGATTTGTTGTTGGATTTCGTGGGGCTTGATAATGGGTCTGATATACTATATATTTTCGTTGGTTTGAGAGAAGATGAGTGTTGGTTGAGTATTAAATAAAATTGGCTAACAAAATCACTTTTTCTCTCTCAATCCTTATATAGACAACATGGATACATGTATTGGCTGATTTAAGGCTTGTTGCTGTCAATTTTCTGTCAATGGAGTGGTTAGGAGTTGGCCAACAACTTCACCTATTTTCAAAACCTACAATTTAGCCTCAATTATACACTTAGGGGCATTTTTGTCATTTCCTTAAATTTCTAGAAAATTGCCTTAGGGTTTAGGGTTTAGACATTTTAGTGTTTAGGGTTTAACATTTAACCCTTAAAGATTTAACAACTAGGATTTCAAAAATTTCCAAATTTAGGATTTAACAATTAGGGTTTATTACAAAAATAATAATATAAAATAACTAAATTTTAGTTTCTAAAATTAGACAATTTAGGTTTGTTAATTAGATTAATTTTCTAATTACTTTATACAGTAACATTAGGGTTTAGATCATATAATTATCATTGACTTTGCTAATTTAGCAATTAGGATTTATTCTTTTGGTAATTAGGGTTACCAAATTACTATTAGGGTTTTTAATTACTAAATTAGGGTTTTAGTTTAGTAATTAGGGTTTAACAATTTAGGGTTTCTAAATTTAATAATTATAAACACAATATTTGTTAATTGATCACATTATCGATACTCACCAACAATCTCAAACTCTAATTTCAAATTAGGGTTACTAATTATAGCAATTAGGGTTTCCAGAATTTTAATTAGGGTTTACCTAATTAATACATTTAATACACAAACATAATTAATATTACACACTTATAAAAACAATCTCACACTCTAATTTGGATCTCAAATTAGGTTTTAACATTATTACTTAGGTTTGGGTCAAAATACACCAGTAATTGACCAACCATTATCAATACTACATATATACCGTATATATTCATAGCAGATCGAAAAAATCAAAATATATGTAATATTATATTATTATTCTCATACCTTGACAATAATCCAAAATTAGGGTTTGGATTCCATATCTTATTATTCTTTCATATTTAACCTTAATAATTAAGGTAAAATAATTAACTTAATAATCAGTAAAAAAATTCATATGATAAAATAATTATTATATTTATTTAAAAAAATCACTTCATATATTATTTAAGTAATATATGATTATATATTCATGGAAAATAATTAATAAAATCATTTCTATCTTAAAATTAATTATTATAAAAATATACTTTATAATAATCAATAATTCAAAAATAAATTTACTTGTAAATATTCATGTAATAAATATATTTTTATTTACCACATAAATACATATACCCATAGTCTTGTACAAATCCTCATCCTTAAAGTAAAAAAAAAAAAAAAAATATTTATACGAAAAATTTAAGATTTATTTATATAGAAAATATCGGGTTGTCACATTCACCCTCCCTTATAAGGATTCCGTCCCTAATCACCACTTAAAAACCTACACATAACTGGGATTCATAACATACACAATCTTCGCAAATAGATCTCGATTAACTTTAATCGAACCGATCTTTAATTAATCACATTAAGCTTGTCTTTCTGATTAAACGGAAATTTGATTTCTAAAAGAACTCAAATTTCTCCTCAAAATTTCTTTATAAAATAATTTACTATAAATAGAAAAATTCTAATTACGCAAATAAAAGTTATTCAATATTACCCTAAAATCGCATTGCCAAATGCCACCGTGTCTTGAACTGGCCATGTTGAAGACCCTTGATGTTGACTTTGTTGGTTTGTTCGATGATGTCGGTCCCGCGATTGTTAACGTCCCACTATTCTTACCAGTATTCACACTACCTGCCTCTACCCTCCTGTTTGGACAATCCTTCACCCTATGCTCCAATGATCCACAAATAAAACAACCACTGTTCATTCTAGGATTTGGGCAGTTGGGAGAGATGTGACCCTCCTGCCCGCACTTATAACACACAAATTTTCCTTTCAAACATTCTCCGGAGTGGTTCTTTCCACACATTTTGCACTGAAGCGCTTGCTTCTTAACTCCTTCTTGCTTCACCTGAACGTTTCCAAAGTAGTTTCCTTTCTTTTCCATCAACATTCCTAATTCCACTATTAATTCTCACCTTCTCGCCTCCCCTCGACCTTGCTCTTGTTTTTCCTTTCCTTATTGTAGAGGCTCATAGCCTCACTTCCCTCTTCCGCAATTATAGCCTTCTCCATGAGTGCTGCAAATGTTGGGATCTGCAACACTGCCACCTTATTATAGAGCCAGGGTTTTAATCCCAGCTCAAATCTCCTCGCCTTCCTAGCCTCCATCGACTTGATGCGATGCGAGCAAACCTAGCTAACTCATTAAATTTCAAGCATATTCCGCCACAGACATATCCCTTGCTTCAACTCCGAAATTTTACCTCCATTCTAGCACAAGTATTTAGCTAAAAAAATAATTCTCAAAAATAAGGTCTTAAATCTATCCCATGTTACCACACCTCACCCCGCCTCACCGATTTCGCTTCCCACCGTAAATTTGCCTCACCTTTCATCATGTAGTGGCAAAAGAGGTCTTTTGCCCTCACTACCCTAGCTATTACAAACGCCTTCTCCATTTCCTTAACCCAAGTTTGGGCTTCTACAAGTCAGTTGTACCTTTGAATTAATTCGCCCTACTGACCCAAAAATTTTCCAAATAATTATCCTACCGTTCCCTTTGTTGCATGGCTCGAGCTACCATATTCATGAATCACGATTGGGTCCGCTTGTTGTTGTCCTTCAACATTGTTAACGATTCCTCTGCCCTTTGATTCGAGTTTGACGTCTTGGCGGCATTATCAGTTAAGTAAAACCATAAATTAACTTACATTCTAAACCTTATCATATCAGTTTAAACTTATTACACTTGTTTCACAACTCAAACTTTGATTCATATTCATTCATTGCTTTCAAAATATTTTACATATCACAGCACAAAGTGCTTTAAACATCAGTCATCCCATTGTGACTACAAAAGTCGGGATTTACTTTACCGCTTGTACAAAAAGTTTTATACTAAACACACATATAATATTAAACATGCTCACACAACATAACCTATACTACCTATTTACTAAGTCTTCTTTCTTGGGACAAACTTCTTGCTGATGATCTTCCTTTCCACAAACAAAACATGCTCCCCTGCTTATAATCGGGATAATACAGAGTGGTATGCCCTTCATAACCACAAAGATAACATATTCTTTTCCATTTCTTCTTCCCCGGTTTTCCTAAATCATGGTCTTCTACCTTCCTTTTTCCCTTATCTCTCGGAGCTGCACACGAAGTGTTGCTTGAGGCTCCCATCTGATTGATTTTGAGTTTAAGCTTATCCTGCTCTTCCATTGTTTCTATTAACGCTTGACGCAATTGATCATTAGCGCTTTTTCCGCTTCCCACAACCCTTCTAGAGAAGATACCTTGTTCCTCAATTCTTGCATCTCCAATGATGCTTGATCAGCTTCAACTTTAGGGTCTGAATCATTATCTGTCAGATCCACTATTTCCGGATCTGGTACTATGTTTTCCACGATAACCACCTCGTCCGAGTTTGTTTCATTGTGAGCTTCTATTTCCGCTATTGGCTTCGATAGTAGCTCCTTCTTTACAATCCGTGGATATCCTAATCCTTTTTCACCTGACATCTACACACAGCAATTATCCTGATTAGCATATATTATATACACATAGTCAAATAATAGTTTTGTATGAATTATCTTTTATTTTGTTTGACGATGAATTTATTCAATTCATCTCTTTTTAAACTCTATATGAGTTATTTATATTTTCAACGTTTCCCTCTGTTCTAAGGTTATAGCCTAAGGTCTATCCCACCTAAGGTTTCTAACCCTATAGCTCTGATACCATTCTGTGAGGTCCCCGAATCCAGATACTTGAAACCCGAACTCGGTACATCACGATACCATTTCTATGAGCGGAATAATACTAATAATAATCACAATAATATAAAACTTAAACTTAAATTTTACATATACATCAGAGTCATTCTCCCAAGTACGTAACCTTTAAACATTCATTACATGTCATAATATATATATATATATATATATATATATCATAGTCTTCATAATCTAAAACTATTACAAACAATAGCATAAAAAGTCATTCAAAGAACTTTCTCTTTTCTTTTGTTTCTTGACAAACTTTCGGTCCTTCACACTTAGTGAAAAATATTTAAATTAAGCAAGGATGAGCATTTGAGTGCCCAAAGAAGTATTATATATATATATAAAAATGAAAAAGAATTTAAATGTTTTCTTTATAATATCTTCTACAACTAGTCAAGAGTTGTGAAGTAATCTGTACCAATAATAATAACATAACAACCCTCTTTCAACTTTTGAAACTACGTATTGATTGTGATATATGGGGTTTCGTGATATACCATGAACATTGTTTTCATTTTCGAGGTTTAAACAAAAATTCATCTCAGAAAATCCGTCATGACTTACTTACAGAGTGCGGAGGGTGATCACCTGTTGTACCTCGTGATTGATCAATACTACATGTACATGAACGATGTTATCGTTATTTCTGTCACGCCTTGGTAGCATAAAATTTTCCCATTTTCGGATGTTCATATCTCATCGGGTTTTCATAACAAAGGTCTTATATAATTCAACATATATATATATATCAAATCAAAGGTGTATCAACATGCGATGAAAAACAATGATTGTCCAAGTGGGGACACTTGTATAATCATTTATAGAAATTAATGAATGAATATATTTATCCAAATTATCATATACTAGCATGTTGATAATCAATGGGCTTATATAATATAAGTTTAACAATCAGTATAATAATATAATTTGAAACATTCTTCTCATACACTTGTCCATTGCATAAAGAAAATGCAAAGTTAGGATACTTGCCTGATGCGCTGCTTACTATTCTCAACTTAGTTTTATCTTTTATGAAATCACCTATCATTAATCAGATCATTTTACTGATTAGTATATCATAACGTAACACATAACACCTTTTATTGCGATTGCGAAGACATTCCTAATCACATTGCCACACAATCTTTAACAACCATTGAATCACAAATAAACATTTATCTAGCCAATTATCTAAGTCCAGATCAATTTCTGAAACATGTCGGTCTACCGACAGCTTTTTCGGTAATTATCGAGTCTAAGACTCTAAACCGTAGTTCAATATCCATTTGGATAACTTAAACATTAGTCACACTATTTTTCATGGCCTTATAATAATTATTAAATAATTATTATCATTTATCATAATTTTTGAAATATCAGAATCATTATTAAATGATTTAAATATTAAACAATTCTATTATCATTAATATTTAATTAGTATTAAATTATTAATGAAACCATTGTCAAAATATTAAAGTTATGTATAATAACTCAAAATATCTTTAAAGTATTAATATTACCCTTAAATGATTTTTAAAACATTTAAAATCATTATTAAATAATTACCATTAATATTTAAATATTAATGAACTATTTATCCAAATATTAAAAGTCAATAATTATAACTTAAAATATTTTTAAATCATTAATACCCTTTTTAAATGATTTTTAAATAAATAAAACCATTTTTAAACTATTTATTTAATATAATTATTAAATAAATTTAATATCATTTATAATAATTTAATAATCATTAATATTAAATTATTAAAGAAATTATCCTTTAAATATTAAAGTTATATTTTATAACTTAAAATATCTTTAAACACTTTATTTTTATTTAAAATGATTATTATAATAATAAAATCATTTTTAAACTAAATTATTTAATATAATTATTAAATAACTTTATTATCATTAATCATAATTAATTAATGAAATTTACCTTTAAATATTAAAAGTTATATTTTATAACTTAAAATATTTTTTAAATACCTTCTTATTATTTAAAATGATTTTTAATATAATAAAATCATTTTTAATTCATTTATTTAATTCATTTAATAAATAACTTAATTATCATTAATATTAATTTATTAATGAAAATTATCACATAATATTAAAAGTTATCAAAATATCTCAAAAATATTTTCTTATATCATAAGATAATTTTAAATGATTTTTCATGAATTAAAATCATTTTTAAATAATTTATTTAATATTATAATTAAATAAATTAATTACTTTTAATATTCCAAAATATTAAATATTTATGAAATATATTTAAAATAATTAAAAACTAATTTTTAGAATTTAAAATAATTTTTATAATTTATTTTGTATTTTTAATAATTTAAAACTAATTTTCTATAATTATTAATTAATTTAGGAAAATAATATTATATCATCATTAAAAGGCCACCTATAAATTACGTAACCGTCATATAGGTGTTCTTCATGTTCATACATAAACCCAGATCTTCATAGGCAGTTGCCGAGTGGCCATGTTTGACCCACTTTAATTCTTTGTGTATTGTATTTCTCGGAATTACAAAAGCTAGTTTTTTGTAGACAAAGTTCAAGACTACAAGATACAACAATCAACATGGACAAATCACATAACATCAAGCTAGATATAATCTCCCAAACTTCTTTGTCGAGGTCGTTTCTTCATTTTTTACGGGTTTCCCGAATTGAAGAAACGATTCAACTAACCACTTTCGATCGCCACAACTTGCAATATATTAATGTTTTAAGAGACCTAAGAGCTTTAATGTATACCTAACAACATGTAGGGCTACATATTCATTACATAAAATAAACAAAACATCAACAAATCAATCGATCTACTCGTCGATCAACCATTGATGAGAATCCGTGTTCATGGGTTTTCTGGGTTTTCCGAAAACCGAAAACATGTGCTCTCTACTTTGACCACCACCACCAACTTCATTGATATAAGACATATAAAGGTAATGAAAGCATGGTTCTAAAGCTAATATAACATACTACAACATAGGTTCAAGAACAAACACATCATTAAAAACACACGCGATCTAAGATTACAAAAACATTGTCGACCAGTTTTACGAAAAGCTGGGGTTTTCCAGAAACCTTCACATAGTCATGGTCGGTCAACCATGTTTGAACCGAATAACTTGAATTCTAAAATAGATCTAAGCTTGATTCTTGCTTACGGATGAAAGATCTCATACAAAGCTACTGACATTAAACACTTAAACAACAAAAATATTAAACACACAATGACAATCTACGGTCATTCGACATTTGATGTCGAACACAAAAAATAATTTTTCAGATTTTGAAATCTTTAATTTGAGCACTTTAATGTTATGGATTTGATAAATACCAACCCGGATCATCACTAGAGACTAAATACAACATATTCTAACACTCAAACATAACATCTAACAACCAAAATTGGATGATTTTTTGAATAGGGTTTTATACCTTTTATGCTCAATTCTTGATTTACGCTATTGATTTGTTGTTGGATTTAGTATGTGGGGCTTGATAATGGAGTGCGATATACTATATATTTTAGGTTGGTTTGAGAGAAGATGAGAGTTGGTTAAGTAGTGAATAAAATTGGCTAAAAAAATCACTTTTCTCTCTCTCTCAATCCTTATATAGACAACATGGATACATGTATTGGCTGATTTAAGGCTTGTTCCTGTCAATTTTCTATCAATGGAGTGGTTAGGAGTTGGCCAACAACTTCACCTATTTTCAAAACCTACAATTTAGCCTCAATTATACACTTAGGGGCATTTTTATCATTTCCTTAAATTTCTAGAAAATTGCCTTAGGGTTTAGGGTTTAGACATTTTAGTGTTTAGGGTTTAACATTTAACCCTTAAAGATTTAGCAACTAGGATTTCAAAAATTTCCAAATTTAGGATTTAACAATTAGGGTTTATTACAAAATAATAATATAAAATAACTAAATTTTAGTTTCTAAAATTAGACAATTTAGGTTTGTTAATTAGATTAATTTTCTAATTACTTTATCTGATAACATTAGGGTTTAGATCATATAATTATCATTGACTTTGCTAATTTAGCAATTAGGATTTATTCTTTTGGTAATTAGGGTTACCAAATTACTATTAGGGTTTTTAATTACTAAATTAGGGTTTTAGTTTAGTAATTAGGGTTTAACAATTTAGGGTTTCTAAATTTAATAATTATAAACACAATATTTGTTAATTGATCACATTATTGATACTCACCAACAATCTCAAACTCTAATTTCAAATTAGGGTTACTAATTATAACAATTAGGGTTTCCGTTTTCAAATTAGGGTTTACCTAAAAATTAATACATTTAATACACATACATAATAATACGGACATTACACATTATAAAACAATCTCACACTCTAATTTAGATCTCAAATTAGGGTTTAACATTATTTAGGGTTTGGTCAAAATACATCGTAATTGACCAACCATTATCAATACTGGACATCTGATTACATATTCATATATTTGAAAAATCAAAATATATGTAATATTATATTATTATTCTCATACCTTGACAATAATCCAAAATTAGGGTTTGGATTCCATATCTTATTATTCTTTCATATTTAACCTTAATAATTAAGGTAAAATAATTAACTTAATAATGTATACAAAAATTCATATAATAAAATAATTATTATATTTATTTAAAAAAATCACTTCATATATTATTTAAGTAATATATGATTATATATTCATGGAAAATAATTAATAAAATCATTTCTATCTTAAAATTAATTATTATAAAAATATACTTTATAATAATCAATAATTCAAAAATATAAATTTACTTGTAAATATTCATGTAATAAATATATTTTTATTTACCACATAAATACATATACACATAGTCTTGTACAAATCCTCATCCTTAAAGTAAAAAAAAAAAAAATTTTATACTGAAAAATTTAAGATTTATTTATATAGAAAATATCGGGTTGTCACATTCACCCTCCTTATAAAGGATTAGTCCCGGAATCACCACTTAAAACCTACACATAAGCGGATTCATAACATACACAATCTTCATAAATAGATCTCGATTAACTTTAATCGAGCCGATCTTTAAATTAATCACATTAAGCTTGTCTTTTTTGATTAAGCGGAAATTTGATTTCTAAAAGAACTCAAATTTCTCCCTCAAAATTCTTTATAAAATAATTTACTATAAATAGAAAAATTCTAATTACATAAATAAAAGTTATTGAATATTACACAGGCGCATTGCCGGTACCACCGTGTCTTGAGCAAGTCATGTTGAAGACCCTTGATGTTGACTTTGTTGGTTTGTTCGATGATGTCGGTCCTGCGATTGCTAATGTTCCACTACCCTTACCAATATTCACACTACCAGCCTCTACCCTCCTGTTTGGACAATCCTTCACCCTATGCTCCATGATCCACAAATAAAACAACCCTTTCATTCTAGGATTTGGGCGGTTGGGAGAGATGTGACCCTCTACCTGCACTTTATAACACACAAATTTTCCTTTCAAACATTCTCCCGAGTGGTTCTTTCCACACATTTTGCACTGAAGCGCTTGCTTCTTAACTCCTTCTTGCTTCACCTGCACGTTTCCAAAGTAGTTTCCCTTTCTTTTTCCATCAGCACTCCTGCTTCCACTATTAATTCTCACCTTCTCAGCTCCCTCGACCTTGCTCTTGTTTTTCCTTTCCTTATTGTAGAGGCTCATAGCCTCACTTCCCTCTTCCGCATTATAGCCCTTCTCCTTGAGTGCTGCAAATGTTGGGATCTGCAACACCTTGCACCTTATTATAGAGCCGGGTTTTAATCCCGGCTCAAATCTCCTCGCCTTCCTAGCCTCCGTGTCGACTTGATGCGGAGCAAACCTAACTAACTCATTGAATTTGCGGCATATTCCATGCCACAGACATATTCCTTGCTTCAACTCCGAAAATTTTACCTCCATTCTAGCTTCACGTCTTTAGCTAAAAATAATTCTCGAAAAATAAGGTCTTAAATCTATCCCATGTTACCACACTGCTCCCCCTCCTCACGATTAAGCTTCCCACGGAAATTTGCCTCACCCTTCATCATGTAGGTGGCAAAGAGGTCTTTGCCCCTCACCTACCCTAGCTATTACAAACGCCTTCTCAATTTCCTTAACCCAAGTTTGGGCTTCTCAATCAGTTCCCTTTGAATTACAGGCGGTCCTGACCTTAAAGTCTTTAAAATTTGCCAAATAATTATCCTACTTGGTTCCCTTGTTGCATGGCTTGAGCTACCATATTGAATTACATTGGGTCCGGTTGTTGTCCTTCAACATTGTTAAGATCTTCTAACGTTTGATTCGAGTTTGGCGTCTTGGCGGCATTATCTGGTTAAGTAAAACCATAAATTAACTTACATTCTAAACCTTATCATATAAGTTTAAACTTATTAAACTTGTTTCATAACTCAAACTTTGATTCATATTCATTCATTGCTTTCAAAATATTTTACATATCCACGACACAAAGTGCTTTAAACATCGATCGTCCCATTGTGACTACAAAAGTCGGGATTTACTTTTACCGCTTGTACAAAAAAGTTTTATAATAATGCATTACATATACATATTAAACACACTCATTATATTAAACATATATGAACCTAACTATACTATCTATTTACTCTCTTTTTCCTTGGGCGACTTTTTGCACGATGATCTTCTTTTCCACAAACAAAACATGCTCCCGTTTATAGTCGGGGACAATACAGTGGTATGCCCTTCATATCCACAAAGATAACATATTCTTTTCCATTTCTTCTTCCCGGTTTTCCTAAATCATGGTCTTCTACCTTCCTTTTCCCTTATCTCTCGGGTTTTTACGAAGTGTTGCTTGAGGCTCCCATCGATTGATTTTGAGTTTAAGCTTATCCTGCTCTTCCATTGTTTCTATTAGCAGCTTGCGCTTGATTGGTATTAGCGGTTTTTACATCTTCCACAACCCTTCTAGAAAGATACCTTGTTCCTCAATTCTTGCATCTCCATGATGCTTGATCGACTTCAACTTTAGGGTGCGAATCATTATCATCGGATCCACTATTTTTAGGATCTGGTACTATGTTTTCCACGATAACCACCTCGTCAGTTTGTTTCATTGTGAGCTTCTATTTCATTATTGGCCGATAGTAGCTCCTTCTTTACAATCCGTGGATATCCTAATCCTTTTTCACGACATCTACACACAACAATTATCTGATTAGCATATATTATATACACATAGTCGAATAATAGTTTTGTATGAATTATCTTTTATTTTGTTTGACGATGAATTTATTCAATTCATCTCTTTTTAAACTCTATATGAGTTATTTATATTTTCAACGTTTCCCTCTTGTTACAAGGTTATAGCTAAAGGTCTATCCCACCTAAGGTTTCTAACCCTATAGCTCGATACCATTACATGAGGTCCCCGAATCCGATACTTGAAACCCGAACTTCGGTACATCACGATACCATTTCTATGGTAGGAATAATACTAATAATAATCACAATAATATAAAACTTAAACTTAAATTTTACATATACATCAGAGTCATTCTCCTCCCAAGTCGTAACCTTTAAACATTCATTACATGTCATAATATATATATATATATATATATATATATATATATCATAGTCTTCATAGTCTTATAAAACTATTACAAATCTTATAGCATAATTCTTATTCAATTAGCTTTCCTTTTCCTTTGCCTTCTTTGAACTTTACGGTCCTTCACACTTAGTTGAAAACATTTAAATTAAGCGAGGATGAGCATTTGAGTGCCAATAAGTATTATATATATATATAAATTGAAAAAATTTAAATGTTTTCTTTATAATATCTTCTACAACTAGTCAATGGTTGTGAAGTAATCTGTACCAATAATAATAACATAACAACCCTCTTTCAACTTTTGAAACTACGTATTATTTATATATGGGGTTTACGTGACATACCATGAACATTGTTTTTCATTTTGAAAAGGTTTAAACAAAAATCATCATAAAGCGTCAAGCGACTTACGAGACGCGGAGGGTGATCGATACTGTTGTACCTGTGTTGATCAATCTACATGTATACATGAGCGATGTTATCGTTAAGCTCTGTCACTTGGTAGCGTAAAATTTTCCCATTTTCGGGATGTTCATATCATCGGGTTTTTCATAACAAAGGTCTTATATAATTCAACATATATATATATCAAATATGTATCAACATGCGATGAAAAAAAATGATTGTCCAGTGGGGACACTTGTATAATCATTTATAGAAATTAACGAATAGAATATATTTATCCAAATTATCATATACTAGCATGTTGATAATCAATGGGCTTATATAATATAAGTTTAACAATCAATATAATAATATAACTTTGAAACATTCTTACACTTGTCCATTGCATAAAGAAAATGCAAAGTTAGGATACTTGCACGATCTTGACGCTTACTATTCTCAACTTAGTTTTATCTTTTATGAAATCACTATCATTAATCGGATCATTTCTTGATTAGTATATCATAACGTAACACATATTGCGATTCGGCACATTCCTATTCACGATCACACATGTTTACATTTGACTCATAATCACACATCAACACATCACATCTTTAACAACCATTGAATCACAAATAAACATTTATCTAGCCAATTATCTAAGTCGGATCAATTTACGAAACATGTGGATCTCTGAAAACGACTTTTCGAGAATAATTATCGAGTCTAAGACTCTAAGCTAGTAGTTCAATATCCATTTAGATAACTTAAACATTAGTCACACTATTTTTTTAATGGCCTTATAATAATTATTAAATAATTATTATCATTTATCATAATTTTTGAAATATCGAAATCATTATTAAATGATTTAAATATTAAACAATTCTATTATCATTAATATTTAATTAGTATTAAATTATTAATGAAACCATTGTCAAAATATTAAAGTTATGTATAATAACTCAAAATATTTTTAAAGTATTTATATTACCCTTAAATGATTTTTAAAACATTTAAAATCATTATTAAATAATTACCATTAATATTTAAATATTAATGAACTATTTATCTAAATATTAAAAGTCAATAATTATAACTTAAAATATTTTTAAATCATTAATATCCTTTTTAATGATTTTTAAATAAATAAAACCATTTTAAACTATTTATTTAATATAATTATTAAATAAATTTAATATCATTTATAATAATTTAATAATCATTAATATTAAATTATTAAAGAAATTATCCTTTAAATATTAAAAGTTATATTTTATAACTTAAAATATCTTTAAACACTTTATTTTTATTTAAAATGATTATTATAATAATAAAATCATTTTTAAACTAAATTATTTAATATAATTATTAAATAACTTTATTATCATTAATCATAATTAATTAATGAAATTTACCTTTAAATATTAAAAGTTATATTTTATAACTTAAAATATTTTAAATACCTTCTT
The DNA here is from genome assembly GCA_020205605.1 of Panax ginseng. Classification (NCBI taxonomy): domain Eukaryota; kingdom Viridiplantae; phylum Streptophyta; class Magnoliopsida; order Apiales; family Araliaceae; genus Panax; species Panax ginseng. The sequence continues at coordinate 89,441,652 of CM035135.1, read as the reverse complement.
ATTATTTAAAATGATTTTTAATATAATAAAATCATTTTTAATTCATTTATTTAATTCATTTAATAAATAACTTAATTATCATTAATATTAATTTATTAATGAAAATTATCAAATAATATTAAAAGTTATCAAAATATCTCAAAAATATTTTCTTATATCATAAGATAATTTTAAATGATTTTTCATGAATTAAAATCATTTTTAAATAATTTATTTAATATTATAATTAAATAAATTAATTACTTTTAATATTCAAAAATATTAAATATTTATGAAATATATTTAAAATAATTAAAAACTAATTTTAAATTTAAAATAATTTTTATAATTTATTTTGTATTTTAATAATTTAAAACTAATTTTCTATAATTATTAATTAATTTAGGAAAATAATATTACATGCATAAAGCTAAAAAGGCCACCTATAGCGACAGAAATCGTCATATAAATGTTCTTCATGTTCATACATAAACCCAGAGATCTTAATAGGCGATTTCTTAGAGTGGCCGTATTTGACCCACTTTAATTCTTTGTGTATTGTGTTTCTCGGAATTACAAAAGCTAGATTTTTGTAGACAAAGTTCAAGACTACAAGATACAACAATCAACATGGACAAATCACATAACATCAAGCAGATATAATCGCCCAAACTTCTTTGTTGGAAATTTCATCTTCATTTACGGGTTTCCCGAATTGAAGAAACGATTCAAACAACTTTCACTGATCGCCCGACTTTGCAATATATTAAGCTATTCTTGAGACCTAAGAGCTTTAATGTGTGAGACAACATGTAGGGCTACATATTCATTACATAAAATAAACAAAACATCAACAAATCAATCGATTTCTACTCGTCGAACTATGCCAGCAGCGAATTCTTCGTGTTCATGGGTTTTACGGGTTTTCGAGCGAGAACATCTGCCTCTCTACTACTTTGACCCACCAAATGTTGATTATATAAGACATATAAAGGTAATGAAAGCATGGTTCTAAGCTAATATAACATACTACAACATAGGTTCAAGAACAAACACATCATAAAACACACACCAGCGATCTAAGGCGCAAATCATTGTCGAATGGTTTACGGGCGAATCTGGGTTTTTTCCCAAACTCTTCATAGTCATGGTCGATCGACCATGTTTGAACCTTAATAACTTGAATTCTAAAAGCAGATCTAAGCTTGATTCTTGCTACGGATGAAAGATCTCATACAAAGCTACTGACATTAAACACTTAAACAACAAAAATATTAAACACACAACAATCTACGATACGACATTTGATGTCGAACACAAAAAAATAATTTTCCAGATTTTGAAATCTTTAATTTGAGCACTTTAATGTTATGGATTTGATAAATACCAACCCGGATCATCATAGAGACTAAATACAACAAGTTTTAACACTCAAACATAACATCTAACAACAAAAAATTGGATGATTTTTTAAATAGGTTTTATACCTTTTATGCTCAATTCTTGATTTACGGCTATTGATTTGTTGTTGGATTTAGTGGGGCTTGATAATGGAGTGCGATATACTATATATTTTTCGTTGGTTTGAGAGAAGATGAGAGTTGGTTAAGTAGTGAATAAAATTGGCTAGCAAAATCACTTTTCTCTCTCTCTCGATCCTTATATAGACAACATGGATACATGTATTGGGTGATTTAAGGCTTATTCTTTGTCAATTTTACATCGATGGAGTGGTTAGGAGTTGGCCAACAACTTCACCTATTTTCAAAACCTACAATTTAGCCTCGATTATACACTTAGGGGCATTTTGTCATTTCCTTAAATTTCTAGAAAATTGCCTTGGGGTTTAGGGTTTAGACATTTTAGTGTTTAGGGTTTAACATTTAACCCTTAAAGATTTAGCAACTAGGTTTCAAAAATTTCCAAATTTAGGATTTAACAATTAGGGTTTATTACAAAATAATAATATAAAATAACTAAATTTTAGTTTCTAAAATTAGACAATTTAGGTTTGTTAATTAGATTAATTTTCTAATTACTTTATCTGATAACATTAGGGTTTAGATCATATAATTATCATTGACTTTGCTAATTTAGCAATTAGGATTTATTCTTTTGGTAATTAGGGTTGCCAAATTACTATTAGGGTTTTTAATTACTAAATTAGGGTTTTAGTTTAGTAATTTTAGGGTTTAACAATTTAGGGTTTCTAAATTTAATAATTATAAACACAATATTTGTTAATTGATCACATTATTGATACTCACCAACAATCTCAAACTCTAATTTCAAATTAGGGTTACTAATTATAGAAATTAGGGTTTCCGGTTTTTAAATTAGGGTTTACCAAATTAATACATTTAATACACGACATAAATTAATATTACACACTTATAAAACAATCTCACACTCTAATTTGGATCTCAAATTAGGGTTTAACATTATTACTAGGGTTTGGGTCAAAATACATAACCATAATTGACCAACCATTATCAATCTGGACATATCTGATACATATTCATAGCACTTTGAAAAATCAAAATATATGTAATATTATATTATTATTCTCATACCTTGACAATAATCCAAAATTAGGGTTTGGATTCCATATAATTATTCTTTCATATTTAACCTTAATAATTAAGGTAAAATAATTAACTTAATAATCTGTACAAAAATTCATATATGATAAAATAATTATTATATTTATTTAAAAAAATCACTTCATATATTATTTAAGTAATATATGATTATATATTCATGGAAAATAATTAATAAAATCATTTCTATCTTAAAATTAATTATTATAAAAATATACTTTATAATAATCAATAATTCTAAAATAAATTTACTTGTAAATATTCATATAATAAATATATTTTTTATTTATTTACATAAATACATATATCACCTCTCCTTATAAGTCTTGTACAAATCCTCATCCTTAAAATAAAAAAAAAAAAACTTTAATCGAGCCGATCTTTAATTAATCACATATTTCTTTAAAATTTTTAAGATTTATTTATATAGAAAATATCGGGTTGTATTACCCTATGCTCCAATGATCCACAAATAAAACAACCATTTGTTCATTCTACGATTTGGGCGGTTGGGAGAGATGTGACCCTCCCGCCTGCACTTATAACACACAAATTTTCCTTTCAAACATTCTCCTGAGTGGTTCTTTCCACATTTTTGCCTTCAAGCGCTTTGCTTCTTAACTCCTTCTTACTTCACCTGCACGTTTCCAAAGTAGTTTCCCTTTCTTTTTCCATCAGCACTCCTGCTTCCACTATTAATTCTCACCTTCTCAGCTCCCTCGACCTTGCTCTTGTTTTTCCTTTCCTTATTGTAGAGGCTCATAGCCTCACTTCCCTCTTCCGCAATTATAGCCTTCTCCATGAGTGCTGCAAATGTTGGGATCTGCAACACTGCCACCTTATTATAGAGCCAGGGTTTTAAACACAACAAATTACTGTTTTAGCATAGATATAATCTACGCTCCTAAATACTTCACATATTCCTCATAAATGATAACTCATCTAAAATGAACCTCTTTTTTGATGGATAAAATGCAAGGTTGACCACTGAACTTTAGGGGTTTTTGGGTATTGAGCCATTTTCTTTTGGTTAACGCATTTTGAGCCTTTTTCTATTAAAAAATTTGGACATCGAACCCCTGTTGCTAGATATGCATTGACTTGCTCACGTGGCGCCTATGTGGCACATGTGGCATATCTGACGTGGGTATTTTTATTTTAATTTTACATATGGCATATATGACGTGGTGAATATTAGACTTAACCCAAAAAATTTGTCGCTGCTCAAATTTCGATCTCTAGACCTCCAACTCAAAATTTCGATCCAATGACCACCCGAACACCACGGGTTAGCTGCTTTATTTTCGCAAGGATTATGATTTATAACTGAACAAAGAATTTCCCCCAAATTAAAACAAAACCCCTTTTCTTAGATGTGCTAAGTCTCAATCTCTATCTCTTTCTCAGATAGACAGCAAAGTACCATGAGTCGAGGAGTTGGGGTTGTTGTTATTGTTTGTTTGCTGGACCATTTTCTTCGTAGCTGCTTTTCTCTTTTTTGCACCTGAAGGCATGATTGGTTATGGTGGAGTACAGACGAGAAATTTATGGATTGTGGGTTGTCTGTTTACCTCTTGTCTCGCTGTAAATCGAGGAAGAAAACTATTTTCTCTCTCTAGAAATCTCATGGGGGTGGGTGCGGCATGTGGGTGAAGTTCAAAATATTAGTCCGACTATAGAGTAAAGACAGGCGGTAGATTTGCGTGAGGCCTGTGTGTATACTATTGGGTTTTCTGGAATCTAATCGTGGCGTGGGATCAACTCATCACCATCTTTTCGGACTTTTTTATTTTATTATTATATCTTTTTATCTAAAAGTATATTTTAAAACTAAATAGAGTATTTAGATCTCATGTTTAAATTATTCTTTTTAAGAAAATGATATATATATATATAGGATTCCATCCACAAAGAACCTATTGTTGAGAAGAACCCATTTTGGTCAAATTTAGTAGAGAAGCCTACTTTAGACAATTTTTTTTTTTTTTTTTTTATAGCCGCCTAAGACAAGTTGTAGTAATTCACTTATAAAATGGGTTTCTCCCAACAATAGGTTCTTTGTGAATGGAACCCCATATATATATATATATATATATATATATATATATATATATAGTGTGTGTGTGTGTGTGTGTGTGTGTGTGTGTGTGTGTGAATATATGTATTGATCTTGGTTTTTTAAATGGTAATTTGTGAGTTACCTTTATAATCTTATCTAGTCTTGTATATTAATTTTATAATATGTATCAGGACTATGTGATAGATCATGTCACACGAATCATACAAATTGTCCCTCTCTAGAAATGCATTGTTTTAAAAAAAAAAAAATTTAAAAGTAAAAGTAAAAAATTGTGGATAGTAATTAGTGTCTGGATTTTTTAAAACTTTAATGAAGAATGTGCGGTGAAAAATCTAATATAAAAAGCTAGAAAACTGGGTTGTTGGAAATAATTTTTTGATTTTTCTTTTACATTTTTTAAAATGCCCTTCAATTTTTAATATAAATTTTATTTTATTTAATATAAATTATACGTGTGTCATCGGGTGCTGAGAAAGAGATAGAGATCGAGACTCAGCAGATCCAAGAAAAGGGGTTTTGTTTTAATTTGAGGAAAATTATTTATTCAGTTATAAATCATAATCCTTACGAAAATAAAACAACTAACCTGTGGTGCTCGAGTGGTAATTAGGTCAAAATTGTGAGTTGGAGGTCTGGAGATCAAATCTGAGTAGCAACAAATTTTTTGGGTTAAGTCCAATATTCGCCACATCATATATGCCACATGTAAAATAAAAATAAAAATACCCACATCAGATATGCCACGTGTGCCACATAGGCGTCACGTTAGCAAGTCAACGCATATCTGGCAAAATGGGCTCGAAGTCCAATTTTTTTAATATAAAAGGGCTCAAAATGCGTTGAACAAAAGAAAAGGGATCAATATCCAAAAACCCTTAAAGTTCAGTGGTCAACCTTGCATTTTACCCCTTTTTTGATTCCACATCATGGATTACTATTTTCTTTAATAATCAAACTTTGAGTTTTAAATCTCTACTTTTCTCAACTATAAAATCTCATTTATAGTATTTCTTTCCACCAATAACACAAAATTCAAAATATAACTCATATATACATTCCTTTAATCTCCACTTTTTGCCGTGTATCAAATTACTTAATAATTCTCTAACCAAATTAAAGGTATATCGATTTTCTTCTCTCTTCAACAACGTACACGCACACAAGTCTAACCCTAGCACGCGTTAAGTCTTTAATAGTATTCAATATAGTATACTGAGTGGTTTCCCACAAACAACCAACAAATTGATTTTCGTCTCGTCTACACCATTTTCACAATGAGTTAGATCGGTTACTAATTCGTATATACCTCCGCTCTCTGAAGGAATTGTTTAGCCCAGCTCGTATACATCCACTATTAAAGGGTACGGTTGCACTGCCTTAGACTTAATATTTACTCGTACATATACTCAAGAAATTGGTGATTATCAAAAAAATTTAATGTCACCAACTTACTATGATAATATAATTTCACATAAATTATTTACCATCAATAGATAAATTTCTACCCATCTTCTTTACTAATTCATCTCTATAATTTATAACAAATATATAATAATGATATATATTTATTAAACACAAGATCACTTGTTACATAGCTCATATTACCCTATGTAACACAATACTACATACCTCGTATCACATATATATTATTATTCGAACCCATCTCATGATTTAAGAATTTTATCTACTAAATTCTTATTTTAATATTTTCTAAAAATTCGAGTTCTTATAGGGATATAAGGCCGATATAACGGAGGATCTGCACTGGCAAAACCATCTGAATATGGGCCACCTGAAGGGCCAGCCCCTAAGTTGGAAGGATCAAAAGTATCCACCTCGGAAGGATCTCTATCCAAATGTCGGATGAAAAAATGCGCCCAGTCCAACTGCGGGTCTACACATCAATCATTGGTATTTTCCCGAACACAGAGTTTATAAAACCGATGATCAAAGCTAATGAAATCTACCCTTGGTAATACCTTGCGAAGGTCTAATGCCATCAACCCGAGTGTAGTTGCATTCATAAGCATACATATGAGACCCCAACTTTTTATTAATAAAATTAAATTTCCTCTAATTACTATTTTGAATAATAAGGTGTTAATTTGATATAATACTTTGGTTATGGGTGAAATGTGCAAATTTTTCAAAATAAGCAAGTCGTTATAAAATATTTATTGTTGTCGGAGAATATTCGTTTGGTCGTGGAATATTCTTGTTGTCGGGGAATATTCGCATGACGGCGTAGCCATTTGTGAGCCCCATAACAGAAAATAATCTGATGAAGAAAATGACAAGTTTGAGTTTTTATAAATAACGACGTAATTGTTACCATTAACACTGTTGGAATACCTAGTTGTTAAAATACAATAATACGCATGGTTGCACAGTAGCACACGTTATTGCATAGTATTTTTCAATTATTGATTCTTACGTAAGAAGGCACTACTCAATAAGTTTTACAGTAATTATTGTTCAATATTTTATTTTATTGATTCAATAATTGTTGCATTGATATTTTATATTATTGTTGTTTCAATAATTGTTATTGCACATTATTTCCCATTATCAAATCAATAATTCATATTATTTGAATAATATTATTAGATAGCATTATTAGCAATGTCTAAGGAAGTTCTGTCTGAGAAAGGGGTTCGGTCACCTAATTGCGCGCCAGTAAGGAGAAATCCTTATCGAAAAGCCCGCTCTTTCCTGGGAACAACCTGGTTGTCATAATTGTGATTCTGTAATATTATTTGTGAATAATTAATTATTGATTTATATGATAAGGAAATATTTATTTTATGTGGATATAAATGATGGATATAGAAATATTTATTTTGTGTGGATATAAATGAATGAATTAATGCTAAGGTGTTTTATCAGTATTTTGTCAGAATGGAGGTATTAAAAATAATCCGTATGTGGATTTTGAACATTTTCTGTTTGGAATTTGGAAAAACTTTCTTCTACAAAGTTGTAGAGAATTTAATTTCCTATGAAATGGACATAAAATTCGTATTTTTTTGATAAAGGGCTATTTATTATGAATTATTGAAGTTTCGGAATTAAATATTTTTTATAAAAAATATAGGTGGGCCCCACTTTTTGTTGGTGTGGAAAATCTGAATTTTGGTGGGCCCCACTGGTGGTGGCTGAATTTTGGTCCAAGTGGTGTGCGTAGAAAATTTTTAAAAAAATATTATTTTATTAATTTAGTCTGTTTTGGCGTTCTGGCATTTTCCTATAAATATGTGCTTAAGTTAGAATTGAAAATCACACCAGAATTATAAGTTTTCTCTCTTTATATATATTATCGAGCGTATTTTTGTGAGTATTTAAATACTTTGAGAGTTGCTATTCAGTGAAAGTTTCCTTCAGCATTACATCCGATATTCCAGTCAGAAATACTGTTCTTTTGAGGTAAGAGATGTTATTTTCTTCGTAAATGATGTTATTTCTTCAATATCATTATACCAAAATATTGGTATGAATTTTATTGTAAAATTTTAACCTTTTAATGTCGAGGTTACTATTCACGTATACAACACTATTCACGTATATGACATTATTCACGGATACAGTACTATTCACAAAGTATGATTTTTCTTGTGGAATTTCTATCTTTTCATGTCGGGATTATTATTCACATATACAACACTATTCATGTATACGACACTATTCATGAATACGACACTACTCACAAAAAAATGAAATTTTCTTTTCTTTGTCCAAGTTGTTTATTATGGTTACTATATTTGATTGTATCCATGTTTTGATCTTCATTTTTGAATTCTGCTCCGCAATTGATTATTATGGAGTATTTTTGAACTTGGATAAACCGAAGTACGAATTCCTAATCTTTGATCTTTTATATCAATAGATTCGTTTTCTTTAAGATATTTTTTATCATCCTCAGTCCTAAATGGTGATATATTTGAATATCTTTGGCCTATAGTGCAAAGATGAATGATTATCTGATAAATATCTTTGGCCGGTAGTACAAAGATGAATGATTACCTGATGAATATCTTTGGCCCGTAGTGCAAAGATGGACAGGGATTGAGATGAACATAACCAAATAGTGATACAAGTGAATATCTTTGGCCCGTAGTGCAAAGATGAATATTTGATTCAAGATGTATATTGATTGATGTTACATGGATAAAATATTGATGATGAACTTTTAAATTCATAGGTGATAGTAGATTTCATTCTTTACTAAACTCTTCTAATGAATTGTTATTTTCGCTGCGAATACTGATCTAAAACTTGTTGTCCATTATATTTTCTCTGATTTGTTGAAGCCTAACGATAATTTGTTATTCATTATCTTAGTCATAATATTCTTTACTGGGCTAGTTGAGCTCGCCCTTTTCTTTTTTGTTCCATTTTTCTTCTTAGCAAGCGAGAATATAGCAGGAACCAGTCGGGGTATAGACTGGTGGTCCTAGATAGTTGTTTTAGCAGTCCTCACTATTTTTGTAAAATAGTGTATCAATAATTATAATGAGGACTTATTTGAGTGTGGATATTATTTAGAAGATAATATTTGTATTTAAACTCATAGTTTATGTGTTGTCGTATTTTAGGCGACAATTATATTAATGAAGTTGTAGTTGTTTCTGTACCATGTATTTGGCGACTCAAAATGGATGATGTATACCTATTTTGGGGGCGTCACAATACATCTCATCAAAGGTTCATCCCCAGCGGAAATTTCATACACATTCAGCCGTTGAAGGACATTTTAATGAAGGTCAAGCAGCCTTGACATCATCAACCTTTGGCAAGTAAATCAAGCGAAGCATCGGAGGTGGTCCGATGATGTTCAATTGTTGAAGTACATTTCAGCAAACGTCAGTGTTGGTCGGAAAACCAATCACTAAACAGGCGCAAGTATACACGGTCTAACAAGTAATACAGTGATAAGTAGAGTGTCGTACCCACGAGGACCTATCACTAATATTTACCAAATACCGACTTTGTACGCTTAAGTCTTATTCGAACAAATATTAATGGAAGTGTGATTAATCTAAGTATAACTAATTATCAAAGCAAGTAAATGGAAAACGAACGGTAATCGAAGGAATTACAAGCTAAGGGTACAACTTCACCCTACACAGGCATTCTGTGGAACACCTGACGTGTTATGCGTCATCAAACTTCCTACCCTTCTCTCTTTGGTCTTAATGGTCACGTCATCAAATAGAACTTGGCACCCTATTTACCTCTCAGTTCCCTTCAAGCTAGGTCAAAAACAAGTCTTTACTACCTTGAATCGAGGTCGCATATGCCTGCAAGTAATAAACCTATGGGTGGCTGCATGCCAAAGCTGATTCATGTAAATTGTCCAATTTTTCCCTTGAAAGTCAGAAAAGTCCTGTAAAGTCTTGCAATACATTAGTTAAGCATAATAACACTATAATCATATAAAACTATATAAAATCTACAAAGATCAGGCAACTATTAAAGCCATAAAGTATCAGATTCGCGGGTATAAATCCCACTCATTAAATACCCCAAAACTTAAGTCTTTGTTTGTCCTCGAGCAAACTACCTAACACAAAACTAACAATAACAAAACACACGCGAAAGAAAAATATAACTTTATATTAGTATCATGGCTTCTAAGCTCAATCATAGCTATTCCAAGAGAATAGGGAAATACAGATATGAGTAAGGGTTCATTCAATTTCAAGCATAAGATTGTATTTGATCCAGTCTATGTGTTTGTGTGGAGACCAACCGTCCTAACAAATCATAACTTAAATAAGGTCGTACAGTCGATTATTAATACTAATATGCACACTCCGTAACTTAAACATTCAACAAGCATTAAAAAGAAGACACAAGAACAGGAAAGGATCAAAAGGTTCTAGCATGAAGAAAGTAAAATCTAACTCGGACAGTAATTAATTACCTTAGGCTATTCAGAACTACCCATTAATGAGCTTTTGATCAATGACTCCAAAGCCAGATGACTTTAGGGCACTATGTGTAGAACACCCCTAAGAATCTAATAACTCGAGCAGCAAAGGCCACGTAATCAACATAAGCCAAATTAGACTTTACGAAAACTGAAGATTATTAGGCGAGTGCATTTTATGCTCCATCTCAATATCAGTCCTGCGTTTATTGTGACAACCCGAGAAATTAGAAAATTATTAAAATCTTAAATGATTGGTTTAAGGTCAAATAATAGACCTAGACAGAAAATAAGTGTATGTGTTTGATGTTTTCAGAAAGGAATTTTGAGGATTTAAAATTTCTTTTAGTGAATTATTCAGGATTAAGGGTATGTGTGTATATATTCCGTGATTACGGTATTATGTGTATGTAATGTGGTTAAGGGTCAAGTGTTGACCAGATAAATTATATCTCATGTCAAACCCTAATATTATTAGAACGTCAACGCTCAGCTTATAAAATTATTACGATTTATAAGAAACCCTAGAAATCTACATGGAAACCCCTAATTTCGATCATCGAATCCAAAAATCCTAATTCAAAGATTTGAAACCCTAATTTGGGAAGTCAAAGGCTAAATATAATGGCTTAAGTATTTGTGATTATATATTAGGACAACCCTAATTGTTAAATTAGAAATCCTAATGTTTTGTATAAAAACCCTAAGGGATTAAAAGTTATGTGTGTAATGAATATGAATATTATGTGTTTGTTTGTTTATTATATAAACAAATAAAATAAACTAATGTAATCTTAATTATATATTAAGAATGAATGATTGAATAACTTACGAGTTATGAGTTGGGGGAAATAATAGTATTTAGATATATACTAACTCTAAGAGATTTATTTTATACATCTCAGTTAATTAATTTTATAACCTAATTTTAGCAAGTCTAATTGGGTTAAGGAAATAAATGTGCATGAGTAAGGATTTAAGTTATAATTGAGGAAAATGAAAACCCTAATTTAATGATTTGGGTTGGAAAAGAATTAATAGTTTTGGACTATGTTAATTTACATGGCCCAAAGAATTAAATTTTAAGTCCAATATATTATTTATTGATAGCCAAAAGATGGAAATGGTGGCCCAAATTTAAACCCAATTAAGGAGGGACATATTGGACATTTGGTATACTAAATAAGAATTAAAAAAAAATCAATTATTGATATGGAAATGTCCATTTTACCCTTTTGTCCCATTTTGGTGAATTATGGCTAGAGAATCCTATGTAATCTTGCAAAATCTTGCAAATTATTGAAGGGGGAATAATTATAACCTAGCATGTGACTTATAGCTCAATTATCAATCATCTAGAATTTACTAGATTCCTTGAATTATAACTTATATAGATTAAAAGTGAGAAAAGCCTCACTTTAATTATCAAACTTGTCCAAGACTTAGAGAGGGAGAAAGAGAGAAAGAGAGAAGGGAGGAATGGCATTATGAGAGAGTGAGAAGAGATACCATTCGGCAGCTCCAAGAGGAGAAGGAGAAGAAAACTTTGATCTTCATACACCTCAAGATCCATCTCATATCTTTGAAGAAGAAAGAAAATCAAGCAAAGGTATAAACCCTTTTTGTTTATGTAATTTTTGATGGTTGTAAATCAAACCTTGAATCCATAGTCCTACACTCAAAAACCTTAGATATATGTGTTTAGTAGTTAACCTAAGTGGTAGAACTCAAAAATCACGTTTCTAAAAGTCGTGGTGTTGATTTATGTGAAAACAGTCCCGTTTCTAGGAACTGTTTTGGATCAGTCCGTAGCAGGGGCATTTTCGTCCCCTTTTTGTGCTTTATAAATTCTGGAAAATTTTGGGGTGTTAATATCAGTAGATATGCAGGTTGTGTAAAAATATGAGAATTTTTGGCCATACGGTTTGAGAAATATGGATTTTACGGTGAAGGACCCCAAAACTGTTTTTTTGGCCAAAACATTGCTGCCACAAAACGGAAATTTCGGGGTTAGCTAGCCTGCTCTAAAAATTCTGGGCTTTTGGTATGTTATAGTACACTCAATAAGCTTTCCATAGACTCCAAAACGGACTAAATCCGACATCGGAGGAGAGAGTTATGAAATTTCTCCCAAACTACTCAAAGGTAAGAAAAACTGTTAGAGCAACAGTTTTAGCAGCCACTTCCGGGCTAAATTCCGAGAGCTTAACATGTCCAAATATGGATTGTGATAGATGAAAACTGTAGTTCGGAAAGTTACGAATCCAACAAAATTGACGGATCGTTAATCGAGTTACAGATCTCGCTTTATATAAGTTTTAGCAAAGGACTCTTAAACTGTTTTATGACAAAAAGTTGCTGTCCAAGAAATGGTAGGGGCTGTTTTGGAAACTTAAATTGTGAAATAAATTCTGGCCTTTTGGAAAATGAAAATATATGGTATTAAGTACCTCGTGTCCAAAAATGAGCTAATTCCGCTTAAAACGACCAAGTTATGACCATTTCAATTTTGTGATTTTCTCGATGTAAATCGCTATAACCGGAGTTCTACAACTCTCGATTGCCACGAAATTTAAAATGGAGCATCACGTTAACATATATAAGGTTATGTCAAAAGATGGGCATCTCTCGGAGTTAAGCACGAGGTAGCTAATTTTCTTAAGTCACGCACTAATTCTGATTTTTGAAAAATAGAATTAATGCTTTAAAAATCATATAAAAATGATTTATGTGTTATAAAAATATTCTAAGTTATAAACTATAACTTTTGATATTTTGTCATGAAAATATTAATATTTTATTATTAATATCAATTATCGGATAATGATTTTAAGTGTTTAAAATCATATAAATGTGATTTTAAGGTATTAAAATACCGTGAAATATTATACATTATATTATAATATTATGTAATGATTTTTATTAATATTTGATATTAAATAGATATTAATGATTAAAGAATTATGTGGTATTTAATTCATTTAAATACGTTATTAATGATCGGAAAATTTAGATAAATGATATTAATTATCTGAAAAATATTTCGAGCTTATGAAAATCATTTAGACTGATAAGAAAATTATCTGTGATATCGTCAAGTGTTTAGGCAGAGTTTAATTAAACTTAGACTCCTTAAATTGTCCGACTAGACCGTCGGGATGATAGAATTGTACCGATTTCAACTCGGACTGAAATAGTTTGACTTGAAGCTATGTCTTATGTGTATAAGAGACTGATAAGATTATGTGGTAATATGTTTAAGTTATTTTATAACTGTGATGATATTATTCTAATACTGGAGATCTATATTATTAATATTAGGTCTTCGGGAAAAGCTTATTATATTGTGTTACGGTAATCAATCTGCAGGCAAGTTTTTCAAGTTCTTTTTACTTAAACTCTTTTAAGAGTGGTTTTAGCACGATATGCTTATGAATTGTACTCATACATATCAGATGTATTCATCGTGTATGAAAGGTCGATCACCTTCATTACCACCGACCTCAGATATAATTGTTATGTTCATTTTCAATGTTCATTCAGCTTTGAAATTTTGTTCATGCTAATTCACAACTACATTGTGAAGGATAGCCAGCTTATTATTCAAACTCTTTCAATCATGATATATCTTTACCTTGTTTTTTTTAAACTTGTTGGGCAACTTTCATGCTCACCCTTGCTATATCATGATAAAACATTGCAGATAAGGCGAATACGGCCAGATACGGAAAAAGGATAATGCCAAGTTCAGCTTGGGATAGAATGTGAAGTTAAGTTGTAAAGTATGTTGAAGAATAGTATTGTCATGTGCTAGATAGTTCATGATTGTGTATAAGTGAAGGTTACTCAATTCTGGGGAAATGTGTGTAAAGTTTAATGTATAAACAATCTATGTTTATATCTTCCGCAAACAGTTGTAGAATGATTGTACCGAATCCGCGGTGATTTGGGACCCAGATTCGGGGACGCCACATTTATGGGCGAGTGCATTTTACGCTCCATCTCGACCCACCGTAAGACTTTCGATATTCAATCTTCTTCTATTTTTATTCTCATTACATTTTTATTTTATTTTTTTTAATATGTCGACATGCCAGAATCCAAGATCAAAAACTGTATATGCGGCTAAGTCTTTTATTACCTTATAACAATGAAAGTTTATAAGAGTGAATATACTTTCAAAGCAATAAACACACAAACTAAATTCGAAAACATAACTAGTTAACAGAGTTGGTCGGTGCTTGCTAAGAAGGACGGATCAATAACAATCTAAACTTATTGATTGAACAAACCCCTAGCTCATACATGCTTGGCACGACTCTAAGAGATAGACATAATTACTTGGCGCTTGTCATTAGACACAATAAAAAATTAATGATAAATATAACACCCTTGCTTAATAGCAGCTCAAAATAGGGTAATAGGCCATTCACATGGCACAAGCATCTAAATCTGTAAAAGTCCCAAAAAGATGGCTATAAACCACAAACGTGTTAATTATAATCAAAACATTAATAAATAATAACCAAAAACAGTTCATGGCATCCATAATAATAAAAATCCAAAACATAATCCCGCAGTTCAAAACGACTACACCACAATACTGAACAAAAACAAAAGCAAAGTATTAAATATGGCAACCTAACATGGCAATAGACAAAAATAAAAAGATTATAAACCATAACACCCACAAACCTAAGGTGAGAAATGCCCTCATTGCTAAACATATATGAATTTATACAAGAGGGCTTCCTTGAAGATCGCTTACTCGGCAGCAGCATCGTCCTCATTAGCTTCGGTGGGCGGTGATGGTGGAGGGTATGGTGGGAATACAGGAGGCTCTGGGAACTAGTATGGCATGAACTCAGCATTCTCACCACAATAATCGATGTATATGCTCTGCATTGTGTTGACCACTCGACATCATCGCATCGCTATGTCCCGCCTCCGGGCCATTCTTTATGATGTGCCTCTCATCGCCTCCGAGCCTCGGCGTCGTGCTTCTGATGCAACAAGGTGAGGGATGCCATGATCTCTACCAGTAGTCCCTGTGAAGTTGGGCCTTCGCCTTGTGGCTGCGAGGGCTCGGGCTCTGCTGTAGGAGGTGGCTCAGTAGGTGGCCCATATCCTTCGCCTCTAACATGAGAATCTTCCTCGTCCCACACATTGAAGCGTGAGATGGTCTGATGGTCAATAACTAACATGGGCGGCAAGGCTATCTCTTCTGGCCCACAACGGATACCTGCCCTCTTGTACAGTCGGGTGATCAAGGAAGGATGTGGAAGTCCCGAAGCGATGGTGCTCTTGATTGCCTTTATGATGGACTCATGTATGAGAACTCTGATATCTATGTCTAGGCCCGTGACAATGGAGAATAAGAAGATCGATCTATCCTTAGTCACGTCGCTCAGCTGATGAGTCGGGATTATGTTGGCACAAATAAAGTTGAACCATGCCTTACCATAGCGACTGAGCGCAACATGAGGGAAATTGGTCCTCTCACCCGTGTAGTCATTTATCTTCCATGTAGTCCTAGGCTTGCAGAGCCTCCTAATAATAGTCTCGAGGTCATAGTTGCGGAGTCTCGACTCCATATAGTCTCGACCCTCGAAACCAGGCATTGCGAATAGTTCATTGATGGCTTGGCTTCCAAATGCCACTGACTGCCCCCTAACTTGGACAACATGAGGACCCTCGGGACTAGCATTTGCATAAAATTCGTGGACCACAGACACGATGGCTGACTCAGGTGGCTTAGTTAAATGCACCCACTGGCGTCCCGCAATCATAGCCACTAACTCGTCATCCTTCGTCTTGTCGGGCCTCAAACCCCGCTCAGGAATCAAATTACGTGCGGTAAAAGAGCTTTTATATCTTTTCCATGCCTCCTCATTCATGAATTTGGTGTTGTCCCATGTTGTTGGTGCTGCAGACGATGACCTGCCGATGCTTAGTCGTTATCGTTTTGAAGCCATTCAGATTTCACAGTAATTGGCTTGAACACAAATAGAAGACTGAAGCACACACTCCCCCAAACTTAGGCTCAAATATCGTAACAAATTCCAATGTCAAAATAGCCCAATTCAGTAAACTGTTTGGTTCAGATAATTTCTTATATACCTTGCGTGCGTTCTTAAAACCAAACTTGGACAGCCTTTGGTAGCAATTTCTCAATCCGGATTTCCATTTGTGGAAATCATCCAAATTAATAAAGAAAAACCAACCCAGACAATAACAACAACTACTATTTATGATAGGATGAAAACCCCAAAATACCTTGTTGGACAACCCTAGCAGTGGCAGTCGTCTGGACAGACCTTAGTTGTGTAGTCGATTGGGGCCAATTTGTATGTTGGTGAGTGTAGAGAAGAAATTGACTGGATTGTTGAGGAGTTGTGCTACTCGATCAACTGCTAAGGATGTTAGGGTGGGGCGATGGTTGGTGAGCTTAGGCTCCTTAGTGTTGCTGAATCTGTCAAGAAAGAGGAGGGGCGTTGGGCATAACTGCTGGCCATAATCTATTTTTAAAATGAATTTCGCTTCATGCTACTGCACTACCGGCCTTTTTTTGCGTTGGCGCTGTGCATGAAAGTTAGCCGAATGTTGGTCTCATCCTTGGCGTTGCGGCGCGAGGTCTTCTTTATTCCTTGGCGCCAGACGGAGTTAGGAAATTTGGATCATGACCATAGCTATTGCGACGCGAAGTTCTAGTGTATATCTTTGGTATTATGCGCTAACTTTGTATCTTGGTTTTTCCCTGCACAAATTAAACCATGTATTAGCCACCATATTAAGAAATATATATATATATATATATATATTAACCTAGAAAATAACTAGCTTAACTATACTACTATATATAAAATAGCAACACAAAAGGAAAGCATGTTGTCTTCATTCTATAGTCACAAAAGCATGCATCTGAGATTATAATTAAACTAGTAGCAATGTGAACACACTAAAGCAAAAAGACTAAATATAAACTAGACATAAGTAAGAAAAATAGATAGAATTTTATACTAAGATGGGGGTGCCTCCCCACCAAGCGCTTGTTTTAAAGTCGTCGTCTTAACTATACCGATGCCGCTCAATCCGGCTCATAAGCGAAAATGACCATTTAATGCCACTTATTCATCAATTCCTTTAAATATTTGGTAGACATGGATGATTGATCATCCTCATTTTCTTCACCCATCGACACGAAGAATCTTTCACCATTGGACTTATCCACTAATTCACCTTGTTTGTCAATTTGAAAGCGTTATTTATGCGCTAGTGGGCCCTCAAGGGTTTCCACAGTCGTGAGCGTGGTTTCTGGTTGTTGATTAGTCTTGACAGTAAAACCACTGTTGATCCTTTTTTCTCTAACTTCAAACTCCACCGGTTGGATAGTTTGCACCATGATGTCTCCCTCAACTACTTTGTAAGACTCATCGCCTTCTCCTTGTGTATCCACCGTGTAATGCTCTACTGCTTCATCATTGAGAACAATTATGACTGGTAGTTTGCCTTGTGGCAGATTGGTGATCGCATTGATGAGTTATCCCAATTGATTTTTAAGGCTTTGCAATGCGGCTTCTTGGCCTGCCATCCGAACCTCATTTTTCTCAATAAAGTTGGTGAGAAGCTCTTCAAGCCTTTTCTCTTCTTCTTGTGTTTAGTACTCAAAAAAGCTCTAATTGGGTCGAGACGTCACCTGGTATTGCGACAGAGACTGATATTCAACTTGATTCGGATAGGAGTAATTCCAATCTTGATATTACTCTTGACTGTAGTCCCAAGAGTTTGGATAACCCTAAAAATTTGGATGATAGGGATTCAGTTCAATGTCAGCTCGTTCCTAAAGGTAGGCAGACTGAGTGGGTTGACACTCAAGATTGTCAAAAAAACTCAAGAAATTTGTAATTTGAACTTACAATTGTTGGAGTCCTTCTTCTGAGCTTGGTTGTGTCGTCCTCTCATAAGGCCATTGATAACAATGATCGTCCATAACTTGTAAACTTAAAAACAAAAAAGGAAGATCAAACAAATAAATGAAATATTTATATAAGTTTAAATTAAGACTAAATTGATTTAAATCAATATTGAACAATATTAGAATAATAGTTCCCTGGCAATGGCGCCAAAAACTTGTTGGTCAGAAAATCGATCACTAAACACGCAAAAGTATACGTGGTCTAACAAGTAATACAGTGATAAGTAGAGTGTCGTACACACGAGAAACTATCACTAATATTTACCATATACCAACTTTGTATAGCTTAAGTCTTATTCGAACAACAATTAATGGAAGTGTGAGTAATCTAAGAATAACTAATTATCAAAGAAAGTAAATGGATAACGAATGGTAATCGAAGGAATTACAAGTTAAGGTTATAACTTCACCCCACACATGCATTCTATGGAACACCTGACGTGCTATGCTTCATCAAACTTCCTACCCTTCTCTCTTTGGTCTTAATGGTCACAACAATTTGTCGACCGAGAACACATAGGTGCTCATACACCTTTGTCGAGGTATGCACAAATATATTCTTTCCATATCCACCCGATAGGGAATAGAATAGAAAAGAACGTCCAAGCTAGATACAATCCTACACATGTCTATGCGAATTAATCATAACAAGGATTTAAGCATAAGTTTTCAAATAGGTCGCACGTGGCACACGAATATATGTCTATTTTATGCAGAACTGATGCAGTCGAAACCCATAATCACATGTCAATATATTTAGGTGTAAATCTATAATCCTTCTTTTAATATTATATAGATTACCAAAATCATCACTAATATCTTAGCGAGAATCATTAAGCATGAATATTTTAAACCAAACCATATGGTGCCAACCAAAGAGATAATACAGTCGATTTAAATAACAAAGGGTTTCATTATAACCTTAGAGCCAATACTCAGTTCATAGCTATTGAACAAAATATAAGTAGCAATAAAGACAACATTTATGGATTACAAAATCAGAGGAAATAAATTGATAAGAATAAACTCTGTCGAGGATCTTCAGTCTCCAAGCATTTTGCTCCTTCCAAGCTCTCTAATCCGTGTAGCTCACTACTCTTGTTGCTCCAAGGAAATTCCAGACTTTTCCCTAAACTACCTAATCTATATTTACAAACATTAACTAAGAACTAGAGAGAGAAAATACAAAAGAGGAAGAAAATACACTATTCTATCCTAAGCTATGCTATTCTCTGAGTTCTCACATATGCAGAGCTTGCCTCCCTATTGATCTCTCAGTCCCCTTCAAGCTAGGTAAAAAATAAGTCTTTACTGCCTGGGAACCAGAGGTCGCGCCGCGGCGTGGGCAATAGACCTATTGGTGGCACTGTGGCGCCAGTGTATTTGAATTGTCCGATTTGTCCCCTAAAAGCTAGAAAAGTCATGTAAAGCCCTGCAATACGTCGGTTAAGCCTAATAACACTATAGTCATATAAAACTATATAAAATCTACGAAGATCAAGCAACTGTTTAAGCCATAAAGTATCCGATTCGAGGGTATAAATCCTACTCATCAGTCAGGCAGCCTTGATGTTTTTTAGCCATTGACAAGTAAATCCAGCGAAGCATCGGAGGTGGTACGATGATGTTAGCCGTTGAAGGAAATTTCAACAAAGGTCAAGCAGCCTTGACATCATCAACCATTGACAAGTAAATCCCATGAAGCATCGGAGGAGGTCTGATGATGTTAGCCATTGAAAGACATTTCAACGAAGGTCAAGTAGCATTAACATCATCAGTTGTTGGCAAGTAAATCCAACGAAGCATCAGAGGTGGTCCGATGATGTTAGCCATTGAAGGGAATTTCAACGAAGGTTAGGTAGCTTTGACGTTTTTCAGTCATTAGCAAGTAAATCCAGCGAAGTATCGGAGGTGGTCCGATGATGTTCAGCCATTGAAGTACATTTAAACAAAGGTCAGGCAGCCCTGACATTTTTTAGCAATTGGCAAGTAACTCCAAAGAAGCCTCAGAGGTGGTCCGATGATGTTAGCTGTTGAAGGACATTTCAACGAAGGTCAGGTAGTCCTGATAACACAAAATATTGGCAGTAACTCCAACAAAGAGCTTGAAAGACCTGGAAATACAACCTAAGGAAAACCATCCTCATCGAGGAGGATCGATGATGGAATCTGTTATACAAATCTTCAGTAGACATAACATAATTCCCAAGGAGTCTTTCGCACATGAGAAGAATTTCTTCGGTGGAAATCCTGCAGTGAGGATTACGGACATCATAGATAACCCCAATGTCAACGTCTTCTGGTCTCATTCATGGAGCAACCTCCATTCCATCTTTCATGCACTTAGCATAACATTCGCATCATGTTGCATTACATTTGCATCATGATTATCTTGTCATGTTTCAAGTGTCTAGCAATCTTTATCCTATCCATGCCATTATATTTCATGAATATGATAAAGAGGGGCATTTGTAGACACTCAAAATTTTACATCCTTGTTACTAACCTTGCAGGAGGGAAAGATCAACTTCCAGAGATAACCCTGGAAGTCAAATCAGCTTAATCCGAGAGACAACCCCAGGATACTCAGTTTTCAATCTCGTTGATAATCCTGAGTTATTCAGTTATAGTCCTGGAGACAACCTCGGGACACTCAGTTCCAACCCCAGAGATAATTCGAGAGGTTAAGGCACCTTAGAGATAACTCTGAGGACATCCAATACTCACAACAGCCCTATCTTAGAGATAACCCTGAGCAACGACTACTACATCTGTATAGAGCCGGAGATTACCCCGGTGAGGGGCAATCATCATTTTTCCTCCTCAATACTACATCCATGTTGTCTCAACATCATTTCATCCCACGTTTCATATAGAAGTTTCCCACAAGAACCATAGCTCAAAATCCCGAGTGACTACTACACATGACAGTACACCAGATATAATTTAAAGACTTGAAGATCTGGTCATAGACCAATCTTTCTGGCTTTGTACAACCTCTTATTCCATGGTATTGTGTAGCTCTCGACAACAGGATTCTGAAAAGGTATAGCACGCCTCCATCGGATGCCCAGATTGAAAGTTATGAATGTTTAAGCGGACAACGCGTTGCATGATTGCACGTACTTCGAGACAACGGGACACATATGGCTCCGGGCAACCTGGACAGCAGCAGGTAGACCTGCGGCTGCTATGGGTAGACCCGTGGCCATCTAGTCTATAAATAAAAGCCTTTGGGTTGGCCATTTTAAGAGAAAGAAGAGCGAGGAAACCCTGTCCATTTTAACTCATACACACTTCTAGAGTGCTCTAAACTGAGTGATTCTTCTTTCTAAACACTAGCTCATGTTTTGCTACATACTAAAATTTAAGCTATGGAAACCGAGTTTTCAGGCGTCAAAAGTTATTTGAAGTCTTCTTGGCAGCCCACTTTAAGATATTTTAGATTTTTAAGCTTTTTATCACTTCTGTATATTTATATCTACTCATGTTGAGAGTCGGGTCATGTAGGTATGCCCGGATCATCGATACGTGGCTTTTTATTGCTTATATATATATATTATCAAACTATGCTTCGATTGAACCCGAATATAATATTTAGAGCGTTTACTACTTTTGTATATATAAATTTCTTTGCATCAAACTCTGTTTGATTGATCCCGAATATAATATTCAGAGCGTTTACTGCTTTAATATATATATATATATATAAATACTTATATATATATATATATATATATATATTGTTACCGAACTTTGTTTGGTGGAGCCTGGATGTACATTCGGTGCGTATACTACTTATATATATATATATACATTCCTATCAGGCATAGACTTAACTTTGTGGTCTTTTACCGCTTTTATATATATATATAATTACATTTTAAGTCCTGCCTAGAGTCTACTTTGTCACAGTTCGAACTTTGTTCGGTTGAGCCTTGATATAACACCGGTGCTCCCCATGGTGATATGCTCGGTTGGATATACTTTTTGTCTAACAGTTCTTGTAGTTGCACCATCAATTCCTTCATCTCTACCGGAGCCATACGATACGGGTCCTTCGATATTGGGACAGTTCCTGGCCCCATGCCGATCATGAATTCTAATTCCCTATCTAGCGGAAGTCCTGGCAAGTCATCTGGAAATACGTCTCCAAAGTCTCTAACGACTAGTATCTCCTCTAATTTTGGACTCTCCTTTTGTGTATCGACTATATAGGCTAAATACCCTACACAACCTTGTCTCAACAACTTCCCGGCCTGCATCATCGTCAGACAACTCGCTTGTCTAGGCGACTTGCTACCATGAAATACAACCTTCAATCCTTGGCAATGGATACCTGTTCTTAATTGTGACCTTGTTTAATTCTTTATAATCAATGCAAAGTCGCATCGACCCATCCTTCTTCTTGACAAACAACACTGGTGCTCCCCATGCAGATACGCTCGGTTGGTTATAATTTTTGTCTAACAGTTCTTATAGTTGCACCATCAATTCCTTCATCTCTACTGGAGCCATACGATATGGGGCCTTCATCATTGGGGCAGTTTCTGTCCCCAAGTTGATCACGAATTTGAATTCCCTATCTAGCGAAAGTCTTGGCAAGTCATTTGGAAATATGTCTCCAAAGTCTCTAGCAACTGGTATCTCCTCTAATTTTAGACTCTCCTTTCGTGTATCGAATATATAGGTTAAATACCCTACAAAACCTTGTCTCAACAACTTCATGTCCTGCATCATCGTCAGACAACTCACTTGTCTAGGCGACTTGCTACCATGAAATATAACCTTTAATAGGGTCATAAGGTTTACACAATTCCTTTGGCAATAAATTATCGCCCCATAATTGAGTAGACAATCCATTCCCAAAATAAAGTCAAATTCCCCAACTCTAATCGGGATTAGATCTACCATCATATCGTAGCCCTTAATGTCCACCCACCAGTTCTTGTGTACAAACCTAATAAGAATTACTTCTCTATTCACAATCTCTAAGTTCAAAGGGTAAACTAATTCCTTTTTAGGTAAATCAAATTCTTAGCAAAATCGTCGGATATAAATGAACAAGTAGCACTCAAATCAAATAATATGTAAACATTAACATTATTGATCAGAATGACACCTAACACCACATCTCGGGACTACACAGCATCTTGAACGGTCATGTTGAAAGTTCTGGCAGTGGGTCGGTTTGGTGGCGTAAGTCCAATGATAAACAAAGTGCTACCACTACTGTTTCACTTTCTTCCACCTGCTCCTGCTCCTCCTGCTACTTTCTTGTGACAATCCCTAGCCAGATGATCCGTTGACCCACAAGTAAAACAATCCCACTTTTTAGGGTTAGGGAAATTTGGTGCTATGTGGCCTTCCTTACCACAATTGTAGCAAACCCTTTTCCCTTTCATGCATACCTCAAGGTGATTCTTCCCACAGGTAGGACAAGCCTCCACCTTTTTCTTCTGACTTCCTTCTTGATTCCCAATAGACATAATATCATTCCACTTCCTCTTCTGACTATGACCACCACCACTATTGCTACCATTAGCTTTGTTATTCTCACCTTTATAATTCTTCTTCTTCTATTATTGGTTATACCTGGTCAGAGCATTGCTTCCACCTTCTGCAATAATTGCTTTCTCCAAAACTCCAGCAAAATTTTTCAATTGGAACATTGACACATTAATGTACAACCATGGCTTCAACCCCTGTTCAAACCTCCTAGTTTTCCTTTCATCCGTATTCACCTGATAAGTTATAAACCTAGCCAACTTGTTGAATTTTGCGGCATATTCTGGCACCGTCATATTTCCCTACTTCAATTCCAAAAACTGAACCTCCATCTAGTTCTGAGAGCTTATTGGGAGATACATCTCAAAGAACATCTCCTTGAACCTATCCCATATGATCATACCTTGTCTTTCTCTAACATTGTTCGCCTGCTACCAGTAACTGGCCACTGACTTCAGCATAAACGTTGCAAAGGCGGTCTTCTGATCATCATTGACCCTTGAAACGTCAAATACCTTCTCCATTTCTATAATCCAGGTCTGAGCCTCGACCGGATTCATAGATCCCCTAAACTATGGTGGTCCTACCACCTTGAAATCCTTAAATGAGGTAGCTTGAGCTTGCGGCTGATTCACAAATTCTCCATGTAGACACTCAAAATTTTGCATTCCTGTTACTAATATTGCAGGAGGGCAGAATCGTCTTTCAGAGATAACCTTGGAGGACAAGACAGTTCCAGTTCTGGAAATCACACCGGAGAAGCCTTTTCTATCTCGGAGATAACCCCGAGTAGTGCAGTTGAAGTTCCGAAGATAATAGTAGAAAAGCTCCTTTAAACCCTTGCAGTTAGCTTCAACCTCGGAAATAACCCCGAGGCACTCAGTCCCAAACCCGGAGATAACCCCGGGAGGTCAGGCACACCTTAGAGACAACCCTGAGGACATCTAGTACTTGCAAAAGCCCAATATCAGAGATAAACATGAGCAACGACTACTTTATCGGCCCAAATCGGAGATAACCCTAGTGAGGGGCAAAATAATCATTTTGCCACCTCGATCCCACATGTGCGCCGTCTCAACATATTTCAACATACATTCTACACAGCAGTATCCTATAAGAACCAAATAGCTGCAATCCTGAGTGACTACTACACAAGACAGCACACTGGATGTAATTTAAATATTGAAGACCAAGGGCATGGTGCCATCTTCCTAACTTCTTACAACCTATAATGCCATGTCATCTGTGTAGCTCTTGACAATAACACTCCATAAAAGGTCATATACACCTTGATCGGATGCCTGAATTAATGTTCTAAAAGTTCGAGCGGATATCACGTTGAACGCGTGCATGTACTTCGAGACGGTGGGACCCATGAAGCCCGGGGCACCCTGGGTAGTCGCTGGTGCATCTGCAGCTGCCATAGGTACACATGCGGCTCCCCCCTCTATAAATAGAGGGCTTGGGGTGACCATTTTGTAAGACAAAACGACGAAGAAGCCCTGTCCAATTTGCTATGTACACACTATAAACTGATTGCTTTATCATTTTAAACACTTGTGAGCTCATATATTGTTATATTTTTACTGGTGGGAACCGAGTGTTCATCCATTTAAAGCTATAGAAGTCTTCTTTGGCAGTCCACTGTAAGCCTTCTTACACCTTTCAAAGCCTTTTCTCCACATTTTGCACACACCGTTCTTCACATTAAGAGTCGTGTTGCGTGTGTATGCCCGAACTTCGGTTCGTGGCTTTTATTTCGTTCAATATATACACATATATAAACTGTTATCGGACTCTGTTCGATGAGCCTAGATTTTATATCCAGAGCATTTACTACTTTTATATATATATATAAATACTTATATATATATATATATATATATATATATACATTTTTGTAAGGCCTGGAGTTTACTTCGTGGCCTTTTACTATTTTATTTACATTTCATCCGGCCTGGAGTTTACTTCATGGCGGTTGATCGTATTTATTGCTTTATTTACATTTCTGATCCTCCATGGATGTGAGATCCCAAAATTATGAAATGAAAGTATTTAATTTTCTTATAATTATTATTTTATTTAGTAAATGGTTAAATTGAGAAAGGGTTAAAGTTAAGGGTGATATTTGAAAATTTTACAAAGTAAGCAAGTTGTTATTCGTTGTTTCAGGGAATATTCGATTGGTCGGAGAATATTCGTTTTCACATGGAATATTCGTACGACGGCATAATCATTGGTGGACCTCACAACGGAAGTATAGTCGTATTTAGAAAACGACAAAATTATCTTTTTATAAAAATAACAGCGAAAGTGTTATTGTTAAAACTGTTGAATTACCCTAGAGTAAAAATACAAGAATCTGGCGGGTTTCATAGTAGCACTTTCGCTTTATACTCAATTATTGCTACAGAATTGCCGATCATATCTCTCATATATTATTGATTCAATTATTGTCACAAGATCATCCGTGATAATATGTTATATTATTAAATCAATAATTGAGACGACAAAGTTATTCCTATTATTATTTGCAATATTGACAATGTCTAGAAGTTCTGTCAATGAGAGGTTAGATAATCAAATTGCGCGCCATAAAGAGAAATCCTTATTGGAAACCCCCCTATTTCCTGGGAACGAACTGGTTGTTAAATATTGTGAGTTATAATATTAATGATGAATAAGTTCGTGTTGATTAAAGATGAAATTGATAGTTCCATTGTGTGGAAATTATTAGTGTTAGTGGAAATCGACATTTATTTCGATAATAATTGATGTCTGGAGGTTATATTGACCAATCGGGTAATTCACTGGATAAATGAGCAAGTGAAAATCGACATTTATTTCGATAATAATTGATGTCTAGAGGTTATATTGACCAATCGGGTAATTCACTGGATAAATGAGCAATTAATTGCTATTAATTCACATGTTTATAACTATGTGTTCACATGTGTGTACTATAGATTCACATGATTTACTATTAGGGGAGTTGGGGGCAAGATTGATAATACTTGCATGACTAAATTAAAAATGGAGGTATAGATGAAGGTACTATACTGTAATTAGATTTTTTTCACATGATTATACTATTGATTCACATGATTTACTATTGATTCACATGATTTACTATTAAGATTGATAATACTTGCAGGACTAAATTAAAAATGAAGAAAAAGAGGAAGGTATTATACTGTAATATTTCGAGCCCCAAAATGTGCAATTATTGAAACTATATTTTCCTATAAATAGAAGCTCATTCTTCTTTCATTCTCACAAATTTAGTAAGTCTCACAAGAGCAATTATTATAGAGAAATTATAGAAAGAAAGAAGAAGAGAAGTCTTCTACCTCACTATTCCAGTATCCAGTTTTCTTCTAAGGTAAGGGGTATTATTTCTTTCGTATTCATGAAGAGAGTTATTTTTTTTCAATACTCGTAATGATTGTTATTCCATTCTTTATTATTTTCTTGAATAACTCGCCTCACGCTTGACTACCGCATGCATGGTGAATTCTTCATTATTCCATTCTTTATTATTCGCTGGAATAACTCTCGCTCACGCCGACTACAACATGCATGGTGAATTCTTCCATTATTCCATTCTTTATTATTCTGTTGAATAACTCGCTCACGCCAACTACCACATGCATGGTGAATTCTTCTGTTTTTCCATTCTTTATTATTCTGTTGGAATAACATGTCTACGCGGACTACCGCATGCATGGTGAATTCTTCTTTTATTCCATTCTTTACTATTCTGTTGGAATAACCTGTCTACGCGGACTACGTTATGCATGGTGAATGACCCTTCGTATTAATTCCTTATTAAATTGTGAAAATGATTTGTCTACGTGGATTACCGCATGACGGGTGAAAATCCATTTGCAGTTTCATATATTCTATTATACTCAGTTGGTTAAAGTTTTGGCTACTATACTCCATGAAATTAGTAGAACATCCTTGATATTTGTGCTTCATCCAGTATCTTTTTATGAAAATATTATTCTGAGCTTTGTTGATAATTATTGATCTTTTCATGCCAGGGTACTATTCACGAGTTACTATTCAGGGGGTACTATTCACAGGGTACTATTCATGGGGTACTATTTACCCAAAAAAAATACATTTATTTTCTGTCCAAATTAGTTTTGGTACATGAATGTTATTCTTGAATTTTACTCCACAAAGCAGTATCATGTTGACAATGTGGATATTTTTAAACTCTGGATAAATTTAAAGTCTTTAATATTTATCCTTGATTTCGTTTGATTATTGCTTATATCATTGTCATCATCCTAATGCCTATATTGTGATAAAAGTCATCTTTGGCTTACGTGCATAGATGGACTGTCGATTGGTATGATTATGAACAGGGATCATTCGGTATAATCATGACCCGTAATATTACAAATGATGTGGTAAAAGTCCTCATCGGCCCGTAGTGCATTGATGGACAATTGTTGGTATGATTATGACCAGGGATTATTCAGTATAATCATGACCATTGATGATTACATTAATATCCTTCGCCCGTAGTGCTGGGATGATTCGATGATGTGGTTTATTTATTAAGCTGAGTCTCAGCGATAATGTTGTTGAAAAACTTTTTAAATCATAGAAGATAGTAGATTTTATGCTCTACTTGACTCTTCTAATGGATTTCTTATTTCGCTACAGTTACTGATCTAAAACATGTTGTCTAGTATATTTTATCAGTTGTTATACTATTAAAGGCTAAGGATAATTTATTGTACATTATCTTAGTCATAATATTTCTTACTAGGCTAGTTGAGCTCACCCTTTTCTTTCATTGTTCTCTTCAGGAAATGAGAATATAGTTGGGACGAGTCGGGAAATGGAGTAATGGTTCAGGATAAGTGGCTTTAGTAGTTCTCACTATTCTGTGAAATAGTGTGATAATAATTATAATGAATAATCCATTGAGAGTGGATATTGTCTAGAAGACAATATTCTTGTTAAACTCTCAACTATGTTCTATCGTATATTACACGTCTGTTGTATAATTAAGTTGTATTTGAATTTTGTACCATGTATTTAGTGACTAAAGATAGGTGATGTAAACCTGTTTTAGGGGCGTCACAATGGATGTGCTTCGTGGTGGTTGATCGTGTCCCTATATATATATTATCGCTTTTATATATTTACATTTACAGTCCCCCATGAAGTTCGCTTCGTGGTGGTTGACAGTATGTATATACATCATGTGAGCCTAAGAATCATGTATCACAGATTTAGTCTCCTGAATCTAGATTCGGTTCCTGTGATGGACATTTTTGGTTGTAAACAGCTTGTACATTATTCATAGTGTCTGAATTTCCTTAGACGACTTTCATGCCCACAAGGAGTTCGGCACTGCAATACATATTATTTTCTCGAAGATGCTTCGTATCTCAAAAATAAAAGCAATTAAGTCGAACACTTAATAAAATGGAATTATAAAATGCCTCAATTACTATTGAGCATAAGGTTTTGAAAAATCTCTTTTATAAAACATCACTACTATATCTTGTTAAAACTGATTTTTTACATAAATTCAAACCCTTTGTATATAAGTGCGAACGAGGCATAACACTACTTCCAAATAATTGTACATTGATCCAGACACACACACACACATTTATATAACAGTTTAATTGAAAAGTAGCGGTCACCATGGTAACACAGATGTCGGGGGGGTGCCTAACACCTTCCCTTCGCATAAGGAAGTCCCCGGACCCTAATGAATCTTGGTTTCACAGACCAGTTTAACAGTGTTACATCACGTGGTCAATGTGCAAACCTTTTCTCAGTTGAGTTGGTGGAACCATTTAAAAATACCAACTGGCGACTCTTACAGTCCAATCGTCGACATATAAATGTCAGACCTTTTCACAACTTGTTTTTTCAAACAAATCACACCTATCATGAGAACACCACAAGACAAGAACAGAAAAGGGACAGTAAAAATCCTGACGTCGATACTCCAGTTAACAGGTTTACCAACTGCTGAAGAGGATTAGCATTGTCAATGTCGTTGTTGTTGTTGTTGTTCGTGGATCCTTCCCGAGCTTGTTGACGTGTCGGGCGTCTTCTTGGCGACATTTTCTGTTTAAGATATACACATATTAGATCATTACTCAATTCTTAAGTGTTTAAGACTTAACTTAAACATTTTAAGATTATCACTTAACACATAACATTTTGAATAAATATTGATATTTTATTCATTAATAACTTTCAAAACATAGAGAGATAGCATCACTGCTATTTATATTAATTATCCTGAGATAAAGAATCTTTAAGATTAAATCATCATATTCCATTGCTTATATCCACACTGGAATTTACATTATTAACTACTATAGATATTCACATAACTAATATTATTCCTATCACAACCTACTAAGACGTCAAACAGCTTCTCTGCGCTTTTCTTCCATGATACGGATCATCATCCTACGATCCAACATATACCATGGTAAGTCCTCGAACTGGACTAGATAGTACATAACTCGGTCTTGAGATCTGTTCATCATAGTGTGGAATGCATAATCTGTCACTCCCATCTTGGCCTTCTTTACCTGCACCTCTTCCTCGGCTACATCTGCATGCTAAGAGGCCTCCTTGTAAGCATCTTCAGCCCTTGCTCTCTTGGCAAACTCTTCTCTCAGATCATCCTTCAGCTTCGCAACCTCTACCATCAGCTACTCCTTGTCACCCTCTGTGTGAACTAACTTCCACTCCATATTTCCAAGACGTACATCAAGACCCCAAATTTCCTTATCTTTCTAACATATAGTGGTCCTACGTTCATCTGCTAGCTTTTCCAACTCTCTGACTTTATCCTGAAGCTCAATGTTACGGTCATACACCTCATTATACATCTGAGCTACAATAGTGTTCGGTGGGAACTCTTCTTCCTCCTCAGGGTCCTCCTCTGGATCAGTCTCAGGCACATGCTCCTGACCCAAAATAGTGATCAACGGAGATGGCTCTCGCTGTTCCAATTGCTCCTAGACAAAATGAATGTCTCGGGGCTCTTCGTCTCTAGGTGCTCGGGGTTCGTCCTCCCTGGCCCGACTAGATCCTCCAACATTAGACATCCTGACAACAATTTTTTTAAGTTTTAGTTATTAATCAATACTCACGAGCACATAAGTATATAATATAAGCACATAAAGTCTTTTATTATCTTCAATGAATTAAGGAATTCATTTCTTAGAACTCGATAAGAGTTTATCATCACTATGTTTTCAATCTCCTATAAAGCAACTACCTAAGGTTTTTCGCCAACCTAAGGTTCATAACCTACAGCTCTGATACCAACCTGTGACACCCCCAAATCCAGGTACTCGAATTTCCCACAGATTAGGTGTTCACTCATAAAAATAACTAACATCTAACTACATATAATAAAGATACAATAAAACTGAAATAGAAATCCTCCAAATAAAGGGTTACAACAGCTTAACAAATCAATCCCAGTTAATCTAACCTTAATACATACTTGTGAAAACATAACATATTCTAAATAAGTCTTAAACATAACATAAATAGTCTTAACATCAACATTTTTAAATAAGTCTTCATCACTTGCTTGCTTTTCCCTTACCCTTACTAGTAGATGGCTCATCAACTTTTTTAACCTTAGCTGCAATGTTATTATGCAAGTGTGAGTAACAATTGCCCACAAGTTTAACAATAACAATAATAATAACATGCGAGTAAACAATGGATAGTGAACAAAAGAAAGCTCGGCTTTTGAATCAAGATTAGAACAAGAATCAAAAGTACATCTGCAGGTCACTAGACCATGAACTATGTTCCATGTTTTCAAGTATTTCTACATCAAACCTTTAACAGCCGTAAGACTATATGGACCTTACTTCTCGTACCTAGGGGGATCAAACCTTAGTACCATGTATGTGCACAACATCTTAACGCTATCGCTTAATATAATCCCTCGTAGCAGGATTATTCATCTCAGTTTTGAGATTAGAGTCCGTACCATAGGAAGTTTAGTTTGGATAATCTCAAGGGTAATTTAGATTTCAATAATCATCAACAAAGGATTAGTTGAATCAATGAGGATTCACTATCTATACAAGGTTTTAGTGAAATATTGAAATCAATTTTCAAATCAAAGATTATATCTCAGCTCTATACAATTGAATGAACATTGTATAACAAGAGTAATACTTCAAAGGAGTTAGAACATTTGATTTTGGAATCATGAACTTGAATGATTAAACTCTAAACAATTCAAAATCAGAATATGAAGCTTGCTCAACAATTACAAAGTTTAAGGGCTTACTCGATGAAAGTTTAAAAATAGAAAACTTGCTCAACATAAAAGTAGGGTTCACAAACTTGCCTCGTGCGTAGATTACACGTTTACTATTCATGTTCTTCAATTTAATCCTACATACCATTTACATTCATAATACTAGTAAATTATAACATAACCGACATCAAAAGTACAATCTCTTCTCACTGAACTCTGATTATGACTATCAACATTAGTCCACACACATTATTAGACTCCAAGAAAGAAGAGTTAACTATGCGTTCGACATATCAATTAAACACATAAGAACATCATTTGTAAGAACCCATCTTATTATAAATAAAATTGAATTTTCTCTATTCATTATCTTGAAATAATAAGGAGTTAATTTGATATAATGCTTTGGTTATGGGTGAAATGTGCAAATTTTGCAAAATAAGCAAGTGGTTATAAAATATTCATTTTGTCGGGGAATATTTGTTTGGTCGTGGAATCTTCTTCTTCGTCAGGAATATTCGCATGACGACGGCGCAAATCATTTGTGGGCCCCATAACGAAAAAAAACTATTTATTGGATGAAGAAGACGACAAGTTTAAGTTTTTATAAATAATCTACGTAATTGTTACTGCAAGTAACAATTGTTGGATTACTGTTGGTTAAAATACAATGAATACGCATGGTTGCATGTCAGAAGCACACCTGTATTGCCTGATTAATTTTGAATTATTGATTCTTACGTAAGAAGACACTACTCAATAATTGTTATAGTAATTACTGTTCAATATTTTATTTTATTGATTCAATAATTGTTGCGTTGATATTTTATATTATTGTTATTTCAATAATTATCATTGCACAGTATTTTCCATTATCAGATCAATAATTCATATTATTTGAATAATATTATTAGATAGCATTATTGGCAATGTCTAAAGAAGTTCTTTCTAGGAAAGGGGTTTGGTCACCTAATTGTGGGTCAGTAAGGAGAAATCCTTATTGGAAAGCCCCCTCTTTCCTAGGAACGACCTGGTTGTCATAATTGTGATTCTATAATATTATTAGTGAATAATTAATTATTGATTTATATGATAAGGAAATATTTATTTTATGTGGACATAAATGATGGATAGGAAAATATTTATTTTGTGTGGATATAAATGAATGAATTAATGCTAAGGTGTTTTATCAGTATTTTGTCGGAATGGAGGTATTAAAAATCGTCCGTATGTGGATTTCGGGCATTTTTCATTTGGAATTTGGAAAAACTTAAATCTATAAAGTTGTATAGAATTCGATTTCCTATGGAATGGACATAAAATTCGTATTTTTCTGATAAAAGGGCTATTTATTATGAATTATTGAAGATTCTGATTATTGGTTGGTGAGAAATGTGCTGAAATTTTATTTAAAAAGTGGTGGGCATGAATAGTAACAGGTAAAGCCATCAGGTAGCAGGTTAGTTTGCTTTGACGTTCTGGCATTTTCCTATAAATAGGTGCTTAGGTTAGAATAGAAAATCACACCAGAAACATAAGCTTTCTCTCTATATATTATCGAGCGTATTTTTGTGAGTATTTAGATACTTTGAGAGTTGCTATTCAGTGCAAGTTTCCTTCAACATTTCATCCGATATTCCTACAAAAATCTAATCGTTTTTTTGAGGTAGGGGATGTTATTTTCTTCGTAAATGATATTATTTTCTTCAATATCATTATGCTGAAATATTGATATGAATTTTATTTTTGAATTTCTACCTTTTTGTGATGGAGTTACTATTCACGTATACGGCACTATTCACAAATACGACACTATTCACCGAAAAATGAAATTTTCTCTTCTTTATCCCAAATGTCTATTATGGTTAGTATCTTTGATTGTATCGATGTTTTGATCTTCATTCTTGAATTTTACTCCACTATGGTTTATTATGGAGTATTTTTGGACTTGGATTATCTAAAGTACGAATCCCTAATCTTTGTTCTTTTGTCTCACTGGATTCGTTTGTTAAAATATTTTTCATCATCCTCAGTCCTTAATGGTGATACTTGATGAATATCTTTGGCCTGTAGTGCAAAGATGAATGATTACCTGAAGAATATCTTTGGCCCGTAGTGCAAAGATGGACAGGTGTTGAGATGAACATGACCAACTGGTGATACAAATGAATATCTTTGGCCCGTAGTGCAAAGATGAATATTTGATTCAAGATGTATATTGATTGGTGTTACAGGGATAAAATATTGATGATGTACTTTTAAATTCATATATGATAGTAGATTTCATTCTCTACTTAACTCTTCTAATGAATTACTATTTTCGCTGCGAATATTGATCTAAAATTTGTTGTCCATTATATTTTATCTGATTTGTTGAAGGCTAACGATAATTTGTTCTTTATTATCTTAGTCATAATATTCTTTACTAGGCTAGTTGAGCTCACCCTTTTCATTTTTGTTCCATTTTTCTTCTCAGGAAGCAAGAATATAGCGGGAAGTAGTCGGGGTGTGGAATGATGGTTCTAGACAGTTGTTTAACAGTCCTCACGATTTTGTAAAATAGTGTATCAATAATTGTAATGAGGACTTTATCTGAGTGTGGATATTGTCTAGAAGATAATATTTGTATTTAAACTCAAAGTTTTATTTGTTATCATATTTTGCACGACAATTGTATTATGAAGTTGTAGTTATTTCTGTACCATGTATTTGGCGACTCAGAATGGGTGTTATATACCTATTTTGGGGGCGTCACATCATTGACATGTTAAGAATCAGTTTTAACATCACATCACATGTTTAGTACATTTTCATGTTTAATAGAATGGGTTTAGATCACATTATCTAGACTTGAACAATTAAATAAAACTTTCGGCGCTTCAAGCTAAGTATACGCAGCGGCTCGAGAATGAACTAGGATCCGGCATTTGGCACATGACGACTGTGCATTGTCGCGCCTCAACTAAGCTTCACAATCAAGGCGCCATAGTTTATCTCTATATCATAAATACGGCCAATTATACTTAGAACAACAGCGAGCGGTATACTGTATGCGCTCCCAAATAAGATAGACAAGCTCATAAGCAAAGGTCTTTGCAGAGCTACGATGCAATTTTTGTTTCTGCAGTTCACGAAGAGCACAAAACAGCGCCAAATTAGGCCAAAACTTAACTAAAACAATGAATTTAATATTACCCATGATATATAAACTTAACGGAAACATTCTATAACATTCTTAGCATGTTTATAACAACTTACGTCACATAAACAACAAGATTTAAAGCCATAGTTTTGATGTTTTCATGAAAAGCTCCATTTTGACATTCTTAACGAAATCGACTATTGTTTTTGAACCAAATCAGCATATACAAGTTTCATTCTTTTCGTTTTTACATGTATAAACATAATCATCCATTAATTTATCGATTAATATGTAATTTAAACATAAATTTTCATATTTTTAAGCCACATTCATACATACTTCTCTATAAACTATAAAACTCCAATTAAACACAATCACATGGATTTGATTACTCTAAAACACAAAACTTCTTCCTTAGTAACAATTTTCTCTAAATTCCCTCTCTTTTCTCTCTAAGTTTTTCCCAGACTAAAAGAATGAATGAACTGACGTATTTTAAAAATCGGTGCATACACGGGTAGCGGTTAGGCGCAGTATGGTCTTAATTGCTCCCATGTCCTCAAGGTCATGTTTGGTTTGTTTCAAATTAATTTCTTTCCCATTATTTTAATTAACTTGTTTATTATACAGTTTATTTGTCACACTTTAATTAATCAAATAATAT
Source organism: Panax ginseng (assembly GCA_020205605.1). Classification (NCBI taxonomy): domain Eukaryota; kingdom Viridiplantae; phylum Streptophyta; class Magnoliopsida; order Apiales; family Araliaceae; genus Panax; species Panax ginseng. The sequence goes on along the minus strand of CM035135.1, from coordinate 89,405,488 downwards.
TATTTAAACTCAATTAAATAAAAGAAAATATTACCCATTAAATCACATCATTAAATAATTAAAATTCTCATTTATTAAATATAACACATAATTTATATCCTCATTTATTATTTATAACAAATCAATAAATCTCTAATTAATTATTTAATTAATTAGAACAACATTAAAATTAGTTAACAACTCAATTAATATAGTTATCTCAATTAAATTCACACTTTGAATTATAACATTATTCCTCATTAATTTAATTAATGTGACACACTTAATTCAATTAATCTGCCACAATTCCATCAAATAATTATTTAACTCAATAAATAAATTAACAAAATATTTATTTAATTCAATAAATGTTTAAAAATTAATTACAAATGTAAGACCCTAACTTTTTATAAATAAAATTGAATTTGCTCTATTCATTATCTTGAAATAATAAGAAGTTAATTTGATATAATGCTTTGATTATAGGTGAAATGTGCAAATTTTACAAAATAAGCAAGTAGTTATAAAATATTCATTTTTGTCGGGGAATATTCGTTTGGTTATGGAATATTCTTGCTGTCAGGGAATATTCGTACGACGGTGTAGCCATTTATGGGCCCCATGATAAAATAATTGTTGGATGGAGAAAACGACAAGTTTAAGTTTTTATAAATAACGACGTAATTGTTATCGTTAACATTATTGGAATACCTGGTGGTTAAAAATACGATGTCTACGCTGTGGTCGCATAAAGAAGACACCAGTATTGCATTTATATTTTTGAATTATTGATTCTTACGTAAAGGCACTACTCAATAATTGTTACGATAATTACTGTTTAATATTTTATTTTAATGATTCAATAATTACTGCGTTGATATTTTATATTATTGTTGTTTCAATAATTGTCATTGCACAATATTTTCCATTATTAGATTAATAATTCATATTATTTGAATAATATTATTAGATAGCATTATTGGCAATGTCTAAGGAAGTTCTTTCTATGAAAGGGGTTTGGTCACCTAATTGCGCGCCAGTAAGGAGAAATCTTTATTGGAAAGCCCCCTCTTTTCTGGGAACGACCTGGTTATCATAATTGTGATTCTGTAGTATTATTTGTTAATAATTAATTATTGATTTATATAATAAGGAAATATTTATTTTATGTGAACATATATGTTGGATAGGAAAATATTTATTTTGTGTGGATATAAATGAAAGAATTAATGTTGAGGTATTTTATCAGTATTTTGTCGGAATGGAGGTATTAAAAATCGTCCATATGTAGATTTCGGGCATTTTTCGTTTGGAATTTGGAAAAACTTAAATCTACAAAGTTGTAGAGAATTTGATTTCCTATGAAATGGACATAAAATTCGTATTTTTTTTTTGATAAAAGTGCTATTTATTTTGAATTATTGAAGTTTCTGATTATTGTTTAAATGGTAAAAATTTTGCAAATTTCTAGAATGGGTGGGCCCCAATTTTGGTTGGTGAGAAATGTGCTAAAAATTTATTTCAAAAGTGGTGGGCATGAATAGTAACAAGTAAAGCCACCAGGTAGCAGGTTAGTCTGCTTTGGCGTTCTGGCATTTTCCTATAAATAGGTGCTTAGGTTAGAATTGAAAATCACACCAAAAACATAAGCTTTCTCTCTTTATATTATCGACCGTATTTTTGTGAGTATTTAGATACTTTGAGAGTTGCTATTCAGTAAAAGTTTCCTTCAACATTTCATCCGATATTCTGGTCAGAAGTACTGTTCTTTTAAGGTAAGGGACGTTATTTTCTTTGTAAATGATATTATTTCTTTCAATATCATTATGCTAAAATATTGATATGAATATTATTGTGAAATTTCTACCTTTTTGTGTTAGAGTTACTATTCACGTATATGACACTATTCACGTAGATGACACTATTCATGAATACGCCACTATTCACCGAAAACTGAAATTTTCTCTTCTTTATCCCAGATGTCTATTATGGTTACTATCTTTGATTGTATCCATGTTTTGATCTCCATTCTTGAATTTTACTCCACTATGGTTTATTATGGAGTATTTTTAAACTTGGATTATCTAAAATATGAATCTCTAATCTTTGTCCTTTTATCTCACTGGATTTGTTCTTTAAAATATTTTTCATCATCCTCAGTCCTTAATGGTGATACTTGATTAATATCTTTGGCCTGTAGTGCAAAGATGATTGATTACATGATGAATATCTTTGGCCCGTAGTGCAAAGATGGACAGGTGTTGAGATGAACATGACCAACTGGTGAGACAAATGAATATCTTTGGCCCGTAGTGCAAAGATGAATATTTAATTCAAGATGTATATTGAATAATGTTACAGGGATAAAATATTGATGATGAACTTTTAAATTCATAGATGATTGTAGATTTCTTTCTCTACTAAACTCTTCTAATGAATTGTTATTTTTGCTGCGAATATTGAACTAAAACTTGTTGTCCATTATATTTTATCTGATTTGTTGAAGGCTAACGATTATTTGTTGTTCATTATCTTAGTCATAATATTCTTTACTGGGCTAGTTGAGCTCACCCTTTTCCTTTTTGTTCCATTTTTCTTCTCAGGAAGTGAGAATTTAGCAGGAACTAGTCGGGGTATAGAGTGATGGTTCAAGATAGTTGTTTTAGCAGTCCTCACTATTATGTAAAATAGTGCATCAATAATTATAATGAGAATTTTATCTGAGTTTGGATATTATCTAGAAGACAATATTTGTATTTAAACTCACAGTTTATGTGTTGTCGTATTTTGCACGACAATTGTATTAATAAAGTTGTAGTTGTTTCTGTACCATGTATTTGGCGACTCAGAATGGGTGATGTATACCTATTTTGGGGACTTGGGGACGTCACAGTTGGTATCAAAGCTTAGGGATATGGTCTCTGGCGGAGATCGGGGAATAGAACTAGGAGGGGAGAGACGCGTAAATCTTTCGCTAGTGTGTCCTTCCTAAGCTTATTTATTGGTCGGTCAGAATATAGGGGTATTATGTGGTATGTCATTTTCTTTAATTAACCCTTGTTTTGTGGTAGTATTTAAGAATGGCAGCTGAGAACGTTAACAATGGAGTGTATGAGACCGTGGAGACACATTTAATCACCAACTAGGAAAATATGCAACAGGAAGGCAATATTCCTCCTGTAAACAACACTACTGAGCAAACGATGAATGATGGGATGTTTAGAAGCTTTTTGTAGTTCATGCAAAATCAGACGAGGGAGACTCGTGTACAAAATATGGGTGGAAATGATAGCAACACGCGATTTATCACAGCCAAGCAGTTTAAGGAGTTGGGACCACCAGAGTTCTGGGGAAAGCCGGATCCGATTAAGGCAGAAACGTGGGTCAAGCAAATTACCATGATATTCGATTTCTTGGGATGCACGGTAGAACATAAGGTTCTATTCGCCACCATTATGTTCCGTGGTGAGGCAGATTACTGGTGGGAATCTGTGAAGCGTACCCAGCCAGCCGCACTCAACATGTCTTGGGAAACATTTCAGAAACTGTTCAATGACAAGTACTTTCCTGAAAGTATTCATCATATGAAGGAGGTAGAGTTTGTTAGACTGGAACAACACAACATGACGGTGTCCCAATATGAGGCAAAGTTCGCGGAGTTATCCAGGTTTGCATCTCATTTGGTAGAGAATGAAGAACGTATGACGCTGTTATTTCTGAGAGGTCTAAAACCCGAAATTCGTCAATACCTTATCTCTCACAAATTTTTTCTATATTCAGATGTTGTCAACAAGGCTCAATTATTAGAGCGAGATAATGAGTATGTTCAACCGAGGGACCACAACTCACAGGTCATACTGCAGAATAACAACGTTATCGAGCATGATAACCAAATGGGGAGGAAAAAATACGGATAAAAGCGGTAACCACTCTGGTGGCTATGATAGGAGAGGTGAGTCAAGTAGAAATTTCAAAAAGAAGAGATTTAACAATGACAGGAAAACATCAGTAGCAGCACCAGCACCAGTAACAAATTTTAGGGGAGGACCGCTAGTTAGATGCTACAGATGTAAGACCCCAACTTTTATGAATAAAATAAATTTTCTATAAATATCATTTTTGAATATTAAGGAGTGAATTTGATATAATGTTATAGTTATGGGTAATATTTATAAATTTTACAAAGTACGCAAGTTGTTATATTATATTAGATTGGTCGGGGAATATTCATTTTAATAGGGAATATTCGTACGACGGCACAATCATTGGTGGACCCCACAACGGAATTATTGTCAGATTGAGAAAATGATAAAAATATCTTTATATAAAAATAACGGTAAAGTTTTACCGTTAACTATTGAAATACTCGGCGGTAAAAGTAGAATAATATGCGTGGTTACATAGTAGCACACGGTATTAATTATTGATTCTTACGTGAGAAGTCACTCAGTTTTGTTTAATTATTAATACAATAATTGCTGCATAGTATCTCACATTATTTGATTCAATTATTGTCGATATTTTATATATTATTAAATCAATAATTGAGACGATACAGTTATTCATATTATTATTTGTAATATTGACGATGTCTAAAAAGTTCTGTTGAGGAGAGGTTTGGTAAACTAATTGCGCGCGAATATGGAGAAATCCTTATTGGAAAGCCCCCTCTTTCCTGGGAAGGATCTGGTCGTTAAATATTGCGAATTATAATAATAATGATAAATGTTGTTAAAAATATTGAAGGAATTTTATAAAGTATTTGTTGTAGATTTTGGCGTTTTATTTGGACCCCCATTTACCCATTTTTCAAAATAATCGGTATAAAATTATTCAGTATATATATATATATATATATATATATTTATATATGTGTGTGTATATATATATATATATATATATATATATGTGTGTGTATTATATTGTTATTTTGTTGAAATAATGCATCCGTGAATGAAATAATACATCCGTGAATGAAATAAGCATCCATGAATGAAATAAGTGTTGCATCCGTGATTTTTTCTTACACAGTGCCCCTTCCATTCTCCTATAAATATGATGCTTAGTTAGAATTGAAAATCACACCAGAATCAGAGAATTCTTCTTCTATAATATTGAGCGTATTTCTTTCAAGTTTTAGAAAGCTTTGAGCATAGAAAACAGTGAAAGTTTTCTTCAAGAATATCCCCGCCCTACCAGTCAGAATACTCTTCTTTTTAAGGTAAGGGATATTATTTTTGTTCAGTATTCTTATGAAATAATATTTCCTTCCATACTCTGTAGTATGTAAGTAATATTATTTCGTTTCAGATTTCGAATTCTATACTCACTTTGTTAAAGTTTTGGCTTCTATACTCCACGAAATTAGTAGAATATCCTTGATATTTACGCTTCAACCAGTATCTTATCATGGAAATATTATTATGAGCATTTTTGATAAGTTTTACCTTTTTCATGCCAGAGTACTATTCATAGGGTTACTATTCTCGAAGTACTATTCATGGGGTACTTTCACTCAGTTACTATTCACCCAGAGTACTATTCATAACAAAAATTGTATTTTTTTCGGTCCAAATCATTTTTGATACAATATTATTCTTGAATTTTACTCCACAAAGCAGTATCATGTTGACAATTTGGACATTATTGAATTCTTGATAAATTAAATTATAAATCTTAAAAAAAAATTATCCTTTGCTTTTTTTAATTGAATTCTTATATCATTGTCATCATCCTCATGCTTATATTGTTATGAAAGTCATCTTTGGCCCGTAGTGCATAGATGGACTTGGTATGATTATGACCAGGGATTATTCGGTATAATCATGACCGTAATGTTACAAATAATGTGGTAAAAGTCCTCATTGGCCCGTAGTGCATTGATGGACAGTTGTTGGCATGATCATGACCTTTGATGAAAACATGAATATCCTTGGCCCGTAGTGCATGAATAATTTATGGTCGTGATACTAATAAATATCATTAGCCGTAGTGCAGGGATGATTCGATGATGTGGATTATTTATTAAGTTGAGTCTTAGCGATAAAATTGATGATAAATTCTTTTAACTAATAGAAGATAGTAGATATCATGCTCTACTTGACTCTTCTAATGGATTGCTTGTTCCGCTGCAGTTAAACTTGATGTCTATTGTATTTTATCAGTTTAACACTGTTGAAGGCTAAAGATAATTTATTCTGCATTATCTTAGTCATAATATTTCTTACTGGGATAGTTTAGCTCACACCCTTTGCTTTCATTGTTTTCTTCAGGAAATGAGAATATAGCTGGGACTATTTGGGGAACGGAGTGACGGTCTAGATGTTTGCATTAGTAGTCATCACTATTCTGTGAAATAGTGTGATAATAAATGTATTAAGGACTTATTTTGAGTTTGAATACTGTCTAGAAGACAATATTTGTATTAAAACTCACAGCTCATGTTGTATATTTAAGTTTGTATTAGTATTCTGTTCCATTTATTTGCCGACTCAGAATGGGTGATGTATACATATTTTGGGGGCATCACAACAGATGCAGAGAGGAGGGACAGATAAGTCCAAACTGTTCACAGCCTTCCAAGGTGTGTTTTAGTTGTGGAAAAGACGCTCATATAGCCCGATTTTGTCTGGTAGCGAAGTCAAGTCCAGTTGGGACGGAGGTACCAAAGGCGACTATGAACAAAACAAAGTCGGTGGTTCAAGGGAGAGCGTTTGTTGTGACTGGCCAAAACATGAGAAACCCGAACGAGGTGATCACGAGTAAGCTAATCTTGAACTCTTGTGAAGTTTATACCTTACTAGATACCGGTTCTACCCATTCTTTTATCTCTTCTACTTGTGCTCAATGTTTAAACTTGACTCCGGAGAAATTAGACTTTGACTTATCTGTGGAAACTCCGTTAGGAGAAACTTTCATTACATCCACTGTTTATAAATATTGCTTGATCCAAGTTGGCACCATCACATTACCTGATGATCTTATCTCTTTAAAGATACTTGCATTTGATGTGATTTTAGGGATTGATTTGTTAACTACTCATTATGCCAAAATTGATTGTTTTTGTAAGTTTGTTAGTTTTCATATTCCTAACCAACCTGTTATGCGAATTCAAGCAACCAAACCACTAAAGTCAATCACTGTCATATCAAGCCATAAAGCCATTCATTTATTAAAAAATAGATGTCAAGCTTTCTTAGCCCATGTTATGGACTTGAACAAAAACACGTCATATTTAAATAATTTTTTTGTTGTTAGTGAATTTCCTGACGTATTTCCTGAAGAACTTCATGGTCTACCCCCAAAACGTGAAGTTGAACTCTTTATTGACCTTGAACTGGGTACAAAGCCCATTTCTAAAACCCCATATCGAATGGCTCCTATTGAACTTCAGGAGTAAAAGGTCCAACTACAGGAGTTGTTAGACATCGGTTTCATTCGTCCTAGTACATCTCCTTGGGGTGCTCCTGTTTTATTTGTAAAAAAGAAAGACGGGAGTATGAGACTTTATATTGACTACCGAGAATTGAACCATGTCACCATCAAGAATAGGTTTCCCCTACCTTGTATTTATGACCTGTTTGACCAGTTGCAAGGAGTAAAATTCTTTTCAAAGATTGATCTTCATTCTAGATATCATCAGCTGAAGATTAAAACTGAGGATATTCCAAAGACCGCCTTCAAAACTCGTTACAGGCATTATGAATTCTTAGTCATGTCTTTTGGATTGACTAATGCTCCTACTGCTTTCATGGATATCATGAAACGTGTGTTCAAGGAATATTTGGATCAGTTCATTGTTGTCTTTATTGATGACATCATCATCTATTCCAAAAGCTGTGAAGATCATGAGCACCATTTGAAGCTGGTACTTCAAAGTCTTCTTGACAACAAGCTATATGCCAAGCTGAAGAAATGCGAGTTTTGGTTTAAGGAAGTAACATTCCTTGGGCACGTGGTGTCAAAACATGGGGTATCCGTTGACCCGACGAAGATTAAAGAAATACAAAGTTGGGAGCAACTGAAGTCGGTGACCGAAGTACGTAGCTTTCTGGGCTTAGATGGTTATTATCGAAGATTCATGGAAGGATTTTCTTGAGTCGCTACTCCGTTAACTCAGCTAACTCGGAAGGATACAAATTTTGTATGGAGCGAGGAATGCGAGAAGAGTTTCCAAGACCTCAAGAGGAGACTCATTTTGGCACCTGTTCTGACAATACCATTTTGTTCGAATGGATTTGTTATCTATAACGATGCTTCAGGAAAATGTTTGGGATGTGTTCTCATGCAACATGGAATGTCATAGCCTATGACTCGTGACAACTCAAAGAATATGAGAGGAATTATCCTACTCATGATCTGGAGTTGGTAGCAGTCATTTTCACATTAAAAATCTGGAGACACTACCTATATGGGAGAAAGTCAAGATTTATACGGATCATAAAAGCCTCAAATATTTCTTCACCCAAAAGGAACTCAAAATGCGTCAATGACGTTGGCTCGAGCTGTTGAAAGATTACGACTATAACATTTAATATCATCCTTGAAAAGTGAATGTGGTAGCTGACGCAATGAGTAGAAGATCGTATGCAGGTACGAGTGCGATGTTGTTAACACAAAGACCCATTTTGTACGACTTACAAAGGATAGAGATAGAGTTAAAGGCTCTAAGTACCCACGTGATGATATCAAACATACGAGTAGAACCGAGTTTAATCGATAAAGTTAAAGCTGCTCAAGCCACAGACCTAGAGATGATACGTATGAAGAAGAAAGTACAAGAAGGTGTTATTCCAGAAGCAAGAATTGATGAAGAAGGAATACTTCGAGTCAACTCCAGACTTTGCATTCCTAACGATTCTGACTTGAAGCATAGAATCATGATAGAGGCACCCAACACACCATTTGAAATCCATCATGGGAGTACCAAAATGTATCATGATCTTCAACATACATTTTGGTGAAGCAATATGAAGAGAGAGATCACAGAGTTTATCTCGAGGTGTTTAACTTGTTAACGTGTAAAGGCGGAGCATCAAGTGCCAAAGGGTCCATTGCAACCACCACTTGAGATTCTGAAATGGAAGAGGGAACACATTACTATGGATTTTGTTATGGGTCTTCCCAAGGTTTCTCAAGGCATAGATGCGATTTGGGTTATTGTTGATAGATTAACCAAGCCTGCTCATTTCTTGCCTATATGTGAGACTTATTCCCTTGAACGTCTTGTTCGTATGTACGTAAATGAGATTGTGAGATTGCATGGCATGCCAGTATCCATAGTTTCAGATCGTGACCCAAGATTAACTTCATAATTTGGGGTTAGCTTGCAGAAACCTATGGGCACGGATTTATGATTTAGTTTGGCATACCATCCTTAAACGGACGGAAAATCAGAAAGGACTATTCAAACCCTTGAAGATCTATTAAGACTCTGTGTCCTAGATTTCAAAAGAAGTTGGGATAAGTACTTGCCATTGGTAGAACTCTTGTACAACAACAATTATCAAGCAAGTAAAGGCATGGCTCCATTCGAGGCGTTATATGAATGAAAGTGTCATTCTCTAGTATGCCGGGACAAGGTGGGTGAAGCAACGTTATTGGGACCAGAATTGGTATGCATGACTACAAAATAGATCCAAATGATTCGACAACGTATATAAATGACACAAAATCGACAAAAGAGTTATGCGGATCTCCATCGAAAGGACATGGAATTTAATATTGGGGATCATGTATTGTTACGTATTGCTCCATGGAATGGCGTTACAAGATTTGGAAAGAGAGGAAAGCTCAATCCATGATTTTTTGGTCCATTTGAGATTCTTGACTGAATAGGAAATATTGCCTCTAGACTCGCATTACCTCCAAGCATGTCTCGTGTTTATAATGTTTTTCACATATCTATGCTTTGTAAATATGTGAAAGACCCAAACCACATTATTGAGTTAGAACCAGACGAGATAGCCGAAGATTTAACGTATGAGGAGGTACATGTCAAGATCTTGGATATGAAAGAGCATGTCCTATGAACAAAGGTTATACCACAAGTCAAGGTTTTATGGAGGAACCATGCTATGGAGGAAATGGCCTTGGAGTTGGAATCGGGAATGAAAGCGAGGTACCCTCACCTTTTCGAAACACAAGGTATGTACATCAATTTTGAGGACAAAATTTCATAAGGAGGGGAGGTTGTAAGACCCCAACCTTTTATAAATAAAATTAAATTTCCTCTATTCATTATCTTGAAATAATAAGAAGTTAATTTGATATAATGCTTTGATTATGGGTGAAATGTGCAAATTTTGCAAAATAAGCAAGTGGTTATAAAATATTCATTTTTGTCTGGGAATATTCGTTTGGTCATGGAATATTCTTGCTGTCGGGGAATATTCATACTAAGGCGCAGCCATTTGTGGGCCCCATAATAGAATAACTGTCAGATGAAGAAAATGACAAGTTTAAGTTTTTATAAATAACGACGTAATTGTTACCGTTAACACTGTTGGAATACCTGGTGGTTAAAATACAGTAATACGCGTGGTTGTATAGTAGCATACGGTATTGCACAATATTTTTGAATTATTGATTCTTACGTAAGAAGGCACTACTCAATAATTGTTACAGTAATTACTGTTCAATATTTTATTTTATTGGTTCAATAATTGTTGTGTTGATATTTTATATTATTGTTGTTTCAATAATTGTCATTGCACAATATTTCCCATTATCATATCAATAATTCATATTATTTGAATAATATTATTAGATAGCATTATTGGCAATGTCTAAGGATGTTCTGTCTAGAAAAGGGGTTTAATCACCTAATTGCGCGCCAGTAAGGAGAAATCCTTATTGAAAAGCCCCATCTTTCCTGGGAACGACCTAGTTGTCGTACTTTTAATTCTGTAATATTATTTGTGAATAATTAATTATTGATTTCTATAATAAGAAAATATTTATTTTATGTGGACATAAATGATGGATAAGAAAATATTTATTTTGTGTGGATATAAATGAAAAAATTAATACTGAGGTGTTTTATCAGTATTTTATTGGAATGGAGGTATCAAAAATCATCTGTATGTGGATTTCGGGCATTTTTCGTTTGGAATTTTTAAAAACTTAATTCTACAAAGTTGTAGAGAATTTGATTTCCTATGGAATGGACATAAAATTTGTATTTTTCTGATAAAAGGGCTATTTATTATGAATTATTGAAGTTTCTGACTATTGTTTAAATGGTAAAACAATTTGGAAATTTCTAGAATGGGTGGGCCCCACTTTTGGTTGGTGAGAAATGTGCTGAAATTTTATTTCAAAAGTGGTGGGCATGAATAGTAACAAGTAAATCCATCAGGTAGCAGGTTAGTCTACTTTGGCATTCTGGCATTTTCCTATAAATAGGTGCTTAGGTTAGAATTGAAAATCACACCAGAAACATAAGCTTTCTCTCTCTATATTATCGAGCGTATTTTTGTGAGTATTTAGATACTCTGAGAGTTGCTATTCAGTGCAAGTTTCCTTCAATATTTCATCCGATATTTCGGTCAGAGGTATTGTTCTTTTGAGGTAATGGATGTTATTTTCTTCGTAAATGATATTATTTCTTTCAATATCATTATGCTAAAATATTAATATGAATATTATTGTGGAATTTCTACCTTTTTGTGCCGGGGTTACTATTCACGTATACGACACTATTCACCAAAAAATGAAATTTTCTCTTCTTTGTCCCAAATGTCTATTATGGTTACTATCTTTGATTGTATCCATGTTTTGATCTCCATTCTTGAATTTTACTCCACTATGGTTTATTATGGAGTATTTTTAAACTTGGATTATCTAAAGTACGAATATCTAATATTTGTCCTTTTATCTCACTAGATTCGTTCTTTAAAATATTTTTCATCATACTCAGTCCTTAATGGTGATACGTGATGAATATCTTTGGCCTGTAGTGCAAAGATGATTGATTACTTGATGAATATCTTTGGCCCGTAGTGCAAAGATGGACAGGTGTTGAGATGAACATGACCAACTGGTGATACAAATGAATATCTTTGGCCCGTAGTGCAAAGATGAAAATTTGATTCAAGATGGTTATTGATTGATGTTACAGGGATAAAATATTGATGATGGACTTTTAAATTCATAGATGATAGTAGATTTCTTTCTCTACTAAACTCTTCTAATGAATTGTTATTTACGCTGCGAATATTGATCTAAAATTTGTTGTCCATTATATTTTATTTGATTTGTTAAAGGCTAACGATAATTTGTTGTTCATTATCTTAGTCATAATATTCTTTACTGGGCTAGTTGAGCTCACCCTTTTGTTTTTTGTTCTATTTTTCTTCTCAGGAAGTGAGAATTTAGCAGGAACTAGCCGGGGTATAGAGTGATGGTTCAAGATTGTTATTTTAGCAGTCCTCACTATTATGTAAAATAGTGCATCAATAATTATAATGAGGACTTGATCTGAGTGTGGATATTGTCTAAAAGATAATATTTGTATTTAAACTCATAGTTTATGTGTTGTCGTATTTTGCACGATAATTGTATTAGTAAAGTTGTAGTTATGTCTGTACCATGTATTTGGCGACTCAGAATGGGTGATGTATACATATTTTGGGGGCGTCACAACAAAAGTCTCGTTCGTCACATATTTTTTCCCTTAAAAGGATTTTATCCCCAGAATCACGATTCACTTAATTTGTCCCATTACATTCTCCCCCCTTACAAAGATTTTGTCTCCAGAATTGCTACACAAATATTAAGCAAATAATTGAGGATAATTTTTCATCATTTGTTCTTTGAATTCCCACATAGCTTCATCAGCGTTGTGGTTCCACCATTAACTTAACATGAGGTAATACTCTATTTCTAAGCACTTGTTTTTCATGTTGACTATCTAAACAGAAACTCCATTATAAGATAAATCTTTCTCAAATTCCAGGGGTTCATATTCTATAACGTGCTTGTAATCGGGCTTATTCGGTCGTAACACAGAAACATTGAAAACATTATGGATATGTTCTAAGGCCGAAAGTAAGGCTACCTCATATGCGACTTCACAAAATCTTCTTAATATTCAAAGAGTCTAATGAATCTTGGGCTTAATTTTTCCTTCTTACCAAATCAGATCTTTCCCTTCTAGGGAGACACTTTTAAGAAAACGTAGCTACCAGATTCAAATTCTCGATTATGTCGATGTTAATCAACATATTTCTTCTACTTGTCTTGAGCAGCTAATAATCTTGTCCTGATCACCTTGACAATCTCGAAGGTCTGTTGCACCAATTCTGGTCCTAGTAGTTGATGTTTACTAACTTCGTCCCAACATAATGGAGTTCTGCACTTTCTACCGTACAACACTTCGTAAGGCGGCATGCCTATACTTTCATGGTAACTATTATTATAAGCGAATTCCACCAATGGTAGATGATCATCCCAATTTCCTTTGAAGTCAATTATACAAGCTCTTAGTATATCCTCTAATGTCTGTATTGTCCTCTTGCTCTGGCCATCTATATGAGGATGGTATGTCGTACTCATTCTCAATTACATCCCCATGCATTCTTGTAGTCATTTCCAGAAGTTCGATGTGAAACGTGGATCTCGATCCTAGACTATAGACATTGGAACACCGCTCCTTAAAACAATTTCCGTCACATACAATTTTGCCAACTGATCCAAGTTAAATCTGAACTTGATCGGTAAGAAATGCGCTAATTTCATCTGCCGATCTACAATAACCTAAACTGCGTTAAAACCTTTCTGAGTCGTTGGAAGACCTACCACAAAATCCATTGTGATATGTTCCCACTTCCATTCTGCTATCTCTAGTGGTTGTAACAACCCACTCGGCCTTGGATGTTCTTCTTTAACTTTTAACATGTCAAACAGTTGGCCATACAATTGGCAATGTCTCTCTTCATATTTGGGCACCAAAAATGTTGTTGGAGATCTTGGTACATCTTCGTACTTCTAGGGTGAATTGAATACCGTGAATTATGAGCCTCGCCCAAATTTCCTCTTTTACCTCTGATACTTGAGGAATCCAAATTCTTTTCTCGAATCTCAATATCCCTTCATTGTCAATTTTGAATTTCCCTTCCTCTCCTTCAGATATTCTCTTCCTAAATTTTGCACATTCCTCATCTTTGAGTTATGCTTTCTTAACCTTATCCACCAAAGTTGGACCAGTTTCCATTTGAAAACCTTTTCTGCTTAAGGCATCAGCAACGACATTCACTTTACCCAAATGGTATAAACTCTCACAATCATAATCCTTTATTAACTCTAACCATCTCTTCTGACACAAGTTCAAATCCTTCTATGTGAAAATATATTTCAAACTCTTATGGTCTGTATATATCTCACACTTCTCCCTATAGAGAAAATGTCTCCAGATCTTCAAAGAAAACACTACTGTGACCAATTCCAAATCACGGGTCAGATACCCCTTCTCATAATCCTTCAGTTGGCGTGATGCATACGCAATGACCTTGCCATTCTGCATAAGCACACAACCTAATCCTTTATGCGATGCATAACTATACACTACAAAATTTCTCGTGCTATCTAGAAGAGATAAAACAGGTGTCGTTCACAACCTCTTCTTCAACTCTTGCAAACTTTCCTCCACTATAAAAAAAGGATCGTTCTCGACGGGAGTATGGCCGACGGCATATACGCCGTCGAGATTAACCTCACTGGCGATGGCTAAACTGTCGATACTAACACCCGTCGTCAATGTATTGGTTCCCTCCAAAATTGCTATTGGTGTCGACGGTAGGCCGTCGATAAAGGCAATTCTACCATCGGTAATGAGTTATTTTTGTCGCGTAAATAACGCGGGGGAGTGAAATAAAGGGGGCGACGAGAGAAAGTATTTTTGGCGACGGCACGGCCGTCGTTAATGACAATGTCTCGATGGGGGTTATTGGCGATGGCACTGCCGTCGAGAATGAGGTTTTAATTTTATTAGCCCTGACCTCGACGGCAGTCTCTCACTTTTGTACAAAAATTTCATTCGCGCTTTTTCTTACTTCCTCTTCTCCATACTTCAATTTCTTGTCTAGTTTCTTCCAATATTAGTTTCTTGAGTTTGTTTCCAAATTGGGTTTGTTCGTCTAAGTTTAAGTTGTTCGACTGAGTTGGGTTTTCCCAAATTCGTTTGACTGAGTTAGGTTATTCCCAAATTCATCTAATTTTTTCTGCTCAAGGATATGGGATTAGACACGCGTTAGAACTTACGGGACTTGATTTCGATATACGAAATGTGAGTTATCGCCTAATTTTCAAAACTCGCCAACACGTAAGCAAAAAGCCAAAAAATAGGTCAAAACCTGCCTCGGCCGTCTGAACGCCATGCAAACACACACATAGCACTGCGTAGGTATTAGACACGCGTTATAACTTACGGGAATCTATTCCAATATACGGAATCTGAGTTATCGCCCAGTTTGCACTACTCAACAACACTTAGGCAAAAAGCCGAAAAAGAGCCCAAAACCCGCCTTGGCCGTCCGAACGCCACGTAAACACACACGTAGCACCGCGTAGGTATTAGACACGCGTTATAACTTATAGGACTCGATTATGACATACGAAGACCGAGTTATCGCCCAGTTTGCAAAACTCAACAACACTTAGGCAAAAAGTCGAAAAAGAGCCCAAAACCCGCCTCGGTCGTCCAAATGCAACGCAAACACACACATAGCACCGCGTAGGTATTAGACACATGTTAGAACTTACGGGACTCGATTCTGACATACGAAGACCGAGTTATGGCCCAGTTTGCACTACTCAACAATACTTAGGCAAAAAGCCGAAAAAGAGCCCAAAACCCGCCTCGGCCGTCCGAACGCCACGCAAACACACACGTAGCACCGCGTAGGTATTAGACACGCATTACAACTTACGGGACTCGATTTTGACATACGAAGACTGAGTTATCGCCCAGTTTGCAAAACTCAACAACACTTAGGCAAAAAGTCGAAAAGGAGCCCAAAACCTACCTCGACTATCCGAACGCCACACAAACACACACATATCACCGCGTAGGTATTAGACACACGTTAAAACTTATGGGACTTGATTTCGACATACGGAGACCGAGTTATCGCACAGTTTGCAACACTCGATAACACTTGAAGAACACAAACAAAACTAATTTAAATATGCTTTATTTTCGAATTCGTTATTAATATTTTAATTTTGTAGGGTCTTGTTGATGAGACTTCGACGGGTGGAGGCTGCGGCACGGGCGATGCCCATGGTGGAGATGGTGATGACCGCCGGGCAGATGCTGATGAGACTATTGAGGGTGGGACCGGCGGTGGGACCATAGGTTGGACCAGCAGTGGGACCGGCGACGATGATGATACCAACATTCTTGATCTTGGGTTGTAGTACCCATTATGTTTATATTTTGACTTTCATATATGTATATTTATACAGCTTTTGAGTTGTACAGACTAGAGTTTAGTATCTAGTTAGGTTGATGGTATATGTATCTAACTATATTGATTGTTTATGATTACATTTTGTATTTACATCGTACGACTTTTATCTATAAGTCATTACGTTGTTTACATATTTTATGGTTGATATAGAAAAAGCTATTATTGTTATTGATATGCATTTGTGAAGAATTCTTTATTTTTCTTTAGTTTATTATAGGTATAATTATGTATATGTAAATGAACAAGGGTATTTTGCAATTTAAATTTTTTTTCTAAAAGCCTCATTGGCGACGGGGTGTGGAGGGTTATTGGCGACGGTTATACCGTCGGCAATGACTGTTTTTTAATTTTTTGAATTAACCATTACTGACGGTTTGTTCGTCACCAATGTTGTCACCATTACATCATGACCGACGGCTAGCCGTCGCCAATGACCCCATCGGAAATGACAATCTTGCCGACGGCAAGCGACGGGAGATAGGGGCGATGACCCATACGACGACGAGAAGGGCGACGAACTCTGTCGTCGCCAATGACCTCATTGCCAACGGTAATAGTGTCATTGGCGACGGCATAGCCTGTTGGAAATGACCTATTTTTTTGTAGTGCTCACATTTTTCCGTCCAGACGAACTTCACCAATTTCCTACTCAAATTCGTCGGTGGAGTTGGGATTTTGGAAAAATCTTAAATAAATCATCTGTAATAACCTGCCAGTCCTAGAAAACATCTTACTTCTGATGGTGTCTTCGAATGTTCCTAGTTCATCACATCTTCAACTTTCGATGGATTTACCAAAATCCTGTCCTTGTAAATTAAATGCCCAAGAAATTGCACCCGCTCTATCCAAAATTAAAATTTTGAAAACATGGCGTATAACTTCTCTCTTTTTAATGCATCCATTGTCACCTTTAAATGTTCCACATGCTCCTATTTGGTCTTAGAATATCCTAGAATATCGTCGATTAACACCACCAAGAATTTATCTGAAAATGGTTTAAACACCCTGTTCATTAGGTCAATAAATGTTGCAGGAGCATTCGTTAGACCACGTGACATCACTAGAAACTTGTAATGACCATAACGAGTCTTGAATGTTATATTCGGTACATCTTCTTTCCTCATTTTCAACTGATGGTACCCACTTCCCAAGTCTATCTTCGAGAAATATCTAGCTCCTTTTAACTGATCAAACAGGTTGTCAATCCTTGGAAATGGATACTTATTCTTAATTATAAACTTGTTTAATTCTCTAAAATCAATGCAATGTCCCATTGACCCATCCTTCTTCTTGACAAACAACACCGCTGCTCCCCATAGTGATACGCTCGGTTGGACATACTTTTTATCTAACAGTTCTTGCAGTTGCACCATCAATTCTTTCATCTCCATCGGAGACATACGATACGGAGCCTTCGATATTGGGGTAGTTCCTGGCACCAAGTCGATCACGAATTCTACTTCCCTATCTGATGGAAGTCCTAGAAAGTCATCTAGAAATACGTCTCCAAAGTCTTTAACGACAGATATCTCCTATAATTTCGGACTCTCCTTTCATGTATTGACTATGTAGGCTAAATACGCTACATAACCTTGTCTCAATAATTTCATGGCCTACATCATCGTCAGACAACTAGCTTGTCTAGGCGATCTGCTGTCATGAAATACAACCTTATGAAAGGTTTACACACTTACTTTGGCAAATCAATTATCGCCCCATAATTGAATAGACAATCCATTCCCAAAATAACGTCAAATTCTCTAAGTTTAATCGGGATTAGATCTACCATCATCTCGTGGCCCTTAATGTCCACCATATAGTTCTTGTGTTCAAACCTAACAAGAATTACTTCTCGATTCGCAATCTTTATGTTCAAAGGGTAAACTAATTCCTTTTTAGGTAAATTCAATTTCTTAGCAAAATCGTCGAATATAAATAAACAAGTAGCACCCAAATCAAATAATACGTAAATATTGACATTATTGATCGGAATGATACCTAACACCTTATCTCGAGACTGCGCACCATCTTGAACGGTCATGTTAAAAGTTCTTGCGGTGGGTCGGTTTGGAGGCGTCGGTTCAATGATAGCCAGAGTGCTACCATTGTTGTTTCCCTTACTTCCACCCGTTCTTGCTCCTCCTGCTGCTTTCTTGTGATAATCCCTAGCTAGGTGATCCCTTGACCCACAAGTAAACTGTAACAACCCGATATTTTCTATATAATTGAATTAGAAATTTTGCATATACTTTTTTTTAAAGGTGGGAATATGTATAAGTTTAAGCTTATGTATTTATCTGATAAATAAAATTTATTTATTACATGAATAATTACAAATAGTTTATTTTTTTTTGAATTATTAACCATTATAAATTATATTTTTATAATTAAATTGGTAAAAAAATATTTTTATTTATTTTCTATGAAAATATGATTATTATATTATTTAATAATATATGGAATGATTATTATAATTATTATAATAATTATTTTATTATATGAATTTTAGTTCGATTATTAAGTTAATTATTTTAAATTAATTAATAATGTTATATATGCAAGATAAATCGAGATATGGAATCCAAACCCTAATTCTGGTTTTTGAATAAGGAAAGAGAATATTAATATAATATTAATTATATTTCAGTGCTATAAATATGTAGTATATATGTATAGACTAATAATGGTTGGTCAATGTTGGTATATCATGCTAAAACCCTAACATTAATTTGTTAAACCTTATTTTGAAACTCAATTATGAGTTCGAGACTGTTATGTAATTGTGTTATATAATTTATATTGTGTATTATAAAATTTAATGTTAATTAGAGAAACCCTAATTATGGGAAACCCTAATTAATATTTAGAAACCCTAATTATTAATTAGAAACCCTAATTGCCAATTTATAAGTCCTAATTGCTAAATTAGCAATCTTAATTATAATTTGTAAAGTCTAAACCTAATTTTCAAGTCCAATGTAATTAGGAAGTTTAATTTATCTAAGAAACCCTAATTTAAAATTTTAGAAAACTTTAATTTTCATTTTTTTACCCTAATCGAAAAATCTTAAAAACTAATTAAATTTTTGACAATTATAGGGTTAAACCCTAAGGGTCAAACCCTAAGAGTTTGCCAAGATTACTATCATGCCATTAAAATTACAAGGCTATTGACCAAATTGCCCTTTTGTGCATTATTGAAGCTAACTTGCTAGTTTTGCCAACACTTTAGTTGGTGAACTACTCTAACAACCCCATGTGCTCAAAATACTCAGTAAACAAGCCACATATATCAGCCAATTCATTTCTTTTAAGTCATATATATAGAATTGGAAAGAGAAAAATCATTTTACAAGTTCATTTGTGCTCATATCCTCAGCCAAAGTTCTCTCTCTCTAAACCTACAAAAACCTTTAGTAAATTAGTCCCAAAAACAAGCCTCACTATCTCCTCTAACAAATCAGAAGCCTTAGATTTATGTTTTGCTCAAAAAGACGTATAAAACCTAATTTATAATCTGATCTTGCTAGTTGGGTTAAAAGTTGTGTTTAGTTGTTTAAATATGTTGTTTATAGTGTATAATGATGATCTGCGTTGATAGATGTTAGATCCATAACATCTATACGCTAGGATTTGAAGATTTTCAAAATCTAGAAAATTAAGAAATATGGTCTGACAACCAAATGTCAGGTCCCATAGACTCAGTCTCGTTATGTTTTTGTTTGTTTAAAGGTTTATATTTGAAGTATGTTGTAAGGGCTTTACTCTGAAACTTGATTCAGAGTCAGATCTGTTGTAGATTGAAAGTTATTGGTGGTCAAAGGCCGTTGACCGGCCATGACTGGACAATTCTGGGTAACCCAGATCATGCCTAGAACCGTATGACAGCTTGTTTATGCATCTAGATCTCTCGTGTGCTTATTGATTTGATCTTGTTGTTGTAACTAGGTTATAGTATGTTACATGGACTACAAATTCATGCCTTTGGTTCACTAAAACATCATATATGTGCAAGATTGAGACTTTGTGTTCTAGACTTCAAAGGGAGTTGGGATAAGTACTTACCATTGCTGGAATTCTCCTACAATAATAGTTATCAGGCAAGTGTCGACGTCGGGATTTTTATTTGTCCCTTTTCTATTCTTGTTCTTTGGTGTTCTCATTTTATGTGAGATTTGTTTGAAAAAAAAAAGTGAAAAAGGTCCGACATGTATCATGTCGATGATTTAACTGTAAGAGTCCAGTTGGTGTTTTTAACTGGTTG
Source organism: Panax ginseng (assembly GCA_020205605.1). NCBI lineage: Eukaryota > Viridiplantae > Streptophyta > Magnoliopsida > Apiales > Araliaceae > Panax > Panax ginseng. The sequence continues at coordinate 89,384,773 of CM035135.1, read as the reverse complement.
TACCAACGCAACCGAGGAAAGGTTTGCACATTGACCCAGTGATATGATACTGCTAAACGGGTCTGTGAAACCAAGATTCATTTGAGTTCGGGGGCTTGATTATGCGGAAGGAAGCTGTTAGGCACCCCCCGACATCTGTGTTACCACGATGACTGCCACTTTTCAAAAAACTGTTATATGAATGTGTGTGTATGTGTGGATCAATGTGCAAGGCCTCGTTCGCACCTATATACAAAGGGATTGAATTTGTATGAAAAAATCAGTTTTAAACATGATATAGCAGTGAAGTTTTTTAAAAGAGGTTTTTCAAACCATGTGCTTAATAGTAATTGAGACATTTTCATACTTCTATTTTTTATTGTTAAATGTTCGGCTTGTTTGCTTTTATTTTTGAGATGCGAAGCATCTTTGAGAAAATAATATATAGCAATTTCGAACTCCTCATGGGCATTAAAGCCATCTAAGGAAATTCAAACACTAAAAAATATACAAGCTACTTACAGCTGAAAATGTCCATCATGGGAACCGAATCTAGATTCAGTGGACTGAATCTTTGATCACATGATTCCTAGGCTCAGATGATGCCCCAGTTTATATGAAAAGCAATAAGCAGTAATATATATAAAAGCTATAAATATATATATATATATATATATATATATATATATATATACAGACATGATCAACCACCACGAAGCACCTCCATGGGGGATCGGAAATGTAAATATATAAAAGCAGTAAATATATATATATATAGACATGATCAACCACCACGAAGCACCTCCATGGGGGATCAAAAATGTAAATAAAGCAATACATGCTATCAACCCCCACGAAGTAAACTCCAGGAGGGACGAAATGTAAATAAAGCAGTAAGGCCACAAAGTAAACTCCAGGCCTGACAGAAATATAAATATATATATATATATATATATAGGCAAGTAAACGCTCCAGACATAAGTCTAGGCTCAATCGAGGCATAACTCGATAATGTTAGTCCATATATATAAATATATTCATATATAAGTATATATATACGCATGTAAATGAAAACCATGGACCAAAGTCGCATACACACACAACACGACTCTCAATATGAAGAATAGTGTGTGCAAAGATGAAGAGAAAGGCTTTATAATGTGTAAGAAGGCTTACAGTGGGCTACCAAAGAAGACTTATATGAATATAAATGGATGAACACTCAGCTCCCACCGGTAAAAATATAGCTATATGTGAGCTAACCGGTGTTTAAAATGAGAAAGCAGTTAATATAGGGTGTGTACAGAGCAAATTTGATAGGGCTTTCGCACCTTTTTCTCTTGAATTATGGCCACCCCAAGCTCTATATTTATAGAGCTGGTCGCCTCAGGTGTACCTGCGGCGGCCCGGGGTGCCCCAGGCTCTGCGGGTCCCGCCGTCTCAAAGTTCGTGCACTCGTAAACTGTGATGTCCGCTCAAACTTGTAGAACTTCAATCTGAGCATTCGAACATGGTGTAAAAGACCTTATCCGGACCGCTTTTGTTGAGAGTTACGCAATGACATGGGATTAGAGGTTGTACGAAGTCAAGAAGAGGGGACCATGCCCATGGTCTTCAAGCTTCAAATTCTATCCGGTGTGCTGCCATGCGTAATAGTCACTCAGGATTGTAATTCCTTAGCTCTTACAGGACATTGTTGTGTAGAAATGTATGCATGAGATGTTGAGACGGTGCATTGTGGGGTTGAGGTGGCAAGATGATGATTTTTCCCCTCACCGGGGTTATCTCCGGTTTGGGCTGATAGCACACGTTGCTCGGGTTATCTCTGAGATTAGATTGCTGCAAGTGTTTGGATTCTGTAGGGTCATCTTTAAGTGTGCCTATATTCTTGGTGTTAGCTCTGGGTCTTAGGAATGAGTGCCTCGGCGGGAGTTTCGAGGTTGAAGATGATTGCATGCATTTGAAACAAGCATTTCTGGAGTTATCGCCGGAACTGCAACGACATTCCTTAGGGTTATCTCCAAGGACGAAACTCGGGGTTATCTCCGAGGTTGGAATTGATACTCCCGGTGTGTGTTCTGTGGTTGAGACTGAACTTTCGGTAGTATCCAGAATGGATGTGAGCTGTCTTCCAGGGTTACCTCTGAAAGATGAATCTGCCCTCCTGCAATGTTAGTAACAGGTGTGCAGAAAATTTCGAGTGTCTACAGATGCCCCTCTTTATCATATTCATGCAATGCAAGGCATGGATAGGATAAAGAATCCTAGACACTTAAAATGCAGTAAGATAAACATGATGCCATGTATAACAACATGATGCAAATGTATGATGCATGTGTTTTGTTGGATTATCTTCCAATATGATGAGATGATTGATGGTTCCCTGTTAATCCTGTCGGGGATGACAATCAGTGATGTCTTGGACATGTGATCCAAGTCTTCCAGGATGTTGACGTTGGGGTTATCACCAAAGTCCTGAATCCTTGATACAGACTTTACTTTGAAGATGTGCCTCTTGTGTGCAAGAGATCTGTGGGGATAAAGCTTTGTCTGTTTGATGATGTGTATAACATATTCCATCATCGGTCCTCTCCGATGAGGATGGTCTTCTCTGGTTTGTGTCACCAGTATATACTGTTAAGTGGGTTTTATACAAACTTATTGGACATCAATTCATGAGAACTATGCCCATCTCAAGTACATTTTAGTATGTTTTTAGTTACATTTCATGTTAGTTTGCATTGCATGTACTGAGAACTCCTTTGGTGTGAAAGTGCATGAAATGGCATAACTCAGTGATGGTAGGTTGCAATGAGGCTAATGGAGGCATGACATGAGGAACAAGTGGAGATAAGAGATTGAACTGTGATGAAGGAACAAGCAAAAAGAAGTGGAGCAACATGAAGCAGCAACAGAGCATAGAATGCAGAATTTAGGAGCCGCGCGGCCGCGCGACCAGATGAACTTGAGTGTTCGCCCGCGCCACACACCTGCATAAGCCAGAAATGCTAACAAGCGCGCCCGCGACTGTGTTGCACTAGAGCCTCGCGCGGCCGCGCGCGTCATCAACTTCAGTTGCCGACTTTATTTTATTTTTGAAATTTGAAGTGTTTTAATTGGTATAAACTACTCTGGTTGGTACCAGACGCGATCATCTTTAGTTTTTATGAGTTTTTTATAATATAGAACGAGGGTTCTACACTTTGAACGAATTCCATCGAAGATCCAAGCATAGACTTAATATTTTGTATCTGTTCTTTAGAATTCAATCATTGTCTACGAACTACTTTTATGTTGCTGGAGATTATTGAGGATTTGAACATCACTTTTGGATTATAATCAGCAATTGGGTTTGATCAATTTTATCTTTTCTCTCAAATGTTTTTAGTTATTTTCCATGTGTTATTCTAATCTCATAATGGCTTTTGGTTTAGACATGAACTAAACTCCATTATGGGATTCTAATGGAGTTTGATATGTAGTCTAATTTATGGCTTGATTGCTGGACCATTTATGTATCATCAGGAATTTCTATTATGGTTGATTTGAATGCATGAATATTTGATCACCATTCATTTTATGTGCTTGTATAGAGTTGAAAAATAACATGCGAGTATGGTTGTAATCATGATAGCATACGTGTATGGGGTTGATTTGCTTAGCTTTATATTTCGTGAACCAGATAGAAATATATTGTTTCACCGTATGAGTTATATAAGGGCTTGTACTTAAATTCAATATGGCTGCAATTTCACAAAGAAATATAGTGAGGTTGGTTTTATTGATGATTACATGATGTCTATTGTATGTGGATGTTATGTAAGTAGGTCATAATACATTGAAAAATGGTTATGTCTACATCCGTGCTCTTGGCTAATTTTCTGTGATACGTGAATAATCTTGCCCGATGGTGGTGATTAGATGAACTATTAAATTAAGTTAGTATCCCATTATTTCCAGATTTGATTTATTACATTAATATTTTGCTTTTATTTACTATTTGAGTTTTAAGTAATTCACAATCATAAGCGTTCGTTTGAGCATATAAAAATAGTGATATAGTTGATGTATAATAGTTTAATTTAGAATCCTTTCTCCGTTGATTGATACTTTACTTACTCTGTATTACTTGTTGGCCCATGTATGCTTGCATGAGTTGGAGTCCTTTTAGTAGAAGTAAAAAGGAGGCAACAAGTTTTTGGCGTCATTGTTGGGGAAAGACGTTTAAATTTATTATTATTATCATCAGTTTTAAGCTATATTGTATGAATTAGACAAATCTAATTCTATCTCATTTATATTTTTGTTTTTATTTTTGTTTCAGGTACTTGTGGATATTTTATGCACACGCGATCATCCAATTCTGAATTGATACCAGCACAGGACAATATTAACGGGAGAGGTTGGAAAGCGAGAGTGCGTAGAAATTTTCAAGCGGAGTTAGAAGGAATAACATCTAATATGGCAGTCGAGGGACAAAGAGGAGCAATGAGAGGAGCATCGGGCTTTGAGGGACTATTCGATGCCGAACATTAATGGACTGCAGTCAAGCATAGTCAGACTAGCGATAGCAGCCAACACCTTTGAAATAAAATCGGGCACTATTCAAATGGTGCAAAATTCGGTACAGTTTGGGGGTGCTGCTACAGATGATCCTAATGAACACCTGTTGAGTTTCATCGAAATATTTGATACTTTCAGATACAACGGGGTGACGGAGGATGCTATCAGACTTAGGCTATTTCCATTTTCATTGAGGGATAAAGCAAGAAGTTGGCTTCACTCTTTACCTTCGGGATCAATTACTACATGGGAGGACCTAGCACAGAAGTTTTTAGCCAAGTTTTTCCCAATGGCTAAGACTGCAAAAATGATGACAACAATCTCTCAGTTCGAGCAGCAATAGGGTGAATCTTTATATGACGCTTGGGAGAGATACAAAGAAATGCTAAGGAAGTGTCCGCACCATGGTATACCAGATTGGATGGTGATCAACACGTTTTACAATGGATTGGGATGGTAGTCGAGGCCGATTGTAGATGCAGCTACAGGAGGAGCATTATGGGTAAAGAGTTATGAGGAAGTTTATAACCTTATTTAGACAATGGCAGCGAATGATTTTCAAAAACCTACAGCCAGGATGCCACAGCCCAGAGTTGCAGGTTTGTTGGAAGTGGATGCTATTACTCAGTTGTCAGCACAGATGGCATCCATAGCGAAGAAAATAGATTCATTAACAGAGAGTAAGGCGAAGACAGTTGCCTTTGTGTGCAAAATTTGTGCAGGGTCACACTCAACGGATCAATGTGCTATTAGCTCAGAGTCGGTACAGTATGTGAGAAACTACAAGAAGGACCAAGGACAATTTTAGAACACATACAACCCCAACAACAACAACCATCTTAACTTCAGTTTGTCAAATAATAAAGGAAATCATCAGAATCAGTGTCAGCTGAATAACCAATTTCAGTCACAGCCAGCTCAGCAACAGTTTACACCAAGACCACCTTTTCTACCGGCATTTTCTCAACAACAACATCACACTCCAGCTGCACCTCAGTAAGAAAAGAAATCAGAAATGGAGTAGATGATGATGAAGTACATGGAAAATACAGAGGTGATAATTAAAAGCCAAGTAGTGGCTATTAAAAATCTTGAAACTCAAATGGGACAAATGGCAAGCATGCTCAACAACAGGCCCCAGGGTTCATTTCCAAGTACTAAAGAGGCAAATCCAAGAAGAGAAGGGAAGGAACGATTATATAACTATAACACTAAAAGTCCGGGAAACAAAGTGAAGGAATCCACGCCATGCAATGCGCCATGTTTACAAGGGGAGGACGTGCGGCCGCGCGAGGAAGAAAACTTGTCTGCTGAGAAAGAAAACAAGGAAGGTTTTGAGTTACAGCAGGAAGAGGATAATAAGGCAGGTTCAGTTGAGAAGCCTGTGAGTAAAATACCACTAGTTAACCCCCCGGTTCCGTATCCATAAAGATTGAATAAGAAGAGGGAAGATAAGCAGTTCAGCAAGTTCTTGGAGGTCTTTAAAAAACTGCAGATTAACATACCTTTCTCTGAGGCATTGGAACAGATGCCGAGTTATGTAAAGTTCATGAAGGGTACATTGTCAAGGAAGAGGAGATTATAAGAGTTTGAGACAGTGGCCTTGACAGAGGAATGCAGTGCAGTGCTTCAGCGCAAATTACCTTCAAAGCTGAAGGATCAGGGTAATTTCATAATTCCATGTACGATCAAAAAGATGAACTTCAGTAAATGTCTGTGTGATCTTGGGGCAAGAATAAATTTGATGCCCTTGTCAGTATTCAACCAGTTGGGATTGCTGGCTCCAAGGCCGACAAATATTTCTTTACAGCTAGCTGACAGATCCATTACTTATCCATGGGGAATTATTGAAGATGTATTAGTGAAAGTGGATAAATTCATCTTTCTAGCTGACTTCATCATTTTAGATTATGAAGAAGATAAGAGTATACCAATTATACTGGGGAAACCATTCTTAGCCATAGGGAGGACATTGATAGACGTGCAAAAAGAGGAACTCACTATGCGTGTTCATGATCAAGAGGTTACCTTTAACGTATTCAAGGCGATGAAGTTTCTAACAGATGAAGAAGAATGCTTTCGGGTTGATTTGGTGGATCAGGTCTTAAATGATGAATTAGAGAGTTCGATGAGTTATGAACCATTGAGAAGTGTTATTGTTGAAAATTTAGAACTAGAGGATGATGAATTTGAAGAACTTGTGAAATTTCTTAATACTGCTCCACAATTCAGAAAATTCAAAACTCCAGTTGAGCCATTGGAGAAAGCTGGAGAGACGTCAGTAAAATTAAAGCCATCTCTTGAGACACATCCAGAACTTGAATTGAAACCACTTCCAGATCATTTGAGGTATGCATTTTTAAATAAAGATTCAAAGCTACCTGTGATTATTTCTTTTGCACTAACATCTTTTCAGGAAGAAAAACTACTACGAGTGCTTAGAGAGTTCAAGTCAGCCATTGGATGGACGATAGCGAATATAAAAGGGATCAACCATTCTTTTTGGATGCATAAGATCTTAATCCGATAGTAAAAGAAGTGCTCAAGAAAGAAGACTTAATCCGATAATGAAAGAAGACTTAAACCATTAGTGGAGCAACAAAGAAGATTTAATCCGATAATAAAAGAAGTGGTCAAGAAAGAAGTATTGAAATGGCTAAATACAGGCATAATCTATCAGATTTCAGACAGTTCATGGGTGAGCCCAGTGCAATGTGTACCGAAGAAGGGTGGTATGACTGTGGTTTTAAATGAAAATAATGAGTTGATTCCAACACGAACAGTGACGGGGTGGAGAGTCTGCATGGATTACCGCAGGCTCAACAAAGCTACAAGGAAAGATCACTTCCCACTACCATTTATCGATCAGATATTGGTTAGACTGGAGGGTTATGAGTATTATTGCCATCTGGACGGGTATTCAGGCTACCATCAGATGTGATAGCTCCAGAGGATCAAGAAAAGACAACCATCACATGTCCATACGACACTTTTTCTTTCAGAAGGATGTCTTTCGGATTATGTAATGCTCCAGCCACCTTTTAGAGATGCATGATGGCTATTTTTTTGGATATGGTGGAACAGAATGTGGAGGTATTCATGGATGATTTCTTGGTATTTGGGGATTCTTTTGATTTGTGCCTTGAGAATTTGGTGACGGTCTTGAGAAGGTGTGTTGAAATGAATTTAGTACTGAACTGGGAAAAGTGCCATTTTATGGTACAAGAAGGCATAATTCTTGGACACAAGGTTTCGAAGTAGGGACTCGAGGTCGATAGGGCTAAGTTAGATACTATTGAGAACTTGCCACCACCTACTTAAGTAAAAGGTGTTCGCAATTTTCTTGGACATGCAGGTTTCTACCATAGATTCATCAAGGATTTCTCCAAGATAACTAAACCATTATGCAGTTTATTGGAGAAGGATGCGCAGTTCAAATTTGATGGAGCTTGTGGGTCGGCATTTGAGCACTTGAAGGGGAAATTAATGTCAGCTCCAGTTATTACTGCACCAGATTGGGATTTGCCATTCGAATTGATGTGTGATGCCAGTGATTACGCTATGGGGTTGTTTTGGGGAAGAGAAAGGAAAAGATGTTTCATGTGATCTATTATGGTAACAAGACACTTACAGATGCACAGTTGAACTAAACCACCATAGAGAAAGAGTTATTGGCAGTGGCGTATGCCTTTGATAAATTTCGAGTACAAAGGTGATAGTGTACACGGATCACGTAACAATTTGGCATTTAGTGGCAAAGAAGGATGCCAAGCCCTGGTTGATCAGATGGATAATATTGTTACAGGAATTCGATTTGGAGATCAAGGATAGAAAGGGCACTGAAAATCAAGTGGCGGACCACTTATCTCGACTAGAAATCCAGAAAGGGAAGCAGACGACAATGCTGTAATCAATGAATCCTTTCCAGATGAGCAGTTGTTTGTGGTGAAAGGGGAAGTGCCATGGTTTGTAGACTACGCGAACTACTTGGTGAGTAAAATGGTACCTTCTGACTTGGTGGGTCATCAAAAGAAGAAATTTTTGCATGATGTCAAATGGTTTATATGGGATGAGTCATACTTGTTTAAACAGTGTGTTGATCAAATGATAAGAAGGTGTATCCCATATAGTGAGATCGAGGGGATTTTATAAGATTGTCACGCTTCTTTATATGGGGGTCACTATGGTAGAGAGCGAACAACAGCTAGAGTGCTACAAGCAGGATTCTATTGGCCGATAATTTTTAAGGATGCATACAGTTTCGTCCAAAGATGTGATAGATGTCAGAGAGTTGGGAACATTTCGAAAAGAAATAAAATTCCATTGAATACGATCCTCGAAGTAGAAATTTTTGATGTGTGGGGGATTGATTTCATTGGCCCTTTTGTTTCTTCTTGTGGAAATCTTTACATCTTGCTCGCAGTGGATTATGCGTCGAAGTGGATAAAAGTGGCAGCTCTTCCAACAAATGACGCCAAAGTAGTCCTCAAATTTTTGCAGAAGAGTATTTTCACGAGGTTTGGGACTCCTAGGGCCATCATTAGTGATGAAGGCAGTCATTTCTGTAACAGGCAGTTTACAGCTTTGTTGGCTGAATATGGGGTGAACCATCGCATTGCTATAACTTATCACCCACAAACGAATGGCCAAGCAGAAGTGTCAAATAGGGAAGTTAAAAGAATTCTAGAAAAAGTTATAAATCCCACTAGGAAAGATTGGTCTTTAAAGCTTGATGATGTTGTTTGGGCATATAGGATTGCGTACAAGACTCCGTTGGGCATGTCACCTTTCCAGCTAGTTTATGGCAAAGCATGTCACCTTCTTTCGGAAGCTCAATTTTGATGTTAAAGCTGCAGGGGAGAAACGCCTACTCCAACTCAATGAGTTGGATTAATTCCGATTATAGGCGTATGAAAATTCTAAGTTGTATAAGGAGAGGGTGAAGAAATGGCATGATCGCAAGATCATAGAGAAAACATTCGAGCCGGGACAAAGAGTTTTGCTTTTCAACTCCAGACTTAAACTTTGTCCCGGGAAACTAAAATCAAGATGGTCAGGGCCTTTTATAGTGAAGAATGTCTTCCCGCATGGTGCGGTAGAAGTATTTGATAAGTTTTCGGACAAGCCTTTTAAAGTGAATGGACAACGATTGAAGCATTACTTTGGTGGGGAGGTGGACAGATAGAAAGTCACCTCAATTATTTCTTTGACGTGATTGAATTAGAGATAGTCAAGCTAATTGACTATAACTTAGCGCTTGATGGGAGGCAACCCATTATTTCTATCTTTACTTTTTTTTATTCCGTTTAAGTGATTATTGTTAGTTCATTTTCATTTGTAGTTGTGATAGTTTGATAGCTTTACATAAATATATTAATAACTGAATGTCATATGATTTTGTTTGTGCATAGCATAGAAATTATGGTGTTAAGATAGACACTAATGCTTATTTAGTAAATCATGTTTTGACAGTGTTTATTGGTGATATTGTAGGTGTATTGGATAGAATGAATTACTATCTTGAAGTATTGGGAATGAAAATTGACGGTCACAGAATCGAGTCAGCGTGGTCGCTACCGAAACGCTTTTAGAAAATGCGTGCCAGCCGCAAAGCAAATCTTTGCGTAAAGCACTTGCGCGCGCTGCCCACATCTTCATTAAAAAGCAGCGTAGTTCCTCGAACCAGAATTTGAAAAAAAAATATTTGGGTTTTAAAACGTGTTGTGACTCATATCTTCTATCACTTGATATAGCAGAGAGGTGTATTCTCTTGATCTCCACATCACGCATGACTTCTCAACTCCAGACGGTTACCAATTGCTCCATTACCCACGATTCTACCCACGTTCAATATCTTCGTTATAAAACTAGGGTTTCAGACTGGGTTGTGCAAAATCAGTTTGGGAGTAATCAGTCATCATCTATCACTCACCATCAGGCAAGTAATCTTTATCTTCTCTATCAATTTTAAATGGGTCCTCAGAGTGCACGTTCTATCACTTCGTCATCATCATCTTCCTCCCGTAACCAAGGCGAAGATGTTGTGGATCATACAAAATTTCTAAGTCTGGAATCACAAATGGAGTATTACAGAATCATGGAAAATACATTTGTGAAGGAGCGCGATTTCAAACCTGAGAAGCAGGATGGCCAACTGTGGGAAATGATTCGAGAAAGGGGATGGGTTGGACTGACTACAACCCCTATGTCTATTCCAATGAGTATCGTTCGAGAATTCTTTGCTAACGCTAAAGACATAATGAGTGGTCTATCTGTGGTTCGAGGATTTCAAATAGATTACAAACCACCAGCAATCAAAGAAATTTTCAGGATAGTTGACACACCATTGACTGGGTACGACAATTGGGTTGAGGCTGCGCGCTTTAAGACTGATTTGGACGTAGTCATTACTGATTTGTGCATTCCAGGCACAAAGTTTAATTATAGGGCAGGAACAAATCAACCTAGAACTTTTCCCGCCTCAGCCTTGAATCGGTATGCTAAAGCGTGGAATTTGTTTATATGTGCAAAGCTCGTGCCTTCATCGCATCAGCACGAAATCACAACGAAAAGGGCTATCATTCTGTGGGGAATAGTCACAGGTAAGTACATTGATGTGGGCCACCTCACTCATCACAATATGTTACGTTATATGCGGGGGAGCACTACGGGGAGTGTTGGGAAGGATAAACAGATAATGGCCCCGACATCGATAATGAAATCTTGCACAATTGCGTACAACAGTAACACCTTCTCTTTGGTGACGTCCGAGGTGTGTTGGGAAGGAAGCAATTTAGCGCATAGGAATGCATACCAGATTTTTCCATACCGACTAAGGTCCTTGCTATAGAACACTGTGCCTCCCTTTCCGACCTTTGATCCAAGATGTTCCCGACTTTGTCATCTCCTTGATTATCGCATAATAGTCCGGATCAGAATCTCAAAGGTGAGAATAGTGGCAGTGGCCAGGTACCCTCAGTTGATAGTAGGTGTTGATTACATCAGCACTCAACGGAACCAAACGACCCCTCACAAACGCGTGGAATGGTTCTTTATCCGTGGCATTTGCATAAAACTCCCTGACAATGTTGACCACAGCGGGTTTTGGCTCTTCTGTGAATCTCTTCCACCCCTTTTGATAAATTGGAGGCATCATCTCCCCATCATTAGGATCCGGTGCCAACCCCCGCTCCGGTGTAAGGGCTTTGGTGAGCATGTAATCATACCGGTCGGCGGCGGCGACACTCACGAATTTCCGGCAATCGAAGGTTCGGGTTGGTTGAGATGGCCTTGAACTCTCTCCCCTTTGGCATTTCGATGTTTAATGTGAAGCCATGGTCTCTTTCTATTGCTTGGCTCACACTACTGTGCCCCTCCAAACTTGGTTGATACACACTGACAAACACTTGGTGTGCACAAATGCTTATCCCCCACACTTGTCAATTTGACCCTCAAATATGGTGAATGAAGTTGATTAACTTGAAAATAGTGGTATGCTTGCCTCTCAAATGCTCACAACTAACCTCTATGCATGCCCTAATTCAAAATTTGATGAGTGTAATTTTAGAGTATTGTGTGGAATATGGGATGAGATATGGTAATATATAGAGGTGGTGTGAGGATGTTTATTGGTGAATTAAAGAGGTGGGGAGAGGTAGTGGAGCATTGAAAATCGTGGGTGTAGTGGGTGGTGGGTGGTGGTTATGAGGAGATTTAATTGAGGGAGAAGTTATTGAAAGTAGTATGCACATAAGCCAATCATGTTTGATGATAAAGCATATACTTTGTAATAATCTTATTCATTTATTAATAAAAGGAATTAATTTATTAAAGGCTTTTAATTATCTACATGATGCTGTTTTATAATATGTGATAAACCCATAGTTTTAAGCAATGCTTTTAGAATAATGATGATGATCATTCTAATGAGATCTAAATTCTGAGAAAGCTTAAAACTAAAATAGTTTCCAATCGTTGGATTATTAAATTGGGGATTAGTGAATCCGGATAGATTGGTACATACGTTGCTTGCTCATTGGATGAGGATGATTGATCTCATGATCATTTGTGTGGAGACACTAAAGCAAGTATGTAGGTGCTTATTAGAAAATAAGTTCACTGAACGTGGCTCGCTAAGGAATACCTAATGGAGTTTTACTTGCCTGTCAATAGGAATTCCTGTAGTGATAGTAGTACAAGTGATCCTTAGACTTGAGATCATCATAGTATCTTGTGTATGATGAGTTATGCTTTGACTTATTCCTTAAGACCCTTAGGGTATATCAAAGGGAATGCTTGGGTATAATAAGTCGTACATGGAGATAATGTATGATCAATAAAGAATCTACCACTTCTAGTAAAAGAAGAGAAATGTCCTATGTGATTCGATAAATGACAACCAAGTAGTCCTTGACCAAAGAAGAATGAAATTAAAAAGGAGTTTCTAATTTGCATTATTTGGAGTTGTGCATTTAAGAGTCGAAATACATATAATTAAATAAAATAAGACTTGACAGTAATTCCATGTCTTATATTTAATTAGGACATTGTATGGTGGAAGGATTGAATTGTACGGTAACTATTTACTCAAAACTTCTTTTATGATTAATGTTGAAATCTATATTATCTGGAAAGTCGTTGATCGCTAGGGAGGCTTATCCCTATTGTAGAATAAATATTATTTATTTAAATAAATTATTAGTTTAATTTATTTATTTAAATAAGATTAGAATTGTTCTAATTGATTTATTCATAATCGGTTTAATATGGAGAACCTAAAGGGTTAAACTATAAAAGGAAGAATAATTATTTAAGAAATTAATGGTATAATTGTAATAATAAGTTAAGTATATTTAATTTATTCGATGATGATAGAATAAATTAAATAGCTTAATATTTATTAATTAATATTTTAGAAATATTAAATATAAATTAATAAGAGGAGTCTTATTATTATTATTACTATTATTATTATTTAATTCCTAAAGGAGTTTGAGAATTAATTAATAAAAGTACTCTCAAATATCCTAATAGGATTAGAAGGCAAATTAATTAAAAGAGTTTAATTAATTATCCCTAATAAGATTAGGGAGCTTAATTAATTAAAAGAATTTAATTAATTAAATAAAACCCAATTCTTAATTGTTAAGGAGGGTTGCCTACATCTATAAATAAGAGGAGTCTTATTATGGGTAAAAGGGGTTGTTGACTTTTACAACAGACGTAATTCCAATTGTTGGGAGAGTACACCCTTTTCTGTGAGAGATAGAAAAACTAGGGTTTTTCCAAATACCCATCTTCTTGAATTCTTCTTCTTCCTTGGTGGATCACCTCTAGAGGCCAACCACTTGGGTGGCTAACGTTGATCAAAGGAATGAACCAAACCCGGTGGATTCAAGTTGAACGCGAAAAGGATTGGAGGTGAACTTGTACTTGAGAAAGCTCGGATCTTCAAGGGTATGATTCTTGTTCTTTCTTTTTCGTTTAATTAATAATTGTGCATAAAGGGTGATCCGGGTATATAGTTTATAAAATTTTTAAACTCTGATTTTATACGTTTCCGCTTACTTTGTGCAATTTGATTGCTTTCATGAATATTACAAACCTAACAGTGGTATCAGAGCCAAACCTTTATGCGAATTATTAATTATTTTAATTTGATACATATATTGATATATGTTTAGAATAATTTAATTGGGCATAATTTATTGTATAAAATTTATTAAAAAAAAAATATAATAAAATCGCGAATCCTTTTTTCTTTTTTCGCTGTATCCGTTTTCAAAAAGGTTAAGGGATTCACCTAGCAGGTTCTGGAAAATGAAAACATGATTTTTTGTATAGTAATCATATATGATTACTTTATTTTAACAGAGTTGCCAGGAGATCTTGCTTATTAAGTTAATTTGCAAATTAGTCAGATAATGCGTGGCCACGTGAATAAATAAGGAGATACGGATATATATATATATATATATATATATATATATATTTATTTTCAATTATTTTATTATTAAAATAAAAGAGTTTATTTTAATTTTAAAATTAGATTTCATGCTAATTAATTAGAGTTAGAATTGGATTCCATGATAACTAATTGGAGTTGAAATTGGATTCTGTGTTTCCTTAAATAAAGGAGTTTATTTAGATATGAAATAAGATTTCATATTATTCAAAATAAAAGAGTTTATTTGTGAATAGGAAAAAGAATCAGTCTTTTCTTAAGTAAAGGAGTTTATTTAGATATGAAATTAGATTTCATATTATTCAAAATAAAAGAGTTTATTTGTGAATAAGAAAGAGTATCTGTGGTTCCTTTAATAAAGGAGTTTTTTTTTTTGCATGGAATTAGATTCTATAATTAATTAAAATAAATGAGTTTATTTTGATTAAAGATTTTGATTAAAATAAAATAGTTTTATTTTTATTTAAATATGAATTAAAATAAAGGAGTTTATTTTGATTCAAAATTAAATTTTATACTAACTAAATTTGCTCATTAAATGATATCAATATATATATTGAATGTTTATTATTCATGAGATGAATGCTATTTATTGATGCATATGGTGATGTGTATGATAATAAATGGGATTGATTATGGACTATTGACCAATGTGATTGAATTTTATTTTAGTTGGATGCATGAATGTATGAGTTTTATTAAATGGGGTCTGCGTACCTCATCTTCTCTAATTTTTTTTCTTAATGTAAATTCTCACTCTCTCCTATGTACTTCCCCTTGACTGCTGATCAAGATTTCTATTTATTTTAAAAATAGTTTTGTAATAGGAATAGTTAGAATTAATTTTGAAGAATTGGAGATCAAGGAGCAAGGAACGCTTGAAGACCCGCTTGTAATGCAAAATTTTGAGTTTAAATGTAATAGTTATATTTAAATATTAATTCTTGCACCCTAGGATTTGACCTTTTGGTTCACTTGGTGGCTCTAGTGAACCAAACTAGAATAAAAGTCCATAATCAATCCGGGAAGAATATAGTATTATATATGCGCATGCTTATACTATATATATTATATATTATGCAAACATGCTTCGCATGTTCATTAATATGACGCGTATTTTATATATATATATAATGCCTTATTAAACAAGATGAGAGACAAATTAATAACAAATCCTCAAATTTTTTATATTAAGTCCTAAGCGTTCAAAGATATTTGGAATATCGAACGTCGCCTTCTAGCATGATAAAATTAATAAAGTATTAAATATTTAATATGAGTTTGTTGTGTCACCACAAAGCAAGTATTAAGTATTTAAGATGTTAATTTATCACATTTGATGCTTATAAACAAAATTGAACAATATTGTTTTGTTGTGTCACCACAAAGACGATATTTTTCTTTTTTGAATATATAGAGTGCTAGGTTGGACTTAACTTGGATCATTTTAGTTCGGATGTTCAAACACTTGACCATTATGATCTAAGAGGCAAAATACAAGGAGTTACATAGTTGATGTAATTGACAAGAGTTGTCTACCTATTTATTTATATATAGTTTGTTGTGTCACCACAAGGCTATATACATTTGAAATGAGATCCTTATTCTCACTAGCAAATCTTTAATTAGATATTGCCGAACTATATATATTGAGGGTAATATAGTTTGAAGAAAATAGTGGGAGATACCAATTTAAAACAAGACCTAATTTATTTTGATAATTAATAAAAGAATGTATGTTAAAATGTTGTTAATTACAAATTCATTTACAAATCTTTACAATGTCTAAATTACTATCACTACGTAGCATATTAGATGCTATTTAACTGAACCAAATTAAATGGATTGGTTAAGGAAATTGAGAATAGTTCTCATGGCTGAAAAGCTATCTTATGTCCTTAATACGCCTATCCCTGCAATGGTTGCAGACAATGCCTCTGAGGAAGAGATTGCTACTTTTAGAAAGTGGCAAGATGATGCATAGTTGGCTCAATGCATCATGCTTGCATCGATGAGTAATGAGCTTTAGCGTCAGCATGAAACTATGGGTGCTCCTACTATATTCATGCACATCAAGTAGTTGATGGTGAGGAAAGTAGGACTGATAGATATCAGATATTTAAGGAGCTCTTCCGATCTAGAATGGCCAATGACACTATAGTACAGATAAAAGTCCTTAACATTATCAATTTGATTGATCAATTATGACAACGGGTTTTGTCATGGATGGAGAGTTGAGCTAAGATTTGATCTTGCACTCACTCCTGGACTCCTTTCACAATTGTTGTGAATTTTTCATATGAACAAGCTAGATATCAGCCTCGCTGATTTGCTTAACATGTTGAAAAATATTGAGAGTCACTTTCTAACCAAGAAAGACCAAGTCTTACTGGTAGGGCCAAAGGATCTTCTGAAAAGAAGAACGATTCAAAGAAGGTAAACAAAAAGGCGTAAACAAAGGATAATAAGAACAAAACTGATACGGATAACAAAGGAGTTTGCTTCCACTGCAATAAGCTTGGACACTAAAAAGGAAACTGCGAGAAGCATCTTGCAGAGGTTAACCAAAGAAGCTTAGTGAAGTTTCGGTTATAAATACAAATTTGTTCATGATTTAAAATAATTTTTTCTTTAAGTCAAGGTTATACTTGGGTATTGGATACCGACTTTGGTTATCATAAATATAGATTTATGAAGGGACCAAGCAGAAGTAGAAAGCTAAACAAAGATAAGTAATCCTATGTGTGGAAAATGAAGCAAAGGTTGCTGTATTAGCTATAGAAACTTATAGTTTAGCATTGCCTACGGGCAAATCTATTAAGTCAATAAGTTATTATTGTATTCCACTTATTGTTAGAAACATTATTTCCATTTTATTGTTGGACAATAAAATTTTTGGTATTATAATTAAGAACAATTGTTGTTCTATTTATAATAATAATGTTTTGTATAGAACTGAAATATTACTTAATGGATTTTGTATACTTGACTTACGTGAAAAATATATTTTGCAAATTGAACAAACTAGTATAAGAAAAGAAGATGATCATTCAAAGAGTTGAATGTGTGTATTTGTTGAAATACAAGTGTGAATTATTTGAAAGGTTCAAAGAATTCAGAAGTGAAATAAATTGGTAAAGTATTAAGATTCTTTGATTAGATCAAGGAATAAATACTTGTGCAATAAGTTTCTAGATCGTCTCAAATGGTTTTCTCACAATGGACGCCTCCTGATACGCAATAATTGATTGATGTTTCTGAATGAAAAAAATCGTACCTTGTTGGACATGGTGCGGTCCATAATGATTTTACCGACATTCCAATTTCCTTCTGGGATAATGCCCTAGAAATGGCTGCATATCTACGAAAAGGTAACCTCAAAATCTGGCCGCAAGACTCTATAAGAGTTATGGACATGGAGGATTCCTAATCTTAAGTATGTTAAGATAATGGGTTGTCCAACTTATGTGAAAAGTTTTCAAAGGATAAGTTTGGGACAAAATTTGACAAGTATAGATTTGTGAGACATCCTAAAGTAAGTTTAGGGCATATGTTCTATAATCCTACTTAGCAAAAGGTGTTTGTTGAGAAACATGGTGCCTTCTAAGATAAAGTTGTTTATCATTGAAGGGGCTAGTGGGAGGATAATAGATCTTAAAGAGTTCAAGAACCATAAATCACTATAAGTCAAATAAGAGGAACCTGTAGATAGACCTATTGTACCACAACTGAATCGTAAATCTGGAATAGTACCGAAGATACCTGGGAGGTATGGATTCATCATAGATGATTATGATGAGGTACGCATCAAAGAAGATGATGATCTAGTTACATACGATGAGGTAAGAGTTGTAGACACTCAAAGAAATTGATTGAAGCAATCTTCTCAAAAATGGAACATTCGTTTTGATGAAACAATCAAAAGAGTTTGATTTTATCAAAAAATAAGAATGAACCTAGTGTGTACAAAAGGGTCAGTGGGAGTATTGTGACATTTCTAGTATTATATGTTGATATACTACGGATAAGGGATGACATACTAATGCTATAATCAGTAAAGATAAAGTTGTGTAAACATTCCTCCATGAATGATTTGGGTAGAGTATCTTAATTGGGGATACAAATCTATATAGATAGATTTAAGAGGATGCTCGGCTTAACCCAAGGAATGTATATTCATTTGATGCTAAAGTTGTTTAGCATGGAAAACTCCAAGAGATATCTCATGTTGATGAGCCCTGGAGTGTATCTCTCTTAATAGTCCCCAAAGACTCCAAAAGAGAGATCGCATGAGTAACTATCATGTATGCAATGAAATATACGAGACCTGATGATGATCAGTTATATTCTGGAGAAGTTAACTATGAGTCAGTGAAAAACATCTTAAAGTACTTAACTAGCACTAAAGATGTGATCATATTTATGGTGGGTCTAAATTAAAACTAGAGGGCTTAACAGACTCAAGTTTTTTTTAGACAGACCAAGACGACAGAAAATCCACTTTAAGGTAATGGGTTACCTTGAACAGTGGTGCAGTGAATTGGAAAGGTTCCAAACAGCAAAGAGTTGCTGGTTTAGTGATAAAGACAAAGTATATAGCTATAAATGAAGCTACAAGTTGATTGTTTGGATTAAAAGTTCATTATAGAACTAGGAATTGTTCCAAAGTCTCATCTTGGATCTAACCATGTGTTGTGGCACTTTCATTTGATTATAGGAATCATTGAAAGATGGGAAATCACTATAGAGATAGTGAACTCTCAAGAACAACATTATATATCCATTAACTAAAGCTTATCCAACAGCAGGATAATCGTCACTTAGAGAAGAAGGGTATGAGATACCATGACGATTGGCTTTAGTGCAAGTGGGAGATTGAAAGTAGTATGCACACAAGCCAATCATGTTTGATAATAAAGCATATACTTTGTAACAATCTTATTCATTTATTAATAAAAAGAATTAATTTATTAAAGGCTTTTAATTATCTACATGATGCTGTTTTATAATATGTGATAAACCCATAGTTTTAAGCAATGCTTTTAGAATAATGATGATGATCATTCTAATGAGATCTAAATTCTGAGAAAGCTTAAAACTAAAATAGTTTCCAATCGTTGGATTACTAAATTGGGGATTACTGAATCTGGATAGATTGGTACATACGTTGCTTGTTTATTGGATGAGGATGATTGATCTCATGATCATTTGTGTGGAGACACTAAAGCAAGTATGTAGGTGCTTATTAGAGAATAAGTTCACTGAACGTGGCTCGCTAAGGAATACCTAATGGAGTTTTACTTGCCTATCAATAGGAATTCCTGTAGTGATAGTAGTACAAGTGATCCTTGGACTTGAGATCATCATAGTATCTTGTGTATGATGAGTTATGCTTTGACTTATTCCTTAAGACCCTTAGGGTATATCAAAGGGTATGCTTGGGTATAATAAGTCGTACATGGATATAATGTATGATCAATAAAGAATCTACCACTTCTAGTAAAAGAAGAGAAATGTCCTATGTGATTCGATAAATGACAACCAAGTAGTCCTTGGCCAAGGCAGAATGAAATTAGAAAGGAGTTTCTAATTTGCATTATTTGGAGTTGTGCATTTAAGAGTCGAAATACATATAATTAAATAAAATAAGACTTGACAAAGAATTCCATGTCTTATATTTAATTGGGACATTGTATGGTGGAAGGATTGAATTGTATTTGTAACTATTTACTCAAAACTTCTTTTATGATTAATGTTGAAATCTATATTATCCGGAAAGTCGTTGATCGCTAGGGAGGCTTATCCTATTGTAGAATAAATATTATTTATTTAAATAAATTATTAGTTTAATTTATTTATTTAAATAAGATTAGAATTGTTCTAATTGATTTATTCACAACCGGGTTTAATATGGAGAACCTAAAGGGTCACACAATAAAAGGAAGAATAATTATTTAAGAAGTTAATGGTATAATTGTAATAATAAGTTAAGTATATTTAATTTAATCTATGGTGATAGAATAAATTAAATAGCTTAATATTTATTAATTAATATTTTGGAAATATTAAATATAAATTAATAAGAGGAGTCTTATTACTATTATTACTATTATTATTATTTAATTCCTAAAGGAATTTGGGAATTAATTAATAAAAATACTCTCAAATATCCTAATAGGATTAGGAGGCAAATTAATTAAAAGAGTTTAATTAATTATCCCTAATAAGATTAGGGTGCCTAATTAATTAAAAGAATTTAATTAATTAAATAAAACCCAATTCTTAATTGTTAAGGAGGGTTGCCTACATCTATAAATAAGAGGAGTCTTATTATGGGTAAAAGGGGTTGTTGACTTTTACAACAGACGTAATTCCAATTGTTGGGAGAGTACGCCATTTTCTATGAGAGATAGAAAAACTAGGATTTTGCCAAATACCCATCTTCTTGAATTCTTCTTCTTCCTTGGTGGATCACCTCTAGAGGCCAAACACTTGGGTGGCTAACGTTGATCAAAGGAAGGAACCAAACCCGGTGGATTCAAGTTGAACGCGAAAAGGATTGGAGGTGAACTTGTACCTGAGGAAGTTCGGATCTTCAAGGGTATGATTCTTGTTCTTTCTTTTTCGTTTAATTAATAATTGTGCATAAAGGGTGATCCGGGTATATGGTTTGTAAAATTTCAAAACTCTGATTTTACACGTTTCCACTTACTTTATGCAATTTGATTGCTTTCATGAATATTACAAACCTAACAGTTATGGGACTTGTGGAGTCTAGCATATGTAACTACCGAAAAATTCAGTTAGAATCCAGGACCCCATACCACGGGGTGCTAACTTATAAAGCCCACCCCCTACGAAGCATGGCTATCAAGTATCCGACTTTGGGGACCCTCTTCCAGTGTGTTGTAGTGCAAAAGAGCCACGTGGCATGCCTACTGTCAA
Organism: Panax ginseng; assembly: GCA_020205605.1. Lineage (NCBI taxonomy): Eukaryota > Viridiplantae > Streptophyta > Magnoliopsida > Apiales > Araliaceae > Panax > Panax ginseng. The sequence goes on along the minus strand of CM035135.1, from coordinate 89,363,322 downwards.
ACTCCCCTGTTGTCTCGCTTTTGCTTCAATGTAACTCACTTGATGATCCTTTTTCCATCCTGCACGATATAAAACATGAGAATTAGTGAGTTGTTAATAACATGATATAATATGGAGAGATTAACGAGACTTTTATTATATGCTACTACCTAGTATTTTAATGAAAACTATATTGTAACGACTATAAATGAAAAATATGAGAAATAAACTAAAGATTGGGTTGCCTCCCAATTAGCGCTTGATTTTAAGTCCTTCAGCCTGACTACTTCATGTTCATGTTGTGTCTGCCAATGTGATGGCGATCACATCGTTGTTAGCTTCTCCACCCCAATAATGCTTTAGACGATGTCCGTTGACTTTGAACGTATCTAATGGACTGCGACTGTAGAGTTCAACTGCGCCATGAGAGAATACCCACTTGATAGTGAATGGTCTCGACCATCTCGACTTAAGCTTTCCTGGGAATAATCGCAGCCGTGAGTTGAACAAAAGGACTGATTGCCCTGGCTTGAATGTTCGACGCATAATTTTTCGGTCGTGCCATCTTTTTACTTTTTCTTTGTATAATTTGGAGTTCTCATAGGCGTGAAGGCGAAATTCGTCGAGCTCATTCAGTTGAAGTAATCTCTTCTCTCCTACAGCTGCTTGATCGAAATTGAGTTTTTTGACCGCCCAATAAGCCTTATGCTGTAGCTCGACCGGTAAGTGACATGCCTTCCCGTATAGTAGTTGATATGGTGACATCCCAATTGGTGTCTTGTATGCAGTCCGGTATGCCCATAATGCATCATCCATCCGAAGTGACCAATCTTTACGATTTGGATTTACTACTTTCTCCAATATCTTCTTAACTTCTCTGTTTGACACCTCAGCCTGCACACTGGTTTGAGGGTGATACGCTGTAGCTACCTTGTGGTTGACCCCATACGGTGCTAAAAGAGCTATGAAGGACTTATTGCAGAAGTGACTACCTTCGTCACTTATTATTGCTTTTGGCGTGCCAAATCTCGTGAAAATGTTTTTCTGTAGGAATTTCAGGATCACCTTGGCATCGTTGGATGGTAGTGTTGCAGCTTCAACCCACTACGATACATAATCCACTACGAGTAGAATATACTGATTGTTCAAAGACGAAGGGAATGGCCCCATGAAATCGATACCCCATACATCAAAGATTTCTACTTCAAGAATCGTTTGTAAAGGCATCTCATTTCGTTTCAAAATGTTGCCCACCCTTTGACACCTATCGCATTGTTTGACAAAATGGTGGGTATCCTTAAATAATGTGGGCCAATAAAACCCAGATTGCAACACCTTCGCTGCTGTCCTCTCACTCCCATAATGTCTGCCATACGCAGATAAGTGACACTCATGCAGAATGTTCTTCACTTCACTATAGGGGATGCACCGTCTAATCATTTTGTCTGTGCACTGCTTGAACAAATACGGTTCATCCCACATGTACCATTTCACGTCATGAAGAAACTTCCTTTTTTGTTGTCTTGTGAGGTCAGGTGGTAGAATGTTGCTCACAAGAAAATTTGCATAATCCCCATACCACGGAATCTCTGCAGAAATCCCAAACAGTTGCTCATCTAGGAATGATTTTTTAATTTCACATCTGTCTTCTTTTTCTTTCCCTTAGTTTTCCAGCCTAGACAAGTGATCGGCTACTTGATTCTCTGTCCCCTTTATATCCTTTATTTCTAAGTCAAACTCTTGAAGTATGAGAATCCATCGGATAAGGCGTGGCTTAGCATCCTTTTTCGCTATGAAGTACCAAATCGCCGAATGGTCTGTGTAGACTATCACCTTAGTCCTGATCAAGTAAGCCCAGAATTTGTCAAATACATACACCACTACAAGCAATTCCTTTTCTATGGTTGTGTAATTCATTTGAGTATATGTGAGTGTTTTTCTTGCATAGTATATGGCGTGAAACACCTTGTCTTGTCATTGGCCCAAAACAGCCCCAACTGCATAGTCACTTGCATAACAAATTAGCCCAAATGGCATATTCCAATCCGGTGCTACGATCACGGGGGCCTGTAGTCAATTTCTTCTTCAATAAGTAAAACGCTAACTTGCATTCCTCATCAAAACTGAAAGTAGCATCCTTCTCTAGAAGACTGTATAGAGGTTTTGCAATTTTAGAGAAGTCTTTTATGAACCTCTTGTAGAACCCAACATGACCTAGAAAACTCCTAATACCCTTAACTGAGCTCGGTGTAGTTTCTCGATTGTTTCTAGCTTTGCTTTGTCAACCTCCAATCTTTGAGCCGAAACCTTATGGCCCAAAATTATGCCCTCTTCAACTATGAAGTGCTATTTTTCCCAATTGAGTACGAGGTTCGTATCCTTACGTCGTTGCAATACCATGAACAGATTCCCTAGGCAAGTATCAAAGTTGTCCCCATAGACCGAAAAGTCATCCATGAAGACTTCAACATTTTTCTCCACCATATCTAAAAAAATGGCCATCATACACCGTTGGAAAGTTGCGGTGCATCAGACATAACCGAATGACATCCTCCTCGAATGCAAATGTGCCATAAGGGCACGTAAATGTCGTCTTTTCTTGATCCTCCGGAGCGATGACTATCTGGTTATAGCCCGAGTACCCATCCAATAAACAATAATATAAATGTCCCGCCAATCTATCCAACATTTGATCAATAAAGGGCAGCTAGAAATGGTCTTTTCAGGTTTCCTTGTTCAACTTCCTATAATCCATGCAAACCCTCCATCCTGTCACTGTTCTTGTCAGTATTAACTCATTGTCCTCATTTTGCACCACGATCATTCCTCCCTTTTTCGGCATGCACTGGACCGAACTAACCCATTTACTGTCGGAAATCGGGTAGATGATACCGGCATCCAACCACTTCAAAATTTCCTTCTTCACAACTTCCTTTATAATAGGGTTAAGTCGACATTGTTGCTCCACCGTTGGTTTTGCCTCATCTTCCATCAGAATCTTGTACATGCAAAACGAATGGCTAATTCCCTTTATATCCGCAATCGTCCATCTAATCGCTGATTTGTGTTCCCTAAGCACCTCAACAACTTTTCTTCCTGCAATTCATTAAGTGCAGCAGAAGTAATAACAGGTAATGAATTTGAATTGCCTAAGTACGCATACATGAGGTGTTTAGGGAGTGGCTTAAGTTCTAACTTTGGTGGCTCTTCCAATGACGGTTTCAATTTTTCTGCGGCTATCTCCTCTGTGTGCAATGGTTCAAATGGTGTTCTGAATCTACTAACTCGTGGCAATGAATCTAGCATTTGTAAGTAATCCACCAATTCCGGGTCTTCGACCTCTTCATCCCCTAATATAGTTGTTTCTAACAGATCGTTGACCAAACTCTTGCTCATATCTTCACTGATGATTTGCTTAACTAAATCCATCCGAAAACATTCTTCCTCATCCGTAGGGAATTTCATGGCCTTGAACACATTAAATTTGATTTCTTGATCTTGAACCCTCATAGTAAGTTCTCCTTTTTGTACGTCTGTGAGTGTCCTACCCGTGGCCAAGAAATGTCTCCCTAGGATAATCGGGATGTTCTTGTCCTCCTCAAAATCCAGAATGATAAAGTCCGCGGGGAATATAAACTTATCCACCTTAACCAAAATGTCCTCTACTATGCCTCTGGATATGTGTCTGACCTATCCGCCAATTGTAATGAAATATTCGTAGGCCTTGGCGCGGGCAAACCCAGTTTTGTGTATACTGACAATGGCATAAGATTCACACTCGCCCCCAAATCACATAAACACTTGCTAAAATACATATTCTTGATCGTGTATGGGATAATGAAACTCCCCAGGTCCTTGAGTTTTGGTGGTAATTTCTACTGTAATACTGCACTACACTCATCTGTTAGTGCAACTGTCTCCAAATCTTCCCATTTCTTCTTCCTTAACATAATCCCTTTCATAAATTTCGCGTTGCTCGACATTTGCTCTAGGGCTTATGCAAATGGAATGTTAATCTGGAGTTTCTTGAACACTTCTAAAAACTTTGCGAATTGCTTGTCTAATTTCTGTTTTTGGACCCTCTGCTAAAACGGTGGTGGTGGATAAACAATTGGCTTATTGTTTAACTTGGTTTCCTCACTCTGCTTATCCTCACCCTTGTTTCCTTGAACCACGTTACTGTCATCAACTTTTTCCTCCGGTGTCGCTGAATTTTTTGCATTAGTACCCTCGAGATGTTTTCCACTCCTCAATGTAATTGCCTGACACTGTTCGTGGTTACCCTTCAGATTCTTCTCTGTATTGCTTGGTAGGGTCCCTTGTGGCCTGTTATTTAGTGCTAGGGCAATTTGACCCATTTGGTTTTCCAAGTTCTTGATGGCTATTGCTTGATTTTTCATTGCTGCCTCATTACTAGTTATGTACTTTGACACCAATTCCTCGAAATCTGATTTTCTTTCCTGATGTTGAGCCGATTGTTGATGATTCTGAAAACCTGGGGGATATGACTGTCGTGGAGCTTGATGTTGCTGATTATTGCTCCACGAGAAATTCGGAGGATTCCTATTCCCTTGATTGTATGTATTCTGTGGAATTCTGTTATAGTGGCCCACAAACTGCACAGATGCTGGATTAATCGCGCATTGATCCATTGGGTGCTCTCCCACGCACAACTCACATATAACTGCCACTTGCTGTGCTTGTTGTGCCTGTACCCCTGTCATAGAATCCAACTTCTTTGAAAGTGCAGAAATCTGTGTTTGTATAGCTATCACACCATCCACTTCTAACACCACAGCCGCCTTTTCTTGTGTCATTCTTGCTGTAGGCCACTGGTAGTTGTTGGCCGCCATGGTTTCAATCAAATCCTAAGCTTCCTCGTAACTCTTTGCCATGAATGTTCCACCCGACGCTGCATCAATACTTGTTCTGAGATTCCCATGTAATCCATTGTAAAAGGTGTTCATTTGCAGCCACTTGGGCAATCCATGATGTGGGCATTTCCTGAGCAATTCTTTGTATCTCTCCCATGCCTCATATAATGACTCCCCATGTTGTTGTTCAAACATCGTTATCTTTTTCCTCATCTTTGAAGTTTTTGCCGGTGGAAAGAATTTAGCGAGGAATTTCTGAGCTAAATCTTCCCACGTAGTTATCGAACCGGTGGTAGAGAGTGTAACCAACTCTTCACCTTGTCCCGTAGAGTGAATGGGAACCAGCGAAGTCTCACCGCATCATCCAACACCCCATTATACCTAAAGGTGTCACAAATCTCTAGAAAGCTGACTAGATGTTCATTCGGATCGTCATTTTCCAATCCCCCAAATTGAACTAAATTCTGAATCATTTGAATCGTCCTAGGCTTAATTTCAAATGTATTTGCGCTATTATGAACTTTGGTGATGCTTGGATCATAGCTTCACCACCCTTAGGTGTGGCGAAGTCCCTTAATGCTTTATGATCTTCGGCTGCCATTTCCTCTTCTTTCTCAGATGTTTTAAATTCTTGCCATATTTCCTTGATCCATTTAATTAACCTCTGAAACCTTTTCTCTATGTCGTCCTCCAAAGGCAGCAAGTCTGGATTTTTGGACCGAGTTGGATAAACTGCTTCAAACACCTGAAATAAGAGGAACAAAATAAAAAAATGTTTAAGTAAAACTGGATTAATTAAACTTATATTGTAAAAATATTAAGATCTATACTAAATTGTGTCCCCAGCAATGACGCCAAAAACCTGTTGGGTAAAATATATATACACAATACATGCAAGTATACGTGGTCAACAAGTAATAAAGTGATGAGTAGAGTATCGTTCCCACAGAGATCGAATGGCAAGACTGAATGACAGCCAGGGTAATATCCGCCGTACAAGGCATTGGCGCCCCTCCAAACTTTATACCGATGATAAATCGCCAATCTATCGGTGTCATCATCACCTCACAGTCTAATAAATGAAGAGACTGAGTCTGATGAAACCAGCACTCAGACAATGCCCTTAGGTAACCCCAGGGACAACGATGGGGGAGGATGGAAAAGAACGCCCAAAAGCCCCAACCATGCACAATCGCTCGATAGTCGGGATGTAGAGCCTGATATATAGAGTGAATGCTGAACTAGTTCCCTCTAGGCTGTGTGAATCCGAGAACCTACATCATAAAGCAAATCAACATCAGAATTCGTACTCCTCGTCAATAGGAAAAAAGGAAGATCAAAATCCAGCTCGTACCTCGTTTGCATGCAACTAAACTGAGTGGTGTCGACTCAAATCACCCAGAAGCTCTGGGTTCATCACCTGAATACCTGGAAAATACCTACGGGGAACATGAGCAGCAGGAGTGGGGTCCACAACTGGTACATCCTCCTCTTCGTCTTCAACATCCGGTACCGCAACCCGGACATGACGTATCACTGCCTCCGCCAGACGACGAGGCTATCTAACGGAACAGGGTCGAGGCACATCAGAAGCCCTCCTCCATACACCTGAAGTGGTCTTGCGGGAACTACTCGGCTGATTCAGATCCATATATATCTGGACACAAGTCTCCAAATCACCTCAAAAAGGGTGTAGTAAATTCTGACCTGGAGCTTTTTCAAATGCATTTTATAACTACATGCATACATGCATTACTTTAACATACGCCTACAGTAGAGTTAAAAATGCATGACTATCCAATGCCTACATTTTGAAAAACTTTATCCATAGTGCCTTTTGTAAATAGGACTATCCACACGCACATAGGCATGACTAGGTGGCCATTCAGTAGCACACCTGCCCACAGTTATAAACATCCTACATGCATTACACTATCAAAGATATAATTCGTAAGGATAGCCTAAATACCAGGATTACTTTGCTTTTTCACCTTAGCTCATTTGTCCTCAAATAGGATAAGAAATAGGAAAAAAAGGTACCAATTTGACTGTTTTAAAAGTCAAATTTTTTCACATCATTATGTTCAACATGGTTAAATACTAACATTTACTATGTTGAATATTTTTTATCAAGTTATATGAGCATCCATATTCACTACTATGTGTTTAGAAGCATTTCATGTGATATTTCATTTTCCAACGGATAAATACTAGAAAAGAAGACATGCATACGTTACCAGGGCAATGTAGAACACTTGTACAGTGATAGAATTTGCGGATAGATGCCCAAACTTAGTTGATCTGAAGAAGAGCTCTCGGATTTCTTGTGTGTCACAACTTAGAAATGAATTATGAAAGAAACCTACAGGTTAAATTAACCCACGGTTGGCCGCAGGTGTACCTGTGGCTGCCGCAAGTGTACCTATGGCTTCCGCAGGTGTACCTGTGGCTCCCTTAGGTGGGGCCACCCATTCAGCTTGGTCCAGTTCGAGTTACAAAGGAGTTCTTGCAAGCTAAAAAGGATAAATCAGGAATAAAAATGCTATGCGATTGAGCGGAATAGCCTGAAATCCTGGTTTTTCCGAGACCAAACTACAGGTCCATCTATCACTCATTGGTATTCGCCCAAACCCAGGGTTTACTATACCAATGATCACAACAGTTGCAAATTATACTCGGTAATACCTCACTAAGGTCCGATGCCATTAGTTCAGGGTCGTAACTCCGAAACACTTCTCCCCAGCGGGGATTTCATCCTTTGATGCACATGTCAATGAAGTTCAAGCATCCTTGATGCTTTGCCCAACGGGGATCTAATCCATCGATGCACACATCGACGAAAATCAAGCTACCTTGACATCATTAGCCGTTAGCAATTAAACCCAATGAAGAGTCAAGGAACCATCCGACAATTTCATCCGTTCATGTACATTTCAGCGAGGGTCATGCAACCCGGTAATACGCACTATTGGCGGGCAACCCGATCTCGAAGAGCGAAAAAGACTCAGCGATACAAACCAGGAAGGACCATCCTCATCGGGGAGGACTGATGATGGAATATGTTATACACATCCTCCTCAGATAAAACACATCCCCACGGAGTCTCTTGTACATGAGAGATACATCTTTAGTGTAAAGTATGTATAAAGGATTAAGGACTTCGGTCATAACCCCAACGTTAACATCCTAGAAGTTACTAAGGACTTTGGATTGCACATCCAAGATAGTTCATCAGGGTTGTTAGTAATGACTGCAATCCCCAGCAGAAGTCATGGGAGCTGGTAGTCATCCCATCCTATTGGAGAATAGTCCAATAAATCACATACATTTGCATCATGCTACTGTACATTACATCATGTTTATCCTGTTACATTTCAAGTGTCTAGTATTTTTTATCCTATCCATGCCATTGCATTTCATGGATATGATAAAGAGGGGCATCTGTAGACACTCATAATTTTGCATTCCTATTACTAACATTGCAGTAGGGTAGAATTGTCTTTCAAAGATAACCCAGGAGGACAAAACAGTTCCAGTTTCGAAAATCCCATCGGAGAAGCCTTTTCCATCTTGGAGATAACCCCTAGATATTCAATCCCTGAAATAACACCGCGAGTTTTAGTCTCAACCTCAGAGATAACCCCGAGGAGTGCAGTTGCAGTTCTGGAGATAAACTTGGAGATGCTCTTTCAACCGTTGCAGTCAGCTTCAACCACCGAGATAACCCCGAGGCACTCAGTCCCAAACTCAGAGATAAACCCGGGAGGTCAAACACACCTCAGTGACAACCCTGAGGACATCCAGTACTTGCAGTAACCCAATCTTAGAGATGACCCTAAGAAATGACTGCTTTATCAGCCCAAACCAGAGATAACCCCGGTGAGGGAAAAAATCATCATTTTCCCACCTCGATCCCACATGCGCACCGTCTCAACACTTTTCAACATACACTCCTCACAGCAGTGTCCCACAAGAACCAAATAGTTACAATCCCGAGTGACTACTATACAGGACAGCACACCGGATGGAATTTGAAGACTTGAAGACCAAGGGCATGGTCCCATTTTCCTGACTTTTTACAACCTCTAATCCCATGTCATTTGTGTAGCTCTCGACAATAGCACTCCGTATAAGGTCTTATACACCTCAATCGGAGGCCCAGATTGAAGTTCTGAAAGTTCAAGCGGACATCACGTTGCATGCATGCACGTACTTTGAGATGACGGGACCCGCGGAGTTCGGGGAACCCCGGGAAGCTGCAGTTGCATCTGCGGCTGCCGTAGGTACACCTGTGGCTCCCCCTTCTATAAATAGAGGGCTTGGGGTGGCCATTTTGTAAGAGAAAATAGCGAGGAAACCCTGTCCAATTTTCTCTGTATACACCGTAAATTGAGTGCTTTCTCATTTTAAACACTTGTGAGCTCATATATTGCTATATTTTTACCAGCGGGAGCCGAGTGTTCATCCATTTAAAGCTATATAAGTCTTCTTTGGCAGTCCACTGTAAGCCTTCTTACACCTTTCAAAGCCTTTTCTCCACATTTTGCACAAACTGTTCTCACGTTGAGAGTCGTGTTGTGTGTGTATGTCCGAACTTCGGTCCGTGGCTTTTATTTCCTTATATATATATATATATTTATATATATGGACTAACATTATTGAGTTATGCCTCGATTGAGCCTGGACTCGCGTCCGGAGCGTTTATTACTTATATATATATATATATACGTATATATAAACTGTGGTCGAACTCTGTTCGATGAGCCTGGATTTATATCTGGAGCCTTTATTGATTATATATATATATATATATATATATATATACATATTAATATATATAAACTGTTGTCGAACTCTGTTCGATGAGCCTGGATTTTATATCCGGAGCGTTTACTACTTTTATATATATATATATATATATACCCATCAAACTCTGTTTGATTGAGTCTGGATATAATATACGGTGCGTTTATATTTCTGTTAATCCTGGAGTTTACTTCGTCGCGTTTTACTGCTTTATTTACATTTCGTCCCGCCTGGAGTTTACTTGGTGGCGATTGATCATTTTTACCGCTTTATTTACATTTCGTCCCGCCTGGAGTTTACTTGGTGGTGGTTGATCGTCTTTACAACATTATTTACATTTTTGATCCCCCATGGAGGTGCTTTGTGGTGGTTGATCATCTCTCTCTCTCTCTCTATATATATATATATATTGTCGACGTCGGGATTTTTATTTGTCCCTTTTCTGTTCTTGTTCTTTGGTGTTCTCATGTTATGTGAGATTTGTATGAAAAAATAAGTGAAAAAGGTCCGACATGTATATGTCGACGATTTGAATGTAAGAGTCACCCGTTGGTGTTTTTAACTGGTTGCACCAATGCAACCGAGAAAAGGTTTGTACATTGACCTAGTGATGTGACAATGCTAAACGGGTCTATGAAATCGAGATTCATTTGGGTTCGGGGGTTTGATTATGCGGAGGGAAGGTGTTAGGCACCCCCAGACATCTGTGTTACCACTGTGACCGCCACTTTTCATGAAACTGTTATATGAATGTGTGTGTGTGTGTGGATCAATGTGCAATTTATTTGGAAGTAGTGCGAGGCCTCGTTCACACCTATATACAAAAGGGTTTGAATTTATATAAAAATTCAATTTTAAACATGATATAGCAGTGAAGTTTTGTAAAAGAGGTTTTTCAAACCCTGTGCTCAATAGTAATTGAGACCTTTTCATACATCCATTTTATTATTAAATGTTTGGCTTATTTGCTTTTATTTTTGAGATGCGAAGCATCTTCGAGAAAATAATATATAGTAGTGCCGAACTCCTCATGGGCATGAAAGCCATCTAAGGAAATTCAAACACCGTGAATAATTTACAAGCTGCTTATAGTCGAAAATGTCCATCCCGGGAACTGAATCTAGATTCAGTGGACTGAATCTGTGATCAAATGATTCCTAGGCTCACATGATGCCGTAGTTTTTATGAAAAGCAGTAAGCAGTTATATATATATATATAAGTTATAAATATATATATATACAGACATGATCAACCACCACGAAGCACCTCCATGGGGGATCAGAAATGTAAATAAAGCAATAAATGCGATCAATCACGGAAGTAAACTCGGTAGTGGATCGAATGTAAAGAAAGCGGAAAAAAGCGATCAACCGCCACGAAGTAAACTCTAGGCCTGACAGAAATGTAAATACATATATATATATATATATATATATAAAGTAGAGTAGTAAACACACAAGATATTTCTCCATCCCGGCTCGGTTTATCATTTCAGCGATTTGTCGCCGGGAAGTAAACTCCACGAAGTAAACTCCAGGAAGTAAACTCCAGGCGGGACTGAATGTAAAGAAAGCAGAAAAAACGATCAACCGCCACGAAGTAAACTCCAGGCCTGACAGAAATGTAAATACATATATATATATATATATATATATATATATAAAAGCAGTAAATGCTCCGAATGTAAAATCCAGGCTCATCGGACAGAGTCCAACAACAGTTCATATATATATATATATATATATATAAAAGCAGTAAATGCTCCGAATGTAAAATCCAGGCTCATCGGACAGAGTCCAACAACAGTTCATATATATAAGTATATATATAAGCAAATAAACGCTCCAGACATAAGACTAGGCTCAATCGAGGCATAACTCCATAATGTTAGTCCATATATAAATATATAAATATATAAGTATATCTATACAGATAAAAATGAAAATCGCGGACCGAAGTTCGAGAATACACACACAACACGACTCTCAATGTGAAGAATAGTGTGTGCAAAGATGAAGAGAAAGGCTTTATAGAGTGTAAGAAAGCTTACAGTGGGTTGCCAAAGAAGACTTCTATAACTCTAAATGTATGAACACTCAACTCCCGTCGGTAAAAATATAGCTATATGTGAGCTAACAAGTGTTTAAAATGAGAAAGCACTTAATAAGGGGTGTGTATAGAGCAAATTTGACATGGCTTCCTAGCCTTTTTCTCTATTTAATATGGCCACCCCAAGCTCTATATTTATAGAGCTGGTGGCCGCATGTATACCTACGGCAGCTACAGATGCACTTGCGGCTGCCCGGGGTGCCTCGGGCTCCATGGGTCACACCGTCTCAAAGTACGTGCACTCTTGCACTGTGATATCTGCGTGAACTTGCAGAACTTCAATCCGAGCATCCGAATGAGGTGTACATGACCTTTCTCGAACCGCTTTTGTCGAGAGTTACGCAATGACATGGGATTAGAGGTTGTACGGAGTCAAGAAGAGGGGACCATGCCCATGGTCTTCAAGCTTCAAATTCTATCCGGTGTGCTTCCCTGCGTAATAGTCACGCGAGATTGTAATTCCTTGTCTCTTGTGGGACATTGCTATGTAGAAATGCATGTATGAGATATTGAGACGACACAATGTGGGGTTGAGGTGGCAAGATGACGATTTTTCCCCTCACCGGGGTTATCTCCGGTTTGGGCTAATAAATCAGACGTTGCTCAGGGTTATCTCTGAGATTGGAATACTGCAAGTGTTTGAATTCCGAAGGGTCATCTTTAAGTGTGCATGTCTTCCCGGTGTTAGCTACGAGTTTTTGGAATTAGTGCCTAAACGGGAGTTTTGAGGTTGAAACTGATTGCATGCATTTAAAACAAGCATTTTCGGGCTTATCGCCGGAACTGCAACAACATTCCTTGGGGTTATCTCCAAGGATAAAACTCAGGGTTATCTCCGAGTTTGGAACTGATAATCTTAACGTGTGTTCCGGGGTTGAGACTGAACTTCCGGTGTTATCCAGAATGAATGTGAGCTGTCTTCCAAGTTATCTCTAAAAGACGAATCTGCCCTCCTACAATGTTAGTAATAGGTGTGCAGTAAATTTCGAGTGTCTACAGATGCCCCTCTTTATCATATTCATGCAATGCAAGGCATGGATAGGATAAAGAATCCTAGACACTTGAAATGCAACAAGATAAACATGATGCCATGTGTAGCAACATGATGCAAATGCATGATGGATGTATGTTATTGGATTGTTTTCCAACATGCTAGGATGATTGTCGATTCCCTGTTAATCCTACCGGGGAAGACAATCAGTAATGTCATGGACATGCGATCCAAATCTTCCAGGATGTTGACGTTGGGGTTATCACCAAAGTCCTGAATCCTTGATACATACATTACTCTGAAGATGTGCCTCTTGTGTGCAAGAGATGTGTGGGGATAAAGCTTTGTCTATTTGAGGATGTGTATAACATATTCCATCATCGGTCTTCTACGATGAGGATGGTCTTCTCTGGTTTGTGTCACCAGCATATACCACGGTCCTGTTAGAGTTACTGCCAACATTATGTATTGTCACGACTGCCTGACCTTCGCTGATGTGTGTATCACCGGATAGATCCTTGTTGGGTGAACTGTCAAGGTAGCTTGACCTTCATTGATGTGTGTATCAACGGATAGATCCCTGTTGGGTGAACTGTCAAGGCCGCTTGACCTTCATTGATGTGTGTATCAATGGTTGAATTTCGTTGTAACCCCTGACGGGGATACGTGGATGAGTAAAAATCTACGTTGTGACCCCGCTGGGGGGCTTTATTAATGATATCGGTGTTCTGACCCCCGCCAGGGGCACTTTTTAGGATTACGACCATCTATTTGGCGGCATCAGATCTGTGTGAGGCATTGCCGAGTATAATTTGCAAAAGCTGAGCTTATCGGTATAGTGTACCTTGTATTTAGGCGAATACCAATGAGTGACATGTGAATCCATAATTTGACTTGTGACAACCAGGATTCCAAGCTATTCCTCTCAATCGCGTAGCATTTTTATTCCTGATTTGTCCTTTTCAGCTTTAGAGACCTCCTTTGCAACTCGAACTGGACTAAGCAATAGGGGTGGGATCCATATAGGGGTGTCGTAGGTACACCTGCGGCCAACCATGAATATGTAATAAAGCCTGCATGTTGCTTTCATAAGTCACTTTTAAGTTGTGCCGCAAAGGAAATTCGAGATCTCTTCTTCAGATCTGCCGAGTTCGGGCGACTTTCTGCAAATTCTATCACCGTACAAGTGTTCTACACTGTCCTGATAACGTATGCATGTATTCTTTTCCAATTTCTATATGTTGGAAAATGACTTATCACATGAAATGCATCTAGACACATAGTAGTGAAAATACACGCTGATATGACTTTATAAAAAATATTCAACACAGTAAATGTTAGTATTAAATCATGCTAACATAATGATGTGAAAAAATTTGACTTTTGAAACAGTCAAATTGGCACCTTTTACTATCATTTCTTATCCTATTTGAGGACAAATGAGTAAAAGTAGAAAAGCAAAATAATCCTGGTAATTAGACTACACTTATGGATTTTTTACTATGATGTATTAATGCATGTAGGATGTATATGACTGTGGGTAGGTGTGCTACTGAATGGCCACCTAGTCATGCCTATGTGTATGTGGATAGTCCTATTTACAAAGGGGACTATGACAAAAAAATTCAAAATATAGGCATTGGGTAGTCATGCATTTTTAACTCTACTGTAGAAGTATGTTAAAATAATGCATGCATGCATGTAGTCATAAAAATGAATTTTGAAAAGCTCCAGATAAGAATTTAGCACACCCTTTCTGAGGTGATTTGGAGACTTATTATCCAGATATTATGGATCCGGATCAGTCGAGTAGTTCCTTGTTGGGTAAAATCTATATACGCAATACACGCAAGTATACATGGTCAACAAGTAATAAAGTGATGAGTAGATTATCGTTCCCACAGAGATCAACTAGCAATAATCTTAACTTACAATTACCAATTTTCTATTAATCCTAATTTTATTAAACTATTCAACTCAATGATTATATTTAAAGATTCTAAATTAAAGAATAATTGAACTACCACAAAACAATCACAAATATCAAAATCTAGAATTTCAAATAATTAATGGAGAATTAAACTTATGATTTCACCCTAAGCTTCACTTTGACTTGAAAACCCTTATTCCAATTCAACTCACTATCCTAGTTTATTAATCAAGAACACGAATGTAGTATTAACCACCTCTCGATGCACTAATACCTTATTAACTTAAATCCACAATTAAGATAGAAACAAGTTAAACACCTTAATTAACTAACTCACTATATCTCTATGTGAATTACAATTAAAGAAGGTTTAAGATTAAGTTCTCTATCCGATTACATGCGATGTCAAGCATATCTCTACCTTAACATTCATCAAGATTCTGCTATTCACAAAATTCATGAACACATGTTGTAGTAGCCCCAAATTCGGGTCCCAAATCACCACGAATCTGGTAAAATCATTTTACAACTATTGCGGAAGATATAAACATAAATTGTTTATACAATACACTTTACACAGTATTCCCCAAAATCAAGTAACCTTAACTTATACACAAATTATAAACTATCTAACACATAACATTATTATCTAACTATACTATTACAAACTAGCCGCACATTTTATCCCAAGCTGAACTTGGCATTATCCTTTTTCCTGTATCCGAACGCATTCGCCTTATCTGCAATGTTTATCATTATATAGCAAGGGTGAGCATGAAAGTTGCCCAGCAAGTTTAAATACAATTTAAGGATATATCATGATTGAAAGAGTCTGAATAATAAGCTGGCTATAATTCATCAATATAATTGAGAACTAGAACAAACAAACTTTTGACTGAACAAGTATTGAACACGAACAAAAATATCTGGATCAACTGGTAATGAAGGTGATCAGCCTTTCATACCTGACTTATACATGCAATATGTATAGAGTACAATTATCCATGGCAATCAGCAATGATTAACCATAAACATATCTAAATGAAACAACTCTTAGTAGAGTTAAGTAAAACTTGCCTGAACCGTTGATTACCGCTACACAATTTATAACGCTTTATCCGAAAACCTAATATTAGTAATATAGATTTCCAATATTAGAAATCACAATATAATACTATTATATATATATATATATATATATATTTATATATATATATATATATATTTATATATATACAGAATAACCTAAACACATAACACACAACCCTATCAGTCTATTACACACATAAGACTCAGTATCAGGTCAAACTATTTCAGTTTGACTTGAAGCTGACACAATTTTATCATCCCGACGGTCTAGTCTGACAAATATAGAGTTTAAGTTCAATTAAACTCTGCCTAAACACTTAACAATTATCTTAGCAAATTTTCTTATCAGTCAAAACATTATTCATAGGCTTGTAATAATTTTCGATAATTATTACTATTTATCATGATTTTCCAATCATTAATAACATATTTAAATGAATTAAATACCATAATATTCCTTTATCATTAATATTTATTTATTATTAAATACTAATGAAAGTCATAACATAATATTATAATATAGTTATAATATATCAAAGTATTTTAATACCTTAAAATCATAGTTATATGATTTTAAACAAATAAATCCATTATCCGATAATTGCTATTAATATTAAAATATTAATATTTTCATGACAAAATATCAAAAGTTATATTTTATAACTTAAAATATTTTTATAACACATAAATCATTTTTATATGATTTTTAAAACATTAATTCTATTTTCCATAACGTATTTAATATATTTATTAAATAAATTAATTACTATTAATAATAAATTATTAATGAAATTCATCACAAAATATTAAAAGTAATCAAAAATAACTTAAAATATTTTTAACACCATAATATAATTTTTCATGATTTTCCATGAATTAAAACCATTTTTAAAAAATTTATTTAATATTATAATTAAATAAATAAATACCTTTTATATTCCAAAATATTAAATATTTTTTAAATATACTCAAAATAATTAAAAACTTTTTTCAGGCTTTAAAATAATTTTTCATAATTTAATATGTATTTTTAATAATTAAAAACCATTTTTCTCTAATTATTTAATAAAATAATTCAATTTCCGAAACTAAGTGTCACTAAAGGGCCCTATAGCGACAGAACCGTCGTTATAGGTCTTCTTAGTGTTCTAAGTTGAAGCCCAAATCTTCATAACCGGATGCCTAATTTGACCAACATTAAAGGAGTGCGTTTGATGATTTCTGGTAGCTTATGGGGTTAAGATTGTAGTACTACAACCACAAACGCATTTCATGACCAAACAACAACACATCAATAAGATCTGTGTCTCCAAATATTACGACAAAATTCGTTTTGAGTTTACGGGCCGCCCGAAACTCGAACGATCTTGAAGGTCACTATTTAGCAGCCTTAAATCATAGCTTTCTGGATTCCGTTAATGTGATCTTAAGGTTCAATAGTGTAGTCCGCATGTCAGGGTACACAACCATATCACCAACGCAACCTAACAACGTCATATACACAAGATCCGGGCGTCAAAACTACTCCGTCAGAACTTTTGTTCTTGAAGATTCTGGGTTTTCCAGAATCTTCATCCGGCCAGTCGGTCAACGGTGGTTTGACCATGATTTTCTACGATCCTGTTACAGATCTAACAACAAGCAAGATCTAGAGCCTGTAATATCGTTGTCAGATAGGATCTGGGTTTCTGGGTTGCCCAAAAACCCATTCCCATGCCCGGTCAACGCAGTTTGACTGCCTATAACTTACGATCTAGACATGATTTAACATTGTTTCCAGTTCCAGATCAAAGTTCACATGGCATATAACAGATCCAAAACATAAAACACACATAACACCTAACACCCACGGATCTACGATCCCTGACATATGGCTGTCAGACAACATTCTAGGGTTCATAGTCAGTTTATAAAAACTTGAATTTCGAGAACTTTGATGTTATGGATCTGGAATATAACAACCCAGATCACTAAATGACATCTTATTACACCACTTTAAACAATAAACCATAACATCTAACATCAAATCATAGGATTTCAAAGGTTAGGGTTTTTATACATTCTAATGCTTGATCTTGAATCTGATCATTGATTTCTGACCTTGGAATGCTAAAACATGATCTTGACTTTGATTCTCACTCTCTCACTCTAAGTCCCGAATTTAAAGAGAGAGAATGGGCTTGGAGAAATGAAAACTAAAGTCTACATTTTCTCTATCGTAATCTAAATAAATGGCATGATCCAATGTATCAAGAAGTTGCTAGGTGGCATAAATCTGATCTTGGCTTGATATTACACACATGGGATAAACATTAGACTGATGACTCACCAAGATTTGCAAAATCTTTTACTTTAGTTTAAGAAAAGGGAATTTTTGTCATTTAGCATACCATTTTAATTCTAAATTTGTCATTTGATCAAACCCTTAGGGTTTTAACCTAAGGTTTCCAAAAATCATTTTCTAGGATTTCCAAATTCCGATTTTCAAAATAGAAAATTAACATTTCTAAATTATAATTAAGATTCTCTAATTATACTAAGATTCCTTAATTATAATTCAAGTTTGCTAATTAGGATCAATATTTCCTAATTAATATTGCTAATTTAGCAATTAAAACCACAATTGTGTATTAGGGTTTTTGAAGAAATAATTAGGGTTTAAAAATTTAAAATTAGGGTTTGCTAATTAATTAAGCTTTACCCTAATTAATATTATAATTAATACTACTTAAGCATTATAATTATCCTTTAAATTCCCATATTAGGCTTTCAAATTCTGAATTAGGGTTTCAGATTCCCGGAACTGAAATTAGGGTTTCTAGAATCGGTTTCTAGGGTTTCTTATCAAACGTTAGGGTTTTCTAACTGAACGTTGACGTTCTTAATCATATTAGGGTTTGACACTAATAAAATTTATCTGGTCAACCCTTGACCCTTAACCACATTCTGAACACATACAATTCCATATTCACAGAACATATTCACATATACACTTAATCCTGAATAATTCACCTAAATCTTACACATAATTTTGAAATCCTCAAAATTCCTTCCCAAAAACATCAAACGCATACACTTATTTTCTGTCTAGGTCTATTATTTGACCTTAAATCAATCATTTAAGATTTTAATAAATTGTCTAAATTCTCGGGTTGTCTCATTCACCCCTTCTTCAAAGAATTTCGTCCCCGTTGCTAGTACTTTAGGTGATTAGCCTATCGTACTCATACGTCATGCATAACGTATTAATCATGTCTAGCGAATATTTACGCTACTCGATTGGATTATTTATCCAAACAACATAGTTCACCTAAGTCTTATCACAGGATTCCGCACCAAAACAATTTGGTTCGGGAAATTTCTTTCAATGAACACTTAGAGTTTTCATAAACATTAGTCTAGCTGAATTGAATAGCATAGACTCATATCAATAATTCAATTCAATCGAATTATTAAGGTGTAGCCAAACCTGTGACGCCCCCAAATTCGAACACTTCATCCCCATGGATTTGGTGTTCACTGTCCAATTAAATCATAACTAACTACCCATAAACCAAGGATATAATTAAACTCAAAAGTTTAAACAATAAATCTCCCATTAAAGGGTTACATAATCTCAAATAAATCCCAGGTCATCTAACCTTTATTACAATCATCAACGAAAAATTAAAACATGTTCATAAATAAATCTATTACATAAGTTTCATAAATAAAATATAAATTAAACATTTTCATCTAATCAAGCACTTTATGCTTGCCCTTGCTTGTAAAAAGCTCTTCAAACTTCTTAACTTTATCTGCATTTTTTTGTGCAAGAGTGAGCAAACAATTGCCCACAAGAAAGATAGTATACAATAACGTTTTATGAATGACAATTAACTGAGCTTTCAATGGTAAAGTGTTCTTACCGGAATAATAAACTTTAATTCAACAGCTATGAGTTCAAAGGAATAATGAACGTTTAAGTTAACAATAGATAACAACATCAAAGAATACACTGAGGGTCATAAGACCACGAACTCTATTCTAGGTTTCCAAGTATTTCTACTTTAACCTTTAATAGTCTAAAAGACCATAATCATCATCTATGTCCTAGGTTCACAGGTGTTTCTACTATAACCTTTAACAGTCTAAACGACTATATGGACCACCATTCCGTACTCCAGGTGATCAGCCCTTTGTACTATGTATTGGGCAAACATTTTAACGCTATTGCATAGTTCTAAAATAATCCCCCGATATAGGGTTGTTCATCTCAGCTTAGATTATCAGGTTCCGAACCAAAGGAAGTTTGGTTGGGAATTAACTTCAAAGGAAGTCTAGATTTTTAGAACGCTCATTAACCAAGTACTGGTTGAATCAAATAGGAACCAATAACTATTCAAGGGTTTGACTATAATATCTTCATGAACAAGATATATCGATGAATCAATAAGGGTTAGAGTATTAACAATTTTTAAGTGGAACAAATGTTATCATTGACAACATGCTTTCAAAGTTGTGTGAGTACATAAACAAACCAAAGGAAGTTTGGTTTGGGTAGACTTCAAGGGTAATTTAAAGTTTAGAACATTCATCAACTAAGGATTAGTTGAATCGGTAAAGAATCGCTAAGCAACTTAGAGTTCAGTACAATAATGTAAGATAGTACAATGATATTGAAGAACGAAGATCAAACAACAGTTATTAGTAGCTGAATAAACACACTTCTTACAATAATAATACAGACTTTGAATAAAGAGATAAAGATTAACTAACTTGCTCAACAATAAATGAGTACAGACTTTGAATAACCAAGGTAATCTCGATTGAAATAAAGAAACAAAGATTAACTAACTTGCTCAACAATAAATTAGGGTTAAAGAACTTTCATGACAATAAATCGTTAAACAAGAGATTAGAAATAGAGAATTTTCATATGTATAACATAACAGTGAAAAGTAACCTTGCTGAATAATAAAGTAGCAAAGGTTAGGGAACTTGCCTCGTGCGTAGGTTAAACAATCACTACTCACGTTCACCCCACGTCCTACATATACCATATGTATCGACAATACACATTAGTTACACTAACATTACCTTTATGAGTTACTTTCTTACTTTTAGTATAGCTACTAACTAAGTTTAAGTTTAAATCACATCTTTTCATGAACATTACTTTTTAGCTTTATTACAACTACTTAAGTGATCATGTCATTGCAACACATACACATTAACAACTTGATACAACATCCTATTACATGTCCTATATGTTATCATTAAGTTATACTAATACACAAAGGACTGCACTTGCATTAGCGCATCCCGACGCCCTCCGATTGGCTCCAAATTCACAATAGTCCTAAAAATGGCCATTTTTACCATTCATAACAATTTCAAATTGAAAACCTTAAAGAATAAAAGTTATAGACCTATTCATCCTTTTTCCGAATCATTTTGAATCACCTCAATCGGAGTTCGTATAAAGACGTTATGCCCATTTTAGTAAACTATGTTTTGTCAATTTGTTTTTTTTCCAAAATCCGCCTGGTAGATTACCCCCCCCCCCCTCCGGGATGGGGGTTTTTACACTGGGTGGCCCGCCGGGTCCCTTCTGCAAATTGCGAATTTATGCTCTGTATATCTATGGAAAGCCAAATTAGGCCTCCAAGCTCCTTTCTAACAACCATACCAACCTATCTAAGGTGTAATAGGTTTACAGAAACATAATCTAATATTTTCTAACGTGTTTCTAGCCATCTAAACAACATAAACATCCAAATTACACCCATTAATTTTCACTATTTTTGCTAAAACTTCACTTTTGACATTTTCAGTGAAAATCATCACTGTGCTTGTGTTTTTCAACCAAAATAGTTAATTCAAAGTACCTTTTTTATGTTTATTCATCCTCTTTCAACTTCAATAGTCAATTTATAAATTAAATAACTAATTAAACCTTAATTTAACTTTAAACTAAGCCATATTCATATATATTCATATAAACTCACTGTAATATGGTTTTCTTCACAAATTACATACATAACATGAATTCATTGACTATACTCATATACAAACTCATGAAAACAATTTCACAATAACTGATTTATCATATAAAACTATATATAACAAATAATTCATCCTCTACAAAGATTTTACAGAGAATTTTGGGAAGAGAAAACTAAAACTTTAAAAATAAAAGAATTAAGATAATACCTTAGTTTTAGAAGATGATAACTTTCCATTTAATCAACAATCTTCTTTTCCCCAATTCTTCTCTCAAAGCTTCTCTAGAATTCTCTCAAGTTTTCTCTCAATTTTCTTCTTCTCTTCATTTTCTTCTGAGTCTTTCTTCTCTATTCTAACTTACATACTAGAATATAACGTATAATAATAATATAGGTATTAAGTATATAATATAATTATAACTTTAACTGACATCAGTTATAATATTATTTGAAAATTAAAAGCCATAAGGCTTGTTTGGCTAGCTAATTAAAAATAACCCATTAAATCTTACACCTTGTTTGGTAAACATATTTAAATTAAAAACTTAATATGCATTAAGTCTTGTTTGGCAAAACTGAATTAAACTTTTTTAATTTATTTTAATAACTCCTTTATAGTAAGTTTATTTGTCACACTTTTATTTAATTAAATTTTTAATAATCAATTTAATTAATTCTAACAACAATTTATTAAATTACTTTAACACATAAATGAATACAACATAATTATAATTTTTTTATAATTATAATTTTTTAATCAACTAACGCATCATTTTAATTGCAAATTCAAATTAAAATATAATAGTTCATTTAATCATTATAACTCTCTAATTTAATTATTAAATTAAATTAGTATATTATCTCATAACAATTAATTTTCTTAACCCTTAATTATTTACTTAACAAATAATTCACCAAAGTAAATCAAATCAATTTAAACAAATATCTATTCAACGATAAACATATCCATTAAATATTTATATAATTCAATAAATATTTAAAATTCTGGATTGTTACATTCTTCCATCCTTATAAGGATTCTGTCCCCAGAATCGCAACTCAAACAAATCATTCGTCAAATTCTTCCCTACTTACAAAGATTCTGTCCCCAGAATCGAAGACATAGATTAAACAAATAACTCAGGATAATTTTTCATTATTTCAGCTTCGAGTTTCCACGTTGCCTCTTCGACATTGTGGTTTCTCCAAATCACCTTCATAGAAGGTATCACCTTATCCCTGAGCACTTGTTCTTTCCTATCGACTATATGGATAGTAATTTCCTAGTAGAAAACCCATAACGGTTCGTACTTGCTCACATGATTGGAGTCGAGCTTGTTTGATCATATCACCGAAACATGAAAAACATTGCGAATGCGCTCTACTGTAGAGGTAAGGCTACCTCTAAACCATCTTTTCAACTTCATCAATGCTTCCTATACTATAACCGCTTTATACCCACTATCGTTCATCAAACTTACCACATTTTAGAAATTCAGGAACTTGCCACAATCATATGAGTTTAGGAACTTATCCTAATCAGACCATATGCGTCGATTCGCTGAGGGGTTCAAAACATACCATATGATTATGAGTCACGAACTTACCATATGCTTTAGTTTTAAGAACCAAACCTAATCCTAATATCATCTAACTATCAAATATATACATGAGAAAAGAATCACCTTTCCACCACATACACATGGATAGCGCGATACCGACATTCCAATGATTATCAATGTGATAAACCAAGTATATGCACAAAACCTTTGCCCATACAAAAGTTTGTACGACTTAGTAACCATATGACTCCTCGGTTGAAATCCCACCGAACATTACCTTACTCTTCAATTATTCTTAACTTTCCCATAACTTACTCAATGCGGATTCCTCGTATGACGTTATCGAAAACTTCTCGTACGCTTAGCATGCCTTCCGATGTCTGGATTTCTTTTTAGTTTGACAATCAATTTGCAAACAATATGACTTACTTATTTCTAATTGCGTTCCAAACGTTCTTGCAAACCCTTTCTGAAAATTCAATGTGAATCGCGAATAGTATTATCGAAGGCAATATATATTTTCGTGCTTCCTAGTTGATTCAATATATAAATTTTATGCAAAACTTCATTTTCAATTGCTAGCATTAGCGAAACCTAGTTTCTTCCTTCTACTTTCAACTATCCCTCAGTATTGATTATGAATTTGACATCCTCATCCTGGAGCTACTCTTCTTTTTACTCATCTTCAGCACAAATTGTCACGGATTTCCACCGAATGACTTCTCATCTGACTTTTCATATATCTTACATCCTACCTCAAATTATTCATTTCTATTATGAACCCATCTTGCACAGTTAACCAAATAACTACTACCTTTTTCTTAAGACATCGGCCACCACGTTTATTTAGGATTTTGCATTCACAATCCTTGACCAACTCCCGCTATCACTTCAACGCATGCTTAAATACCCCTATATACTTTAGACACTTATGATTTGTTTATATCTCACACTACTATCCAAAAGTAATATCGTTAAATCCTCAGGGAAACCACTATTAGCTCTAGCTCCGAATCATGAGTCGGATATCCTTTCACATAAAAATTTTAAATGACGCGATACATAAGAAATGACCCTGTCGCTCTTCCTAAACACATAGCCTAGTATATTATAGGATGCGTCGCTATACAACACAACATTCCTGTATTATCTGGTAGAGACATCACAGGTGCCATATTAATTCCAATACAGAAATTCTACACATCAACTTAAAAGAATCAATATTCACACTTTCCATATTTAAGGAATAGTCTAACTCTTCCCGAAGCGAATCTAGTTTCTAAACGAATTCATCATGCATAAATTAACAAGTGGTGCTTGAATTAAATAACACGCAGCCGTATAGATAACTGATCGGAACCATACCTTGCATTACTTCCTGTATTGTCATGTTGGTTGATTGTTCGGTTGGTCGACTCGGCGGAGCTGATTCTACAATAACCAGTTTGCCACTGCCCCCTCTGCTTCCACTTGCTTTTCCTACCGCTTTCTTTGGGCACCCTCGAGCCAAGTGCTCCTTCGATCCACACGTGAAGTAGGCTCCCTTCCTCGGTAGTGAATATTTAGGTGCAATGTGGCCCTTTAAACCACAATTAAAGCACACCCTTTTTCCCTTCAAACAAACACCTACATGTTTCTTTCCGCAGTTGCTACACGCCTCCACCTTCTTCTTTTCCTTCCCTTGCTGATTTTCAACGTTAATATTATTGTCCCACTTTCTTTTCCAAGCGTTACCGGTATGAATATCTTCCATCTTATCATCTTCACTCTTCTTTCCCCTCTGCTCATGGTTAAATGCCAGCGTATTACCTTCCCCGTCTACATCAATCGTTCTTTCCAACTCTGTTGTGAATGAATTTGGTTGGAACATCGAGATTTGATTGCATAGCCAGAAATTCAGTTGATTTGCCAGTGCTCCCACCAGAAAATTCACCAATTGTGGCACTGGATTTGCGTTAGCTTCCCTATTGTATGCATATTCCTTGGGGCTTTCACGGCGTTGTTGTCTCCTTCTTCTAAAGCGGCATCTTCATTGCTTAAAACTTGAACTATTAGATCATCGTTCATCCACACATTAAAATTTTCAAACTTATCTCAACCACTTTTAAAACAACACATAATATATCTTAATAAATAATGATGTATTTATTCATTTATTACATCACCACACCACAAAATAGCCTCACTGCTATTTATATTATTTATCCTGTAATAATAAAATTTTAGGATCACTTGATGATACATCACATACCAAAGATAAATCTTAACCTATACAAAAAATAGAATACTTAATTCTAAGTCCCATCATCTGCTTGGCCTTCTTCAACTTGTCTTCAACACGATCTACGCGTTTAGAAGCCTTCACCCATGCGTCTTCAGCTCTCGCACGCTTTGCTGACTTCTTTCCCCAGTCATTCCTGTGAAATCTCATTCCCACCTAATAACTACCCTCTTTAATATTCCGACTGAGCTAATATACGCTATACATCTGCATGTTGTACAGTAAGGTCTTGAGTCGCGACATCTTCTTGCTTTAATGTGGCTTGGTGCTTTACGGCTTGACCTTCTAATTTCTCGACCTTTTTTTTTATAACTCAATGTTATGACCATACACTTCATTTGAGAAGTCCCCCTCATCGTACTCATCCTTCACCTTGTTCACCTCAAATTTATCCTTGCATTCAAACTCAAGCTCATACCCAAGTGCTACAACAGAAAACAAAGGGTATGGCTTTCCCAATACAAACCATACTCAGTTTGTATGAACTTCTCAGGGATCCTAATCCCTATCTTCCTTCATCAGTCATTCAGGCAACAAAATTCAACAACCCCACAACTTGGTATGTATAATACTTGCTACTCCTAAGTACTTGTGAGCACATAAGTCATTAACACATAAGCACATAAAGTCTTTTATCATTTTATACTCAATGATTTTCCCTCAATTTATTCCTTAGAACTCGATAAGAGTTTATCACCTCTATATTTTTGATCTCCTAGAAGGTTATAGCCTAAGGTTTCCCTACCTAAGGTTCATAACCTAAGGCTTTGATACCAACTTGTGACACCCCCAAATCCGGACACTTCATCCCCACAGATTTGGTGTTCATTGTCCAATTAAATCATAACTAACTACCCATACACCAAGGATATAATTAAACTCAAAAGTTTAAACAATAAATCTCCTATTAAAGGGTTACATAATCTCAAATAAATCCCAGGTCATCTAACCTTTATTACAATCATCAACGAAAAATTAAAACATGTTCATAAATAAATATATTACATAAGCTTCATAAATAAAATATAAATTAAACATTTTCATCTAATCAAGCACTTTATCCTTGCCCTTGCTTGTAGAAATCTCTTCAAACTTCTTAACTTCATCTGCATTGTTTTGTGCAAGAGTGAGCAAACAATTTCCCGCAAGAAAGATAGTATACAATAACGTTTTATGAATGACAATTAACTGAGCTTTCAATGGTAAAGTGTCCTTACCGGTGTTTCTACTGTAAGGTTCACAGGTGTTTCTACTGTAACCTTTAACAGTCTAAACGACTATATGGACCACCATTCCGTACTCCAGGTGATCAGTCGTTTGTACTATGTATTGCGCAAACATTTTAACGCTATTGCGTAGCTCTAAAATAATCCCCCGATATAGGGTTGTTCATCTCAGCTTAGATTATCAGGTTCCGAACCAAAGGAAATTTGGTTGGGAATTAACTTCAAAGGAAGTCTAGATTTTTAGAACGCTCATCAACCAAGTACTGGTTGAATCAAATAGGAACCAATAACTATTCAAGGGTTTGACTATAATATCTCCATGAACAAGATATATCGATGAATCAATAAGGGTTAGAGTATTAACAATTTCTAAGTGGAACAAATGTTATCATTGACAACATGCTTTCAAAGTTGTGTGAGTATATAAACAAACCAAAGGAAGTTTGGTTTGGGTAGACTTCAAGGGTAATTTAAAGTTTAGAACATTCATCAACTAAGGATTAGTTGAATCGGTAAAGAATCGCTAAGCAACTTAGAGTTCGGTACAATAATGTAAGATATTACAATGATATTGAAGAACGAAGATCAAATAACAGTTATTAGTAGCTGAATAAACACACTTCTTATAATAATAATACAGACTTTGAATAACCAAGGTAATCTCGATTGAAATAAAGAAACAAAGATTAACTAACTTGCTCAACAATAAATTAGGGTTAAAGAACTTTCATGACAATAAATCGTTAAACAAGAGATTAGAAATAGAGAATTTTCATATGTATAACATAACGTTGAAAAAGTAACCTTCTTTGAATAATAAAGTAGCAAAGGTTAGGGAACTTGCCTCGTCATGTGGGTTAAACAATCACTACTCACGTTCACCCCACGTCCCCACACATACCATATGTATCGACAATACACATTAGTTACACTAACATTACCTTTATGAGTTACTTTCTTACTTTTAGTATAGCTACTAACTAAGTTTAAGTTTAAATCACATCTTTTCATGAACATTACTTTTTAGCTTTATTACAACTACTTAAGTTATCATGTCATTGCACCACATACACATTAACAACTTGATACAACATCCTATTACATGTCCAACATGTTATCATTAAGTTATACTAATACACAAAGGACTGCACTTGCATTAGCGCATCCCGACGCCCTCCGATTGGCTCCAAATACACAATAGTCTTAAAGATGGCCATTTTTACCCTTCATAACAATTTCAAATTGAAAACCTTAAAGAATAAAAGTTATAGGTCTATTCGTTCTCTTTCTGAATCATTTTAAATCACCTCAATCGGAGTTCGTATAAAGACATTATGCCCATTTTAGTAAACTATGTTCTGTAAGTTTTTTTTTTCAAAATCGGCCTGGCGGATTTCCCCCCGCCGGGGCGGGGGTCCATTCTGTGAATGCGAATTTATACTCTGTAACTCTACGGAAAGCCAAATTAGGCCTCCAAACTCATTTCTAACAACCATACCATCCTATTTAAGGTGTAATAGATTTATAGAAACATAATCTAATGTTTTCTAACGCGTTTCCAGCCATCTAAACAACATAAACATCCAAATTACAACCATTAATTTTACTATTTTTGCTAAAACTTCACTTTTGACATTTTCAGTGAAAATCATCACTGTGCTTGTGTTTTTCAACCAAAATAGTTAATTCAAAGTACCTTGCTTATATTTATTCATCCTCTTTCAACTTCAATAGTCAATTTATAAATTAAATAACTAATTAAACCTTAATTTAACTTTAAACTAAGCCATATTCATATATATTCATATAAACTCACTGTAATATGATTTTCTTCACAAATTACATACATAACATGAATTCATTAACTATACTCATATACAAACTCATGAAAACAATTTCACAACAACTAAATTATCATATAAAACTATATATAACAAATAATTCATCCTCTACAAAGATTTTACAGAGAATTTTGGGAAGAGAAAACTAAAACTTTAAAAAT
Source organism: Panax ginseng (assembly GCA_020205605.1). Taxonomy (NCBI): domain Eukaryota; kingdom Viridiplantae; phylum Streptophyta; class Magnoliopsida; order Apiales; family Araliaceae; genus Panax; species Panax ginseng. Next base: position 89,334,485 of record CM035135.1, on the reverse strand, counting down.
AAAAGAATTAAGATAATACCTTAATTTTAGAAGATGATAACTTTCCATTTGATCAACAATCTTCTTTTCCCCAATTCTTCTCTTAAAGCTTCTCTAGAATTCTCTCAAGTTTTCTCTCAAGTTTTCTTCTTTTCTTCTTTTTCTTCTGAGTCTTTCTTCTCTATTCTAACTTACATACTAGAATATAACGTATAATAATAATATAGGTATTAAGTATATAATATAATTATAACTTTAACTGACATCAGTTATAATATTATTTGAAAATCAAAAGCCATAAGGCTTGTTTGGCTAGCTAATTAAAAATAACCCATTAAATCTTACACCTTGCTTGGTAAGCATATTTAAATTAAAGACTTAATATGCATTAAGCCTTGTTTGGAAAAATTGAATTAAACTCCTTTAATTTATTTTAATAACTCCTTTATAGTAAGGTTATTTGTCACACTTTTATTTAATTAAATTTTTAATAATCAATTTAATTAATTCTAACAACAATTTATTAAATTACTTTAACACATAAATCAATACAACATAATTATAATTTTCTTTATAATTATAAGTTTATTTAATCAACTAACACATCATTTTAATTACAAATTCAAATTAAAATATAATAGTTCATTTAATCATTATAACTCTCTAATTTAATTATTAAATTAAATTAGTATATTATCTCATAACAATTAATTTTCTTAACCCTTAATTATTTACTTAACAAATAATTCACCAAAGTAAATCAAATCAATTTAAACAAATATCTATTCAACGATAAACATATCCATTAAATATTTATATAATTCAATAAATATTTAAAATTACAATTTAAAATTCTGGATTGTTACATTCTTCCCTCCTTATAAGGATTCTGTCCCCAGAATCGCAACTCAAACAAATCATTCGTCAAATTCTTCCCTACTTACAAAGATTCTGTCCCCAAAATCGAAGACATAGATTAAACAAATAACTCAGGATAATTTTTCATCATTTCAGCTTCGAGTTTCCACGTTGCCTCTTCGACATTGTGGTTTCTCCAAATCACCTTCATAGAAGGTATCACCTTATCCCTGAGCACTTGTTCTTTCCTATCGACTATCTGGATAGTAATTTCCTAGTAGAAAACCCATAACGGTTCGTACTTGCTCACATGATTGGAGTCGAGCTTGTTTGATCATATCACCGAAACATGAAAAACATTGTGAATGCGCTCTATGTGCTTTTTTTTAAAAGTACATAGTGCGTATTTAGCTTGATGTCAAAATTTTGAAATCTAGCATAGCTAGGAGTTTTGGAAAACTTATGTCTCCACTAATAATCATTTGATAACAATCTATCTGTTCCTCTTATCCTCAATACTCTATTCACACATAACTATACCCAGTTCATCAAACCACACTTATGAGTTCATAAATTGCCACAATCATATGAGTTTAAGAACTTGTCCTAGTCAGACCTTTGGCGTCCATTCGCTGAGGGGTTCATAAAAATTTCATATAACTATGAGTCAAGAATGTCACATAAGTATAAGTTTTAAGAACTCTTACTTAACCCTATATTATCTACCTATGACCTATCTATTTGTTATACACATGAGAAAGGAATCACCCTCTTAACATGCATATAGAAAATAGCGCGACACAACATTTCAATGATTATCAATGCCAGATACTAAGTAGTTTTTACACCAAGTACAATTCTCCGCCCATATAAGGAATCATACAACTCAGCTGCCGACATGAGTCCTCAATTGAATCCCCACTTATTACTAACCCCCTTTTCAATACGAATTTAATTTAATCCGTATTCTTTCCTGAATCTGTACCAATTCATAGCACAACTGATACATAACAATCTTATTGTAACTTTCCAATCATCAGATTGATTCTTTTCCCATATTATAATCTTATCAGATCATTGGGTGATCTCATCGTATATATTACGATTCATTTCTATATCTTGATCGTTTTGTTTTACGATCTCCTATCCCTGCACTTTTAGTCTTTTAGACTCTATCTATTCACCACTACTGTTCACCTTTATTATAAGAGTTAGGGAACTCTGTGTCTTAACAACTGACCGAGATTCATCTTTGAATCTTACCGACCAACTAACTCTATATGAGTTAGTACTTAACCTAATCACTGCGGTTATTGGTCTTAGGTATTCCTACCTAAGCTTCATAAACAACAGCTTTGATACCAACTGTAGTAGCCCCAAATCCGGGTCCCAAATCACCACGAATATGGTACAATCATTCTACAACTATTGCGAAAGATATAAACATAAATTGTTTATACAGTACACTTTACACACTATTCCCCAAAATCGAGTAACCTTAACTTATACACAAATCATAAACTATCTAACACATAACATTATTATCCAACTATACTATTACAAACTAGCCGCACATTTTATCCCAAGCTGAACTTGGCATTATCCTTTTCCTGTATCCGAACGCATTCGCCTTATCTGCAATGTTTATCATGATATAGCAAGGGTGAGCATGAAAGTTGCCCAGCAAGTTTAAATATAATTTTAGGATATATCATGATTGAAAGAGTCTGAATAATAAGCTGGCTATAATTCATCAATATAATTGAGAACTAACATAAATAAACTTTTGACTGACAAGTATTGAACACAAACAAATATATCTGGACCAACTGATAATGAAGGTGATCGGCCTATCATACCTGACTTATACATGCAATATGTACAGAGTACAATTATCCATGGCAATTAACAATAATAAACCATAAGCATATCTGAATGAAACAACTCTTAGTAGAGTTAAGTAAAACTTGTCTGAACCGTTGATTACCGCTACGCAATTTATAACGCTTTATCCGAAGACCTAATATTAGTAATATAGATTACTAATATTAGAATAATATCATCACAATATAATTCTATTATATATATGTATATAGAATAACCTAAACACATAACACATAACCCTATCAGTCTATTACATACATAAGACTCAGTATCAGGTCAAACTATTTCAGTTTGACTTGAAGCTGACACAATTTTATCATCCCGACGGTCTAGTCGGACAAATATCGAGTTTAAGTTCAATTAAACGCTGCCTAAACACTTAACAATTATCTTAGCAAATTTTCTTATCAGTCAAAACATTATTCATAGGCTTGTAATAATTTTCAGATAATTATTACTATTTATCATGATTTTCCAATCATTAATAACGTATTTAAATGAATTAAATACCACAATATTCCTTTATCATTACTATTTATTTAATATTAAATATTAATAAAAATCATAGCATAATATTATAATATAATTATAATATATCAAAGTATTTTAATACCTTAAAATCATAGTTATATGATTTTAAAACAACTAAATCCATTATCCGATAATTGCTATTAATATTAAAATATTAATATTTTCATGACAAAATATCAAAAGTTATATTTTATAACTTAAAATATTTTTATAACACTTAAATTATTTTTATATGATTTTTAAAACATTAATTCTATTTTCCATAATTTATTTAATATATTTATTTAATAAATTAATTACTATCAACAATAAATTACTAATGAAATTCATCACAAAATATTAAAAGTCATCAAAAATAACTTCAAATATTTTCTAACACCATAATATAATTTTTCATGACTTTCCATGAATTAAAACCTTTTAAAATAATTTATTTAATATTATAATTAAATAAATAAATACCTTTTATATTCCAAAAATATTAAATATTTTTGAAATATACTCAAAATAATTAAAAACTATTTTTCAGGCTTTAAACTAATTTTCATAATTTAATATGTATTTTTAATAATTAAAAACTATTTTTCTCTAATTATTTAATAAAATAATTCAATTTCTAAAATTAAGTGTCATTAAAGGGCCCTATAGCTACAGAACCGTCGCTATAGGTCTTCTTGGTGTTCTAAGTTGAAGCCCAGATCTTCATAACTAGTTACCGGATGCCTACTTTGACCAACATTAAAGGAGTGCGTTTGATGATTTCTGGTAGCTTATGGGGTTAAGATTGTAGTACTAATGTAGTACTACAACCACAAACGCATTTCATGACCAAACAACAACACATCAGTAAGATCTAGGTCTCCAAATATTCTGACAAGGTTGTTCTTGAGTTTCTGGGCTGCCCAGAAACTCGAACAGTGCGAAGGTCACTATTTTGCAGCCTTAAATCATAGCTTTCTAGATTCCGTTAATGTGATCTTAAGGTTCAATAGTGTAGTCCGCATGTCAGGGTACACAACCATATCACTAACGCAACCTAACAACATCATATACACAAGATCTGGGCCGGTCAAACTACATGTCAAGAACCTGTTCTTGAAGATTCTGGGTTTTCCAGAATCTTCATCCGGCCAGTCGGTCTACGGTGGTTTGACCATGATTTTCTATGATCTTGTTATAGATCTTGGTGATCTAAAGGTTTTAGTATGCACACCTCATGTCAGACTACAAGGATCAAACAATAAAATAGCCAAAACACTAACAACAAGCAAGATCTAGAGCCTGCAATATCGTTGTAAGATAGGATCTGGGTTTCTGGGTTGCCCATAAACCCATTCCATGCTGCCCTTGTCACGGTTTGATCGCCTATAACTTACGATCTAGACATGATTTAACATTGTTTCCAGTTCCAGATCAAAGTTCACATGGTATAGAACAGATCCAAAACATAAAACACACATAACACCTAACACCCACGGATCTACGATCCCTGACATATGGCTGTCAGACAACATTCTAGGGTTCATAGTCAGTTTATAAAAACTTGAATTTCGAGCACTTTGATGTTATGGATCTGGGATATAACAACCCATATCACTAAATGACATCTTATTACACCACTTTAAACAATAAACAATAACATCTAACATCAAATCATAGGATTTCAAAGGTTAGGGTTTTTATACCTTTCTAATGCTTGATCTTGAATCTGATCATTGATTTCTGACCTTGGAATGCTAACACATGATCTTGACTTTGATTCTCACTCTCTCTCACTCTAAGTCCCAAATTTAAAGAGAGATAACGGGCTTGGAGAAATGAAAACTAAAGTATACATTTTCTCTCTCTTAATATAAATAAATGGCATGATCCAATGTATCAAGAAGTTGCTAGGTGGCACAAATCTGATCTTGGCTTGATATTACACACATGGGATAAATATTAGAGTGATGACTCACCAGGATTTGCAAAATCTTTTACTTTAGTTTAAGAAAAGGGCATTTTGGTCATTTAGCATACCATTTTAATTCTAAATTTGTCATTTGATCAAACCCTTAGGCTTTAACCCTTAGGGTTAAAACCTAAGGTTTCCAAAAATCATTTTCTAGGATTTCCAAATTCCAATTTTCAAAAATAAAAAATTAACATTTTTAAATTATAATTAAGATTCTCTAATTATACTAAGATTCCTTAATCATAATTTAAGTTTGCTAATTAGGATCAATATTTCCTAATTAATATTGCTAATTTAGCAATTAAAACCACAATTGTGCATTATGGTTTCTGACGAAATAATTAAGGTTTAAAAATTTGAAATTAGGGTTTGCTAATTAATTAAGCTTTACCCTAATTAATATTATAATTAATACTACTTAAGCATTATAATTATCCTTTAAATTCCCATATTAGGCTTTCAAATTCCGAATTAGGGTTTCAGATTCCCGGAACTGAAATTAGGGTTTCCAGAATCGGTTTCTAGGGTTTTTTTTTTATCAAACGTTAGGGTTTTCTAACTGAACGTTGACGTTCTTAATAATATTAGGGTTTGACACTAATAAAATTTATCTAGTCAACCCTTGATCCTTAACCACATTCTGAACACATACAATACCATATTCACAGAACATATTCACATATACACTTAATCCTGAATAATTCACCTAAATCTTACACAAAATTTTGAAATCCTCAAAATTCCTTCCCTAAAACATCAAACGCATACACTTATTTTCTGTCTAGGTCTATTATTTGACCTTAAATCAATCATTTAAGATTTTAATAAATTGTCTAAATTCTCGGGTTGTCACACATGCTATATTAACTAAGTCTAGATTTGAATATCCTCTCTCGATTCCATACAAATCCACAAAGAATTGTTGATCAGGCAATTCACAAATTTAAGCTAAAATTAATATAGATAAACTGGAAATAGATTATTGAACTGGAAATCAAAGTTACAAAATCATTGATTCACTCGAAGATCCATCATAAGCCTAAAAAGTGAATTAGTTCATCATAAACGAAATAAACACTGAATAAATTATAGAAATCATTCTTTCAATTACAAATAATAGCCTAAAGAGAAGAATATTAAAAAACACCCTTCACGTAGCCTAAAATTGCAAACGTCTTGAAAATCTCCACGAAATACTCCTCCACTGCTTGTTAAGAAAAATTGAGATTAATCTTCGTAATGTACCTTCTGTCTTATTGAATTCGTTGTTAATTGAGTAGTAGATGCCCAACACATAAGTCCCAGCCGAAATTCTCCATCAAGTAGGGTGCATGTGTAATCCAATATGCTAGAAACCACATCCAACAAGAGTTTAAACCTCGTGAAGACACGAAGATTGACACCCACCTTCGCGAAGGTGTAAGAGTAAAACAAGCCCACCCCCTGCGACTACCTATCTCGCTAATCTAATGAAGACCCCACTTGTGGGGGTATATAGTCTAAATAAGGCATTTTACGGGTGTAATCTGTTAGATAGTTTACTGAACTTCATTGCTTCTTCCAATTTTTCTCCAATTGACTCCAAATCATCCCAATTGACTCCAAATATACATTAAATGCCACAACAACCATCCTACACATAAAATAACATAAAACACATGAAAATGATCATGAACAGAAGAATTTAGCAACAAATAAGCATGAAATGGACACTGATTCGCGTATATAAAATCCACTTATCAAAATCCCCAAAACTTAAACCGTGCTAGTCCTCGAGCACAAAACAACTGCTATGCAATGCAATGCAATGAAATGAATATGATCAAATTTACATGCTTTCGAATCCATCAGTATCGCATAATCAAGATTATCTTAACGGCCTCAGCGAAAACAAGCAACTATACGATATCAATCACCTAAACCAATCTACAATTCCACCTTAACCCTCAAATCTCAAGCCATCATCAATGGTATAGTGTGTGTGTGTGATTAGCATCCATGATAACTGTTATGAATTCAAATTCAATACATAACCAATTTCTTAGAAGGAATCATACAACGCGAACTTAAAATTTTCAAAAATAGACAGCTCCAACCAAAACTTAAACAATTACCAATCTCAGGGGTTCATACAGGGTACTTATACTTTATTCATATATATATATATATACATATATATTTATTTATTTTTTATTTTTTTTCTTACGGGGGCTTTTTGCTCTTTTCCCGTTTTATTCATCATTGTTTAGATATATACATACATGACTGTGCAATGTCTCATCCCATTAGGCTGACAGTGCTATTCCTTAGCGAGCTTTCAACCAACGACTCCTAGACCATAAAAGACCTTAGGGCGCTAAATGTAAAGACAATCCCCTCGGGTGTACTTGCTCAAGTAACAGAGGCCCCGAAACAAGACTAGTCACGATATATACTTTTTTTTCTCTATAAAGCTTATATACCCCAAATATCATCTCCCAAACTTAGGTTCTTGCCTAGTTTCCGCCTTTACTATCTATCCTTGTCGTTTTCTCATTTACTCTAGCATTATCCTCTAGAGACTATTTATGTATCAATTTGAACTGACTAGTCAACCAAGATGTTAGTAATCGTGCTAACCTTTTCTATACCAGTTTCAAACGAGCTCAAGATTTGACTCATAACAGAAATTGCATCAAAGTTCTAGTACTCAATGTTGTATTAGTTAACTTATTATCAATCTCATCATTGGCCCACAAATAATATGAACTACAACATTGCTGGACTTATGCAAACACAATATTTAACTAAATAATTTTTTTTAACACTAACAAAATGCACTATTTACAAAAATGCAATATTTACCACTAAAAACAATGCAATGACAATAATAACCTAAACTACTATGTATGCACCTAAGCTATCATGCAGTACTGAAATTAAAATGACAAAATGCAACCTAAGTACTACCTATGCATGCAAACATGAATTTAAATCCCCCAAACTTAAGTAATACAATGTCCTCATTGGATGATTAATCAAAATTAGGTACGTGAGGACTTCCCTGCTATCACTTAAGTCTGAGAAGGTGGTTGTTGTTCTTCTTTGTCTGAATCACTTAGTGGAAACCTCGGCATTGGCATGGACTGCTGATATGGAAATTGGGCCGCCGGGTTGAAGCTTTGAAGAGTTGTGTTCAGTAAGGCAAAAGATGCGTTCATAGCATCAAACATGTGATCTTGCCTCAGTGCCAATCGCTGCATTTCCCAATGTGCTACTTTATTGTGCGCATTCATTTAATTTTGGAAATCAAGGAACTGAGGACTAGATATGGCCTCGGTCTGCGTTACCTGCTCGGCCCCTTGATCTCCCATAGCCTCATCATCATCCTCTGATGCCTTTGTAGCATCAACTTCGTCTTTCGAAGCCGACAAAAAAATGAAGCCCAACCCCCGCGGATGTGACTCGCCTCCTACCCATACAGAATACCGCGCTATCATTCTAGAATCAAGCAACACGAGCGACATTTGTGTGGGATGAGCAACACGAGCAACAAATAAGCATGAAATGGACACTAATTTGCGTATATAAAATCCACTTATCATTCCTGCAGGACCACTTCTGGTGTATGAATAAGGGCTTCTAAACTGCCTCGACCCAGATTACGCTGAAACTGACCTCGCTGCGTTTGGTGGAAGCGATGATCGTCCATCCGAGTTGATGTGCGGGCGGACGTCGAGGATGAGGAGGAGGATGTACCAGTTGAGGCTCCCACTCCTGCTGCATTTGTTCCCGTAGGAATTTGCCAGGCATTCAGGTGGTGTACCCAGAGTTTCTGGGTGATTTGAGTCGACACACTTCAGTTTACCTGCACGCAAACAAGGTATAAAGTTAGATCTTAATCTTCCTTCTTTCCTTTTGATGAGGAGTCAAGGATTCTGATGTTGATCTGCATTTGATGTAGGTTCCTGGCTTTACATAGCCTCGAGGGAACTGGTTCAACATCCACTCTATGTATCAAGCTTTGCATGATGACTATAGAGTGATTGTACATGGTTGGGGATTTGGGACATTCTTTTCCATCCTTCCCTGTCGTTGTCCCTGGGGTTACCTCAGGGAATTATCTGAATGCTGGTTTCACAAGACTCAGTCACTCCATTTACTAGATTATGAGGTGTTGATGACGCCGATGGATTGGCGGTTTATCACAGGTATGGAGTTTGGAGGGCTACCAGTGCCTTATACGGCAGATATTATCCCGACTTCCGTCAGATCCTGGCTAGGAATTTCGGCGGAGGCGCTCAAGGGCAGGACTGTTCGTACAGGTCCTTTGAGCATAGATTCTATGAGCGGGCTGTTGAGTGAGCCCATACCCGATGATGTGAGAGTCAGGGTTCACATTCTTCAGCGATTGTTCCTGATGATCGTTAGGGGCTACTTCATAGTAGATAAGTCTTCTATGGTGTCCTTCATTTTGATCAGCGCCACTCTACATGTAGACTATATTAGAGAGTATGATTGGGGTTCCTACACCTTCGCCTACTTCCTCAGGGGAATGCGCATGTGACCGCAGGGCTTGACCGAGGCTTGGCTAGGATTCTACCCGTTTCTACTGGTGAGTATTTCTCTTATCTATTTCCATGTACAGGTTAAGAGTGTTAACTGATAGTAGATGTATATCTTTGCATTGACAGTTATGGGCCTACGAGAGGCTCCCATGTTTACGTCCTATGAGTGTGTTAGGCTTAAACACCTATCCACGAGGATGAAGATGGTATCATTCCATACTAGTGGAGGTCCTTGTTGCAGAGGGTTTCACTCATTACCACCTATAGTTGGAGTTATTGACAGCGGATGTCATCATGTGGGTTCCCTACTTTGCGTAGCATTTGAGCATTGGATTTGAGGATGGGTACCCGACTGGAATTGACCACGTGATTTCCACCCGTAGGATTCCTCTCTTCACAGATGGAGGATGGGAGCTCTACTTAGGAGAGCATGCTATCAGGAGCACCACAAGAGAGATTCGTATACCGATCTCGCCTCATGTCAAGCATTATTGGCCTGTTTCGCAGTCATCCGTCATTGATATCCCATTGTTGGGTGTTGACAGTTTTACATTATCAGAGGGTCCCTGCACTCAGGAGATGTTCCAGCATTGGTGGTTCCCTCGTACCATTGGAACCCAGACCCGCGCGACTCAGTTCATGGGGGATATGGTTCCAGGATCCATGATGATGACGGATTGGCTGGCCTATGTAAGAGATCCGACTCATGTGACACAGATTGATAGTTTGACTTGGCTGTTGGACCGGGCACATTTCTTTATCCGGCACTTGAGTAGAGATCCTTCAGAGGTAGATACTTTTGATCCTTCCAGCTCTGGCGCTGGCCCCTCAGGTGATCCATATGGCTTTGCTAGTGCAGATCCTCCCTTATATAGGCCTGACATCCCTATGGATAGAGATCTAGTGACTCAGAGGAGTTACATCAGGTGGACATTATTAATGATGTAGACATTGACAACATTGTCTTCTTCTGATGTATTCTCGTTATCTCTTTTGATAGGCCTCTGTTAGACATTGGGTAGCTTCGCCCCATTCTCACTATTTCTTTTGATAGGCCTCTGTTAGTTGTAGGGCAATTTTGCCCGATTTCCCTATATTTTAGCTGTACAGAGATGTATTAGATGATGATATACTTAGGAATGTATGTACAGTTTTCCATTCCCTATATCATAGTGACATCTATTGTATCATGCATGTTATTATGTCCAGAGATATTCAGCATTAACCCCTAGATGGTCTTATGACACGACCCGTACAGATGTCTTCTTTGATAGTTAGCCGTATTGATCATACCCCACCATTATTGGTGGCATCTGGTATGTGATCGTGGTATGATAGTATGTCACCATCAGACATGGTGACTGTAGATCAGTTGTTGTAGTATACTATGACCCTCTTGATGGTTCAGGTTCCCGCAGGATTCGTGGAGGGCATGCTGGAGCACTAGGTATCGGCAAGACAGGTTTTTCGATTTGGGACCCAGGAGTTGACTCCTACTCTGGAGGAGTATGCACGTTTGACGATGCTGCCATTGGACATACCTTGCATGTATATGGCTATTAGAGACATGAGTCAACAATTCATGACCCTCATTGGATTGAGGCGTAGGGTGGTGTAGGATGAGCTCACATCCGGCCACGTGATATCCTAGCATTTTCTATATGAAAGATTTGGCTTTAAGGATAGTTATACATGACATTCCGGGGATTTCACCACACCGGAGGATCATTGGCATTTGGCCAGAGTGGATGTACTTCTATTGTGCGTACTGTCTTATGTATACATGCCACGATACATGGATGAGTTGGATATAGGAGTTATCATGGTAGTGAGAGCTCTCAAGGAAGCTCACACCATTGTATCGATGATTATAGCGAGACTCGAGGTCGACCATATCTTCTTTGCACTTATCGATGATGGGAGTGTTTACGAGCGACTCGATCATCTTTGTATGTGTGGTTTATGTCACACTTGATATAAACCATGGGTATTGTTTCACCCATGATATAGCCATGTCATACTCCTTTCAGCATGCGGAGTGTATAGATGTTGCATCTTGGTCAGCTTTCCTGGCAGGGATTGGAGATCCATTTGCTATATTACCGTGTTCAGGGCTTAGCTCACCCTACAGCTTCATCACTCATGCTCTGGGCATGGATTATCTCCCTCTGGCTGGTTTGAGAGGAATGATCGTTTACCACCCACTGACCGTGATGTGTCAGTTTGACCAGTTCTAGGACTTCCATCCTTTTGAGGGGGCATCGAGTCAGTGTTTCGCTTCTCACCACTTATCAGCAGAAGATAGATCCAGGTTGTATGCCTGTTGGGATCAGCGTGAGCTATCTGATTTTCCCGTCAGCCATCCGGGTTGCTCTGTAGAGTATTCCGCATGGATGGAGACAGAGACTGCATCAGCTGCGATAGTATCCACAGTGCAGGGGATTGATTCTGACAAGGAGGAGCCTATGGAGGAGACTGATATTCCCATCGAGGAGGATTTGACTACTGGGTTGCCAACATTTGTGATGGATTCTCCTACTACGAAAAGCTCTTGTGATTCAAAGATTCAACACAAGATCTCGGAGTCTGATCTACATCTGATGACCTTTGAGAGGGATCAGGCTAGGGCCTTGATGTGGATAGCTCTTGATGGGATAGATGCAGCTCTATTAGAGAGAGACGAGGCCATATTAGCTAGAGATGCATTGATTGTAGAGCGGGATGCTGCCCTATCTTCTCGGGATGTGGTCGTCATAGATAGTACTTCAGTGAGATCCCTTACAATTGGCATCCTTGACGATATGAGTCAATACATTGATGAGCATCATGCCACCATGAAGTTGGCCTCGGATCTGCTAGCTCGTGTAGATACTATTGGGCAGGAGCTTGCAGCGTTACCTCCTTCTTCGGAGAGGGATGCTATGTTAGATCTGATAGTCCGCATACACACAGATCCGTAGATATACTTGTATTTTTCCTGTACAGACTAGCTTAGCCATTTTGTCATGTACAACACATATTGTATATATCAAACAGTATTATATACGGCAGGGAAATATATTTTGATTCACTTCTCTTTCAGTTGTGCCTTGATACTTGCTTGATATTTGCCTGTTTCTTCAGGGCTTGTGATCTAGATGCATTCTAAACTCATCCTTGATGTGTGGACATTGAGACGTCGTAGGATTTCTCAGAACTGATCATTGATCTGTGTGTATCCCTACCATCTTTGGTGTCTTGGGACTAGTTTCTATATGGAAATGTGGAGAGAAGTATGGCTTTTCCTCTCTGAGATTGACCGTACCACAGATGGTCGCCAATACTACTATTTAAGAGGAGCCCAGTTAGTTCCATCTCTTATGGATTGGTGTTTCTCTTTAAGGCACAATCGCAGCTTAGATAGTCGCCGAATCTCCTATTTGTGAGGAGAGGTTAGGTAGTTCCATCATTTTGGTCTGAAGTCGATGAAATATGGTGGATTGAAATTTGATCCCAGTACCATGTGACAAGTATTTTTGTTCTGGTAGAGGGTTAGACCGAACCATAAATGGCTGCCTACGTACTCCTATTGGAGAGGAGATTAGGTCTGCGTAGTTCGAACCCGGTGTAAGAGGTTCAACACTGAATGTGAAGGGTGTAAATGGGTGTAGAAGCTTTATTGATGAAGAAGGGTGTAGAAATATTTTGGTTTTTGTTTTTGTAGAGAAAGGTAGAAATGTTTTTGTTGTTTTTTTATTACGACCGGGCCATATAGAATATGGTTCCCTACGTACTCCCGGGTATCAGGGAGATTAGGTCGATGTAGTTCACCCCTCAGGACGATTTGCAGCCGAAGAGAAGTCTGAATCCCATGTACAAGCTATACTGCGGGGAAAAGAAAGTTTGGTCCCATGCTTGGGACAAACTGCAGGTGTGAAAAAGTTTGATCCCGTCTTCAGGACAAATCTATGGCGTGAAAAAGTTTAATCCGCTTTCGGGATAAACCTGCAGTGTGAAAGGTTCAATCCACGGGGATAACTTGAATTGTATGAATGGTTTGAAATGAGGTGAAACCAGGCTACTGGTTTGAAGTGTATGTTTCCCTGAGGGGCAGAAGAGTATGTAAAAAAGATTAGAAAATCGGAATGACTGGTGATCTGATGATCCAAAGTCTGGATGTTTGCTTGATGATAACCTCAGACATAGTACCGTTTCACTGTGTCTGAGTTGATGAGCTGTGGAAATTCATCGCCGTCCATTTCCCATAGTCTGAGAGCATCTCCTGTTAATACTTTCTTGACAACAAATTTTCCTTGGATTGATCTTGGTTGTCAATGATGTTCTTCAAACCAAGTCATGTTGTTTAAACTTCCGTAGCCAGACTTTCTTGTTGTAAGATCTTGTGATCCTTTGCTGATATAACTGACCATGGAAGTTAGCTGCGGTTCGCCTTTCGTCTATTAGAGACAATTGGTGATACCTGTCTTGTACCCATTGGTCTTCATCCAGCTGAGAGTGAATCAACACTTTGAGGGATTCTATTTCCACCTCTATGGGAGCACTGCTTCAATCCCATAGGCTAATGACTAGGGGGTTGCCCCGTTGAAGGTACGCATTGAAGTTCTATAGGCTAATAAAGTCAGAGGCAGGAGGTTAGGCCATCCTTTGTGATTGACGGACATCTTTTGCATGATCTTCTTGATGTTTTTATTAGTCGCTTCAACAGCACCATTCATCTTTGGACGGTAGATGACGGAGTTAAGGTGTTTGATGTGGAATTTAGTGCATAACTCCTCCATCATTTTGTTGTTGAGGTTCTTAGCATTATCTGACATAATTACCTCTTGTTGTCCATATCAACAAATGATATTGTTTCTGATGAAAGAAATGATGACTTCTTTGGTAACCCTGGGGAAGGAGGCTGCTTCTACCCACTTGGTGAAGTAGTCGATCATGGTGAAGATAAACCGATGACCATTACTGGCTTTGGGCTCGATGGCCCTGATCACGTCCATTCCCCACATTGAGAAGGGCCATGGAGAAATCATATTGTGTAGTTCCCTTTGAGGGGCGTGGATGGCATTTCCATGAATTTGGCATTGATAACACCTCTTGACGTGATCATCACAGTCAGCTTTGAGCGTAAGCCAATAATGTCTTGTTCTGAGGATCTTCTTAACAAGTAGAGGGCTGCTTATGTGTAGGCTACATACTCCACCATGGATCTCATCCATGAGCCTCTGAGCTTGGTCCTTGTCTAGACATCTGAGGAGACCTAATCCTGTATCTCTCTTGTAGAGTGCATCTCCGCTCAGGTAAAATTTCATAGCCATTCGATGGATCTGCCTCCTTTCAGTTGGGCTTGCCTCAACGGGTGTAGATCCATCTCGCAGATACTCCTTGATATGTTGATACCATAGGTTGTGGATGGGAGGTACCTCATCCGATGCTTCTCCAACATAGTTCCCATAGTATGGGGCCTTTTGCGGGGCAAATGTGATGTTGGTCACGTCTTCGTTATCAGGTATGTGAATCAAGGAGGCCAATGTTGCAAGCGCATCCGCAAAATCATTCCTATTACGATGAATGTGTAGAAAAGAGATTTCTTTGAACTCCAAAGCCATCCATAAAACTTGCCGATGGTAAGACAGCAAATGTAGTTCTTTGGTTTGATAGATTGCTGTGGATTATTTGATTACTAATTCGAAATCCCCAAAGACAGTTAACCGCCTGATGCCCGTTGAACGAGCAAGTTTTAGCCCCATAATACAGCCTTCATACTCAGCTATGTTGTTTATGTAGACAAACTACAATTTTACGGCGATGGGATACTGCTCCCCCGTACCAGACACTAGAATTGCTCCAGCTTCAGAGCCTTGTGTGTTAACAGCTCCATCAAAATACATTTTCCATGTACGACATGCATCGTACTGATGGTGTTGCTGAATTATTATGACCCCTTCATCAGGGAAGTATGTTTCCAAGGGTTTAAAGTCCTCTGCAGGTGCGGTGGCCAGTTGATCCACAATTCTTTGACCTATGATAGACTTTTGTGTCACGTAGATGATGTCAAATTGTTGTAGAATCAACTGCCATCTGGACAGTCGACAATTTAGTTTGGGCTTACGGAACACATATTTGAGAGGATCTATGCGAGATATCAGATGGGTTGTGTGACCATGGAGGTAATGCTATAACCTCATGGAATCCCATGCTAAAGCACAACAAGTCTTCTCAATTATAGTGTACTTGTGTTCACTGTTGCTAAATATTTTGCTGAGGTAATAAATAGCTCGTTCTTGTCCTCTATTGTCTTTTTGTCCCAACATGCAGCCCATAGCATTGTCATTAATGGACAGGTACATGAAAAGGGGAACATCATCCCTGAGAGGTACCAAAACATGAGTGTTAACCAGCTGCTCTTTGATTGTAAGGAAGGCTTTCTGACACTCACCATTCCATTTCATGGAGGAGTTCTTCCTTAACAACTTGAAGATGGGTTCACAGGTTGCTGTATATTGAGAAATAAACCTACTAATAAAGTTGATTCTTCCCAAGAATCCCCGTATTTCCTTCTCTGTCTGAGGAATGGGAATTTCAGTGATGGCTTGGATTTTGGTGGGATCCAGCTCAATCCCTTTGTGGCTGACTAGGAAACCTAGCAACTTTAAGGCAAGCTTTGTTCAGATCCTGGTAATCCACGCAAACTCGCACCTTTCCTCCTAGTTTAGGCACGAGAACTATGTTGGATATCCATTCCGGATATATAGACACCATGATAATGCCATCTTGAAATTGTTTCATAATTTCTTCTTTCATCTTTAAACTCCACTCAGGTTTTAATCGCCCGAGCTTCTGCCTGACTGGCTTGAATCCCTCCTTAATGGGAAGGCGATGAAGGAGAATGTCAGTGGAAAAAGCCACCATTTCTTCATGAGACCATGCAAACACATCCTGGAATTGAGTTAGTAGCGCAACCATGTCATTCCGTTGGTTTGGAGTGAGGTCTGAACCAATTTGGATTAACTTAGGGTTTTCTAATGTTTTGAGATTGAAAGAAATGGTTTGATCAAGGTTAGGTTTAGGTTTATTTTCGACCCATTCTTTGATCTTCTTAGGCATGTCAATGTCCTCTTGGATTTCCATCAAGTTTGAGTCCAACTTTTCATCAAAGTTGTAGTCCTTGTGGAGAATAGGCACCTCATCAGCAAGTACATTCACATCTAAATTCAGTGTCCTAAAACAAAATATGCTTTCACTTAATATATGAAACTGTTTAATCATACAAAAGTGTTAGCATGTACTGATAAAATAACTGCTAATACTGTTCAGAAAAGTAAGTAATTAAAGTTATCTACAGAGCAAAGGGATTTCTGCCCATTTTACCCTTGTCGACTAATGCATGGAGTGATGCTGCAATTGTCGAGGGTAAAGTCCTGATGGACTGCAGTGATGGAGGGGCTGTCATCATCCTCCTTTTCCTGAATGATGACTATAACATCTGGGCAATCATTGTCTGGGGTGTATCTGTTTGTATGCTCATCACGGACAATGATGTGTATGCCTGACATCATCAGGGAAATGTCATGTTTACATTTTTGTTCCCTCTTTTCCACTTCGGGATCAGGAATCAGGACCTCTTTTGCATTAAACGGTACTGGTTTGGGAAATAGCATAGCCAAAACATGGGCTAGTACCTTTACCAGAGACTCTATCAGCTTGGGAGTTGCAGGTGGAGATAATCGCCATGTGGTGGGAGCTTAAGGAATCTATTTATGCTTATGGGGATTCTTACGACTGGAACTGATAGAATAGCCTAGTCTGGTTATCTCGGTTTGACTGGAAATTTGAATTGTGTGCTTAATACCCTATTGATTTTTACCCAGCCCTTGTCCAGGCTGATGACCCAATGACATCATTTCTTGGGTAGCTTCAATAACTTTGGCAAAAATCTTGGGTACGGGAAGTGGCAGTCCAATAGGATGGTATTTGTGATAACCCGAAAATTTCTAAAATCTTGAATGATTAGAATAAAGGTTAAAGAATAAAACCTAGATGAGAATTTGAGGATTTATTTAAAATTTTTCAAGTAAAACCTATATGGTTTGATATTCGAATGAGAATAGAGAAAATATGGGTTACAAAATTCCAAAACCCTAGAAATGAATTAATATGTACTTGAAGGAATATCAAGAATAAGGTATTATGATACACCAGAATTGATGTGAACTGAATAGTCTAAGAAATGTTATATAAGTACATATGGAAATTTTATTATTGGAAATAAGATTTCACATGAAGAGATGCTATGAGGTTAAACGAAGATGAGTATATGTATAGAAATATATTTACTTAGTAAGGTGCTATATATATTTTAGCAAGAGGAGTGATGAATTAAGTTAATGATATAATGATCAAGATAAAACTATGTTAGTAATTAACATAGTTTGAGTGTTGACCTTGATTGGCAAATAAGAATTTGAATAAGTATAAAGTCGTTAGTTAATACGATTAGTACTGAGAATGGAGTAATTTAAAACTCAAAATTTGAGTTAGAGATAGAATTTTGAAGCATGGATCGCTTTCGATTAAGTCCAAAACGTCGAGTTTAGTCGAGAATGGACAGTAAGCACAAAATGTGTAAAGATTGACTTTTGGTCAAAATCAACAGTTAACTTTTATGGAGAAAAGTCAAAATTAATGTGAGAAGTGAAATATGTTATGATTATGTGAATTATGGATATGAGTAAATAAATATACATTATATAATGTGAATACATTTATTTTGTATATAAGGGTGGAGTAAGAATTAAGTTATGTAACCTAATATATATATTAGGTGTGGTGATTAAATAACCTGAGAGGTTATAATATGGGAGAATATTAGTATATAAATGTATATACTGACATTAAGAGATTTATTTTATATATCTCCAATAATTAATTTTATAACCAAGTATAATTTGGTTTATGAAATTAAAAGGGCATGAGTAAGGAATTTATTTTCTAGAGTGAGAGATGTAAACCCTAATTTAAAGATAAGGGTAGAATGGAATAGAATTAAAAATAATGGACTATAATAAGGTTATAGCCCAATTAATTTGAATAGAGTCCAAGAGAAGTAGATTTAATGGACTAATGATGTTATATCATCTAAATAAGCCCAATTAATTAATTAAGCATGGGACTTGTAGATAAAGTGATTAAGGGCAATTAATTATTTAATCTAGCCCAATATATTATGTATGGGACAAGTATTATAATGACCCAATTAAATTTTGGGTGGAAGCCCAAGTTAGTTTTTGTTAAGAGGTAACACAAGTAAAATGGCTAGCTCAATGGGATTAATTAATGGCCCAAACTAAGCCTACTTGTGGGAGAATAGTAATAATATTAAAATTATATTAAGTTAAGAGATATATTTTATTATCTCAAGATTTTAATTTTATAACTTAATTAAAATATGCTTAATTGGGTTATAGAATTTATTGTAGTAGAGTGATGATTTAAATTCTAATTATTTGGAATGATACTCTAATTAAATATTTAGATTGGATATCCTAATTAAATATTTAGGGTTGGGTAAGATAGAAAAGAATTTGACTATGTTAATTTACATGGCCCAAAGAATTAAATTTTAAGTCCAATATATTATTTATTGATAGCCCACAAGATGGAAATGGTGGCCCAAATTTAAGCCCAATTAAGGAGGGACATATTGGACATTTGGTATGCTAAATAAAAAAAAAAAAAAATCAATTATTGATATGGAAATGTCCATTTTACCCTTTTTGTCCCATCTTGGTGAATTATTTCCTAGAGAATCCTATGAGCAATAATTTAGTTGGTTGATTGAGTGGTGACTCTATATCTCTAGCAATAATCAACCCTCAATCAATTGCAATCAATTTTATAAGGATTAGAAAGAGAAAGTTCATCCATGGAAGAAGGAAGAAGGAAGAAGGAAGAAGGAAGAAGAAGAAGAAGAAGGAAGGCTTAAGAAAAAGGTAAATCCTAAAATTAGTTTATGCAATTGATTTTTAGTTTTCCAAATCAAAGCTTGGATTTATGTTTCTAAACTCAAAAACCTTAGATATATGTGTTAATGAGTGTTTCATGTTTAGATATAACCATATTGGGTGTTGATTTGGTGAGAATCAAAGGAATAGAAAAAAAATGGAAATTTTCTAGAAAAGTTAAAGTGTTTTGATATGGTGTTTTAGATCAAGTGTTGAACTTATGATTTTGAACCATAAGTTTAAGATCTTGAACATGAGAACTATAGATCTACATGATAAATGATATTTTATGGTTAGATCTTGCCATTTTTAGGGTTGATAGGCTTGAACAAAGAAGAATAACCAAAACAGTGAAAAGGACAGTTTTGGATAGACTCCAAAACGGACTAAATCCGACATCGGAGGAGGGAGTTATGGGATTTCTCCCAAACTACACAAAGTTAAGAAAACTGTGAAAAGGACAGTTTTGGAACAGTCACTTCCGGGATAAATTCTGGGAGCTAAACATATCCAAATATGGATTGTGATATATGAAAACTGTAGTTCGGAAAGATACGAATCCAACAAAATTGACGGATCATTAATCGGAGTTACATATTTCGTTTTATTTAAGTTTTGGTGAAGGACTCCAAAACTGCCAAAGTGCAAAAAGTTTCTGGCCAAAATTTTCCGAGGGCTGTTTTGGACATTTAGTTAATGAGAAAAATTACAGGATTTTGGGAAATGAAAATATATGGTAATATGTAGCTCGTGTCCAAAATGAGCTAATTCCGCTTAAAACGACCAAGTTATGACCATTTCAATTTTGTGATTTTCCGACGAAATCGCTATAACCGGAGTTCTACAACTCCGATTGCCGCGAAATTTAAAATGGAGCATCACGTTAACATATATAAGGTTATGTCAAAAGATGGGCATCTCTGGAGTTAAGCACGAGGTAGATAATTTTCTTAAGTCACGCACTAATTATGATTTTTGAAAAATAGTAAAAGAAATTGAAAAATTACGGAAAAATATTTTTTATGTATGAAATACATGTATATATGTTTGACCAAAGGATAAAAAAATAATAAGTTGATTTGGTATTTTTCGTGAAAAAGAATAGTGATTTCGGGATACTGAAATAAAATCCGTCTTACTGAAATGGTATTTCGATTTACTAAGATGTTATCTAATTTAGTAGGATAACATATAAAAATGAATAACTTATAAGTACAAGTTATGATGTGATTAAAAGAATATCAAAGTATAATAAGAATATTAAGACTTAAACCTATTGTCTAATACTTAACTATATGTTATGACTAACCGAAAGATCTATTATAGGTTTTATATGTTGTATAGACTGATAGGATTATGTGTTTAAGTTATTCTATAACGGTGATGATATTATTCTAATATTGGAGATCTATATTATTAATATTAGGTCTTCAGGAGAAGCGTATTATATTGCGTTACGGTAATCAACGGTTCAGGAAAGTTTTTCAAGTTCTTTTTACTTAAACTCTTTTAAGAGTGGTTTCAGACAGATATGCTTATGAATTGTACTCTGTACATCTTGTATGTATAAGTTGGGTATGAAAGGCTGATCACCTTCATTACCAGTTGGTCCAGATATATTGTTATTCCTGTTAAATACTTGTTCAGTCAAAACTTTGTTCATGCTAATTCACAAATACATTGTGAAGGATAGTCAGCTTATTATTCAAACTCTTTCCATCATGATATATCTTTGCATTGTTTTTAAACTTGCTGGGCAACTTTCATGCTCACCCTTGCTATATCATGATAAAACATTGCAGATAAGGCGAATACGACCAGATACAGGAAAAGTATAATGCCAAGTTCAGCTTGGGATAGAATGTGAAGTTAAGTTGTAAAGTATGTTGAAGAATAGTATTGTCATGTGTTAGACAGTCATGATTGTGTATACGTTAAGGTTACTCGATTTTGGGAATAGTGTGTAAAGTTTAATGTATAAACAATTTATGTTTATATCTTCCGCAAAAAGTTATAGAAAGATTAGCAAACCGAATCTGCGGCGATTTGGGGCCCGGATTCGGGGGACGCTACAGTATTGTATGTTTTTCACTTCCAAAGTATGAAAACTGGTCGGCTTAACTTCTGAATTAAAGCTGATAATTGGTAGGTCTCCTTGTTCTGGACAATCTGGCTCAGCGTTGACAGTGACTTGGCTATTGTTGACAATGTATTTAAGTTATTGATGAAGTGTAGAAGGGACGGCTCCAGCCATGTGGATCCATGGTCTCTCCAATAGAATGTTGTATCCTGAATCTATCTTGAGGACGTGAAAGGATACATTGAATGTATTTGGACCAATCTCCACTAACAACTCAATCTCTCCGACCAAATTTTGTCGGGATCCATCAAAAGCTTTGATAACCGTATGGCTACTTTGGATCCGCTTAAGATTGACATTCATCTTTACCAAAGTGGCATAAAGATAGATATTCAGAGAGGAACCTCCATCTATCAAAACTCCAGCTAACATATACCCAGATGATAAAATTACAATGTGTAATGGCTTGCAATGACCGTTCCCTTCGGGTGGCATGTCGTCATCAGTGAAAGATATCACATTGTTGTTAAATATGTGATCAACTAGGTGTTGAAATTTTTCCACATCCACTAATTTCGGTAAGTATACTTCTTCCAAAACCTTCAATAAGATCTTCCTGTGATCCTCGAAAGAGAAAACCAAGTCATGTACTGAGATTTGATGTAGAGCTTCTCTTAAGCTTAGAACCACCTTGGCTTCATTATGGCCAATAATGTGGAGGAATTTCCCAATCTTCTCCATGGGAATCTTCCCCTTTGCTTTTATGGTGGGCTTCATCACCATTTGAGGAAGATACAGTGGATTTTCCTTCGACACTGCAACAGTAGTATGAGACATGGATCCTTCAGCTTCTCCATAATTCCAAGAGACTTTGTGTAGGTTGACAACAGGATACTGTGGTCTGAAGGTTAAAGAAATTGGTTTTGGTGCAATCACTTTCAAAGGATTATCACCACCTTTGAGTTGAATTGCTTGTATGGGAAATGGCCCGACAGACTCATCAGCCTCAGCGAATATAACTGCTACTAATCCCTTCCATTTGGTAGGACAGGTATTCCCACTCTCGAGTAGCACAGTGTCATCGTTTGCCAATTGCAGGACACCGCTGTAAATTATATTCTGAATAAGGTGGCGGAGTGCCCAACATTCTTCTGTGCTCTGATCACGAGTATGTGAATGATATTGACATACTCCATCAGAGTTGAACCATCTTAAATGGGGATTAATTGGAGGTAGAAGGGAGGTGATTCTTCCTTCATTGATTAGCATCTAAAATATCTCCTCCATAGGTTGGCCTAGGTATGTAAATTCCCTTCTATTGGAAAAATCCATACGGGCTTTAGCACTTTCTCTCTTTGCAGCCTTGTCATCCAGTGCTTCATTTTTTGAAGGTGATGATGGAGCATTCATAAAAAAAGGAAGGAGACAGACATGCTCCTGGTTGACTAACTGGCGTGTGACTTGATGCTGATGGATTACCAGTTCAACTTGCTTATAAAGAGCTTTCATCTTTAATTCCATAGAAAATTGAAACTTTGTGTAATCCCATATGTCAACCCCATCTTTGATGGTCTGGGATGATTCACCATTAAAATTGGAACTCTGTCCACTACTCCAACTAATCATATTGACCTCTTCTTCTTTGTGTTAAGGAAGAGGGTTATCTTGCACATGAGTTTAATCTGGTTTGGTAACCACGATCTCACCGTTATCTATCAAATCTTGGATCTTATGTTTTAAGACCCAACAATCTTGAATATCATGTCCAGGTGCCCCGAAATGATAAGTACACTTCCGAGTAGCATTGAAACCCCTCCCATTAGGGTTGGCTGGTGGAAGAAGATGCATGATTTTCTTTTGAGTAGTCAGAAGAGCAAGAATATTCTCGAGCGAGTCCCCTAAGGGTGTGAACATTCGAGGGCACTTTGCTTCTCCACTTTTAGGCAATGGAGGGTTTGAAGACTGTGCTTGAAAAGGGGAGTAGTTTCTCCTCTGGATAGGCATATTCTGATTGCCTTTTTGACCTTGTAGTATCAAGGAAACATCCTCCTCTTTCTTTTTATGGACCCTCCAGGGGTTGTTTCCATAAGTTCTAGACTGGATGTGCTCAGCAACTGCCTTAAGAGCGGCTAGGTCTTGAATCTTTCCTGACTTCAACCCCATCTCAGCCATCTCTCTATGTTGATCATTTCAGAAAATGGTTTGCCAATACCATGTAAGACTCTCTCATAGAAAGGAGCTTCTTGTATATCTATGAAAGTTATGACCATTTCTGATTCCGTCATGAAAGGAATAACTTGAGCAGCAAGGTGCCTCCACCTTTAAGCATACTCTCTGAAAGATTCATTGGACTGTTTCTTGACCTTGGTAATCTAATATAGGTCATGAGCCATTTGAGACTGGAAGCTGTACTGAGTGAGGAAGGCGTGAGCTAGCTCTTCCCAACTATGGATCTTTGAGTTGTCTAATCTGGTATACCATGAACGGGCTTCTCTAGTCAGACTCTTCTAGAACAGCTGCATTCTGAGCTTCTCGTCCTCTACATAAGATCCAAGTTCTCCTATGAACACCTTCAAATGTGTGTAAGGATCCCCTAATCCGTCATACTTTTTACAGCCAGGGGTTTTAAATTTCTCTAGATAATGAACACCAGGGAATATACAAAGGTCAGCATATGAAACACTCCCATGTGCTCCAATCCCTTTGAGAGAACAAATGGTTTCTTCCATTTGAAGGACCTTCTTCCTGATAACACCGGTGTCTGGATCTCCTTTGAGATGGGAGTTTTCAGGGTCTTTGTTGGTCGTATCCAACTGAGGTTCCAGACTTGTTTTATCCAAACCTTGAGTTCCCCTTATGCAGAGGATTCTGTATGTGCAGACATCTTTGAGCCCTGAGTAGACTGATGCAATTCTTTAAGAAGAACAGCTAAATCTGTAATTTGTTTACTTAATCCGTCAAACTCTTCTCAAGAAACAGGATTAGACTAGTCAGAAGAAGACATGATTGGCTGTAGGCTCGTGGCCTTTTTGGATTTTGAGCGGGTAACAGGCCCAATTGTTTCCCTCTAAAAACTTATGTAGTTTAGTCTTAGGGATAATTTAAATGTTTACATGCTATCATAATGTGTCCATTTTAGGAATATTAATCTGTAAAAACGGGTGTCATTTGATAGTATGTCATGTATGGGCAAATATTCTTCATATTTTCCATTACATAAAGATGAACATGGAATAAAATTACAAGTAAATGCTTTTACAAGTAATAGAAAAATGGAAAGCATGAAGAGACTTTGCTCCGCGTTTGGTTTATCAGAGGCTGAACTATCTTAGGGTTACTCTCGCGGCTTTTTGGCATGAAGGTTCCAAGATCATTGCAATTTACTTGACGAGAAGTTATTCCGGTCTTTCAACTAGAGCGAATCTGGGTGCTGCCTTTCCCGAGCTTCGTTGGAATTAGTCTCCCTACGATACCAGTAATCAAATACCGACAGGATAGCCTCCTGGTGGAGGAACCACACAACATACATTCACATACAACGTGTCTCACCATTTATGAAAATATTGACATGTGCGAAACACTAATATCACAGATAGATATATTGCAGTGCAGTAAGTAAAATGCATTCGTACACATTCATCATAAATGTAAATGTAACATCCACACACAAGCATATAATAGTTTTGAAAAGCTTGTAGTAGCGGCTTAAGCCCTCTTACTAGTGTCCCAAACAGAGTCGCCACCTGTTAACGTCAGGATTTTCATTTTTCCCTTTTCTATTCTTGTTCTTTGGTGTTCTCATGTTATGTGAGATTTTTTTGAAAAAATAAGTGAAAAAGGTCCGACATGTATATGTCGACGATTTGACTGTAAGAGTCGCCAGTTGGTGTTTTTAACTGGTTGCACCAACGCAACCGAGAAAAGGTTTTCACATTAACCCAGTGATGTGGCACTGCTAAACGGGTCTGTGAAACCGAGATTCATTTGGGTTCGGGGGCTTGATTATAAGGAGGGAAGGTGTTAGGCACCCCCCGACATCCGTGTTACCACGGTGACCGCCACTTTTTAAGAAACTGTTATATGAATGTGTGTGTGTGTGTGGATCAATGTGCAATTTATTTCGAAGTAGTGCAAGACCTCGTTCACACCTATATACAAAGGGTTTGAATTTATATAAAAATTCAGTTTTAAACATGATTTAGTAGTGAAGTTTTGTAAAAGAGGTTTTTCAAACCCTGTGCTTAATAGTAATTGAGACATTTTCATACTTCCATTTTATTATTAAATGTTTGACTTATTTGTTTTTATTTTTGAGATGTGAAGCATCTTCGAGAAAATATTATACAGCAGTGCCGAATTCCTCATGGGCATGAGAACCATCTAAGGAAATTCAAACACTGTAAATAATGTACAAGTCGCCACAATTTGAAAATGTCCATCACGAATCGAATCTAGATTCATGAGATCAATCTGTGATCACATGATTCTAGGCTCACATGATGCCATGATGTATATATGATAAGCGATGGCGCTTATATATATAAAAGTCAAATATATATATATATATATATATATATATATATATATATATATATATATATATATATATATATATATATATATGATCAACCACCACGAAGCACTTCCATGGGGATCGAAAATGTAAATATATAAAAGCGTTAAATATATATATATATATATATATATATATATATATATATATATATATATATATATATATATATATATATATATATATATACTCCATGGGGATCGAAAAAGTAAATAAAGTCAGTAAAAGATTTATCAATCGCCATGAAGTAAACTCCAAAGTGAGTAAATGTAAAGAAAGAAGTATAGATTTATTAACCGCCACGAAAGTAAACTCCAAAGCGTGACTAAATGTAAATAAAAGAAGTAAAAGGCCACAAGTAAACTCCAGTGCCTGATGAAATGTAAATGTAAATGTAAATGTAAATGTAAATATAAATATAAATATATATATATATATATATATATATATATATATATATATATATATATATATATATATATATATATAAGCGGTAAACTCACATGATATTTCTCAATCCCGACTCGATTTATCATTTCAGGGATTTGTCGTTATATATATATAAAAGCAGTAAACGCACCTGATATAAAATCCAGGCTCATCAAACAAAGTTCGACAACAGTTCATATATATATATATATATATATATAAGAAGTAAACACTCTAGATGTAAAACAAAGTCTGACAACAGTTCATATATATATATATATATATATATATATATATATATATAAGCAAATAAACGCTCCAGACATAAGTCTAGGCTCAATCGAGGCATAACTCGATAATGTTAGTCCATATAAAAATATATACATAAATAAGTATATATATATATAGACAGAAATGAAAACCATGGACTGAAGTTCGGGCATACACACACAACATGACTCTCAATGGGATGAATAGTGTGTGCAAAGATGAAGAGAAAGGCTTTATAGGGTGTAAGAAAGCTTACAATGGGCTGCCAAAGAAGACTTCTATAACTTTAAATGGATGAACACTCGACTCTTGTCGGTAAAAATATAGCTATATGTGAGCTAACAAGTGTTTAAAATGAGAAAGCACTCAATATGGGCTATGTACAGAGCTAATTTGACATGGCTTCCTCGCCTTTTTCAAATTTTAATATGGCCACCCCAAGCTCTATATTTATAGAGTCAGGTGGCCATGTGCATTGCTAGATGGTCATGATGATGCACTCATGGTACGCCGGGTGCCCCGGGCTCCGTGGGTCCTACCGTCTCGAAGTATTTGCACTGTGATATCCGCTCAAACTTGCAGAACTTCAATCCAAGCATCCGAATGAGGTGTACAAGACCTTTCTTGGATCGCTTTTGTCAAGAGTTACGCAATGACATGGGATTAGAGGTTGTACGAAGTCAGAAAGAGGGGACCATGCCCATGGTCTTCAAGCTTCAAATTCTATTCGGTGTGCTGCCCTGCATAATAGTCACTCGGGATTGTAATTCCTTTGCTCTTGTGGGACATTGCTGTGTAGAAATGTATGTATGAGATTTTGAGATGGCACAATATGGGGTTGAGGTGGCAGGATGACTTTTTTTCCCCTCACCGGGGTTATCTCCGGCTTGGGCTGATAAAGTAGATGTTGCTCAGCGTTATCTCTGAGATTGGAATGTTGCAAGTGTTTGAATTCCGTAGGGTCATCTTTAAGTGTGCATGTCTTCCCGGTGTTAGCTTCGGGACTTTGGAATGAGTGCCTCGACGGGAGTTCCGAGGTTGAAGCTGATTGCATGACTTTAAAATAAGAATTTTTGGGGTTATCGCTGAAACTGCAATGGCATTCCTTGGGGTTATCTCCAAGAATGAAACTCGGGGTTATCTCCGAGTTTGGAACTGATAATCCCGGTGTGTGTTCCGGGGTTGAGACTGAACTTCCGTTAGTATCCAGAATGGATGTGAGCTATTTTCCAGGGTTATCTCTGAAAGTCGAATATGGCCTCCTTCAATGTTAGTAACAGGTGTGCAGAAAATTTCGAGTGTCTACATATATTTACCGCTTTTATATATTTACATTTCTAGTCCCCCATGATGTTCGCTTCGTGGTGGTTGATAGTCTGTATATATATTTACAGCTTTTATATATATAACTGCTTACATCTTTCATATAAACTACTACATCATGTGAGCCTAGGAATCAAGTGATCACAGATTCAGACTCCTGAATCTAGATTCAATTCTCGTGATGAACATTTTTGGCTATAAACAGTTTGTACATTATTCACGGTGTCTGAATTTTCTTAGATGGCTTTCATGCCCACAAGGAGTTCGGCATTGCTATATATCTTATTTTCTCGAAGAAAATAAAAGCAATTAAGTCGAACACTTAATAAAATTGAAGTATCAAAGGCCTCAATTACTATTGAGCATAAGGGTTTGAAAAACCTCTTTTACAAAATATCACTGATATATCTTCTTAAAACTGAATAATTGCCCATTGATTTACACACATTTATATAACAGTTTAAATTGAAAAGTGGCGGTCACCGTGGTAACACGGATGTCGGGGGTGCCTAACACATTCCCTCCGCATAAGCAAATCCCCGGACCCTAATGAATCTTTGTTTCATAGACCAGTTTAACAGTGTTACATCATGTGGTCAATGTGCAAACTTTTTCTCGGTTGAGTTAGTGCAACCATTTAAAAATACCAATTGGTGACTCTTACAGTCCAATCGTCAACATATAAATGTCGGACCTTTTCACAACTTGTTTTTTCAAACAAATCTCACCTAACATGAGAATACCAAAAGACAAGAACAGAAAAGGGACAATAAAAATCCCGACGTCGACAACTTGTTTGGCAAAACCAATTTAAAAATTAAAGACTTAAAATCCTTAAGCCTTGTTTGACAAAATTGAATTAAAACTCTTTTAATTTATTTTAATTACTCACTTACTACATAATTTATTGTCACACATTATTTAATTAAATTCCCATTTCAAATTTAATTAAATTAAAGCTATAATCCAATTGTCACAAAATTATAATTTTCACTATAATTTATTTAATAAATTAGTACATCACTTGAATTACTAAATTAAATTATAAGAATTCCTTTAATCCTTATCAACCCTCTAATTTAATTATTAAATTAAATTAGAATATTAATTTATCACTCTTTTAATTTAATTAACTTCAACATACAAAATTACCAAATATCAACCTAATTAACATATTACACTTAATCAAGTTAATTCCTCACAACTCATGAATTATTTATTTAACTAATAAATAATCAAATAAAACAAATATTTATTTAACAATAAATACATCAACTAAAATATTTATTTAATTTAATAAATATTTGAAATTACATATAAAAATTCTAGATTATTACATCATTCCCTCCTTACAAGGATTTTGTCCCCAGAATCACAACTCTCTTCCCTCCTTACAAGGATTATGTCCCCAGAATCAAAGACACAGATCAAACAAATAACTCAGGATATCTTTTCATCATCTTGTCTTCGAGTTCCCACGTAGCTTCTTCTACATTGTGGTTCCTCCATATCACCTTCACGGAAGGTATTACTTTATTCCCGAGCACTTGTTCTTTCATGTCAACTATCTGGATAGGAATTTCCTCATAAGATAAATCTTTATCGAACTTTAACAGTTTGTACTTGATCATATACTTGTAATTGGGTTTATACGGTCATAACACCGAAACATGAAAAACATTATGAACATGTTATAATTCTAGAGGTAGAGCTACCTCGTAAGCACTATGAAGGGTCCAATAAACCTTGGGCTTAGTTTTCCTTTCTTACCAAATCAGATCTTTCCCTTCTAAGGAGAAATTTTTAGGAAAACAAAATTTCTAACGTCAAATTTACGATTTTGTCTGTGTTGCTCAGCATACTTCTTCTGTCTATCTTGAGCATCTACCAATCTTGCCCTGAAGAGTTTGATAACCTCAGCGGTCTGTTGTACCAGTTCCGATCCTAACAGTTGATGTTCACCAACTTCATCCCTGCACAGTGGAGTTCTGCACTTTCTGCCATATAATGCTTCGTAAGGCGGCATGCCAATACTCGTATGGTAATTGTTATTGGAGGAGAATTCAGCCAATGGTAAGTGATCATCCCAATTTCCTTTTAAATCCATGATGCATGCTCTAAGCATATCTTCCAATGTCTGGATTATTAGTTCGCTTTGGCTGTCTGTTTGAGGATGGTACGCTGTACTCATTCTCAACTGTGTTCACACAATTGATAATGGAACTCCATGTCTCAAAACGATCTCCTTGACGTACAACTTTTCCAACTAATCAAGATTGAATCTAATCTTTATTGGAAAAAAGTGTCTTGATTTCATTAGTCTGTCCACTATCACCCAAATTATGTCGTACCCTTTCTGAGTAGTCGGAAGACCTACAACAAAATCCATTGTGATATGCTCTCACTTCTATTCCAGTATTTACAATGATTGAAGTAATGTGCTTGGTCTCTAATGCTCGGCTATGACTTTTTGACATGTCAAGCATTTTGCGACACATTCTGCAATATCTCTTTTCATATTCGGCCACCAGAAATGCTTTCGTAAATCCTGATACATTTTCGTACTCCCCGGGTGAATTGAATATCTTGAGTTATGAGCTTCAATCAAGATTATGTCTTTAATTTTAGGTACTGTTGGAACCCAAATTCTTCCCTCGAACCTCAGTAAACCTTCGGTATCGATCTTAAATTTAACCTCACCTCCTTCAGAAACTCTTTCCTTGATTTTCCCGCATCCTTCATCTTGAAGTTAGGCATTCTTTAACTTGTCCACTAAAGTTGCACTAGCTTCTATCTGGAACAATATTTCATCTGATTCTCTCAAAAATTTTATTTCCAATTCTAGTTTCGTCATTGCTGAAATGAGCTTATCCTGGGCAGTTAACAACATCAACTTCTCTCGACACTTCCTACTTAAGGCATCGACAACCACATTTTCTTTACTTAGATGATAAAAGATTTTGCAATAATAATATTTTATCAATTCTAACCATCGCCTCTGACGCATGTTTAGATCCTTCTATGTGAAAATATACTTCAGACTTTTATGGTCCATATATATCTCACATTTCTCCCCATAGAGATAGTGTCTCCATATTTTAAGAGCAAACACCACCGCCTTGTGATGCTGCAGAACCATGGCAATTAGGATCTCAAGACGCAACAACACCTATGATGCAAGGAATAATAGACTTACATCACGATATCTTTTTCTTCCTCATTCTGATTTGG
Source organism: Panax ginseng (assembly GCA_020205605.1). NCBI lineage: Eukaryota > Viridiplantae > Streptophyta > Magnoliopsida > Apiales > Araliaceae > Panax > Panax ginseng. The sequence continues at coordinate 89,302,828 of CM035135.1, read as the reverse complement.
GTTTTTGTATCACGGATCTTGGTTCGCGCTTTATAAAACCTACTTATTTAGAGAATAAAAATGTTCCTGTCTGCTTTGATTTTATGACCGATAACTTCCAATAACTAAAATAAGTAATAAGTTTATATTCCAACATGGAACGACAAGGACAATTTACATGATGGGTAGAAAGAGTTGTGATACTTGGCTTGATCCAGAGAAATTCCAAGATAGAAAAGAATATTCCAATCCTAAGGATCCATCAGATTAATTATGGATTCAACACACCAATAAAAACGTTTGAGTTGTTTAGTCTTAGATTTTGTATATTCTTCTATATCTAGATAAGTATATATCTATCTAAAAAATATAATATATATATGTGCAATAGGGTCTTTGTATTCGGCTCAATCCTTTTAGTAAAAGATTGGGCTGAGTTTAATTGCAATTAAATTAAGAGAACGGACGATAATTATTGGATTACACAACATCAAAAATATCCACTGCTTCAAATTCAAATTTGATCTCCTTCTACACCTCACAAGCAGTAGCTAGTTCAGTGGCTCTTTTCTTTTAAAAAAGTAAAATCCCAAGGGGTAGTGAATTCACTATTCTAAAGTCGTTCCTACTGCCTGTATGTTTTGGCACCGGGTGTAGTCCAGATCCTCTCATAGTTTAGGGTAAGTCATTATTGCTGAAGGGTTATCTGGGGTAGTGACAACTTCTATAAAAGTCTTTCCTATTCTCCGGTAGACAGGAATCGAAATTAAACTAGATTTATGCTCGACTCTTTCTCCGGTAGACATGAATCAAAATTAGGAGTCGACATGTACCTGTAAATATAGTGGACATGTACGGTCGATCTACCTGATAAGATGAATGTTGAGGAAGAAGGAAATGGCTTAGAAGGAAAATCCAACATATTTAACAAAGCCCATAATAATAAATAAACAAATGAAAATGCCTTATGGAAGCCAATTGATTCCAAATATCTTCTTAAAATATTTCCACCACGTTTGTCGCTTAATGGGAAATCCACAAAGACGATCATGCTTCTTGCTAGATAACGCTCGTGGAAATGCAAGACCCCACAACGGTAGATTCTACCTTGGAAGTCGAGAAAAATTGGCAAATAAAATTGATAACCATCGTAGGCATTAGCCAGATTTATAATCAATCTCTCATAATGAGAATGTTGTATGTTTTTAGAGAAAATAGTTATCAAATCGGTATAAATAAACCAATTTTTAATAACCTCATCCTTCATGTAAGATTCTCTAAGTAAGGTTGATGCCTCTTGGAGGTTCATTGAGGCTCTCCTTCCCCGCCCCATTTCAGGGGCAGGCCTCGTTCTTATTGATGATCCCCGCGCACAACAAGACTATACCCCCAACCCCCTCAACAAAGATCGTGTGAGTGTGCAGTTATGCTTCGGATGCTTCACCATAGAATAGATCGACCCAGTTCCATTTTCTTTCCGGTGCACTCGCTTTATATCTCTGACACACAAGGAAGGATGCGGTGGGAAAGAAGCAGCCCTAGCCTCTGTCCGGCCAACCATTCCGCTGGCATCTCGCATTCACGCCCCTCTTTGACTACCGCTCGGGGATGTAGTTGTAGATATGTTAGTCTTAGTGGGCCGTTGGCTCCACTTGTTATCTCCTTCTATGACATGTTGTAGTGCATCTGCTCTTCGATCTGCTGCTCAATTCGAGCTGCTTCCTTTAACTTCAATATCGGAGGAGGGTAATTTAGCGCTTTGACCAACTCTAAATCATGAGTCGGGTATCCTTTCTCATAGTCCTTCAGTTGCCTTGAGGCATACATAATGACTTTTCAGTTTTGCATAAGCACACAACCCAGTCCTTTATGCGATGCATCACTATACACCACAAAGTTTCATGTATTATCCAGTAATGATAACACAGGTGCCACGCTTAGCTTCTTTTTCAACTCCTAAAAACTCTCTTTGCACTTCTCCATCTAAACAAATTTTACGGCTTTCCTTGTCAAATTTGTCAACGGAGTGGCAAACTTGGAAAAGTCTTGAATAAACCGTTTGTAGTAACATACCAGTCCCAAGAAACTTCTCACCTCTGATGGAGTCTGTGACGCCCCCAAATTTAGGTACTTGAAACCCGAACTCAGTGCTTCACGATACAATTTCTTTAAATGGAATAATAATAATAATATAAATATCAAACTGAAACAATTCTATACAACATAGCAATTCTATTTCAAATTTGAAACTATGTACTTACTATAATTGGTGAGCAGTCGATAGACTACAAACTTTGTTTTTGATTTTTGATATTCAATTGAATAACAAGAATTAATTATACGCGATAACAAAGTTGAATATTTTCTAGAGTTTATGCTGAGTGATCCCTAAGGATCTTGAACTTCTCTTCTCGAGTACCTATCAAAGATTTACTTTGATATACCTAGATGTTTCAGATAACCATAAAGATTAAATCATACTCCTCTGCAAGTATAATAAGTGATCAGCTTCATTATACCTTATATTATGAATAATACTTAAAATGCGCTCAATGGCCGAATATATGACCAAAAGTTTCCCTTTTTATATAAAAAGGTTGTTCTTCTCAGTCTGATAACCAGAATTTGAATCAAAACAACGAAATTCTATGATTTCAATATCTAATCGCTTTTTCGATCTAGCCGAAATAATTGGCATCGACCTGTCAATAATAATTGAGTTCTCTTCTCGAACCTATCAAGTTCTAATAAATGTTCGTCTAGCCAGAATAATTAGCTAAGACATATCTCAATGCTATTTTTTAATCTATGTCTAGCCGAGTCAAATAGCTTAGACATCTTTTAATCAATGTATACATACCAGAATTTAATAAGTATGTATCAACAATTACAAAATTATCTAAGTGAGGACACTTGTATAAACAATTTTAGAAATTAACGAATAGAAAAAAATATCCGAATTATACACTAATATTGTATTGATAATCAATGATCGGATAGAATTCAAGAACTGGCATGTCTATAAGAGTATAGATACATGAACAATAACAATAATAATAAAGTTCTGAAACTGACTTACACATGTCCATTGCATAAAGTAAATGTAAAGTTTATATATGTCGACGTCGGGATTTTTATTTGTCCCTTTTCGTTTCTTATTCTTTGGTGTTCTCATGTTATGTGAGATTTGTTTGAAAAAATAAATAAAAAACGTTCGACATGTATCATGTCGACGATTTGACTGTAAGAATCGCCAGTTGGTGTTTTTAACTGGTTGCACCAACGCAACCGAGAAAAGGTTTTCACATTGACCCAGTGATGTGACACTGCTAAACGGGTCTGTGAAACCAAGATTTATTTAGGTTCGAGGGTTTGATTATGCGGAGGGAGGGTTTTATGCACCCCCTGACATCCGTGTTACCACGGTGACAACCACTTTTCAAGAAACTGTTATATGAATGTGTGTGTGTGTGTATGGATCAATGTGCAATTTATTTGGAAGTAGTGCGAGGCCTCGTTCGCACCTATATACAAAGGGTTTGAATTTATGAAATATTCAGTTTTAAACATGATATAGTAGTGAAGTTTTGTAAAAGAGGTCTTTCAAACCCTGTGCTCAATAGTAATTAAGACGTTTTCATAATTCCATTTTATTATTAAATGTTCGGCTTGTTTACTTTTATTTTCAAGATGCGAAGCATCTTTGAGAAAATAATATATAGCAGTGTCGAACTCCTCATGGGCATGACAACCATCTAAGGAAATTCAAACACCGTGAATAATGTACATGTTGCTTACAGTTGAAAATGTCCATCACGGGAACCGAATCTAGATTCAGTAGACTGAATCTGTTATCACATGATTCCTAGGCCTACACGATGTCGTAGTTTATATGAAAAGCAATAAGCAGTTATATATATAAAAGCTAAAAATATATATATATATACAGACATGATCAACCACCACGAAGCACCTCCATTGGGGATCAGAAATGTAAATATATAAAAGTGGTAAATATATATATATATAGAGACATGATCAACCACCACGAAGCACCTCCATGGGGGATCAGAAATGTAAATAAAGCAGTAAATGCGATCAACCGCCACGAAGTAAACTCCAGGCGGGACTGAATGTAATGAAAGCAGTAAAAATGATCAACCGCCACAAAGTAAACTCCAGGCGGGACAGAATGTAAATAAAGAAGTAAAAGGCCACGAAGTAAACTGCAGTTCGACAGAATGTATATATATATATATATATATATATATATATAAGCAAAGAAACGCACTTATATAAGATCAAGGCTCATCGAATGAGTTAAACAACATCATATATATATATATATATATATATATATATATATATATATATATATAGCAAGTAAACGCTCGGATGTAAAATCCGGGCTCATCCTGATATAATTCGACAACATTTCATATATATAAGTATATATATACAAAACAAGTAAACGCCAGGATATATGTACAGGCTCAATCGAGTAACTTCGATAATGTTAGTCCATATATAAAAATATATACATATATAAGTATAAAATATATATATATATATATATATATATATATATATATATATATATATATATATATATATACAGAAATGAAAACCACGGACCGAAGTCAGGCATACACACACAACATGACTCTCAACGTGAAGAATAGTGTGTGCAAAGATGAAGAGAAAGGCTTTATAGAGTGTGAGAAGGCTTACAGTGGGCTGCTAAGGTAGGCTTCTATGACTCTAAATGGATAAACACTCAGCTCCCACCGATAAAATATAGCTATATCTGGGCTAACTGGTGTTAAAAATGAGAAAGCACTCAATATTGGGTGTGTACAGAGCAAATTGGGCAGGGCTTCCTTGCCTCTTTTTCTTTTACAAATGGCCACCCAAAGCTCTATATTTATAGAGCTGGAGTCATAGGTAGTACCCTCTGACAATGCAGATGCACTTCATATAAGCAATGATGCACTCTACTTGGCCGCCGGGGTGCCCCGGCTCCATGGTCCTGTCGTGTCGAAGTACATGCACTCGTGCACTGTGATGTCCGCTCAAACTTGTAGAACTTCAGTCCTAGCATCCGAACGAGGTGTACAAGACCTTGTTCGGACCGCTTTTGTCGAGAGTTACGCAATGGCATGGGATTAGAGGTTGTACGAAGTCAGGAAGAGGAGACCATGACCATGGTCTTCAAGCTTCAAATTCTATCCAGTGTGCTGCCACGCGTAATAGTCACTCGGGATTGAAACTCCTTGGCTTTTGTGGGACATTGCTGTATAGAAATGTATGTATGAAATGTTGAGACGGCGCGCTGGGGTTGAGGTGGTCAAGATGATGATTTTTCCCCTTACCGGGGTTATCTTCGGTTTGGGCTGATAGCAGACGTTGCTCAGGGTTACATCTAAAATTGGACTGCTGCAAGTGTTTGAATTCCCCAAGGTCATTTGTTAGTGTGCCTGTCCTCCCGGTGTTAGCTCCGGGTCTTTAGAATGAGTGCCTCGGCAGGAGGTCTGAGATTGAAGTTGATTGCATGAATTTGAAACAAGCATTTCTGGAGTTATCGCCGGAACTGCAATGGCATTCCTTGGGGTTATCTCCAAGGATGAAACTCGGGGTTATCTCCGAGGTTGGAATTGATACTCCCGGTGTGTGTTCCAGGGTTGAGACTGAACTTCTTGTAGTATCTGGAATGGATGTGAGCTGTCTTCTACGGTTATCTCCGAAAGACGAATAAGCCCTCCTGCAATGTTAATAACAGGTGTGGAGAAAATTTTGAGTGTCTACAATATACTTGCCTGGTCTGTTGCTTACACAACTTAGTTTTATCCTTAATACAACGACCTATCATTAATAAGATCATTCTTTCGATTAGAATAATATATCATAAAACACAGGACTACTATTTGTAGTTAGCACATAACATAATCACATTGTCACATATATTTAACAGTCATTAAATCACAAACAAACACTTATCAGGTCAACCTATATATATTTGGATCAATTTTTGTAGCATTTCGGTGTACCGACGACTTTATCGAGTAGTTATCGGGTTTAAAACTCTATTCTACAGTTTAATATTCATTTAAATAATTTAAATATCAGTTATATTATTTTTCTTAGACTTATAATAATTTTTAAATAATTATTATATTTTATCATGATTTTTCAAACACTAGAATCATTATTAAATGATTTAAATATTAAATAATTAAATTATCATTAATATTAAAATAATATTAAAATAGTAATGAAACCATTGCAAAAATATTAAAGTTATTTATTATAACTAAAAATATTTTAAAAATATTTTTATTACCCTTAAATGATTTATAAAACATTTAAAATCATTTTTAAATAATTACCATTAATATTTAAATATTAATATATTATTTATCAAAATATTAAAAGTCATTAATTATAACTTAAAATATTGTTAAACCATTTATATCCTTTTTATATAATTTTTAAATTAATAAAACCATTTTAAACTATTTATTTAATATAATTATCAAATAAACCTAATATCATTAATATTAAATTATTAATGAAATTTACCTTTAAATATTAAAAGGTATATTTTATAACTTAAAATACTTTTATAACACTTCAATAATTTTTAAATGATTTGTAAATCATTAATTCTATTTTCCACAATTAATTTAAAATATTCATTAAATAAATCAATTACCATTAATAATAAATTATTAATGAAATTTCTCACAAAATATTAAAAGTCATCAAAATAACTTAAAATATTTTCTAACACCATAATATGTTTTTAAATGATTTTCATTCATTAAAATCATTTTAAGTAATTTATTTAATATTATAATTAATTAAATTAAATACCTTTATTATTGAAAAAATAGTAAATATTTTTGAAATATATTCAAAATTATTAAAAACCCATTTTTAGGCTTTAAAATAATTTTTAGTAATTTATTTTGTATTTTTAATAATAGAAAACTAATTTTCTCTAATTATTTAATAAAATAATAATTTTCAGAAATTAAGTGTCGCTTAAGGGTGCCTATAGCGACATAACCGTCGCTATAGGTGTTCTTAAGTGTTCTTCATCAAACCTAGAAATGCATGTTCCATGTTCAGGGTACCTACTTTGACCGGTTCTAGATCCTTTATGTTTATGTTTTTTGGGCAACTAAAGTGTTACTATTGTAGTACAAGTGTAAGACTACCACCACAAACTAATTTCATAGCCAAAACACATCATAACAGAGAGATCTAAGCTTTAGAAAATCATGTCAGAGGTTGTTCTTCATTTCTGGGTTTTCCAGAATGAAGAACAGTTCGAGTGTGCTACTTTGGATCCTTATATCTTGAGTTCTGGGTTTGCTTTGAGTGATCTAAGAGTTCACACATGTAGTAGAGGTGTCAAAGAACAACTTTATAACAACAGATCATCATAACATCATCACACATGACAAATCAAGGCTGGTCAAACCTTGTCAGAAAGTTTGATCTTGAACTTTATGGGTTTTCCAGAAAACAGAATACGTGACTGAGAAGCCTATTTTGACTGTCAATAAAATTAATCATGTTAGTGATGTAAGGGATATAGAGGCACGAATCTGTAGTTCATCTAATATACTAGAAGTTGGTTACAACAACACAAACAAATAACATAACACCCGAAAGATCTCGACGTAGCAAAACCTTGTCAAGCCTTTTTGGGCAGTTTTTGGGATCGCTAACTCTATTTTGAAGCTCAATGTTACGGTCGTACACCTCGTCATACATTTGACCTGCAATAGATTTTGGTGAAAACTCTTCCCCTTCTTCCTCCTCATCTGTATATGGTAGCTCCATGGAATCCTCCTCATCCGCCTCTACCACATCCTCATCATCAGGTATCCCCTCCTGCTCAAACTTCGGGGCATAACCAACCACTATGACCAATGAAGATGACTCTCTTGGCACCAGTTTTTCCCAGCCTACCTGAATACCTTGAGGCTCCTCCTCTCTAGGCATCTGGTTTCCCTCCTCTCTAGCCTGACTGGATTCTCCCACATTAGCCATCCTAACAACAAAAAATTTAAGTTTTTAATTACTACCAGTTATTACTCGACACTCACGAGAACATAGGTTGCAACCACATAAACACATAGAGTGTTTTATTATTTCTTTCTTAAAACTTGATAAGAGTTTATAACCACTATCTTTATCTTTAAAATCTCCTATAAGGTCACTTCCTAAAGTTTTTCCCTACCTAAGGTTTATAACCTAAGGCTTTGATACCAACTTCTGACACCACCAAATCTGGGTACTTCTTTCCCATATAATTTGGTGTTCACTGTCCAAACATTCATTTCTAACTACCCAAATATAATAAAAATTTAAACAGTAAATCTTCGCATTAAAGAGTTACATAATTAAATCTAATAAATTTCCAGGTCATTTAACCTTAAAACATTCATCAAATGTGAAAATTTTAATAATTACATCATAATTAAAAACAAGTCTGAAAAACACAAGTCTCAATAAGTAAATAAATCTTCAAAACTTGTTCATCTTTCATTTTCCTTTTCCAGTGGTTGGCTCGTCAACCATTTCAATAACTGGCAATGAATAGTCTTAACTGAACAAAACAAATGCTCACTTAAAAGTACATAATAACTGGCAATGAATAGTCTTAACTGAATTGAATAAAATTGTATAGTATCGATAATCAAGAACTGATATTGAAATCCATCTGAGGGTCACAAGACCATGAACTATTTCCCAGGTTATAAGTATTTCTACTTGAACCTTTAACAATCCTTAGATTATATGGACCTTCTTTCTCGTACTAAGGGGGATCATCCCTTCGTACCATGTATTGTGCACAAACATCTTAACACTTTCGCGTAAATAATCCCCTATAATAGGATTGTTTATCTTAGTTTTAATATATGAGTCTGTACCAAAGGAAGTTTGGTTTGGATAAGTTTCAAGGGTAATTTAGAGTTTAACGTACATCAACTAAGGATTAGTTGAATCAAAAGTTTAATGACAATGTAAAGATTCAACAACAACGTAATACAAAGTAGTTCTGAACCATAAATGAATATTGTAATGCAATAAGTTCATGCTTTTAAGATTTAAGTTCAAAGCAACAAGAAGATATAATAAACCTTGCTTGAACAGCATGGTAAGCTAAGGTTACAATTTGCAACAAAGAAGCGAGATCAAAACTTTGCTCAACAGATTTTAAGAATTTGCTTAATATAAAAGTAAAGCTCGAAAACTTGCTCAAATAAAGTTAGGGTTAAAGAACTTTCTCAATGTAAAGAAGTAAGGTTTAGGAACTTGTATAATTGTAATCAAGATAATGTCAAGAAACTTGCCTTGCGTGTAGGCTAAAAAGTTATAACTCACGTTCCCAAATATCCTATACACATATCATCATGACATAATTAGTTACCACTTGTTCACGGTACATAAATGATTATCTATTTCATTTACAACCCTTTAGTATTAGGTTTAACCACATGATTAAACCACACTTTAATGCAATAACACAAATCTTCAATTATCACATAACTTATTAATTACTTAATAATAATTTTCATATTTGGTATTATACAACACCAAAATATGATCAATCACATTTTATAGTCATAAGATCATGCTACATTAACATTTACAAGGTTGTATACTAAAAAATCACATTTACAGTTAAATCGCTAATCGGCGCCAGCGCCAGATTTACTACTAAGGGCCGTATTTAAGGACCTGGCAACATGCAATGTCACTGGTCAGCCAACATAGGCCTTGAATTGGTGCTGCCATATAATCAATAATTAATCCTCCACATAAATTTTACAGAGAACTTTTCATATATATAAAAACTAAAACTTTAGAAGATAGGATTATACCTTTAATTGCTTGTTTAGGTTAGTTAGGAGATAAAATTAACCTCTCCTCCTTCCTTGTCTCTCAAAACTACAAAACTCTTCTTCTTTCTTCTCTCTTTTCTCTCTTTTCTCTTTGTGATTTCTCTTATTTCTCTTCTCTGTTCTTTCTTTAGTATTAGGCTTAAACTTGTGACAACCCGAGAATTTAGAAATTTTTTAAAATCATAATTGATTAATTTAGGGTTCAATATTAGGACCTAGACAGAAAATAATTGTATGCGTTTGATATTTTTGGGAAGGAATTTTGAGGATTTCAAAATCCTGTGAAGGATTTAGGTGAATTATTCAGGATTAAGTGTATACATGTTCTGTGTATATGCTCATTTATGTGTTCAAAATGTGGTTAAGGGTCAAGGTTTGACCAGATAAATTATATCTATGGAAAACCCTAGTATATATTAAGAACGTCAACGTTCAGTTAGAAAACCCTAGCAGTGGATAAGAAACTCTAGAAACCGGTACTGAAACCCTAATTTTAGTTCCAGGAATTCGAAACCCTAATTCGAATATTGAAAACCCTAATTTAGGGATTTAAATACAAGGTATAAGGTTTTTGTGTATTAATCACAAATCTAATTAGAAAACCTAATTTCTAAATTAGAAAGATTATTTAAAACCCTAATTCGGGATATTAGAACCCTAATCTAGGAATTTAAATGCTATGAATAAGATTTCTGTGTATTAATTTCAAACCTAATTAGGGATAACACTAATTGATTAATTAGAAATTCTAATAATTAGAAACCCTGTGAGGACCCAGGTAAGGGTGTGGTTTTAGAAATTCCGAGGATGTAATTTTTATAAGGAGGGAAGAATGTGGCAACCCGAAAAATCGGATTGTCCAGAATTTAAGTTTAAAAAATTAGTTATTTATAAAATGAATTTTTATTAATACTATTCTGTGTTATGTGTTTATTAATCGTTCTAGAACCTAGAATGATTATTAATCGGGAGGATTCGGGCTACAAGCTAGACTAAACAAGTAAGAATTTTCAAGAAGAAAATGAAAAATTTTCGGGAACAAAAATATTTCTGGGGAAAAAGACGAAATATGCACTATTCACCCGACGAAACCTAAGGGTTAGGGTTTGAATAACCTAAGCCGTTTTGAGAGTTCGGTATGTCGAAATGACATTCCGTCGAAAGATTTGACGATAATATATCGTGAAAATTTAATTTAGCCGATAAAAGTTTTTCTCGAAAAACGTGCAGAAATCCGACGAAATAAAAATGGCGAAAAGTACTGTTATGTACTTTTCACTCTTTTAGCTACGTTAGGGGAAAACGTGAAGAAAAACGTTTGACACAAAAAAATGTTTTTTAGTTTTTCGGGAATCCGAAGAATGCGTAAAAGTTAATCGGTAAAGGAAAGACGAAATATCCAAAAATATTTGGATTCCGAGAATCGCAGTTTTTAAAACTGTCGGAAGAAACCCGAAAGACGGAAGCATGAAGCTTCCAAGGGAAGCTACGTAAGGAGATGGGGCAGCCACTTGGCCACCAAGTAAGGGTGGTGGCCAAGTAAACTTGGTGGCTAAGCCATGAATAGTAAGGAGGTGGGGTTAAATGACTAAAATACCCCTAGCCTTGGTTTTCTATATAAACAAGCCTTAAGCTCATTTGTTTGGTTGGAAATTTCAACCAACACTTGAGAGATAGAGAGAAAGAGTTCAGATGGGAGAAGAAGAGGAAGAGGAATGAGGAAAAGCTAGCTTGAATGCACGCTTTGTCCGACGGAAGGAGATTAAAGAAGCGGTAATCTGAACCCTAGTTTCTTCTAATTTTCTTTAAGTTTAATATGTTCAAAAACATAACTTAATGAAGATATGAAGTAGATGAAGTTAAGAATGAATTCATATGGTTGAAATAATGAGAAAACGAAGAAATAAGAATTAAAAATTTAGTTTATAAATTTCTTAAGGAAGTGTAAGATTCGTAAGGATTTTGAGCGATCCGAATTAATGTTATGAATGAGTAGGTCAAATAAGTAAGGAATGATGTTCTATAACATCAAATTCCAAGAAAAAGTGAAATCGTAATCCAAAATATTGATTAAAAATGAAGAATTAACGAAGAACGCGAAGAACGTTGTTGATGTACAAATTTAAAACCATCGTAGGATAATTGTTGTTAATGGACAATTTTAAAACCATCACGTATAAGTTAGTTTCTTATTGCTTGGTTAGGAACGTTAGAAACGTTCATGATGAACGGATTAAAACTGAGCTATAACGAAGTTATGGCAAAAATTTGTAAAAGAAGAACGAGAATTAGAAAGTTAGTAAATGAACCCAAATGTGTAGAGTTTCATAAGAATGTAAGAGAACGTATAAAACGTGAGTCATAGACTCAAGAACGAACGAGTTTCGAATTCGGATGACCGAATTACGGACGAACGAACGAAGAGCGTTAATAACGTAAAACGAACGAAGGGTGAAGATTAAGCCAATTGAATGGAATGTTAACAAATTCAGAACAAAGTTCTATCTGAGGGTAATCGAAGTACGTAAGATAAGGAAGATAATGGTTTTGGAACGTCCTCGTTCCGAGTTATAATGAATAAGATATGAGATTTCGAAGTCAGCGTCTCAAGAAAGAAATATAACCATATAGTTCAACTAATGTAACACTTATTTAAGTGTATTAAACCTTTGAGGAAGGTTGAACGAAAAGATTAAACGAGATTAAAAGATAAAGAATGTGAACGTGGGTTACGGAACCTATATCCGGGGACCGTAGTCGGGATAAACGAACGTGAGGGATTGCTATGGTTGTGATTCCTTAAACGTTGATTGACGAGGGTAATGAATAACATCTTGATGTTATGTCATGGTAATGAGAGATGAATGTAAAGCGTTTAGACGCTACGAATGAAACGTTGTTGCGATGAACGATCGGTCTTAGCATACAACGAACCGTATGACTTTGACATTAATAAAGAATATTGAACATGAGGTTCAGGTGACGAGTAATGAATGAAAGCAATTAAAACCTTGGATAAAGGTTGAATGAGAAATTAAGGGATGAACAAAGTAAACGTTGAATACGTAAATGATCCTCGTGAATCGTATTCACGCTGGGCGAACGTTCTAAGTATACATTAGTTGTATGACTTAGACGTTGTCGAAGGTAGTAAGTAAGATATGGTTGGTATCTAGAAATCTGTAGAGAATGGTAAGAAGATTAATGAAAGCCGAATGTGAGTTGGATGAGAATGATAGAATGAAATGTAAGCGTTGAACACTTTAACCGACGTAAAGGTTGAGTGTACGCAAATATTAAACGGGTAGAACCTAAACCCCGTGTATGGTTTGAACCTAAGGTAATGAAAATAAATGATTAAACCTATGAACAGTAAAGAAACTGAATTAAAGATAATTACGTATAACATAGAGAAGCCGAGTTAATGTTTATTACTTGGATGACGTTCCGAGTCGAATGAATAGGAAGTTATAAGATAATAATAAGGTAACGTAAAATGCTTAATGCTATAAATGCGTAGAATGAACATTGAATAATCGTTCTGAGTATACAAAAGACTGTATGACTTAGACGATGTTGAATAAATCCTGAGGTATGGCATTTAGTTGACAGAAAGCCATAAGGAATAAGAAATTGAACTTAACGAACATTATAGTTTAATAGTTTGAATAAGTTAAGATTAATTTAGGTTCTAGTACAATCGTAACCTTTGATGGTTGACATATGGGAGCTGGGCTAAACAATTCCTTTAGAGAGCGAAGGTATATACAAAATTGGCAACCGATCTAACTCACTATTATGGGTAGTGTAGATGAGACGGGAACTTGTTTGTTGGTTGTTTATGGGAAACAACTCAGAATACCATATGGACTACTAGCAGAGACATGATGTGTGCTGAGTCCTAGGAGAGTTATAAGAAGAAGATAAGAATGTAAATCATCAAAGATGATGAACGTATTAAGTAAGACATCTCCGAATGTCATGAAGCCGTTAACCGGTAAAGGAAGTGAGTCGTGTAAACTTGGTTGTAAGAACGTGAACCCTAAGAAGTAAAGTTAAGTAAACCAATGTGTAAGTCAAGTATATGACTAATTGGTACATGTGTTATTTCCTTATGTGCTGCATATTCGTCCCAACTCCCTTTGAAATCCATAATGCAAGATCTTAACATATCTTCCAGCGTTTGAATTGTTCTTTCACTCTGACCATTCGTCTGAGGATGATACGCCGTACTCAATCTTAACTATATTCCCATTTGCTCTTGCAAACTCCTCCAAAAGTTCGATGTGAATCATGGATCACGATCTGACACAATCGATACAGGTACTCCATGTCTGGAAATAATTTCCTTGACATACAGCTTAGCTAACTGATCTAGGTTATACCAAACTCCTATTGGTAGAAAATGAGCCAATTTCGTCAATCGATCCAATATCACCCAAATAGCATCAGATCCTTTTCTTGTTGTTGGAAGTCCCACCACAAAGTCAATTGTGATATGCTCCCCTTTCCACTCTGGAATTTCTAACGGTTGCAACAACCCGCAACTCTAATAATCAAATCGTCACATTCTTCACTCTTTTATCTTAATTAAGTTAATTTCTATAACTCATGGATTATTTACTTACTAATAAATAATCCAATAAATATCTACTAAACAACAAACACATCAATTAAAAATATTTATTTAATTCAATAAATATTTAGAATTATAAATAAAATTCTGGATTGTTACAAGAAAAACTAAATTAAAACTCTTTTAATTTATTTTAAGACTAAAAGACAATATGCACACCAAACTCTACACCGATGTTGATATTTGCACCCCAAAGTGAAAAAGGTGTCTAAGTACACCCCATACTTTACTTATGCGAAACAGATTGCACACTTTTATCAATTAACCGGTCAAAAATGACCGGCTAAAGCACATGTGTGGTTCTAAGGGGGTGTTTAAGTCTTTTCCTTCTTTCCAATCTTATTTACACAGTAAAAATGGAGACTAGTTCATCATCATCCTCATGCTCTGCATCTCTCATCCTCCTCAAATCCTTTTTTCTCTCTTCTTTCCCTCCTCCATCAACAACAACAAGAAGAAGCTCCCATGAGACCCACCTCGATTCCATCGAGACTTGGCTCTCGCCCGCCATGTTAAATCTCCAACCACTCCATAGCCCACCGTGCCTTAGTCCGCAGCAGTGTAGTTTTCTCGGGACAGTCCCAAACCCTTCCAACCAACCGTCGTTTCCAAAGAACCAACACAACATCAACTCCAAATGGCCACGCCATTACATGGCAACTCCTCCGCCAAATCTCACCTCTAAGATCCTCCACCCTCTTGGGGACAAGCTTGAAGAGAACCAAATCAAACAAATTGAAAAGGTGCGTGAGATTTACTATTAAACATAATTCGATTTAACATACTCAATTTGTGGCCTAAATTGGGAAGGTTGTATTTACATTGCAGAGATGGAAGGAGTTCTTGCGGCTCTGCCAAAATCGGGAAGATGTATTAGTTCCCCTTATTAAAGCTCGAGTCGAAAAATTGGGAAAAGTTGTATTTCGCATGTTGAAGGCTATATTTAGATAAAGCACAAAAAAGCCTTGAGAAACAGACAAGGGATTATTGCGCAGTAAACTATAAATGTCAAACAAAAAACAAATATCTTGAAATTTATATGCCTGGAGAAACCTTAAAGAATGTGAAGGAGCTATTTCATTACGTGTACTTTTACTATTCGTTTTTAATTGGTTTTGGTTGGTTGTCCTGATTCCAGCAATCTTCAATTGAGAAGTAGCAGGATTGGGTTTTACGGCTACTTGCTCGCTCGGTTTGTATTCTCTTTTAACCAATTTATTGCATCTCTTGATATACATAGGTAATGTGGCATTATAGTTGCTTGAAATACATTGGGGATAAATTGATATCTTTATTCAGTTGTTGGTTGTGAAGCTTTGAGGACCAGCATATCGTATAGGAATGGGAGGAGGTGCTGCGTCCAGCATGGTTAGTGGCCAGAATGATGCATAGCTTGATTTTAATGTTATACAACGTGGAGATGCAGAGATGACACAAAAATTATATCGTGTTGTTCGTGCCTGTCTTGAAATGGGAGAGAACAATCCTGTCATCAACATTCATGATCGAGGTCTTTGGAGGAAATCGTAATGTTGTTAAAGAAATCATATATCCAAAGGGTGCGAAGATTTATATCGAGGCGATTGTAGTTGGAGACCATAAAATGTCTGTCTTGGAGATATAGGTGCGAGAATATCGGAGCAAGATGCAATATTGGTGAAGCCCCAAAGCCGCAATCTCTTGCAGTCAATCTGTCAAAGGGAAAGGGTGTCTATGGCTGTTATTGGTACCATTAGTGGTGAGGGGCGTATTGTTTTAGTTAACAGCTTAGTTATTGAAACTGACACTGCTCCATATGTTCTTGAGCACAATATCAGACATAATGATCCTGTGATTGAACTTATGCAGAATTTCTTCACAATTTTCGTTGTCTTGAATTGGTAGTTCTTCTTCTTCTCTAATTCCCTTGAAGCTACTCCCTCGACTAAAGAACGTAAGAACGGAGATTGTGCTTTGACGGTAAAGAACGTAAGAAATAACTTCAATATAAGCATATTTAAAGGCGAATTTGTTAATGGTGGTTTTGGTTTGGTTTGGTTTGGCCTTACGTTAACATTGCATATCAGGTTTTCAAGAAAATACCTTCGAACGTCTTTTTTAACTCCCGCAGAAAATGGGTGTTTGTTTAAGAGAGAAAGTTAATTATGGAGGAGAGAGAGATAAGGGAAAGAGATTAGAAGACAATGTGCACCCCAAGCTTAGAGAGAAGGAGAAGATAAAAGAGAAAAGACTTAAATACCCCTCAAAATTCACATTACAGCCTTAGACGGTCATTTTTGACCGGTTAATTGACGAAAGTGTGCAATCTGTTTCGCATAAGTAAAGTATGGGGTGTACTTAGACACCTTTTTCACTTTGGGGTGCAAATATCAACATTGGTGTAAAGTTTGGGGTGCATATTGTCTTTTAGTCTTATTTTAATAACTCACTTACTAGATAGTTTATTGTCACACATTATTTAATTAAATTCCCATTTCAAATTAAATTAAATTAAAGCTAACAACAACTTATTAAATCATAATGCCACATAATCCAATTGTCACAAAATTATAATTTTATTATAATTTATTTAATAAATTAGTACATCACTTGAATCACTAAATTAAATTAAAATAATATTATAACAATTCCTTTAATCCTTATTAAAACTCTAATTTAATTATTAAATTAAATTAGAATATTAATTCATCACTCGTTTAATTTAATTAACTTCAACTTACAAAATTACCGAATATCAACCTAATTAACATATTACACTTCATCCATCTTGAGTCGCCAAATACATGGTACATAATAGGTATACATCACTCATCTTGAGTCGCCAAATACATGGTACAGAATACAAATACAAACTTAATTATACAACCGTCGTGTAATATACGACAATACATAAACTGAGAGTTTTAATAGGAATATTGTCATCTATACAATATCCACACTCAAAGGAGTCCTCATTACATTTATTTTCACACTAATTAATAGAATAGTGAGGACTACTAATGCTATCATCTGGACCATTACTCTGTTCCCCGACTAGTCCGTGCTATGTTCTCATTTCCTGAACAGAACAGTGAAAGAAAGGGTGAGCTCAACTAGCCCAGTAAGAAATATTATGACCAAGATAATGCAGAATAAATTATCAATAGTTTTCAACAATGTTAAACTGATAAAATACAATAGATATCAAGTTTATCTGCAGCGGAATAAATAATCCATTAGAATAGTCAAGTAGAGCATGATATCTACTCTCTTCTATGATTTAAAATGTTTTCATCAATTTTTATCGCTGAGACTCAACTTAATAAATAAACAACATCATCGATTCATCCCTGCACTACGGGCCAAGGATATTCATTAAATCATCAATGGTCATGACTATACCGAATAATCTCTGGTCATAATCATACCAAGTCCATCTCTGCATGTAAGCCAAAGATATACAACAATAAAACCAATAATCAACAATCCATCTTTGCACGTAAGCCACAGATATACAACTCAATAATAAACAGTCCATCTTCGCACGTAAGCCAAAGATAACTTTCATCACCATATAAGCATGAGGATGATGACAATGATATAAGCATTAATCAAACGAAAACAAGGATAATTATTAAGGACTTTAAATTTATCAAGATATTATCAACCACTCATAATCTAATAAATAATTTCTTTCAATTTTTTACACTTTACCAAATAATGCATTTAATCATTCAAAAATGCCATACTCATAAGATTTCATCACTAATGATCAAATCCCTTATAAAAAAAAATCTACATATACCTTATACGAGTATAATACTAGTTATTATACGAGTATAGTACAAAGATTAGTACGACGTATAATACGAATATCGTATGAATGATATACGAAGAGAATACGAGAATGGAATGCGTAGAATACGATTAGTTTAAATGGACTTTGAGTTCATGGACTTTGTAGAATCCAAGTGGACTTGGATTATATCAAGCCCAATGGAATGTGTAATCAAGCCCAGGGAAGGCCCAGTAAAAAATAATGTAAGGCCCAATGTTAGATTTAATTAAGCCCGATCCAAGAAAATTTACCGCGGATCGAACTAATGGGTCACCGGATGGGTAAAACCCTTGGGGCAACCCATGGGGAAGACCCATGGGCATAAGGGGCGGCCACTTGGTCACCAAGTAAGGGTGGTGACCAAGTAAACTTGGTGGCTAAGCCATAAATAGTAAGGAGGTCGGGGTGAAATGACCAATTTGCCCTAAGCCTTGGTTTTCTATAAATAGAAAGCTTAAGTTCATTATTTTGAGATTTTGAAAATCCTACTCTCTGAGAGAGAGAGAGAGAGGATTCAGATGGGAGAAGAGAGGAAAAGGAAGAGGAAAAGCTAGCCCGAGTGTACGCTTTGTCCGACGGAAGGAGATTAAAGAAGAACGATAATCCGAACCCTAGTTTCTTCTAATTTTCTTTAAGTTTAATATGTTCAAAAACATAATTTAATGAAGATAAGAAGTAGATGAAGTTAAGAATGATTTCATATGGTTGAAATCATGAGAAAACGAAGAAATAAGAATTAGGAATGTAGTTTATAAATTTCTTAAGGAAGTATAAGATTCGTAAGGATTTTGAGCGATCCGAATGAATCTTATGAATGAGTAGGTCAAATAAGTAAGGAATGATGTTCTTTAACATCAATTTCCAAGAAAAAGTAGAATCCTAATCCAAAATATCGATTAAAAGGAAGAACACGTGAAGAACACGAAGAACGTTGTTGAAGGACAAATTTAAAACCATCATAGGATAATTGTTGTTGATGGACAAGTTTAAAACCATCGCGTATAAGTTAATTGCTTATTGCTTGGTTAGGAATGTTAGAAACGTTCTTGAAGAACTGATTAAAACTGAGTTGTCGACGTCGGGATTTTTGAGTTTCCCTTTTCGTTACTTGTTTTTTGGTGTTCTCATGTTAATGTGAGATTTGTTTCAAAAAACAAGTGAAAAAGGTCCGACATGGGTAATGTCGACGATTGGACTTTAAGAGTCGCCAGTTGGTGTATTTAATTGGTTGCACCAACGCAACCAAAAAGGTTTGCACATTTACCCAATGTTTTGACACTGCTAGACGGGTCTATGAAACCAAGATTCATTTTGGGTTCGGGGGCTTGATTATGCGGAGGGAAGGTGTTAGGCACCCCCCGACATCCGTGTTACCATGGTGACCACCACTTTTCAATGAAATTGTTATATGAATGTGTGTGTTTATGTGTATGTGCGGATCAATGTGCAATTATTTGAAAGTAGTGCGAGGCCTCGTTTGCACCTATATACACAAGGTTTGAATTTTATAGAAAAATCCAGTTTTAACCAAGATATAGCAATGAAGTTTTGTAAAAGAGGTTTTTCAAACCCTGTGCTCAATAGGAATTGAGACCTTTTCATACTTCCATTTTATTATTAAATGTTCGGCTTATTTGATTTTATTTTCGAGATACAAAACATTCTCGAGAAAATAATATATAGCAGTGCCGAACTCCTCATGGGCATGACAGCCATCCAAGGAAATTCAGACACTATAAAATAATGTACGAGCTGCTTACAGCTGAAAAATGTCCATCATGGGAACCGAATCTAGATTCAATAAACTGAACATGTGATCACATGATTCCTAGGCTCACATGATACTGCAATTTGTATGGAAAGTAGTAAGTAGTTATATATAAAAGTCGTAAATATATATATCTGAGACATGATCAACCACCACGAAACAACTCCATGGGGATCGAAATGTAAATATATAAAAGCGGTAAATATATATATATATATATATATATATATATATATATATATATATATATATATGGACATGATCAACCACCATGAAGTAAACTCCAAAAGGGATGAAATGTAAATAAAGTCAGTAAAAAGCGATCAACTGCCCACGTAAGTAAACTCAAGGCAAGACAAAATGTAAAAAAAGGCAGAAAAGGCCATGAAGTAAACTCCGGGCTGACATGAATGTAAATATATATATATATATATATATATATATATATATATATATATATATATACAAATATATATATTTATAAAGCGATAAACGCATGGGATGTAAATCCGGGCTCATCGTATATCCAAGACCTGCAATTATATATATATATATACCGGATGTAAAATCCAGGCTCATCAGATTTGTCTTAAAATAATTATATATATAAGTATATATATATATATATAAGTGATTTAAATGCACCGAATGTAAAATCTAGGCTCATCAGATAGAGTATGACCACAGTTTATATATATATATATATATTTATATATATATATATATAATCAATTAAACGCTCCAGACCGAAGTCTAGGCTCAATCATGGAATAACTCTATAATGTTAGTCAATATATATGAAATATATACATATATTAGTATATATATACAGACAGAAATGAAAACCACAAACCAAAGTCCGGGAAAACGCACACAACACGACTCTCAATGTGTATAACAATGTGTTCTATATGAGAAGAAGGCTTTATAAAATGTAAGAAGGCTTACAGTGGGCTGCCAAAGCAGACTTCTATGACTTTAAATGGATAAACACTCAGCTCCCACCGGATAAAATATAGCTATATGTGAGCTAACTAGTGTTTAAAGAAGAGGAAATACTCAAAAGATGTGTATACAGAGTAAAATGGGTCGGGCTTCCTTGCCTTTTTCCTTCTCTCCCCCCTCTCAAATGGCTGACCCAAGCCTTGTATATATAGATGGATGGCCAGCAGTACACTGCGGCGATGCAGATTGTACTGCAAATTTGGTCGCGTGGTTGATCCGAGCCTCGCGGGTCCCTTCATCTCGTAGTACGTGCACTCATGCACTATAATGGCCGCTTGAACTTGTAAAACTTCAATCCGAGCATCCGAACGAGGTATATCTGACCTTTTTTGGACCGCTGGTGTCAAGAGTTACACAATGACATGGATTAGAGGTTGTACGAAGTCAGGAAGAGGGGTCTATGCCCATGGTCTTCAAGCTTCAAATTCTATCCCAAGTACTGCCACACATAATAGTCACTCGGGATTGTCACTCCTCGGTTCTTGTGGGACATTGTTGAATGTATGTATGTATGAAATGTTGAGACGACGTGCCATTTGTCGAAGGAACAAGATGACGTTTGACTCCTTGTCGGGGTTATCGCCGGTTTGAGTTGAAAGTAGACGTTGCTCAGGGTTACAGCTGAGATTGGACTACTTGTTGGAATGCCGTGATATCTTCTTGTTGACGTAGTAAGATGACATTGTGACTCCTCACCGGGGTTATCGCCGGTTTAAGTGGAAAGCAGACGTTGCTCAGGGTTACATCTGAGATTGGGCTGCTTATTTGTATGCCTCACTGTCATCTGGATTGAAGTTGATCGCATGTTTGACACAGGCATTTTCAGGGTTATCGTCGAAACTGCAATGGCATCCCTTGGAGCTATCACCAAGGATGGTGTTGCTACTCCCAGTGTTGTCTCTAGGACTAGAACTGAACATCACAGTGTTATCGCCGAGACATAACTGTCCTCTCCGGTGTTGTTGTCGGTCTTTTGATCTGGATATCTCGGGGTTATCTCCGAGATCGTAAATGACATTCTCGGTGTGTTTTCCAGGTTAACATGATGTTCCTGGTTTGTGTTCCGGGTTGGAACTGAACTTTCGATGGCATCCGGGATGGATGTAAGCTGTCTTTCAGGGTTATCACCAAAAGACGAATCTACCCTCCTGCAATGTTAGTAATAGGAGTGCAAAAAATTTTGAGTGTCTACATACGCCCCTCTTATCATATTCATGTAACGCAAGGCATGGATAGGATAAAGAATCCTAGACACTTGAAATGCAAGCAATATAAACCTGATGCTATGTGCAGCAACATGATGCAAATGTATGATGCATGATTGTCATACAATCCTGCTGGGATGACAATCAGTGATGACTTGGACATGCAATCCAAGTTTCCAAGAATGTTGACGTTGGGACTACCACCAAATTCTTGGATCCTAGACACTGGCTTATACTCCATAGAGGTACCTCTTGTGTGGAAGAGATCTGTGGGGATAAGGCTTTGTCTGTTTGAGGATGTGTATAACATGTTCCCTCATCTTTGTCGAGATTCTTTATGCCAATGTTTTTTTTTGCCGCCAGGTTGCACGACCTTCATTGATGTGTGTATCATCGGATAGATCCCTGTTGGATGTATTGTCAAGGTTGGTTGACCTTCATTGATGTATGTGTTAATGGTAGCATTGTGTTGTAGCTCTTGCTGGGTAAGGTTGCTTCGATGGGTTTACTTGCCATCAGATGATATGACGTCAAGGCTGCTTGACCTTCATTGATGTGTGTATCAATGGTTACATTGCGTTGTGACCCCTGTCGGGGATACATAGAAGTTTGAAAGATGCGCGTTGTGACCCCCGCCGGGGATAAGTAGATGCTTGATAACTTTGGTGTTGTAACCCCTGCCGGGGATACGTCAGGGTTGCCTGACACTTATTGACGGTATCAGACCTTTGTGGGGTCATGCCGAGCATGATCTGTGAAAGCTGAGCTCATTGGTATAGTATACCCTGCATTCAGGCGGATACCTTTGAGGCGACAGGAGTTTAACTCTGACCGACAAGAAACAAGGATTTCAAGCTATTCCGCTCAATCGCGTAGCATTTTTATTCCTAATTTGGCCTTTTCAGCTTGTGAGACCTCCTTTGCAACTCTAATTGGAGCGAGCCAGAGGTGTGGGACCCATATAGGGGGTCATGAGTGTACTGCGAGGCCATGAGTTAACTGCAACCCGACCATGCCTATGTATAGGTGGCTGGTTGCTTTCATAAGTCATTTTTAAGTTGCGCAACGAAGGAAATCCGAGAGCTCTTCTTCAGATCTGCTGAGTTCGGGCAACTTTCTGCATATCCTATCACCATACAAGCGTTCTTCACTGTCCTGCTAACACATGCATGTATTTTTTTTCCAATTTCTGTCCGTTGGAAAATGACTTATCGCATGAAATGCATTTAGACACATAGTAGTGAATATGCATGCTGATATGACTTGATAAAAAATATTCAACATAGAAAATGTTACTATTAAACCATGCTGAACATAATAATGT
Organism: Panax ginseng; assembly: GCA_020205605.1. Classification (NCBI taxonomy): domain Eukaryota; kingdom Viridiplantae; phylum Streptophyta; class Magnoliopsida; order Apiales; family Araliaceae; genus Panax; species Panax ginseng. The sequence goes on along the minus strand of CM035135.1, from coordinate 89,279,174 downwards.
GAAAAAATTTGACTTTTGAAATAGTCAAATTGCCACCTTTTACTATCATTTCTTATCCTATATGAGGACAAATGAGTAAAGTTAGAATAGCAAAATAATCTTGGTAATTAGACTACACTTACGGATTTTTTTACTGCAATGTACTGATGTATACAGGATGTATATGATTGTGTATAGGAGTGCTACTGAATGGCCACCTAGTCATGCCTAGGAGTGCTATTGAATGGCCACCTAGTCATGCCTATGTGCATTGGATAGTCCCATTTACAAAGGGGCTATGGCAAAATTTTCCCAAAATATAGGTATTAGGTAGTCATGCATTTTTAACTCTACTATAGATGTATGTTAAAGCAATGCATGCATGCATGTAATCATAGAATGCATTTTGAAAAGACTCTAGGTAAGAAATTACCACACCCTTTCTGAGGTGATTTGGAGACTTCTTTGTCCGGATATCATGGATCTGATCAATAGAGTAGTTCCATGCAGGACCACTTACGGTATCTGGAGGAGGGCTTTTGAAGAGCCTCAGTTCCATTCTATGAGACAACCTCGTCGTTTGGTGGAGGCTGTGATACGTTCTATTCGGGTTGAGGTGCCGAATGTCGAGGACGAGGAGGAGGATGCACCGATCGAGGTTCCTGCTCCTGCTGTACGTGTTCCCCGTAGGGAATAGCCAGGTATTCAAGTGGTGAACCCAGATCTTATAGGTGACTTGAGTAGGCATCCTTCAGTATATTTGCATGCAAACGAGGTATGAAGTTAGATCTTTAATCTTCCTTATTTCCTATTGATGAGGAGTCAAGGAGTCTGATGTTGATCTGCATTTGATGTACGTTCCCAGCTTCACACAGCCTCGGGGGAACTGGTTTAGCATCCACTCTATGTATCAGGCCTTGCATGATGACTATAGAGCGATCGTCCATGGCTGGGGATTCGGGAGGTTCTTCTCCATTCTACCCCGTCGCTGTCCCTGGGTTACCTCAGTGCATTGTCTGAGCGGTGGTTCCACCAAACTCAGTCGCTCTATTTGCTGGACTGTGAGGTGATGATGACGCTGATGGATTGGCGATTTATCACAGGTATGGAGTGTGGAGGGGAGCCGGTGCCTTGCACGACGGATATCACCCCTACTATCGTCAGATCCTTGTTGGGAGTTCCGGCGGAGGCGCTCAAGGGTAGGATTGTTCGTACAGGTCCTTTGAGCGTAAATGCTATGAGTGGGCTGTTGAGTGAGCCTATACCCAATGATGTGAGAGTCAGGGATCGCATTCTTCGGTGATTGTTCCTGATGATCATTAGGGGCTACTTCATAGCAGATAATTCCTCTACGGTGTCCTTCACTTTGATTAGTGCCACTCGACACGTGGACCGTATAGGAGAGTATGATTGGGGTTCCTACACCTTTGCCTATTTCCTCAGGGGAATGCGCATGCGATCGTAGGGCTTGACCGAGGCGTGGTTAGGATTCTACCCATTTCTGCTGGTGAGTGTTTCTCTTGTCTTTTCTCATGTATGGGTTAAGAGTGTTGACTGACAATAGATGTTTGCCTTTGTGTTGGCAGTTTTGGGCCTATGAGAGGCTTCCTTATTTGCATCCTGTGAGCGTGTTGGGTTTAGTCACCTATCCACGAGGACGGAGATGGCATCATTCCATACTGGCGGAGGTCCCTGTTGTTGAGGGTTTCACTCATTGTCGCCTAAAGCTGGAGTTATTGACAGCTGATGTCATCACATGGATTCCCTACTCTAGAGAGCATTTGGGAGTTGGCTTCGAGGATGGGTACCCGACTAGAGTAGAGTATGTCATTTCCACTCGCAGGATTCCTCTCTTTACAGATGGAGGATGGGAGCTCTATTTAGGAGAGCGTGCTGTTAGGAGCACTACAGGAGAGATCCGTATGCCGATCTTGCCTCCTATCAGGCGTTATTGGCCTGTTTTGTAGTCACCCGTCATTGACATCCTATTGATGGGGATTGACGGTTTTACATTATCAGAGGGCCCCTATTCTCAGGAGACGTTCCAGCATTGGTAGATCCCTCGTACGATTGGAGCTCAGACCTGCGCCACACAATTTATGGGGGATATGGTTCCAGGATCCATGATGATGACAGAATGGCTAGCCTGTGTCAGAGATCCGACTCATGTGACATAGATTAACAGACTGACTCGGCAGCTGGACCAGTCACATCTTTTCATTCGGCATTTGGGCAGAGATCCTGCAGAGGTAGATACTTTTGATCCTTCCAGCTCTGGCGATGGTCCCTCAGGTGACCCATATGGTTTTGCCAACGCAGATCCTCCTTTGTATCGGCCTGACATCCCTGTAGATAGAGATCTAGTGACTCAGGAGGAGTTACATCAGGTGGACAGGATCGATGATGTAGACATCGATACTATTGAATTTTTCTAATGTATTTCTCGTTATCTCTTTTGATAGACCTCTGTTAGCATCTGGGTAGCTTCGCCCATTCTCGCTATATCTTTTGATAGGCCTATGTTGTATGTTTGGTAGCTTCGCCCCATTTCCCTGTATTTTAGCTGTACAGAGATGTATTAGATGGTGATATACTTATGAATGTATGTACATTTTTCCATTCCCTATATCATATTTCCATCTATTGTATCATGCATGTTATTATGTTATGCATATGTATGTATGTCCAGAGATACTCAGCATTGACCCCTGGATGGTCTTATGACGATGACTTTTTATGGATGTCTTCTTGACGATTATTTGTATCGATCATACCCCACCATTTGTGGTGGTAGGCGGTATCTTGATCACGGTATGATAGTATATCACCATCGAACATCTTGATATCAGATGATTTCTTTGCAACATACTATGACCTTACTTGATGTTTCGAGTTCCTCCGAGATTTGTAGAGGGCATACTAGAGCCTTTAGATGCCGAGACGATATATGTATTTCGATTTGGGACCCGTGAGTTGACTCCTACTTTGGAGGAGTATGCACGATTGACGATGCTGCCTCTGGACAGACCTTGCGTGCATATGGTGATGGGAGACATGAGTAAACAGTTTATGACTCTCACAGGATTGAGGCACATAGTGGTGCAGGATGAGATTACATCCGGCCATGTCATATCCCAGCGTTTCCTGTTTGACAGGTTTGGCGCTGAGGACAGCTATGCATAGCTTTCCGGGGATTTAACCACACTAGAGGATCATTGGCGTTCAGCCAGAGTAGATGTATTGCTTCTGTGCGTATTGTCATACGTCTTCATGCTGCGGTACATGGATGAGCTAGATATCGGCGTCGTCATAGTAGTGGGAGCTCTCAGGGAGGGTTATACCATTATTCCGATGATCATTGCAGAAACCTTGAGGTCAGCTACATACTGTTGCACTTATCTGGCAGGAGTGTTTACAGGTAGCTCGATCATGTTGTATGTGTGGTTTATATCACACTTGAGACCGATTGGCACATTTAGACATCATGGATTTTTTTTCACCCATGATATAGCCATGACGTATCCTTTCAGCCTGCGGAGTGTACAGATGCTGCATCTTGGTTTGCTTTCCTGGCAGGGCTTAGAGATCCATTTGATATATTGCCGTGTTCAGGGCTCAGCTCACCCTAATGCTTCATTACTCATGCTCCGGGCATGGATTATCTCCCTTTGGCTGGATTGAGGGGCATAATCACTTACCACCCACTAGCCGTGATGTGTTAGTTTGACCAGTTTTAGGATTTCCATCTGTATGAGGGGGCAATGAGTCAGCGCTTCGCGTCACACCATTTGTCAGCGGAGGACAGATCCATGTTGTATGCTTGTTGGGATCAGCGAGAGCTGGCTGAGTTTTCTGTCAGTCATTCGGGTTGTTCTGCAGAGTATTCCGAATGGATGGAGATAGAGACTGCATCGGCTGTGGCAGTATCCATAGTGTAGGAGATTGATTATGACGATGAGGAGCATATAGAGGAGGCTATTATTTCCACTGATTATTTGACTGCTGGGCTGCCAGAATTTGTGATGGATTCTCCCACCCCGAGTGCCATTGTTACCCAGAATTTGGCACAGCATTTGGAGCAGAGCTTACATTTGATGACCTATGATAGAGATCAGGCTAGGGCCGCGATGTTGACGACTCTTGATGAGAGATACTGCCCTGTTAGAGAGTGATGAGACTAGATCAGCCAGGGATGTATTAATAGGAGAGCGGGATGCCGCCTTATCTGCTAGGGATGTGGCCATTGTAGAGAGAACTTCCATTAGATCCCAGATGACTGTCAGTTTGGCCGACATGAGTGCTTACATTGATGAGCATTATGCCACCATGCAGTTAGCCTTTGATCTGCTAGCTCGTGTAGATACCCTTGGGTAGGAGCTTGCAGTGCTTCCTCCATCTTCAGAGAGGGATGCTATGTTAGATCTGATAGTCCGCATGCACACAGATCTGTAGATAGCTTTGTATTTTCCTGCACAGACTAGCTTAGCCATTTTTATCATGTACAGCACAGATGTATATATCAAACAGTATTATGTATGGCAGCGAAATATATTTTGATTCACTTCCCTTTTAGTTATGCCTTGATACTTACTTGATGTTTGCTTGTCTTTCCATGGCCTTGTTATCTTGACGCATTCTGAACTTATCCTTGATAGATGGACATTGAGACGTCGCAAGGTCTCTCAGAACGGATTGTTGATTTCTGTGAATCCCTACCATCTTTGGTGTCTTGGGACCGTGTATCTGTATGGAAAAGTGGAGAGGAAGGTGGTTTCTTCCTCTCTCGAGATTACTGCTTTCCACGATGGTCGCCGATGACTTCTATTTGTGAGAAGCCTAGTTAATTCCATCTCTTATGGGTTGGTATTGCTCTTTGAGGCACGATCGCAGCTTAGATGGTCACCGAATCTTCTATTTGTGAGAAGAGGTTGGGTAATTCCATCCCTTTGATCTGAAACCGATGAAATGGGGCGAATTGAAGATTAATCCCAGTACTGTGTGAGAAGTATGTTATTCTGGTAGGGGTTAGACTGCACCATGAATGGCTGCCTTCGTACTCCTATTGAAGAGGAGATCAAGTCTGTGTAGTTTAAACCTAGTGTAAGAGGTTCAACGCTGAATGCGGAAGGCAGATAGGTGTAGAAGTAATTTTGTTGTTTTTGTTGTTTTGTATAGAAAGGGTAGAAATGTTTTTGTTATTTTCCTTTGTTGCAACCGGGCCATATAGAATATGGTTGCCTACGTACCCCCGTGTATCAGGGAGATCAGGTCGATGTAGTTCGCCCCTCGGGACGAATCGCAGCTGAAGAAAAAATGTGAATCCCGTGTGCAGGCTATACTGCGGGGAGAAGAAAGTTTAATCCCATAATGGGGATAAACTACAAGTGTCGAAAAAGTCTGATCCCGTCTTCAGGACAAACTGCAAGCGTAGAAAAGTTTAATCTCGTCTTCAGGATAAACTGTAGGTGTGAAAGGTTCAATCCGTCTTGGGATAACAAAAATTGAGAAAGGTTCAATCCGTCTTCGTGATAACCAAAGGCATATGGAAGGTTTGGAATGAAATAAAACCAGGTTGCTGGCTTGAAGTGTATGTTTCCCTGAGTGGCAGAAAAGCATGTAAAACGGGTGAAAGGGTTTAAAACCGGAATGACTGGTGATTTGGTGATCAAAACCAAGATGTTTGTTTGATGATAACTTCAGACATAGTACCGTTTCACGGTGTCCGTGTTGATAAGTTGTGGAAATTTATCGACATCCATTTCCTACAATCTGAGAGCACCTCCTGTCAATACTTCTTTGACAATAAATGGGCCTTCCTAGTTAGGAGCGAATTTTCCCTTAGATTGATCTTGGTTGTCAATGATCTTCTTCAAAACCAAGTCACGTTGTTTGAATTGCCGTAGTCAGACTTTTCTGTTGTAGGATCGTGCGATCCTTTGCTGATATAACTAACCATGGAAGATTGTCGCGGTTCTCCTTTCGTCTATCAGAGACAATTGGTGATACCTGTCTTGTACCCATAGGTCATCATCCAACTGAGCATCCATCAATACTCTGAGGGATTCCATTTCCACTTCTATGGGGAGCACTGCTTCCATCCCATAGACTAATAAGAAGGGGGTTGCCCCAGTGGAAGTTCGCATGGAAGTTCTGTAGGCTAATAAAGTCAGAGGCAAGAGGTCAGGCCATCCTTTATGATTGGTGGACATTTTCTGCATGGTCTTCTTGATGTTTGTATTAGCCGCTTCAACAACACCATTCATCTTTGGTCGGTAGATAACGAAGTTGAGATGTTTGATGTGGAATTTTCTGCATAACTCCTCCATCATTTTGTTGTTGAGGTTCTTAGCATTGTCTAACACAATGACCTCTGGTTGTCCATATCGACAGATGACATTGTTTTTGATGAAAGCAATGATAACTTCTTTAGTGACCTTGGGGAAGGATGCTGCTTCTACTCATTTGGTGAAGTAGTTGATCATGGTGAATATGAATCGATGTCCATTACTGGCTTTGGGCTCGATGGGCCCGATCACATCCATTCCCCACATTGAGAAGGGCCTTGACGAACTCATATTGTGGAGTTCCCTTGGAGGGGAGTGGATAGCATTCCCATGAATCTGGCATTGATATCATCTCTTGACGTGATCATCACAGTCAGCTTTGAGTGTGAGCCAATAATGTCCCGTTCTGAGAATTTTCTTAACAAGTAGGGGTCCACTCATATGAGGGACGCATACTCCACCATGGATCTCATCCATGATTCGCTGAGCTTGGTCTTTGTCCAGACATCTGAGGAGACCTAATCCTGCATCTCTTTTGTAGAGTGCATCTTAGCTCGGGTAGAATTTCATAGCAAGTCAATGAATCCGCCTCTTCTCAGTTAGGCTCACCTCAGCGGGTGTAGATCCATCTCGTAGATACTCCTTGATGTGTTGGTACAAAGGGTTGTGGATGGGAGGTAGCTCATCCGATACTTCTCCAATGTAATTCCCATAAATAGTAGCTTTTTGCATAGAGAACATGATGCATGGCATGTTTTCCTTGTCAGGTATGTAAACCAAGGAGGCCAACGTTGCTAATGCGTCTGCAAAATCATTCCTATTACGAGGAATGTATAGAAAGGAGATTTCCTCGAACTCCAAAGCCATCTGTAAAACTTGCCGATGGTAAGGTAGTAAATGCAATTCTTTGGTTTGATAGATTCCTGTGGATTACTTGATTACCAATTCGGAATCACAAAAGACAGTTAACCGCCTGATGCCCATTGAACGGACAAGTTTTAGCCCCATGATACAACCTTCATACTCAGCAGTGTTGTTGGTGCTGACAAACTACAATTTGACAACGACGGGATACTACTCCCCCGTATCGGATATTAGGACTACTCCAGCTTCGGAGCCTTCTGAATTAATAGATCCATCAAAATACATTTTCCACTCATGGCATGTATCGGGAAAGTACGTTTCTAAGGGTTTATAATCCCATACAGGTACGACAGCCAGTTGATCCGCAATTCCTTGACCTTGGACAGACTTTTGCGTCACATAGACGATGTCAAATTGTTGTAGGATCAACTGCCATCTGGACAGTCGACAATTCAGTATGGGTTTACTGAACACATACTTGAGAGGATCCACGCGGGATGTGAGATGGGTTGCGTGACCATGGAGGTAATGCTGTAACCTCATGGAAGCCCATGCTAAAACACAACAAGTCTTCTCAATCAGAGTGTACTTGTGTTCACTGATGCTGAATCTTTTGCTGAGGTAATAGATAGCTCGTTCTTGGCCTCTATTGTCTTTTTGCCCAAGAATGCAGCCCATAGCATTGTCATTTATGGGCAGGTCATGAACAGGAGAACATCATCCCTGGGAGGTACCAAAATAGGAGCGTTAATCAGTTGATCTTTAATGGCAAGGAAAGCTTTCTGACACTCATCGTTCCATTTCATGGATGAGTTCTTCCTTAACAATTTGAAGATAGGCTCACAGGTTACTGTGAGTTGAGAAATGAATCTGCTAATGAAGTTGATCCTTCCTAAAAATCCTCGTATTTCCTTCTCTGTCTGAGGAATGGGCATTTCCTTGATGGCCTAGATTTTGGTAGGATCCAGTTCAATCCCTTTGTGGCTTACTAAGAAGCTTAGCAACTGGCCTGACTTAAAACCAAAGGCGCACTTGGCGGGATTCAAGTTCAAGTTATACTTACGCAACCTGTTGAAAAGATTTTTGAGATGGTCTAAATGGTTATCTTCCTTCCGGGATTTGACAATGATGTCATCCACGTAGATCTCTATCTCCTTGTGCATTGAATCATGGAAAAGATCCATCAAAGCTCGCTAATAGGTTTCCCCGGCATTGATGAGGCCGAATGACAACCGTCTGTAGCAAAAGGTTCCCCAAGGCGTGATGAAAGCTATTTTCTCATGATCTTCCTCAGCGACCATAATTTGATGGTACCCATAAAGCAATCGACCAAAGGAGTACATGCATGTATTGAGCGAGATTGTCAATAAGAATGTGGATAAAGGGCACGGAAAAAGCTATCTTTAAGGCAAGCTTTGTTCAAATCCCGATAATCCACGCAGACTCACACCTTTCCCCCTGGTTTAGGTACGGGAACAATGTTGGATATCCACTCCGGATATGTAGACACCATAATGATGCCAGCTTGAAATTCTTTCACAATTTCTTCTTTAACCTTTAAACTCCACTTAGGTTTCAATCGCCTGAGCTTTTGCCTAACTGGCTTGAATCCTGCTTTAATGGGAAGGCGATGAAGAACAATGTCAGTGGACAAACCCACCATTTCTTCATGAGACCATGCAAACACATCCTGGAATTTGGTTAACAGTACAACCATGTCATTCCGCTGAGTTGTGGTAAGGTCTGAACCAATCTGGATTAGCTTAGGGTTGTCTAAGGTTCCAAGATTAAAAGGAGTGGTTTGATCAAGATTGGGTTTGGGTTTGTCTACGACCCATTCCTTAATCTCTTAAGGTGTCTCAATGTCCTCTTGGATGTCCATCAAGTCTGAGTCTAACTTTGCATCAAAGTTACAGCCCTTGTGGAGAGAAGGCACCTCATCAGCAAGTACCTGTGCATCTAAATTCAGAGTCCCTCGTCGACCAATGCATGGACTGTTGCTCCAATTGTCGAGGGCAAAGTCCTGAAGGACTGCAGTGAAGGAAGGATCATCCGTGTCTTCCTTCTCCCGAATGATAACCATGACATCTGGGCAATCATCGTCTGGGGTGTATCTTTTTGTATATTCATCATGAACAATGACGTGGATGCCTGCCATCATCAAGGCAAGGTCATGTTTACGTTTCTGTTCTTTTTCTTCCACTTTGGGATGAGGAATCAGCACCTCTTTAGCTTTGATTGGCACTAGTTTCAGAAATAGCATAGCCACAGCATGGGTTGGCACCTTTACTGGAGATTGCATGCTTATGAGGAACCTACTCGTGCTTATGAGGATTCCTGTGTCTGGAACTAGAAGAATAGCCTAACCCGGCTGTCCCAATTTGACTGGACATTTGGATAGGTGCTTAATACCATATTGATCCTTACCAAGCCCTTGTCCAGGTTGATGACCCAATAACATCATTTCTTGAGTGGCCGTCATAACCTCGGCAGAAATCTTGGGCATGGGAAGTGGCGCTCCCATAGAATGTTATTGCGTATTACTCACTTCCAAAGTATGGAAACTGGCCGGTTCAACTTTTGAATTGAAGCTGATAATTGGTAAAATTTCTTGTTCAGGATAATCCGGCTCAGCGTTGACAGTGACTAGACTGTTGTTGATGATGTATTTGAGTTGTTGATGTAATGTGGATGGAATAGCTCCAGCCATGTGTATCCATGGTCTCCCTAATAGCAAGTTGTATCCTGAATCTAACTTGAGGACGTAGAAGAATACATTGAATGTATTTGGACCAATCTCAATTGGCAATTCAATCTTTCCAATAGCATTTTGTCAGGATCCATCAAAAGCTCGGATAACCGTATGGTTGATTTGGATCCGCTTGAGATTGATATTCATTTTTACCAAGGTGGCATAAGGACATATATTTAGAGATGAACATCCATCTATCAATACTCCTGCTAGCATGTACCCGGAAGACAACACTGCAATGTGCAGTGGCTTGCAATGACCGGTCCGTTCGGGAGGTATATCATCATCAGTGAAGGATATCACATTGCTGTTGAAAATGTGATCAACCAAATGTTAAAAAATTTCAACATCCACTTATTTTGGCAAGTAGGCTTCTTCTAAAACCTTCAACAAGATCTTCCGATGATCCTCAGAAGAGAAAACCAAATCCAGTATTGAAATCTGATGTGGAGCTTCTCGCAAGCTTAAAACCACTTTGGCTTCATTATGACCCATAGTACGGAGGAATTTTTCAATCTTCTCCATGGGCAGTTTCCCCTTTGCTTTGCAAGTAGGTTTGATAACCCATTGAGGAAGGTACAATGGATTTTTTTTACAACCTTTATGGCGATAGTATGAGGCGTGGATCCTTCAGCTTCTCCATAATTCCATGGAACTTTATGCAAGCTGACAACAGGATGTTGTGGTCTGCAAGGTAAAGGAATTGGCTCTGGTGCGGCCACTTTCAAAGGATTGTTTGCTCCTTTGAGTTGAATTGGTTGTATGGGAAATACTTTGATAGTTTCATCATCCACTTCGGAGATAACTATAACTGATCCCTTCCATTGGGTAGGGCATGCATTCCCACCCTTGAGTTGCACAGTGTAATCATCTGCTATTTGCATGACACCGCTGTCAATAAGATTTTGAATAAGATGGCGGAGTGCCCAGCATTCTTCTGTGCTGTGACCGCGAGAATGTGAATGATATTGACACATTTCATCAAGATTGAACCGCCCTGAGTGGGGATTGATTGGAGGGAGAAGGAATGTGATTCTTCCTTCATTGATCAACATTTAAAGTATCTCCTCCATAGACTGGCCCAGATAGGTGAATTCTCTTTGATTGGAAAAATCCCGACGGGCTTTAGCACTTGCTCGCTTTTCAACCTTATCCTCCATAGCTTCACTTTCTGAAGGTGGTGAGGAGGCATTTATAACAAATGGAAGGAGATAGGCATGCTCCTTCCTTATTAATTTGTGTGTGACTTGATGTTGATGGGTCACCAGTTCTGCCAATTGCTCAATTTGTTTGGAAAGAGCTTTCATCTTTCATTCCATGGTAAACTGGAACTTTGCAAAATCCCATTTATCAACACCGTCTTTGATGGGTTGGGATGATTCGCCATTAGAATTGGAACCTTGTACAGTGCTCCAACTGATCATATTGACCTCTTCTTCTTTGTGTTGAGGAAGAGGGTTGTCTTGCAAATGAAGTTGATCTGGTTTAGTGACTACAATCTCACCGTTGTCTATCAGATCCTAAATCTTATGTTTCAAGGCCCAACAATCTTGAGTATCATGTCCGGGTGCCCCGGCATTATAAGCACACTTCCGAGTAGCATTAAAACCCCTGCCATTAGGGTTGGCTAGTGGAAGAAGATGTGTAATTTTCTTCTGAGCAGTCAGAAGAGCAAGACTGTTCTCGAGCGAATCCCCTAAAGGTGTGAATGTCCGAGGTCGCTTTACTTCTCCACTTTTAAGCAATGAAGGGTTTGAAGATTGTGCTGGAAAAGGGGAGTAGTTTCTCCTCTGCATAGGCATGCTTGGATTGCCTTTTTGTCCTTTTAGTATCAAGGAAACATCCTCCTCTTTCTTTTTATGGACCCTCCGGGGGTTGTTTCCATAAGATCCGGATTGGATGTGCTCAGCAATAGCTTTAAGAGTGGCTAGGTCTTGAATTTTATCGGACTTCAATCCCATTTCAGCCATCTCACCGTATTTGATCATTTCAAAAAATGATTTGCCAATACCAACTAGAACTCTCTCATAGAAAGGAGCTTCCTGTACATCTATGAAAGTCATGACCATTTCTGATTCTGTCATGGAAGGAATAACTTGAGTAGCAAGGCGCCTCCACCTTTGAGTGTACTCTCTAAATGACTCATTAGACTGTTTCTTGACCTTGGTGATTTGGTACCGGTCAGGAGCCATCTGAGATTGAAAACTGTATTGAGTGAGGAAGGAGTGAGCTAGCTCTTCCAAGCTATGGATCTTAGAGTTGTCTAATCTTGTATACCATGAACGAGCTTCTCCAGTTAGACTTTTCTAAAATAATTGCATTCTGAGCTTTTCATTCTCCGCATAAGATCCGAGTTCTCGAATGAACGCCTTTAAATGTGTGTAAGGATCCCCTAATCCGTCATACTTTTCAAAATTAGGGGTCTTAAATTTCTCTGGATAATGCACACCAGAAAATATTCAAAGGTCTGCATATGAAACACTAACTTATGTTCCAATCCCTTTAAGAACGTGAATGGTTTCCTCCATTTGAAGGACCTTCTTCCTGATGTCACCGGTGTCTGGATCTCCTTTGAGATGGGTGCCTTCAGGGTCTTTGTTGGTTGTATCCAATTGATGTTCTGGAATTGTTTTTTCCAGACTTTTAACTCCCCCTTGTGTAGAGGATTCTGTATGTGTAGGTATCTTCGTACCCTGAGTAGACTGGTGTAATTCTTTTAGTAGAACCGTCAAGTCTGTGATTTGTTTACTCAATCCGTCAAATTCTTCTCAAGAAACAAGATTAGACTGTTCGGAAGAGGACATGATTGGTTGTAGGCTCGCAGCCTTTTCGGATTTTGACCGGGTAACAGGCCCAATTGCTTCCCTATAAAAGACTTACGTAGTTTAGTCTTAGGGTAATATAAATGTTATCATAACATGTCCGTTTTAAGAATTTGTCCTGCAAAACCGGTTGTTAATTGATAACATGTCATGCATGCACAGATATTCTTCATATTTTCCATTACATATGCATGAACATGGAATAAAATTACAAGTAAATGCTTTTACAAGTAATTGAAAATGGAATTCATGAAGAAACTTTCCTCCGCATTTGGTTTATCAGAGGTTGACCTACCCTAGGGTTTCTCTCGCAACTTTTCGGCATGAAGGTTCCCAGATCATCGCAATCTACTTGACGGGAAGTTAATCTGGTCGTTCAACTAGAGTAAATCTGAGTGGTGCCTTTCCTGAGCCCCGAGGAATTATTCTTCCCACGAGTCCAGTAATCAAAAACCGACAAGATAGCCTCCTGGTGGAGGGACCACACAACATACATTCACATACAACGTGTCTCACCGTTTATGCAAAATGATGACATGTGCGAAGCACTAATATCACAGATAGATATTTAGCAGTGTAGTAATTAAAATACATTCGTACACATTCATCAGAAATGTAAATGCAACATTCACACACAAACATATAACAATTTTGAAAATCTTGTAATAGCGGCTTAAGCCCTCTTACTAGAGTCCCCAGCAAAGTCGCCACCTGTCGACGTCGGGATTTTTGAGTGTCCATTTTCGTTACTTGTTTTTTGGTGTTCTCATGTTAATGTGAGATTTGTTTGAAAAAATAAGTGAAAAAGGTCTGAAATGTATAATGTCGATGATTGGACTTTAAGAGTCGCCAGTTGGTGTATTTAATTGGTTGCACCAACGCAACCGAAAAGGTTTGCACATTGACCCAGTGTTTTGACATTGCTAGACGGGTATACGAAACCGAGATTCATTTTGGGTCCGGGGGCTTGATTATGCAGAGGGAAGGTGTTAGGCACCCCCCCAACATCCATGTTACCACGGTGACCGCCACTTTTCAAAGAAATTGTTATATGAATGTGTGTGTGTGTGGATCAATGTGCAATTATTTGAAAGTAGTGCGAGGCCTCGTTCGCACCTATATACACAAGGTTTGAATTTTATAGAAAAATCCAATTTTAACCAAGATATAGCAATGACATTTTGTAAAAGAGGTTTTTCAAAACCTGTGCTCAATAGGAATTGAGACCTTTTCATACTTCCATTTTATTATTAAATGTTCTATTGTTTGCTTTTATTTTCGAGATGCAAAGCATTCTCGAAAAAATAATATCTGACATTGCCGAACTCCTCATGGGCATGATGACCATCCAAGGAAATTCGAGACAACGTAAAATAATGTACATGTTGCTTACAATTTGAAAAATGTCCATCATGGGAACTCAAATCTAGATTCAATGGCCCGAACACAGTGATCACATGATTCCTAGGCTCATATGATACTATAATTTGTATGGAAAGCGATAACAGATTATATATATAAAAGTCAGAAATATATATATATATAGACATGATCAACCACCACGAAACAAATCGCATGGGGATCGGAAATGTAAATATAAAAAGCGGTATATATATATATATATATATATATATATATATATATATATATATATATATATGGACATGATCAATCGCCACGAAGTAAACTCCAGTGAGGAGAAATGTAAATAAAGTCATAAAAAGCGATCAATCGCCACACAAGTAAACTCAGTGCGGACAAAATGTAAATAAAATTTGTAAAAGGCCACAAAGTAAACTCCGGGCTTAGCAGAATGTAATATATATATATATATATATATATATATATATATATATATATATATATATATATATAATTGTTGTCAGACATATCGATGAGCTGGATTTTACATCCGATGCGTTTATTAAACATATATATATATATATAAGCGGTTTAAATGCACCGGATGTAAAATCAAAGCTCATCGATGTAGTCTCGACCACATATATATATATATATATATATATATATATATATATATATATATATATATATATATATATATATATATATATATAAAGCAATTAAACGCATGAGGCAAAGTTCAGGCTCAATCGAGGCATAACTCGATAATGTTAGTCCATATATATGAAATATATACATATATTAGTATATATATACATACGAAATGAAAACCACGAGATGAAGTGCAGGCAAATGCACACAACACGACTCTCAATGTGTATACCAAAGGTGTGTGCTATATATGAGAAGAAGGCTTTATAAAATGTAAGAAGGCTTACAGTTAAGAAACAAAAGTAGACTTCTATGACTTTAAATGGATAAACACTCAGCTCTCGCTAGATAAAATACAGCTATATATGAGCTAACTAGTGTTTAAAGAAGAGGAAACACTTAAAAGATGTGTATTCAGAGTAAAATGGACAGCGTTTCCTCGCCTTTTTCCTTCTCTTCTCCCTCTCAAATGGCTGACCCAAGCCTTGTATATATAGACGGATGGCCACAGGTACACCTGCGGCAACCACAGATTAATACTACTTTACGGTCGTGGTGGATCTAAGCCTCATGGTCCCGTCGTCTCAATGTATGCGTGCACTCATGCCTTTGTAATGTCCGCTCGAACTTGTAGAACTTCAATCTGAGCATCCGAATGAGGTATATCTGACCTTCTTCGGACCGCCGGTGTCGAGAGTTATGCAATGACATGGATTAGAGTTTGTACAAAGTCAGGAATAGGTATCTATGCCCATGGTCTTCAATCTTCAAATTCTATCCAAAGTACTGCCACATGTAATAGTCACTCGGGATTGTCACTCCTCGGTTCTTGTGGGACATTGTTGGATGTATATATGTATGAAGTGTTGAGACGACGTGTCATTTGTCGAAGGAACAAGATGACGTTTGACTCCTCGCTGGGCTTATCGCCGGTTTGAGTTAAAAGTAGACGTTGCTCAGGGTTACAGCTGAGATTGGACTACTTGTTGGTATGCCGCGATATCATCTTGTTGACGTGGTAAGATGACGTTGTGACTCCTCACCGGGGTTATCGTCGGTTTAAGTGGAAAGCAGACGTTGCTAAGGGTTACATCTTAGATTGGGCTGCTTATTTGTATGCCTCACTGTCATCTGGATTGAAGCTGATCGCATGTTTGACACAAGCATTTCCGGGGTTATCACCGGAACTACAATGGCATCCCTTGGGGCTATCACCAAGGATGGTGTTGCTACTCCCAGTGTTGTCTCTGGGACTGGAACTGAACGTCGTGGTGTTATCGCCGAGACAGAATTGTCCTCTCTGGTGTTGTTTCTGGTCTTTTGATCTATATATCTCGGGGTTATCTCCGAGATCGTAAATGACATTCCCGGTGTGTGTTCTAGGTTAACATGACGTTCCCGGTTTGTGTTACGGGTTGGAACTAAACTTTCGGTGGTATCTGGGATGGATGGTTGGAAGCTGTCTTTCAAGGTTATCTCTAAAAGGCAAATCTACCCTCCTGCAATGTTAGTAATAGGAGTGCAGAAAATTTTGAGTGTCTATATGAGTTATAACGAGTTATGGCAAAATTTTTGTAAAAGATAAACGACAATTAGAAAGTTAGTAAATGAACCCGAACATATAGGGTTTCATAAGAATGTAAGATAACATAGAAAAAACATGAGTTATGGACTCAAGAACGAACGAATTCCGAGTTCGGATGACCGAATTATGGACGAACGAACGAAGAACGTTAAAAATGTAAAACGAACGAAGGGTTAAGATTAAACCAATTGAATGGCATGTTAATGGATTCAAAATGAATTTTTATCCGACGGTAATCGAAGTACGTAAGATAAGGGAGATAATGGCTTTGAAATGTCCTCGTTCCGAGTTATAATGAAAAAGTTATGAGATTTTGAAATCAGCATCTCAAGCTTGTAAAAGACTTAGATAATTTTTCTAGGTTTCATGCTCGGCCAGCATGATGAGTCGTCTGCAGTGAAATTGGTCTTATCAAAGACGCAGCTCGAACCATTAGCTTCTGATTAATTGGCCATAGCAATGTTGAAAGAAAGAAGACGGCCTGTGGCATGGCAAGCAGGTCAGAAGCAATACCGAAATGAGATTTTAACTGCTCAATTTCTCGGGGGATGTGCAAGAAAGAAATATGAATATGTATTCAACTAATTTAACACTTAATCTAGTGTATTAAACCTTTGATAAAGTTTGAACAAATAGATTAAACGAGATTAAAAGACGAAGCATGTAGATGCGGGTTACGTAACCAATATCCGAGGACCGTCGTCACGATAAAAGAACGTGGGGAATTACTTCAACTGTGATTCCTTAGACGTTGAGTGACGAAAGTAATGTATAACATTTTGATGTTATTACTTGGTAATGAGAGATAAACGTAAAGCGTTTAGACGCTGTGAACACAACGCTATTGCGATGAACGATCGGTCTTAGCATACAATGAACCGTATGGCTTTTACATTAAGAAAGAATAATGAACATAGGGTTCATGGGATGAATAACGATTGAAAGTGATTAATACTTTGAGTAAAGGTTGAATGAGAGATTAAGAGATGAGCAACGTAAACGTTGAATACGTAAACAATTCTCGTGAATTGTATTCACGTCGGGCGAACGTTCTAAGTATACATTGGTTGTATGACTTAGACGTTGTCGAAGGTAGTAAATAAGATACGATTGGTATCCAGAAAGTCGTAGAGAACGGTAAGAAGTTTAACGAAAGCCGAATGTGAGTCGGAGGAGAATGTTAGAATGAAATGTAAGAGTTGAACACTTGAACCGGCGTAAAGGTTAAGTGTACACGAATATTAAACCGGTAGGACCTACACTCCGTGAATGGTTTGACCGTAGAGTAATGAAGATCAGTGATTAAACCTATGATCGATGAAGAAGCTGAATTAAAGACAAGTATGTATAACGTAAAAGAAGCCGAGCTAATGTTTATAACTTGGATAACGTTCTGAGTCAAATTAATTGGACGTTGTAAGTTAAGAATAAGGTAACATAAAATGTTTATCGCTATTAAAGCATAAAATGAATATGGAATGATCGTTTTGAGTATAAAAAAGACTGTATGACTTAGACGATGATGAATAAATCTTGAGGTATGGCATTTAGTTGCCAGAAAGCCATAAGGAATAAGAATTTGACTTAACGAATATTATAGTTTAATAGTTCGGATATGTTAAGATAATTTTAGGTTGTGGTACAATCATAACCTTTGATGGTGGACATATGGGAGCTGGGCTAAACAATTCCTTCAGAGAGCAAAGGTATATACAAAACTGGAAACCGATCTAACCTTTCGTAAAGGCGGTGTAGATGAGACGGGAACTTGTTTGTTGGTTGTTTGTGGGAAACCACTCAGACTACCATATGGACTACTAGCAGAGACACGATATGTGCTGAGTCATAGGAAAGTATAAGAAGAAGATAAGAATGTAAATCATCAAAGATGATGAACGTATTGAGTAAGACATCTCCGTATGTCATGAAGCCGTTAACCGGTAAAAGAAGTTGGTCGCGTAAACTTAGTTTGTAAGAACGCGAACCCTAAGAAGTAAAGTTAAGTAAACTAATGCGTAAAGTCAAGTATATGACTAATTGGTGTATGTGTTCTATCCTTATGTGCTACATAGGAATTGGAATGAGCAGTTCAGCGTAAACTATAAGTTGTAGCTGTGCGTAAGGCAAGTTTCCTAACTTCATTCATATTTTAAATGAATGCTAGTTTCTAAACTTCTCACATGTTGAACTTGAGAAGTTTTGTCTATGTGCAAATGTGTGATATTTGTACAAGGTGTTAGAATATATGAGGCCTTGTGCCACAATATGAACACTTCGGTGTTTCAATGATATGAATTGTTCTGTGATTGAACTGTTCAATATGAGCATGTTCTGTTTATTCATGAACTGATATTGTTAAGTCTGTGCTATTGATTCTAGCCAAACAGGATGTGTATGAACGAGAGTAGAGAATGAAAGTATTTCAAAGGGAATATAACTAATGTTTTAAAATGATAGGAATCGAGATTATTCTTATTATTCAAGTTGCTTCATAACCTTTGTTCGGTTATTGAAGTCTTACAATAATGTTTGAATTCTTAAAGTTGTTTGTTCAACTGTTATGACTTGTTGGGCAATTGAATGCTCACACTTGCTTTAAATAAAAACATTTTCAGCGAACGATGTTAGAAAGAACTTACGGATCCCGGAAAGATTAAGCTGATCGATATCCAGAAGAAGTGTCATTCATTAGATGAATGAGCGTGAAGATCAAGCAAAGACTTGTAATATAGAATGATAGAATTAAACTATAGAATAGTTTAATAAACGATTATGTATCCTTGGTGGCGGATAAAAGTCACTTGTACAAGATGTAATGAATAATGTAATTATCATTATTTGGAATGAAAGAGGTTTTAAGGTTTTAGAACCTGGGATTTGAGGATGTATGTTGTTATATTTAGCTATATAATGATGTATGTTTGGAAGAAGATGGGATCGTGACGTACGGAATCTGGATGTGAAAATAGACCGGATTTCGGGGCTTTACAGGTTGGTATCAAAGCTGATAGGTTATAAATCTTAGGTATGAGTACCTAAGACTATAATCGTAGAGAGAAGGATAAGAAGATCACCACGTGATCATAATAAATCGTAGTAACAGATGAGCTGTTAAACAATGAATGATTTATAGCCAATGCTATGAATGAATGGTACTACGAAGTAGTACGGGAAGAATAACTCAGATTGAGTTGTAAGGGATATCATACGAATTAAAGAAAATTCGTATTAAGTAAAGAGAAAGTTAGAAGTTGTAAGATTTCAATTGAGGACTCATGTGATAGCTGAGTTGTATGAATCTTTGTATGGGCAGAGGTTTGTGCTTGGTGTAACAACCACTCAGTTTATTACAATGATAATCACTAAAATTGGTCGCGTTATCAAGATGTCTATAACGAGAAGGTGAATCTTTTCTCATGTATATACTTGGTAGGTAGAGAACGATAAGATTAGGTGCGAGTTCTTGAAACTCATACTTATGGCAAGTTCGTGACTCATAATTATATGGTATGTTTTTGAACTTCTCAGCGAATGGACGCTTATGGTCTGTCTGGGATAGTTCTTAAACTCATATTATTGTGGAAATTTTCTGAACTCATAATGTGTGGTAAGTTGATGGACTGTACTAAGGTATAGGAATGTGTAGACTAAAAACGAGTTATTTTCAGTAGACTTAGCATTAAAGGTGCTAGAGAAGATTAAGTATTTTCACAAGTAAGACAATGAAGGAAGATGTAGAATAGGATATTCCAAGTCATCTAGATATGCTAGATTTTGAAGTTTCTTAAAATCGTGCTGATGTGCGCGTCTTGAAAATGAAAGAATTGGTTCAACTTTTGGAACCAATGGATTTTAAAAGAACTATTCTTGGTATGTCTATGCTAATTGTTTCGGCTAGACAGAAATTGATTTGAAATATCAAAATGAATTTTATATCATCAGTGCATTTCATGCAAAGATGGTAAAAGGATGGAGTTATTAATGCAACTGAACCTAGTGTTGGAAGTGATCT
Organism: Panax ginseng; assembly: GCA_020205605.1. NCBI lineage: Eukaryota > Viridiplantae > Streptophyta > Magnoliopsida > Apiales > Araliaceae > Panax > Panax ginseng. Next base: position 89,258,860 of record CM035135.1, on the reverse strand, counting down.
TAGGATCAACAACCCGCTATGGTATGATGTATAATGACGAAGTCATAAACCGAAGTCCTCAACGTATTGTGAAAATGCGGTATCATGATGTCATGAAACGTTTTGATGTATTGCAAAAGAATTTAAAGAATTGATCGATGTCAAGTGAGTTGACTAGACGAATGTTTCAAGCTGATGTCCAATTTTGTGGTATGGTCTAAGCTACTTGATTTGGTTAAGACGAATGGTATATAATGATTAAAAGAAAATCGAGCTTTCTTTGAAGAGTTTTGTCGAACCAAATTGTTTTGGTGTGGAATCCAATGATTAAGTCTCAGGTGAACATACCCTGAAATAGGGTTATACGATAGGTTGATCACCTACGTATGGAAGAGGTGGTTTACCTTCTTTGTGATTGTAAACTTACCGTGTAAGAATGGTTTACGACGAAATACTGTTAAACCTAGTAAGAGTTCATGGTCGATTTGACCCCTCAGCAAAAGAATAAAATGTTTTAAAGGAATCCTTATATTCCTAGTTATTCCTTTCACTTCATGATTCTTGATAAGTTATGAAGGGTAGGGAATGTATGAAAGATAAGAACTTCTTTGAAGAGAAGTTGAGAAGAAGGGTTGACTAAAATTTTGAGGACGAAAATCTTTGAAGAAGGGGAGAATGTGAGGACCCGGGTAAGGGTTTGATTTTAAGAAATTTCGAGGACGGAATTTTTTTAAGGAGGGAAGAATGTGACAACCCGGAAAATTGGATTGTCCAGAATTTAAGTTTAAAGAATTAGTTATTAATAAAATGAATTTTTATTAATACTATTCTGTGCTATGTGTTTATTAATTGTTCTATATAACCTAGAATGATTATTAATCGGGAGGATTCTGGCTACGAGCTAGACTGAACGAGTAAGAATTTTCAAGACAAAAATAAATTTTTTCCGTGAACAAAAATATTTCTGAGGAAAAAGATGAAATAGACACTATTCATCCGTTTCTACTCAGAGATAATTTTAGGTTGTGTTACAATCATAACCTTTGATGGTGGACATATGGGAGCTGGGCTAAACAATTCCTTCAGAGAGCAAAGGTATATACAAAACTGGCAACCGATCTAACCCACTGTGTGGGCAGTGTAGATGAGACGGGAACTTGTTTGTTGGTTGTTTGTGGGAAACCACTCAGAGTACCATATGGACTACTAGCAGAGACACGATGTGTGCTGAGTCCTAGAAAAGTATAAGAAGAAGATAAGAATGTAAATCATCAAAGATGATGAACATATTGAGTAAGACATCTCCGTATGTCATGAAGTCGTTAACCGGTAAAGGAAGTTGGTCGCGTAAACTTAGTTTATAAGAACGCAAACCCTAAGAAGTAAAGTTAAGTAAACCAATGCATAAAGTCAAGTATATGACTAATTGGTGTATGTGTTATTTCCTTATGTGCTACATAGGAATTGGAATGAGCAATTCAGCGTAAACTATAAGCCGTAGCTGTGCGTAAGGTAAGTTTCCTAACTTCATTCATATTTTAAATGAATGCTAGTTTCTAAACTTCTCACATGTTGAACTTGAGAAGTTTTGTCTATGTGAAAATGTGTGATATTTGTACAAGGTGTTAGAATATATGAGGCCTTGTGCCACAATGTGAACACTTCGGTGTTTCTATGATATGAAATGTTCTGTGATTGAACTGTTCAATATGAGCATGTTCTGTTTATACATGAACTATTATTGTTAAGTCTGTGCTATTGATTCTAGCCAGACAGAATGTGTATGAACGAGAGTAGAGAATGAAAGTATTTCAAAGGGAATGTAAGTAATGTTTTAAAATGATAGGAATCGAGATTATTCCTATTATTCAAGCTGCTTCATAACCTTTGTTCGGTTATTGAAGTCTTACAAGAATGTTTGAATTCTTAAAGTTGTTTATTCAACTGTTATGACTTGTTGGGCAATTGAATGCTCACACTTGCTTTAAATAAAAACATTTTCAGTGAACGATGTTAGAAAGAACTTAAGGATCCTGGAAAGATTAAGTTGATCGATATCCAGAAGAAGTGCCATTCATTAGATGAATGAGCGTGAAGATCAAGCGAAGACTTGTAATATAGAATGATAGAATTAAATTATAGAATAGTTTAATGAACGATTATGTATCTTGGTGGTGGATAAAAGTCACTTGTACAAGATGTAATGAATAATGTAATTATCATTATTTGGAATGAAAGAGGTTTTAAGGTTTTAGAACCTGGGATTTGAGGATGTATGTTGTTATATTTAGCTATATAATGATGTATGTTTGGAAGAAGATAGGATCGTGATGTACGGAATCCGGATGTGAAAATAGATCGGATTTTGGGGCGTTACAGTCTGTGCGTTTACGCATAACCTAGTTTCGTTATTTATTATTCTATTGGAATATCCTGTCTGTGCGTTTACGCATAACCTGGTTCTGTTATTTATTATTCTGTTAGAATAACCTGTCTGTGTGGTCTATCGCATGCCTGGTAATTTCTTTTGTTATTCCATTCTTTATTATACTCAGTTGGTTAAAGTTTTGGCTTTTATACTCCATGAAATTAGAGGAATATCCTTGATATTTGCGCTTTATCCAGTATCTTTTCATGGAAATATTCTTCTGAGCATTCTTGAGTTTTACCCCCACAAAGCAGTATCATGTTGACAATTTGGACGTTATTGGTTCCTGGATAAATTAATTCTTGAACTTGTTTAATTGAATTCTTATATCATTGTCATCATCCTCATGTTTATATTATGTTGAAATTCATATGTGGCCTGTAGTGCATAAATGGACTTGGTATGATTATGTCCAGGGATTATTCGGTATAATCATGACCGTAATGTTACAAATGATGTGGTAAAAGTCCTTATTGGCCCGTAGTGCATTGATGGATAGTTATTGGCATGGTCATGACCATTGATGAATAACCGAATATCCTTAGCCCGTAGTGCATGGATAATTTATGGTTGTGATACTAATGAATATCCTTGGTCGTAGTGCAGGGATGATGTGGATTATATATTAAGCTGAGTCCCAGCGATAAAAGTGATAAAAAACCTTTTAAATCATAGAAGATAGTAGATTTTATTCTCTACTTGACTCTTCTAATGGATTGCTTGTTCCGCTACAGTTAAACTTGATGTTTGTTTTATTGTATCAGTTTAACACTGTTAAAGGCTAATGATAATTTATTCTGCATTATCTTAGTCATAATATTTCTTGCTGGGCTAGTTGAGCTCACCCTTTTATTTTTATTGTTCTCTTCAGGAAATGAGAACAAAGCAGGGACTAGTCGGGGAACGGAGTAACGGTCCAGATGATAGCATTAGTAGTCCTCACTATTCTATGAAATAGTGTGTTAATAAATGTATTGAGGACTTATTTTGAGTTTGAATACTTTCTAGAAGACAATATTTGTATTAAAACTCACATCTCATGTTGTATATTTAAGATTGTATTTGGCGACTCAGAATAGGTGATGTATACCTATTTTGGGGGCGTCACAGTGAGACTCTGTTGTACAACCATGGCTTCATTCCCTGCTCAAATCTCCTTGCCTTTCGCTCATCTGTATTCACTTGATATGGTGCAAAACTCGCTAACTCATTGAACCTTGCAATATACTCCGACACTGTCATTGTGCCTTGTTTTAGCTCTAGAAACTGCACTTCCATCTGGTTCTTTGAACTTTCTAGAAAATAGGTTTCAAAGAATATTTCTTTGAACCTTTCCCAAGTCATTACCCTTTGACCACCTCGAGTTTTATTGTCTTGCCACCATAACTAGCCTCTATTTTCAACATGAATATTGCAAAAGCAGTCGTCTGGTTATCCCCTACCCTAGCAACATCAAAAATTTCTCTATCTCCATGATCCAGGTTTATGCCTCAACCGGATTCATGGACCCACGGAATTCTGGTGGCCCAACCGCCTTGAAATCCTTAAATGTCGCAGCTTGATTCTGTGGCTGGTTTTGTAATGCTCCCATCAGTAGTGTTACAAATTGATGATCTGGATTAGCTTCAGCATTGTTGTTATTCTTAGGGGTCCTTTGTCGGGGTTGACGTCTTGGAGGCATTTTCTGTTAAAATATACTCATTAGATTCTATTTAATCTTTTAAGTATTTACTACTTAATTTGCACACTATTAAAGATTATCACGTAACACATAACACTTTGAATAAAATAATAACTTTTACTCATTCATAATGTTTTAGAAAACATAAGAACAATAGCATCGCTGCTATTTACATTACTTTCCTGAACTACAAAAGTTTCAGGATAACTACATCATCATTATATACCATTGGTTATATCATACCCGGGATTTACATCTTATTTACTTCTCAATCACATAATAATTTAATTTATGACGTCCTATTAAAATGCTGCATAGCCTTATGACGCTCCTCTTCTATGATACAAAACATTGTTCGGCGATCTAAAATGTATGATGGCATCATCTCGAACTGAATAGGATAATACATGGCCCGGTCTTGAGCTTGATTGATCACGGTGTTGAATACATTATTCATCTCTTCCATCCTGATCCTCTTTACTTGTACCTCTCTCTCTGCCACCCTGGCTCGTTGAAAAGTTCCCTCATAAGCGTCTTCGGCTCTTACCCTCTTCGTAGATTCTTCTTTCAATTTGTTCTCCAGCTCTGTAATCTTCTCTGTCAGTTGCTTGTTCTCTCCTTCATTATGGATCAGCTTCTCTTTAACATTATTTAGACGTTCATCTTGATCCTGGATCTCGTTGTCCTTCTGCACCATTGCGATCTGTTGTTCAGCTACTATCTCTTGCAACTCCTCGACGATATCTTGGAGTTCCACATTGCGATCGTATACTTCATCGTACATACGGGCAGCTATCGACTTAAGTGGAAGCTTTTCCTCCTCGTCCTCCTCGTCCTCATTCGACTATGGCATCTCAACGGGGCCCTCCTCATTCGTCTCTATCTTATCATCCTCATCTGGTAAACCCTCCTGCTCAACCACTGTGACTAACAAAGTTGATTCCCATGGTAGTAGTTTTTCCCATATCACCTGAATATCACGAGGCTCCTCCTCTCTAGGCATCTGGGGTCCTTCTTCCCTAGCCTGACTGGATTCTTCTACATTAGCCATCCTGTCAACCAAATTTTAAGTTTTAATTACTAATCATTACTACTCGACACTCACGAGCACATAGGTTGTAATCACATAAGAACATAAGTGTTTTATTACTTTTTCCTTAAAACTCGATAAGAGTTTATCACCACTATCTTTTCAAAAGTTACTTCCTAAGGCTTTTCCCCACCTAAGGTTCATAACCTAAAGCTTTGATACCAACTTGTGACACCCCCAAATCTAGGTACTTCATTCCCACAAGACTTAGTGTTCACTTTCCATTCATTTATATCTATCTACCCAAATATAATAAAATTAAATCAGAAATCCTCCATTTAAAAGGGTTACATCATTAATCAAAAAGTCTTCCCAGGTTATCTAACCTTAAACATCAATCAAGTGCGGAAATAAAATAATTACATCACATCATTAACTATAAAGCCCAACATCATGACAATAAATGAAATTACAAGTCTTCATCACTTGCACATTTTTCTCTTTCATTTGTTAGTTGTAGGTTCATCTACCTTCTCAACTTTAGCTGCAATAATTATATTTATGCAAGAGTGAGCAAAACAATTGCTCACTAGATATAACAATGAATCAACAAAAGAAAAATTACTGCCAATGTATAGGCTCATCAAAACTGAATAGTACTCTATCAATGATAACCAAAAACTGAAATCAAAATATTAATTATATCTGAGGGTCATAAGACCACGAACTATGTTCATGTTTACAAGTAATCTTTCAACATTAACCTTAACAATTATACTGTAGGGACTTCACGTACTTAGAGGGATCAGCCATTCGTACAATGTATTATACACAAACATCTAAACGCATTGTGTATCCCCTATAATAGGGTTGTTCTTCTCAGTTTTAGAGTATAAATCCGCACCAAAGAAAGTTTGGTTTGGATAAGCTTCAAGGGTAATTTATAGTTTATCGACCATCAACTAAAGGATTAGTTGAATCAACAAAGTTTGATAACACTACAGTTGATCACTAACAACATAATATGGAACAATGAATAATCGTAAGCGAACTAACTATATATTGAACTCATGCTTAGAAACAACTACAAAGCATAAGTATTGAATAACAATAAACCTTGCTTTAATAATATTAAGCTAGGGCTATGAATTATTGAATATATATTAAGTAATAGCAAGCTGAAAGTAAAACTTGCTCATTATGAGAATAACTTGTGTCAAGTAATTGAAATAAGACAATTCGACATTAGGAATTGGAATTCAAGAAATTGCATTCACAATACAAGAATGACATTAAAGAAACTTGTCTAACAATAAACCAGTTAGAATACATCAATAACTATTGGAATTCAAAATTTGTTTGAATAAAGTTAAAGTTATAGCTTGCTCAAATAATGATTAGGAATACAAGAATTTGCTTAATTAAAGTTTAGAGTAAGAAACTTGCTCAATTTAAAAAGATAAGATTTAGAAACTTGCCTCGCACGTAAGCTATAAATTACAACTCATGTTCACCTACACATTTTAGTGGAATCACAATATCTATTAGATATGTTAACATCCACCTCCAAAATAACACCCACTTCTAGCTAAACTTGTTAATTTAGTACAAGTCTTATGCTACCATATATATTTCAGAAATTCCAAGTGTTAACTTCACAACACTTATTTACTAATCCTCATGTTCAATAAATCACAACATGTCATTTTCATAGATTACTAACTTCTTATAACTTTAGAATTACAAACCACATGACACTATATATGCTGTTTAAACCTCCACATTACATGTTTGACACATTAACACATCATTGAACTAAATTACAATGGTATTCAAGATTTGTAGCAGTAGCAAAAACCACTGTCTCAAGACAAGGTATGGCGCAATGCACCACCATCACAAAGCTTCGGACCCCAGGTGCAACTCACGCCATTTCGGCCTTGGTACCAGTATGATTCTTGTTGGTGCATAAACAAACCGAAAGCAACAATAGAGCCATTTTTAGCCCAACTAACACGAATTTCATCCATAAAACAGTTAAATTAACAAATATAATTGGTATAGAACCATCACAAACATGTTTGCTAACATATTCAACCACTTAGAACAATTTAACAACCACTTTAAGTAATTTAATTCCTTAAATTTCATGTTTTTACACAAAACACAATTTTTTTTTTGACATTATTCATAGAAATCATCACTGTGATCACAATTCTTCTTCAAATTACTTCGTTCAAACTACGTTCTCTTCGTTTCTTAATGGACTAGAATAAGAAAAACTCAATTTATAGATTAACACACAATTTGACCACCAAAATTGGTACTTTCACAAGCCATATGAAAAATATATATATACTGTAATTACTTTTACTAATTTTTAAACGAAATTAGCATACAATTCCTTGTTTACATACAAACTCAAACATAACCAACACGTATAATCACCACAATTCAGTTGTATAGCAACAATTCAACAAATTGAATTCACAGAACATATAAATTATGCCGTAAAATTCATATATATATATATATATATATATATATATAATTCTAAGGTTAAAGAAAATACCTTCAATTGGTCGAACAATCCTTGTTAAACAAAGTAATTTGTTGCGAAATTCTTAGATTTTCTCTCAATCTCACTCTCTATCCTCTCTCAAGTTCTTTGCAGCTTTTCTTCTTAGGCCAAATGACAATTCACGTAAAACTAATACACACTTTAGCATAAAGATAAAAACTGATAAACCATAATACGTCTAGTTATTAGAATATCAGTTACAAATATAACGCTTAGGTTATAAAAATATTTTATTTATTATTTAATTTAATTTAATTTATTTATTTATATTATCTAAAAATTCAAAAAAAAATCAAAATCCAAAAGTTACAAGGCTTTGTTTGGCAAAAACTCTTTAAAAATTAAAGACTTAATATTTTAAGCCTTGTTTGGTTAAATCAATTTAAAACTACTTTAGTTTTATTTTAATAAACAATTTTGTTTATAATTTATATTTACATATTATTTATTTGGGTTTTCATATCCAACATTAATCAAATAAATTAATTACACATAATATAATTTAAATAAATATTTCACTCAAACAAATTTAACAAAATTATAATTTCATTATAATTTTATTTAATAATTTAACATACCACTTTAAATTATTAAATTAAAACAACAATATAAATTCTCATGTTATATTATAACTCTCTAAATTATAAATTAGTTTAATTTAGAATATTATCTAATAAATTAAAGTCATCAATAATTACTAATAATAACCACATCAATAAAATATTTATTTCATTTAATAAATATTTTTAATTATAATTAATAAAATCTTGGACTGTTACATCATTCCCTCCTTACAAGGATTCTGTCCCTAGAATCACAACTCAAACAATAAAATCGTCAAAGATGATCTGAAAACCAGGCTGTTCGCTTGAAGAGTGTGTTTCCCTGATGGGGCAAATGGGTATGAAGAAAGGCTGTGTGTAGTAAGGATTAGAAAACCTGAAATGATTGGTGATCCAAAACCAGGATGTTTGCTTGATGGTAACTTCAGACATAATACCATTTCACGGTGTCCGAGTTGATGAGCTGTGAAAATTCATCGTTGTCCATTTCCTGTAATCTGAGAGCACCCCCTGTCAATACCTCCTTGACAATAAACGGGCCTTCCTAGTTTAGAACAAATTTTTCCTTTGACTGATCTTGGTTATCAATGATCTTCTTCAAAACCAAGTCATATTGTTTAAACTGTCGTAGCTGGACTTTTCTGTTGTAGGATCTGGCGATCCTTTGTTGGTATAACTGACCATGTAAGGTAGCATCACTTCGCCTTTCGTCTATTAAAGACAATTGGTGATACATGTTATGTAATCATTGGTCTTCATCCAGCTGAGCGTCTATCAACACTCTGAAGGATTTCATTTCCACCTCTATGGGGAGCACTGCTTCCATCCTATAGGTCAATGAGTAGGGGGTTGCCCCGGTGGAAGTATGCATTGAAGTTATGTAGGCTAATAGAGTCAAAGGCAAGAGGTCAGGCCATCCTTTGTGATTGGCGGAGACTATAGAGGCTCAGGATCTGTAGGTGAAGATAATCGCCGTATGCTTGAAGATGAAGGAATCTGTTTGTGCTTGTGAGGATTCCTGTGACTGGAGCTAGCAGAATAGCCTAATCCAGTTTTCCCTTTTGTAACTAGGAACTTGAATTGGGCACTTAATGCATTGATGATCTTTGCTTAACCCTTGCCCGGGTTGATAACCCAATGATATTGTAGACCCTCAAAATTTTGTTTTCCTGTTACTAACTATGCAGGAGCACAAAAACATTTTTTTCACACTTCAGAGATATCCCTGGACGACCACAAAGCCAGTTCTAACCTCGAAAATAACCTCGGAAGATCAAGTGCAAATCCCGGAGTCAACTCCGAGAGGTCAAGCCAACCTCAAAGATAACCGTGAGGACATTCAGAGTCGACAGTTGGCCAATCTTAGAGATAATCCTGAGAAAAGACTGCTACAACTGCGCTAAAACCGAAGATAACCCCAGGAGGGGAAAAATGGTCATTTTGCCAACTCAACTTCAACTCAAATCACATTAACTCATTTCAACTCAAACTTCTTCAAAAGAAGTCCCACAAGAACCATATCCTAACTTCTGAGCGCAAACTACGTAAAACGGCTCAACGGACTGCCTGACGGAAACTCGGAAATGCCATTTCGGTCATAAACCCATCTTCCTGGAATTAAAAAAGGGTAAATCCTATGTCATTACATAGCTCTCGGAAAGAGCTTTCTGGAATGGTATGGCATGCTTTCATCGAACTCCCGAATTGAAAGTTATGAAGGTTCGAGCGAACAGCGCATCGTCTGAGTGCACATACTTCGAGACAGCGTGACCCACGTTGCCCGGGGCACCTCGGGCAGCCGCAGGTACACCTGTTGCTGCCACAGGTACACTTACGGCTCCCCCCCCTATAAATAGAGGGCTTGGGGTGGCCATATTTGCAAGGGAAAAGGCGAGGAAGCCCTGTCCAATTTTCTCTGTACACACTACAAACTGAGTGTTTTCTCATTTTAAACACTTGTTAGCTCATATATTGTCATATTTTTACCGGAGGGAGCCGAGTGTTCATCCACTTAAAGCTATAGAAGTCTTCTTTGGCAATCCACTATAAGCCTTCTTACACACTTTAAAGCCTTTCTCTTCATCTTTGCACACACTCTTCTTCACATTGAGAGTCGTGTTGTGTGTGTAGACCCGAACTTCAGTCCATGGTTTTTATTTCTGTTTGTATATATATATATATATATATATATATATATATATATATGGACTAACATTATCGAGTTATGCCTCGATTGAGCTTGGATTAACGTCCAGAGCGTTTATTTGCTTATATATATATATATATATATATATATATACATTTCTGTCAGACCTTGAGTTTACTTCGTGGCCTTTTATTACTTTATTTACATTCCGTCCCGTCTGCAGTTTACTTCATGTTGGTTGATCATTTTTACTGCTTTATTTATGTTTAGTCCCGCCTGGAGTTTACTTCGTGGCAGTTGATCGTATTTATTGCTTTATTTACATTTCTGATACCCCATGTAGGTGCTTCGTGGTGGTTGATCATGTCTCTCTCTATATATTTACCGCTTTTATATATTTACATTTCCAATGTCCTATGGAGCTGCTTTGTGGTGGTTGATCATGTCTTTATATATATATTAAACGCTTTTATATATTTACATTTCTACGATCCCCCATAGAGGTGCTTCGTGGTGGTTGATCATGTCTATATATATATATATATATATATATATATATATATATATATATATATATATATATATATATATATATATACTACTTACGCTTTCATATAAATTGCATGCATCATGTGACCCTAAGAATCATGTGATAACAGATTCAGTCTACTGAATCTAGATTCAGTTTCTGTGATGGACATTTCCAGCTGTAAGCAGCTTGTAAGTGTTTGAAATTCCTTAGATGGCTTTCATGCCTATGAGGATTTTGGCACTGCTATATATTATTTTTTCGAAGATGCTTCGCATCTCAAAAATAAAATCAACCAAGCCGAACATTTAATAAAATGGAAGTATCAAAGGCCTCAATTACTATTGAGCACGGGGTTTGAAAAACCTCTTTTACAAAACATCATTGCCATATCTTATTTAAAACTGAATTTTTATACAAATTCAAACCCTTTATATATAGGTGCGAACGAGGCTTCGCACTACTTCCAAATAACAGCACATTAACCCCCACACACACACACTCACACATACATTCATATAATAGTTTCTTGAAAAGTGGCGGTCACCGTGGTAACATGGATGTCGGGGGGTGCCTAACACCTTCCCTCCGCATAATCAAGCCCCCAAACCTAAATGAATCTCGGTTTCATAGACTCGTTTAGCAGTGTTACATCACTGGGTTAATGTGCAAACCTTTTCTCAGTTGTGTTGGTGCAACCAGTTAAAAACACCAACTGGCGACTCTTACAGTCAAATCGTCGACATATACATGTCAGACCTTTTTCACTTATTTTTTCAAACAAATCTCACCTAACATGAGAACACCAAAGAACAATAACAGAAAAGGGACAAATAAAAATCCCAACGTCGACAGGTGGTGACTCTGCTGGGAACTCTAGTAAGAGGGCTTAAGCTGCTTCTACAATCTTTTCAAAACTGTTATTTGCTTTTGTATAGATGTTGCATTTACATTTTTTATGAATGTGTACGAATGCATTTTACTTACTGCACTGCAATATATTTATCTGTGATGTTAGTGCTTCGCACATGTCATCATTCCCATAACGGTGAGACACGTTGTATATGAATGTATGTTGTGTGGTTCCTCCACTAGGAGGCTATCCTGTCAATGTTTGATTACTGGACTCATACGGAGACTAATTCCAACGAGGCTCAGGAAAGGCACCACTTAGATTCACTCCAGTTGAAAGACCGGATTAACTTCCCGTCAAGTAAATTGCAATGATCTGGGAACCTTCATGCTAAAAATCCGCTAGAGTAACCTAAGATAGGTCAGCCTCTGATAAACCAAACGCGGAGGAAAGTCTCTTCATGCTTTCCATTTTCAATTACTTGTAAAGATAATTACTTGTAATTTCATTCCATCTCAATGTAATGGAAAATATGAAGGAATATGTGTACATGCATATTAAAACCTGACATGCTATCATCCGTTTTGCAGGAAAATATTCCTAAAACGGATACATCACGTAGCATATAACATTTATACATTCCTTAAGACTAAACAACGTAAGTCTTTTTATAGAGAAGCAATTGGTCCCGTTTCCCGTTCAAAGTCTAGAAAGGCATTAAGCCCATAGCCAAACATGGCTAAAAATGCTTAGCCTGATCCTACTTCTGTCTCTCACGAGGAGTTCAAAAGATTAAGCTATCAAATTACAGAGTTGGTTGTTATGCTCAAAGAACTACACCAATCTACTCAGGGTCAACAAATACCCATCCGCATAGAATCCTCTGCACATAGAGGAACCCAAGGCTAAACAATGCCTACTCAATTAGAGTCATTCATACCAGGGGAAGTCAGTGTATTGGAAAAAAGATGGAAACCCATATACCTGAACCTCTTTCCAATAAAGGAACCAATAAAACCCCTAAAATCATAAAACTCAGGGATGATCAAGGAATTGGGGATATAAGAAAGAAAGTCCAATAAATGGAGGAAACCATCCGGTTAATCAAAGGGGCTGTAAACTATGGTAGTGTCACCTATTCAGATCTCTGCATATTCCTAGGGGCTCGATATCCTGATAAATTTAAAATCCCAGAGTTTGAAAAGTACAATGGGGTAAGCGATCCCTATACACACCTAAAAGTATATATTGGCGAGTTGGGGTCTTATGTTGAAGAAGAAAGCCTTAGAATGCAACTTTTCCAAAAGAGTCTCACTAGAGAGGCTAAAGCCTGGTATGCCCGACTTGACAATGCCAAAATCCACAACTGGGAAGAATTAGCCCACGCCTTTTTAAATTAGTACAGTTTTCAGTCACAAATGGCACCAGATCGATACCAAGTGACTAAAGTCAAAAAGTAGAGTACTGAATCTTTCCGAGAATATGCCCAAAGGTGGAGACATCTAGCAGCGCAAGTCATTCCATCAATGACAAAAACTGAGATTGTAATGACGTTTATTGATATCCAAGAGGCTCTTTACTATGAGAGGATCCTAGCAAGCATAGGAAAGCCATTATCAAAAATGATCAAACACAGCGAAATGGTAGAGATGGGTCTAAACGTAGGCAAGATTAGAGACTTCACTGCCTTAGAAACAGTCGCCAAACATATATAGACTGACAAGTATGCGAGCGATCCCAAGGGGGTACCCAATAAAGGCACTGGAGATGTATCCCTTGTTGGACAAGGGCAAGCTAGTAGACCAACCTACAGTCCCCCCATTTGGAAAAAGCGAGACATTCTGCCATTTCAACAACAGGCTGTATTTAACCAATTCCAGGACAGGAAAAGAATATTTGAGAGAACGAAAAATTGGGTGTTCACTCCACTAGGCGATTCTCTTGAAAATGTATTGGCAATATTGATGGATCATAAGAAAATTACCGAGCTGCCTCTATCTTTGGAACCAGGGAGCAAAATATACAATCCAAGCCAGAGATGTACTTACCACTCAGGGTCTCCAGGACACGATACACAAGATTATTGGTCCTTAAAGCATAAAATTCAGAATCTGATCGAAAGTGGTAGTATTGTGGTCCAACAACTTGACTAACAAAATGTCAACACCAACCTTTCGATGTAGCATGATACAGAGGAAGTAAACATGATCAGGTTAGGAAGCGTTGAAATATATCCAAATCGTAAGTACATACGAAGGATAGAGGAATGCCCCCAAAGGCACAAATCAAAGGTCCTAAAGTGGGAAAACTCGGAGGAGGGTATGATAGTAATGCAAAAATTAAAGATGATCCAGGATCAAGTAAATCTGCTTGTTAAGCTAATAGTGCAACAACATCAGGATACAAGGCAGTTTTTCACTCAACTATCAGAAAGCTAAGAGAAAAATTGGTCAACCATAATGCAAACCCATATCTCTCCATGATGAGGCAGCTAAATGAAGAAGATCAGAGCAGGCAAAAAAGAGAAGAAAAGGGGATTGATAAAATTGCTAGAAGATCTCATCAGCGAAGAAATCGATCAGGGGAATGTGAATTCTCAAAGAAGAAAGATCAAACAACCTCCACAAGAGCCCGAAATTTCACCCCGTTTAGCTAATCAAATGAAGAAATGCTATACTTTCTAATAAGTGAAGGATGGATTACTGAGTTGCTGCCTCCTATAAATCTCAAGATAAAGAGTTATGATTCCACCAAGATGTGTTTCTACCATTCTAACTCACTTGGACATACGACTGAGGAATGTTGGTCTTTGCGACATAAAATCCAAGATCTCATTGAAAATAAAGAGTTGAAGATAGAATTCCTCATGACCAGAAAAGGCGAAAAGAAAATAAAAAGATTAATATGTCCACTCGAGACAAGTAGTTCAGAGGAGGTAAAGGCCATGAGCACCAATCTTGGCAGAACATAGGAATCCACAAATGATATTTCTCCGCCAACATCAAACATCTTCTGGTCCAAAGATAGCAACCACGTTCCTGATTTTATCACCTTGGATGATGAGGAGGAAATACTAATCTTGTCCAAGGAAGGTAAAGACAAAAAGGAAAATTCCTTGAAAGAAATGCAACCACAGTTCGAGGGAGATTTCATGGTCGAATCCTCTCAAGCCTAGGAAAAATGCGAAGGAACAGATCAAAGAAAAGATGGTGAGATTGTCGGGGAAGACAACCCATTGAAGAATCTAGAGTCATCCCTTTTTATGATGGGTCCAATTCAAGCATCCATGAGGAATGTACTGCATTAGGGGGCGATCAAGTTATGGCCATAAGCGAAGATATTCAGAATCAAGAGGTAACCTGTATCGCGAGCCTTAAAGGAAACATCACCACTGACAATTGGACTATCAGGCGCCAACTAGACAAGAAGATGTAGATCCAGGGGTTAAAATTATGAGTTCCAAAAGATGTTGGGATGGTATCACTTTCTTCGCAATATACCTTTTATTTTCCATGCATGTAAATATTGAAAAAATAAAAATAAAAATAAAATAAATCAAATCAGTCAGGTTTTAGCTCATCTAGCCTAAACTACGAAAGACCTGATCTTCCCACATCAATGGGAGTACATAGGCAACCATTTATGGTTCGGTAAAATCAAATAAAAATCCAAAAAACATAAACAAACACTTCAATGTCATTCTATCAACTCTGAAACAAGTCCCATAAAGGAAGAAACAATGATACACCAAGACAACCAGCAGCGAAGACCTTCAAAGAGCTGACACCCTCAATCACTAGTGTTCATCAAATTAGAAGAAAATCATTAAGGTTGATTGCGCAAACAAGTCAGGAATAATGATTGAGGGCATTAAACACTACAAAAAAAATGGGCCTTCAGCAACAACCCATTTTTGTTGCTAAAGGGGCCAAATTTTGTTGCAAAAGGGTTTTGGCAACGACTTTACTGTCGTTGCATCTTTCATTGCACAATGAGCGTTTCTAATTGTTCCGCAACAAACATTTTTTTTTTTTACCAAAAGTACTACATTTTGCAACAAAATTAGGCTTTCGTACAGAGACATCGATCCTTTAGCAACAAAATGTATTGTTGTAGAATAATTAAAATTTTGTTGCTAAAAACTCCATTTCGTTGCAAAAGCCTGCTAATTGGCAACGAAATGAACTCCTTTTTTTTGCAACGACCATGCATTTTCGTTGCAATTGACACCATTTTGCAACGACGTTTTTCATTGCAGTAAATTATGAAAATTGTTGCCTAAGATTGCTTTCGTTGTGGAATGTTAACTTTTTAGCAACAATTTTCGTTGCTGATTATATTATTTGGCAACGACATTATCTTTGAATCGAATGACGAAAATGTTTGTTCTTGGTTATTTTTCAATAACAACGAAAGTCGCCGATTAACAACGATATTATATGTTGTCGCTTTTTTATTTATATCTTGTAACGAAAGTTGATATAATTTGCAACGATAAAAAATGTTGCCTTTTATGTTAGTATTAGCAACAATATCCTCACCGTTGTTATTAGGTTACTTTTTCGTTGCCAAATATTATATTTTTAATGTCATTAGCAACGAAAATTTGTTGCTAAATGTATAAAAAAATGTTGCTATATTAAAACTTGTTTAATATTTTGGTAACGGATTATATTATTGCCAAATCAAAATTTAACATTTTTTTGTGTACTTGTCTGGCTCAATGTCCCCATAGCAAATAATGGAAAAAATACAAAAAACTAAAATATTATTAACTTAATAAAATCATCCACTACATAATCATTCATTATCTTTACAATTAACCATCTAAAGCTACCACAGTTCTTCAATCAAAGTATATATCTACATATATAAAGAGAGTACACTTCATAATTTCGTCCCTTGTCTTCCGTAAACGTAGCACGAAATTTTGATACCCAGTATTGTAAGGCAGGTCGTAGAAGCAGTCTTCCTGCACATATTTAAAAATAATAACAAAATCAGGAAAATCACCAGAGGCACTTAGTGCCAAAATCAATACACAAAGACAATAAAGTTGCTACATGGTACTAATGTACATTGTATTGCTCATAAGCAGAAAAAGACAATAGAGTTGTTACGTGGTACTAATGTACACTGTAAATTATTATACTTGTGTATATAAGCCAATGTAATTGAGAAGAATGAATCAAGAAATCATTATCCCAAAATCAGGTTCTTATTTTCTACAGATTACATGGAACATCTTTATTACAAGGTCATCTGACTCTATACTCCATCCTCAAAAGCATGTCCAGAAATACACCAAAATTTTGTCTTAAAAAAGAAGTCTAAAGTACACAAACTAAATGTGAAATATGACATCCATAATAATTTAACCCAAAGTGCACATATCCCCGTAAAAACATTCCACTCTCAAGTTAATTACGCTATTTGTGTGGGTCCAAATATTATTGGAATAGTTTTTATTCTCTCTCCTATAATTTTCCAACCTTAAATTTGTCAGCCCATTGTACTCTTAGACATCCTTTTGAGGACACAGGTAGTAACCAACAGATCTAACAACACACTGAGGCCCATATCTGGCACATTTAGTGCAAATTCATGGCTAACTATTGCATCGTAAAAATTGTGTATTGTGAATGTTGCACATTGTCAAAGTCATTCATAGTGGTCTTTGAATTTTGATACAGAGCACAAAGCATTGATCCTTGTGTAAAATCAATTCAAAATGACCTTAAGAAGGAATTGCAAAAAGACATGGGAGTAAAGACTGGTAACTGACCACCACTGACAAAACACTCATTTTCTATTTTTTTCATATTGTCGTATACAATTAAATTTGAAGTTGTAATAAACACATCCTATATCACTCGTACAACTTTCTTTCAAAGATGTTATTCTTGATACAAATGTTTCTTTAAAGGCAATTAAGAGAAAAATAAAAACCAAGTAGAAAACCAAGAGTATATAGTAAGTAAATCAAAGAGATAGTCAGCCCCGTCTATAGATGCTCCAAGAAGTAATAAGTTGACTCTAAAGTCAAGCCAAAAGTTAAACCAACAAAAGTGAAAAGGACTTGCATATCTTGCAATTGTAGCTTTTTACATCATTATGGAAAAGTGCATAAACCAATAAAATAATTACCTTAGAACCAAATAAAAAAATTAAGTTTGAAGAAAAGTCATATTATATATATATATATAGAGAGAGAGAGAGAGAGAGAGAGAGAGTCATAGTGATCTAAAGAACAACTTAATTACCCAAATCATAGTATAGACTAAAATCCAAGGGGAGGGAAGATGGCCCCAAGTATCAGATGGCACACAAAAGTCATATACATGTCAACGTAGTTACAATGGATCAACTATAAAAGAGTTTCACATTCAACAAAGCTGAACAATTATACATCTGCAAGAATTTTAGTGCCCCAAGCCATCTTACACTAATATTATATCAGTTTGAGGATTGAAATCCAAACTCGATTGAGAATAAGAACTCACCAGAAATACCAATTACATCCATGTATGGGAAATCACTTTGAAGGAACTCCAACACATTCTGAACACCCTTGGACACAATGCTTATTCCCATAGCTTCACCCGTACTGCAGTTAAATCTGATGTATAGATTTTTCCCTGCCATTGAGCATTGAATACTTTGCAGCCTACCAAATCTGCTAGATCTACAAGTAGAATAAGTTGTTAGATAATACAAGATTCATGTGGAAAATGCCACATCAATATAGTTAATAATAAATTAGATCCTATTCTCCAAAACACGAACAATAAATTATTTCACATGAGTAACATCATTAAAATAAAATATGAAGGGAGAAGGAGCGTATCAATTCTTGTATCTGTTCTCAGGGTATTATTTACCTCGGTGTATTTAGACGTTAGTACTGCAAGAAGTGTTGTGCAACATGATTGCCATTCATGTCCTTTATCATAGTAACTATTTCAGGCTTTAGTGCGGAAACAGTAATGGAGAACTGCTCTGGGGTCTTCAGGGTTTCAATAACCTTCTGGACAACTCTAGTCCTGCTTTAAGATATGCTAGTAAGTGGATGTTTTAAATTACTAAATTCTTGATAACAAATGGAAAAGAACAAAGAGATCTTGAGAAAGAGAGAAAGTAAACTTGTGCATATCGCATGAAATTCTAACAAGATCTCCAGCTTTTTTGGAAATGGAATGAAGTATCTGCATCTGCTGATCCTCGTTACATACTTCAAGAAGCTTTTGGACAAGGTAATTCCCAAAGGGATCTGTCATAAGCTCGACGATGTGCACAGTTATTTCATGGAAAATCTTTTTAACGTCTTCCTGAGTGCCGTATTGATGTTGAACTTTGAATTTTCCTTTGTAAGAAGCAGCACAATCACAAAATGCAGTGGTAGGTCAGAAACTATTACAGGGGAGAAAACATTACACCAAATGCATTGTTAATACCATTCTAGGAAAAAAGATTGAATTACCGTATTTGATATAATAGTCTCAAACACAAGGAAGAGAAGTATATTCATATTACTAGTATCCACCAACTTATGCCAGGTTTTATCAAAAACAAAAAAAAATGTCAGGTATGAGGTATCATAAAAGCCTGATTAGAATGTTGATAATGACCGTAGTTGGGAGTTGAAAGTAATTGCTGAGGTTGTATAGTTGTTATGCAATATAGTTGTTATTTTAGTTGATTAGATGCAATTGAAAAGCTGTTTTAGCTGGCCATTGATCAAGCTGTTTAAATGTTGCAATGGATGAACTCATCATCTGTAATTGCTAAAAATATAGCTGAAGCAATGTCTTCTGAATATAACCAGAAAACTTCAAGGTCAAGAAAAAAAGGATAACCAATCAAAAATACATTAATCATTGCTATCAAAGGATCTATTAACTTACCCTCTCCATAGTTATGTATCGGTCTTCCAGAACTGATTGATTCAGGTGCTTAATGCAACGGTTGGCATCCTCAACATTGTCCATTGTTATAAAAGCAAAACCACGAGAGATGCGTGAATGATGCTCCATAACCAGAAAACATGAAGCCACCTGAAGATAAAAAGGATAATTAATTTGAATATTACTAATGTAAACATGATCAGCAAATCCAAGAGAGAGTTATAGAACGATCACAAAAGTTTCTAAGATAAGAGGAAAAAAATAAACACCACTGTATAAGGCATTTCACCCAGAACATAAATTAAGAAAATTTGTTTATCTTTTGCAGGAAGTCGTATTCTAGGAAGATGAATTATGCAACAATTTTTGCATACAAGATATTGATGTTTTATAGGAAATCATCCGTATATGAGCAAGACAATAACACGGTGCACCATAATTCTACCATAACACATCCCACATTAAGGTATCAAGTAGATCAACAAACCTTTCCCTCCTTATTGAAATGATCTTCAAGATCTCTCTTTGTGACCCTTGTAGATAATCCAGTCACATAAAGTGTATTTCCAGGGTTTATAATCTCACCTAGCCTGCCAAATTAATTAAAGCTTGAGACAAGAATAATAAAAATACTAGAATACCAAGGAAGTCATGAAAGAAAAATGAAATCACAAGAAACCTTCCACAACCTCTAGATGTTGATCTGGATCTGGATCTGGACCTGTCCCTTGGTCTAGACAATGATCAGGACCTAGAGCAAGACCTAGACCTGGACCTTGACATGGATTGTGCTCCGTAAGGAGGAAGAGACCTTGAATACTTGATATATGCAGATATAAACATCAAAAAATAAAGTCAAAAAGAATGAAAAATTCAAAGTTCAACATCAATATGGACTATATAAAGTATTTCATAGAAAATCTTTTCAACGTTTTCCTTTGTAAGAAGCGGCACCAATGTTGGTCCTTTGCCATAAGATAAATAGTAAGAGATAAACAGCCAAACCAGAAAACCACCAGTACTATTTTGTAGCATACATCATCCACTTCAAGTTCTAACTTTAAACCCATAATAATACTATATTTTAAAACAAAATGTAATTAGAGGCCTATAAATGACAAACAATAACTAGTGGAACCTGTATAGGCAATAAATTAATAGCCAAAGGCACTAATTGACATTCTACATCAGAATGGCAGTACCATCAGTGTAGGCATGCCACTAGGTTGATAAGCCAAAGCAAGAAGATAGTAGTATCCAACTGCAATCTATACCACCGGTATATTCTCTAGTGCCCCCAACAAAGGATGGGGCTCCAGATCATTTGGCTCTGTGTGGTGACCAAGTTTGCTTTCGTTCCCCCAAGAAAATGTATAAACCCTTCCTTATCTTGACAATACAGCAGTGAAGAAATTTCCAATTGTAGGTTGCACCACAAATATATGTTTCAGAGATTCAACCAGCTGTGGGTTACTTACTAGTTTACTTCCTTGAACCCCATACTCAGCTTCCCCAAATGCATTTCTTCCAAAGGCATAGACCTGACCGGCGTCGCTTATCAAGATTGTACTTCCAGCCCCAGCAATAGCTTGAATTATACGAATGCCTTGAAGAGATCTGCAACATAATGACCTCTATTAGATTTTCTCTCAACTCAACCTTCTCCCATTTAATTTCTTTCCAGCAACTATTTATTAGAACTTATTAAAGTATCAACCTGATTTGGCGAGGCCTCCAATCTTCTTCAATGTTTCCATGTCCAAGTTGTCCTGAGTTATTGGAGCCGAATGAGTAAACAACTCCTTTTGAAGTCACAGCAATACTACGACCAGGCCCTGTTATTGCTTGTGACTTCTCTCTCCTGGAACTTGCTTCTCTAGCCAAGAAGAACCGTAGGACCAGTTTCCAAGACCCTCCACATTTTTGTTTCAATTCTAGACGTGTATCTCCCATCATTGGTTTAAATATTTCTCTATTATGGCACATGTCTAGAGCTGCAAGCTCTACTCAAGACAGCTCATGATCAGGGGAAAATCCTACAGGCTGCCTAAAGAAGGAACTTGTTTCCTGTAACACAACATACAACCCAATAGGCAGAATTATCAATTATAATGTCAATAAAATAACCATGTACTTGACTAAAAAAGAAATAGGACACTTGCCTCTAGCTTGGCAAGATCTTGGGGATCCAAATTACAGCTAGTAAGGACATGAAGAACAATGGAGGGATTCACAGAGAGTGGGAACTCTCCAGGGGTTGCATCCCCAAAGCAATGACATAGTTGTCGTTGAAATAGAGGTGGAGAAGAAGTGACAAGTATAATAATTGGTTGGTCAGGAATGTTATGGTACTGTATATATAGTTTCGATTTCACTTGTAGTGGCGTCCATGGGTACTGCCTAAAGTATGCAGTGGCCAAGTCAGGCAGAAGAGAATATCTAACTGCTGGGATCATAAAACGTGAAAATATTACAACTATTTTACATTATTCTATGACTCACCAATGGAAGTTATACAAGAACTCCTTTCTTCTTAAACTAAAATTCTACTGTCAAAGTATGTACCTTGAATTATTTACAGATATGATATTTTCAAGTATCAGACCTACAAATGTAACAAATTACCATTATAACACAGTGAGATGGTAAAATTGAATGAATGTGAGCCTAATTATATCACTAAGCAAGGAATAATGACAAGCAACCAAACCAAATGCATTAAATTGATAGAATTCAAATCACCCAACAAATAATTTTAGAAACCTTTTGTTCCTGGAGAACTTTGCAATTCAATCATACCAAAATCAAAAGGAGTTAACATTAAGGATCGAAAATTTACTAGCAACTATGATAAAAAAAAGAAAAAAAAGGTAAGAAATACAAATAGAACCAAAGAAAAAACTGTGTCATGAACAATACTAATCCCTCAAGGAAGAGGATTTCCACACACAGAAACCCACAAAGAAGAGAATTTTCATGCCAGAAGATACTTTCTATTTCCGGTTACAAACACTACATTGCAAGAATTTCGGATTGATCAAGCTAATCAAACAAAACTAAAAATAGATACAAACCTAGAACACAAATCAGAGTGCTTGACAAATATTCACACAAAATTTTCATTAAACTATCAAGGCCCAATACCTGAACAAAGACAGTACCATTGGTGTAGGCATGGGGATTGATTGCACGCTTAGTTTGCTGACCACAGACGTTGCAAGTGAAGGCAACACACATACGACGTCGTGGCGACTTGGTGAAGAGGGACTAGGGGAAGGTGGAGATTTTCTCCGTGCTGGATTCCTACTTTGAACTGGCAGGAACTGAAGGGCCCTCCATGCCCAAATCGGTAGTCCAACCTTTAACGTTAGCTGCACTCAAAACCAATCCTATCGCCACATCCTAAAATACCCCAAAAATATCCAGATCTAAACCCTAATTCCCAATATCAAACTCAAATCCTAAATATCAGTTATGCAATCATTAATCTCAGAAAAATATTGTAAATTACCTTGGAAAGAGTACGATTGCTGAGGATTAGGATGAGACTTGAATCATTAGAGTCCGATCAAAGCTTTGATTCGTTGACGTTATCTGGGGAAAAAAGGGTGGGTTTGTTAGAAAATAATCAACAGAAATTGGGAAAAATTGGAAGGAAATTGATAGAGCTTACTAAGATGGAGAATCGAAGAATCCTTCTGCCAATTGAAGTTAAAGTTTCTATTAGAGAACAAAAAACCCAAGAGGGAGATTTTTTTATAACTCTTTCTAAATTTTTTTTATAAACCAAATTTATAAAACAGAATTAAGAAGTAACATCACTTTAACTGATGTTGGAATATCTCTTTTTTTAATTTCTTTAATCTCTTGTACTTGTTTATAAATATCAATATTTTTTTATATTTATTCTCTATCATCTACGTTGGAAATGAAGGAGTATATAAGACTTCAGCTATAAAAAATAAAAATAAAAATTCTAACGCCAATTAAAGTGATATTGCATCTTACTCTTCTTTTTTACAAATTTATTTTTTTAAAAAATTAAATAAAATTTGGATAAAATTGATATTACATTAATATGGGTCCAGCTAACTTATTAGGAATGACTTATAAGTCATTTTTAAATAAATTTATTCTGTTTTAGTTCATAAAACATAATAAATTTTTCTTCATCTTTTATGTTTTCTCATAGAACTGATAGTATTATAATTTAATTTTGTAATATATTTGGAAAAAAGGTAAAAGGAGAACTAGGATAGCTAGGGGTATACCATTACTATTCTTCTTTTTATGTTTTATTTTTTGACATAAAAATATGTTCATGATTTAAGTTACTCCCTCCATCCAAGAATAAAAGTTCTTATTATTTTATGTAATCTCAAGTTAAATATTTACTTATATTAAATAATCTATTTTTTTTTACAATAATTTGTTCATAATATCCTTAGTATTAAATGTCATATTTTTATTATTATTTATATAATATCACTAGTCATGTATAGAAAAATATGCAATTAGTTGAGAAATTAAATATGAATAATTTTATCATTTAACATTTTTTTTAAAATTAAGATAAAATCAATCATCACTTTCATTCTTGGAGTGATGGAGTACTTGTAAAGTATATCTTACTTCTATTTAGAAATAGAAAACATTGGGAAGCATAGATATTACTCATTCACCCCTCATTTGCTCATTTGCTCATGTGTATATAACTCGCTCTACCGCTACTGAAGTTATGGCGGTAGTTTAGTTAAACTAATAAATTAGATTGGCTCAAAGGTAGCTTAAATTCTATTACCATCTATATATATATATATATATATATATATATATACATCTTAAATATCCACATTAAACTAAATATATATTATTATTATTGTTGTTATTTTATTATTATTATTATTATTATTATTATTATTATTATTATTATTATTATTATTATTATTATTATTATTATTATTATTATTATTATTATTATTATTATTATTATTATTATTATTATTATTATTATTATTATTATTATTATTATTATTATTATCATTATTATTACAAATAGTTATGGTATGTAGTGAAGGAGAATAAATGAATATATGGGGGAAATCTCATATTTTGATATAAATATTAATCCTTGCAAAACATTAACAACTTACTCATGTTGCTCCAATGGTCATATGACCAAAATTCCAAATGTGAGGTTGTGAGTTCAAATCTTTAGAGAGGTAATTTTTGGAAAAAATTTAAAATACGTCACGTCAGCAACGGACACGTATCAAATTATAATATTAAATACCACATCATGCACCTTGCGTGTAGGCGCCTACGTATGCCACGTCGTCAGCAGTCAACGCATATGTAGCGCTGGGGTTCAAAGTCTAAATTTTTAATAGAAAGGGGTTCAGCTTTAATAGAAAGGGGTTCAATTTACGTTGACCCGAAAGAAAGGGGTTCAATTTATACTTGACTGAAAGAAAAGGGCTCAATACCCAAATATCAAAAAAAATCAGCGGTCGACTTTGTATTTAACCCCTTATAAGTCAAAAAAAAGTTAAAATTTAAGTTATTGTCAAACACTAAATAATAATAAATGACTTATAAGTTAGTTTGACCAACTTATAAGTTATTGACAAACACCCTCTAATTCAAGATATAAAAAGAAATTAATATTTACTTATAAAAAAATTTTACAAGTCAAGAAAAAAGAGAATTTGAAAGAGGGGAATTTCCATTGTTCTACAAAAAAATATCATTTCTAAAAGAAAAATAATTATTTTAAAAAAAAAATCTACTTTTATTTTTCTTTGATAGTAATATAAAATATATAATATATTCTCAAGTTTATCGTTATCATTTTATTATCATATCACACTCTTAAACTAACCGTTATAATCGTTAGGAATTTATATAAAATTAAAATATAACTTTAATATTTATAAATTAAATAAAATTATTTTCGTGGAATATAAAAGAGAGTATAATATTTTGTAACTCCAAGATTGTTGAATCTAAACAGAATGGTTCCACCATTATAGAATTCTTATAATGTCTGATGTAAGATGAATAGTTCCACCATTATAGAATTCCTTGGTCTCTAAGGTTTCAATTTTTCGATGTTAAGTCATGTTTAAGTTACAATTTATTTGGAATTTTAATTGTGTTTAACTTAACAAGTTTATCCAAACGTAGTAGTAGTAATAGTACTATTATTATTATTATTATTGTTGTTGTTGTTGTTGTTGTTGTTGTTGTTGTTGTTGTTGTTGTTGATGTTATTATTATTATTATTATTATTATTATTATTATTATTATTATTATTATTATTAGTACTACTATTATTATTATTATTCTTTATTATTGTTATTATTATTATTAGTACTATTATTACTATTATTATTATTACAATTATTATTATTATTATTACTACTATTAGTGTTATTATTATTATTATTATTGTTGTTGTTGTTGTTGTTATTATTATTATTATTATTATTATTATTATTATAGGAATAGTAATAGTAATAGTAATAGTAATAGTAATAGTAATAATAATAATAATAATAATAATAATAATAATAATAATAGTAATAATTATTATTATTATTATTAGTAGTAGTAGTACTATTATTATTATTATTATTATTATTATTATTATTATTATTATTATTACTATTGTTATTATTATTATTATTATTAGTACTATTATTATTATTATTATCTTAATTTAAGGAAACATGTTAATAGTCGTTCCAAAAAGTTGAATAAAATATGCAACGAAAATAAAAATTGTTGTCAATGAATGTGGTCTATATTAGGCAACGAAATATAGCAACAAAAAAACTTTCGTTTCCCACGATGAGGAGAAATCAAGTGGTTAGAAATTTTGCAACGAATTTCTAACGAATTTTGTTTCCAAATTTTGCAACTACTTATGAATTTCGTTGTAAAAAGTGAAAGCCTAACACAATCTACAACGAAGGACATGTTTCGTTGCTAAACATACACTTTTAGCAACGACTTATAAAGTCGTTGCCTGAAAAATCTTTGCTAAAGCCCCATTTTTAGCAACAAAAAAACTTTCGTTGCCCACGATGACGGGAAATCAAGTGGCCAAATATTTTGCAACGAATTTCTAACGAAATTTTTTCCCGCCAATGAATTAGCAACGAAATGTTGCAACGACTTATGAATTTCATTGCAAAAAGTGAAAGTCTAACACAATTTGAAACGAAGGACAAACTTTGTTGCTAAACATATACTTTTAGCAACGACTTATAAAGTCATTGCCCCAAAAATCGTTGCTAAAGGCCCATTTTTTTGTAGTGAAAGCCCAAACCCACTACATGTTCACCATTTGGTACAGAGGTAAAAGCCTCTTGTGATCTCTTCATCTTATCAGCCCATCTGTTAAAGCAACTATCCCAGATAACAAGTAAGGCTGGGGAAATTTCAAAATCGGCGATAACTCGATGTTGCGATCCTTATAACCAGACCGAGGCAATCTCAGAAATAGCGACAACTCAACACTGGGGAATTCATCAACAATCCTAAAGAGGAAAAATGCACCAGTCAGCACCATCAGCAAGGTACATCATAATCAGAGCTTCCCTCACATCGTCTCACGAGGGATTCAGTATGATCAGTTGGTCTTTTCCAATCATATTGTTCTCAAAATTAATAATCCGCATGTGAGGTATGACTCTTTCATCTCTTTATGAGCTTTTAGTCTCTATTTACATGCATTAGCGATAATATACATGTTAAGTATTCTTAGAAAGAGGTTTTGTCTTAACTTGTTATGAATGGGATTAATTTTGATAAGCATCCGTGCGGCGAGAATCACAAGAATGTTTAGAGAATTAAGACTATATATTCAACCTTTTGATTAGGCATGACATCCTAGTTCAAAGTGCTTTTTGGAACAAACTTGACCTTATATGCATATCTGCACTTTGCGATTGCCCTAACTCTTAGTTGTTGGGTATGAAGCTATGGCAAAAATAGTGGCAATTAATGAAAAGATAAAAGATAATTTGCCAGCCTAATATCTCGAATTATGGCCTAGGTTACTCGAGTTATTAAGCCTGAGGGGTGTCTTTACACCTGGAGTGTGATGCCCCCAAAATAGGTCCACATAGCCCATTTTGAGTTGCCAGATATCATACTATAAAAATCAAATTCAAACTTCATTTATACAACTGTTGAATTGTCGTACAGAATACGACCACAGTTAAACTGTGAGTTTTAATACAAATGTATGTAACTCTCATGGTGCCTCGACCACAACCTTACAATGGTACTTTACATAAAAGTACAGTCAAAATCTGTTTTAGAAATTAAAATCTTTGGGAAGTGCTCAAGGAAACCTTCGTACATGGGAGGCCATGCGTCTAGGTTATGAAAGATATCATATGTGCACAGAATTATCCTTGGTTGACCCAATAGTCCACAAAGAAAAACAAGAAGATTGCTATCATCTTCTTTCCAATGGTGAGTCTTCTCTTGACATATAATTATCTCCGTTTTCTCCAATTGAGAATTATATTTCAAATAAACTCCAAGATTATATAGGTAGTGCTCGTAGATATACTCAGCAAGTGGATGTGCACAACCCTGTCTTATGATAACACGAGGTTGTATGTCATTAGACATCTTGTATGATAGTGGAAAAACACCCTTCCAAAGTTGGGTTCACCTAACCCTATTCGGTTCACAAAAATTAAATAGAAAATGACGTATACAATACGACACACTTATCTAAAGTTCTCTAAAATTATTTTTATACTATTTAGGGAGAGCCTCAATAGCTATAGACCACCGTTCTATTCTCCTGTTATCCCCGCTCGACCCGGCAACACTCTTATTACCTGAAAGGAATTGTGAAGCAAAAGGATGAACACAACTAGCTCAGTAAAGAATAACATGACTAAAGATAATTAAATTATCAATAGCCTTCATCAGTAATAAATCAGAGATTTAAAACATATTGTAGATGGTAAAACTTTTCAACTATAGTTGTAGCGGAACGAGCAATCCATTAGAAGAGTCAAATAGACCATCAGGTCTATTATCTTCTCCATGTTAAAAGTCCACCAATAATGTTTTATCCCTGTAACATCAATCAACAATTTCTGTCTAGAATCATGTGAATAACTCATAATCATAATTGTGATTCTAAATTCCTCTTTGCACCCAGGACGAAGATAATTTTCATCACCTATCTTTACCTGAAACATAAAAAATCATGGTTATACCAAATCACAATTCTTTCTCATAATCATACTAATAAATTCATCTTTGCATTACGGCCAAAGATATTCATTAACAATTCATCTTTGCACTACAGGCCAAAGACATACAACTGTATTTTAGAAGAGTCAAGTAGAGCATGATATCTACTATCTTTTCTTAACTAAAAGTGTATAATCAATATTTAATCATTTGAGACTCGACAAATAAATAATTCACATCATCGAATCATCCCCGCACTTTTCTGCCGAAGGATATTCATTAGTATAATGACCACGAATTATCCATGCACTACGGGCAAAGGATATTCATGTTTTCAACAATGGTCATGATTATACCGAATAATCCTTGGTTATAATCATACCAACAACTGTCCATCAATGAACTACAGGCCAATGAGGACTTTTACCACATCATTCATTACATTACGGTCATGATTATACCGAATAATCCCTGGTCATAATCATACCAAGTCCATCTATGCACGTAAGCCAAAGATGACTTTCACAATATAAGCATGAGGATGATGACAATGATATAAGCAATAATCAAACGAAATCAAATCAAACGAAATCAAGGATAAATAGTAAAGACTTTAAATTTATCCAAAGTTTAAAAATATCCAAATTGTCAACATGATATTGCTTCGTAGAGTAAAATTCAAGAATAATATTCATGTACCAAAAATAGTTTGGACAGAAAAGAAATATATTTTTCGGGTAAATAGTACCCCGTGAATAATACCCTATGAATAGTACTTCGGGAATAGTACCTCGTGAATAGTACCCCGACATGAAAAGTACCCAAAATACCCGAGTGAATAATATTCGGGTGAATAGTAATTAGGGTGAATAGTAACCCATGAATAGTAACTCGTGAATAACACTATGACACAAAAAATGCCTTGAATACCCAAGTGAATAATACTAGAGTGAATAGTAACTGAGTGAATAGTAACCTGTGAATAGTAACTCGTAAAAGAAAAATACCAAAGAAAATGATATTCCATGACGAGTACAAAAGAAATAATATCTCATACAAGTATAATAGAATATACGAAACTGCAAATGGATTTTCACCCGCCATGCGAAGAATCCACGTGAAACGAGATCATTTCCACAATTTAATAAAGAATGAATATGAAGAATCATTCACCATGCATGCGGTAATCCACATAGATGGGTTATTCCAATGTAATAATAAAGAATGGAATAACGTAAGAATTCACTTTACATGCGGTGGTCGCGTGAGATGAGTTATTCAACGAGAATAATAAAGAATGGAATAACGTAAGAATTCACTAGGCATGTGATAGACCACACGCATGAGTTATTCCAATGAATGATAAAGAATGGAATAACGTAAGAATTCACCGAGCATGCGATAGATCGCATGATACGAGTTATTCCAACGAAATAATAAAGAATGGAATAACAAAAGAATTCACCAGGCATGCGATAGACCACATAGACAGGTTATTCCAACAGTATAATCAAGAATGGAATAATAATCCTTACGAATATGGAAAGAAATAACTCTCTTCATGAATATGAAAAATAATACCCCTTACTATAATAATAATATCCCTTACCTTAGAAGAAAACTGGATACTGGAATAGTGAGGTAGCAGACTTCCCTTCTTCTTTCTCTCTATAATTTCTCTCTATAATAATTGCTCTATAGCTTTAGTGAATTGGTGAAAAATAATGAAGGAATGAGCTTCTATTTATAGGAAAATATAGTTTCCATAATTGCACATTTTGGGGCTCAAAATATTACAGTATAATACCTCCCTCTTTTTCTTCATTTTTAATTTATTCCTGCAAGTATTATCAAACTTGCACCACCTCCCCTAATAGTAAATCATGAATTAATAGTAAAATCATGTGACTCAATAGTATAATCATGTAAAAAAAGTAATTATAGTATAATACCTTCATCTTTTCCTTCATTTATAATTTAGTCATGCAAGTATTAACAATCTTGCACCAACTCCCCTAATAGTAAATCATGTAAATCAATAGTACACACATGTGAACACATAGTTATAAGCATTTGAATTAATAGCAATTAATTGCTCATTTATCTAATTAATTACTCGATTGGTCAAAATAACCTCCAGACATCAATTATTATCGAAATAAATGTTGATTTCCACTAACACTAATAATTCCCACACAATGGAACTATCAATTTCATCTTTAATCAACACGAATTTATTCATCATTAATATTATAACTCACAATATTTAACAACTAGGTTGTTCCCAGGAAAGAGGGGACTTTTCGATAAGGATTTCTCCTTATTGGCGCGCAATTAGGTGACCAAACCTCTCCTTGACAGAACTTCTAGACATTGTCAATATTGCAAATAGTAATATGAATAACTTTGCCATCTCAATTATTAATTTAATAATATAACATATTATACAGATGATATTGTGACAATAATTGAATCAATAATATGAGAGATATGTTGCAGCAATTATTGTAGCAATAATTGAGTATAACTGAGTGACTTCTTACGTAAGCATCAATAATCAATACCGTGTGCTACTATGCAACCGCGCGTATTACTATACTTTTACTATCGGGTAGTTCAATAGTTTAACGATAAAACTTTCACCCTTAGTTTTATAAAAAGATAATTATGTCATTTTCTAACTACGATAATACTTCTATTGTGGGGTCCACCAATGATTGTGTCGTCGTACGGATATTCCCTGTTAAAACGAATATTCCCCGACACAACGAATATTTTATAACAATTTGCTTACTTTGCAAAATTTTCAAATATCACCCTTTACTTTAACCTTTATCAATTTAACCATTTGTTAAATAACATAATAAAAATTGAATATTTTCATTTCATAAAATTTGGGGTCTTACATGGAGCCCTAAAGCCATCTGGTTTGGGAGTCATCGGCCTAACGCTCGTTACATTGGGTAACTTAACGCCTAAGAAAATGAGTATTGAAAAAAAGAAAAGTCAAAACCTGGGCAGATCCGAATCGTGGCATAGGTTATTCGCGTAATTAATCCCGTGGGGTGTCTTTACACCTGGTGCCCTAAAGCCATTCGGTTTGGGAGTCATCGGCCCAACACTCCCTACATGGGTGACTTAAAGCCTAAAAAAACGGACCTGGCAAACTCAGGCAAAGAAATAAAAAGATTATCGCCTAACTTATCTCAAAGCGTGGCCTTTATTACTCGAGCCAGTAAGCCCAAAGGGGTGTCTTAACACCTGGTGCCCTAAAGCCCTCCGATTTGGGAGTCATTGGTCCAAAACTCATTACATGGGTAATTCTGAATAGCCTAAGAAAATGAGACAAGATTAGGCGAGAAAAAAGAAAATTTTTCAAGGCATAGAAGTAAAGCCCCTACTAAGAGTGCTTCACTCATAGGGCGTGTGTCATAAGAAGTCAATTCTATGAAAAATAACATCTAGAGCGAAGATGAAGTTTCTCTAATAAAGGGAGATAAGTCTTTTAAAATCTATATCCTATCCATGAATAATTACCATGGATGTTTACAAATTTCATTGCAATTTCATAACTCATTCCATTTCATAATTTGTACTTTAAATATCTTATTCTCAAGAGTATACTAATCCTGACAGCCAAGCCGTCAAGCTTTTCGTACATTTTGCTCTTTTGATGTACATGATATTGCTCACTCGCGACGTGGTCAACAAAGAGAGTTTCCCATATGAATCCCCGACAACAATATGTGAAAGGACTAGGGCATTTTACAATTCCAAGAAATGGAAGAAGTTTAAGGCGAGATCAAGCTTCTCATCAAAAGAAAGGAGAGAACTCCTGAAGGAAATCATGGCAACGTAAGCTTGCCCATAAAAAAGAAGGGGAAATTTTTCAAAAAAGTCCTTAACTCAAGAAGGCCAATGACGAAAGGTCTAGCGAATGAAATCCTCACCATCAAATGTGTCAACCTACGTCAAGTCCTCATGAGTGGATGCCTCTACACCGAAGTTTAAATCTGGGCAGCGAAAGAATGGGCTGTACCCTCCAGGGATGTCAGTAACATTCAGAGCATCAGTTCAGCCGGGTTGCAAATCAAAAGCTCAAGAAAGGGTGAGGTAAGTTTCTACTCCAGACACTTTAAAATGTGCATCAACCTAGGAAAATAGACTCCAAAGGATAAATCTAGGTCATCATATCATGCATGATCTGCACATGTGCAAAAGTGCTACATCAGCGTATATCTCCATCAACATTTAGCATGCATCTCCTGTAGATTTAAATAAACACACATTAAATTTCTAGATTAGAGGAAATTTATGTCGTAGACATCAGTTGTTTATCATCAATCCATCGTAACATCAGGTGGAGTCTGGTGAATTAAGCTGTCGAATATTACTTCAGCGAAGGTATCGAAAGAATCGGTATTCTAAACCATTGGCATCAATTCTACATAACATCGAGCCACTTCAGCGATGAAATCTTTGTATACCACCGTTCGAGTGAGAACCAAAACCATTTGGCGATGTCAGCATAGAAAAATACCAGCAGGGTAGGCACCGTTGTAAACTACCAGCGTATGCATCGGGAAGGTCCGATGATTTCAGAACTTCATCCCCAAGAGAGATGTAGAAAACATCTCAACTTATCTTCATCAAACAAGCATCAGCAACACCGATAAAAAGCCAAACCGTTGGAGTCAACACCAGTATAGGCATCAATAATAACCGGTAAAGGTAAAGTGATTTGCAATGTGCGATGTGCGATGTGCGATGTGCGAAATGCGATTTGTGATTTGCAATATGCGAAATGCGTTATGTGAATTGTAAAGTGCGATTGGCCAAATGCGAATTGCGAAGTGTGAAGTGCAAAATGCGATATGCGACTTGCAAACTCCGATTTGCGAAAGCATTTTAACATTCATCATAACATTCATTACATTGCAATTTGCATCATTCAAAATACCTTGTCATATTTCAAGTGTTTAGTAATCTTTATCATGTCCATTTCATTACATTGCATGAACATGATAAAGAGGGGCATCTGTAGACACTCAAAATTTTGTTTTCCTATTACTAACTATGTAGGAGACTAAAAACGTCTTTTTTACACTCCAGAGATAACCCTGGAGGACCACAAAGCCAGTTCTTACCCCGAAAATAACCCCGGGAGATTAAGTACAAAGCCCAGAGTCAACCCCGGGAGGTCAACCCAACCTCAGAGATAACCTTGAGGACATTCAGAGTTGAGAGTAGTGTAGACACTCAAAATTTTCTTTTTCTGTTACTAAATGTGCAGGAGGGCAAAAACATCTTTTTCACACTCCAGAGGTAATCCTAGACGACCACAACATCAATTCCAACCTCAAAGATAACCCTAAGTACATTTACAGTCAACAGCATGACCATCTCAGAGATAACCCTGGGAAAAACCTGCTACAACTGTGCGAAAATTAGAAATAACCCAGGGAGGGGCAAAATGGTCATTTTGCCAACTCAACTTCACTTCAAACCAAATACACTCATGTCAACTCAAATTGATTCAAAATTAGTCCCACAAGACTCATATCTTAACTTCGGAGTGAAAACTACTCCAAACAGCTCACCGGATTGCCTGACGGGAACCCGGTAATGCTATTTCGGCCATAGACCCATCTTCTTGGAATCAAAAAGGGCAAATCCCATGTTATTGTGTAACTCTTGACAAAAGCAGTCCGAAGATGGTCTTGTACACCTCATTTGGATGCTCGAACTGAAGTTCTGCATGTTTGATCGGACATTACATTTCATGAGTGCACGTACTTCGAGATGACGGGACCATGAGGGCTCGGATGCACCACGACCACCCAGCGAGTGTATCGGAGGCTCGCCAGCAGTACACTTCATGCCATCGATTCTATATATATGGGGCTTGGGCTAGCCATTTTAGGGAGAGAAGAAGCGAGGAAGCCCTCGTCGATTGGCTTTATACACACCCTATATTGAGTGCTTGCTCTTTTTAAACACCTGTTAGCCCATATACAATAATATATTTACCGTAGGGAGCTGAGTGTTTATCCATTTAGAGACATAGAAGTCTGCATTGGCAGCCCACTGTAAGCCTTCTTACATTTTATAAAGCCTCTCTCTTTATATTGGCACACACTATTCTACACATTGAGAGTCGTGTTGTGTTCGTATGCCTGGACTTCGGTCCGTGGCTTTCATTTTTGTCTGTATATATATATACTTATATATGTATATATTTTTTATACAGACAAACATTATCGAGTTATGCCTTGATTGCGCCTAGACTTATGTCTGGAGCGTTTACTTGCTTTTATATATATATACTTATATATATGAACTATTGTCGGACTTTGTTTGATGAGCCTGGATTTTACATCCGGAGCGTTTACTTGCTTATATATATATATATACATATAATTGTTGTCAGACATATCTGATGAGCCTGGATTTTACATTCGGAGAATTTATTACTTATATATATATATATATATAATTGTTGTCGGACATATCCGATGAGCCTGGATTTTATATCCTGCATGCGTTCTTTGCTTATATATATATATATATATTTTACATTTCTGTCGGTAGAGAGTTTACTTATTGGCCTTTTACAACTTTTATTTATATTTCGTCACTTTGAGTTTACTTAAATGGGGTTGATAAACTTCTGACTTTATTTATATTTAAATCACTTTGGAGTTTACTTACGTGGCGGTTGATCGCTTTTACGACTTTATTTACTTTTCCGATCCCCACGGAGTTGCTTCGTGGTGGTGATCATGCACACACACACACACACACACACATATATATATATATATATATATATATATATATATATATATATATATATATATTTACTGATTTTATATATTACTTTTCTGATCCCCCATGGAGTTGCTTTGTGGTGGCTGATCATGCACATATATATATATATATATATTTATAGCTTTTATATATATATATATATATATATATATATATATATATATATATATATATATATACTTCTTACGCTTTCCATATAAACTATGAGATCATGTGAGCCTAGGAATCATGTGATCACAGATTCATCTCATCAATCTAGATTCTGTTCCGTGATGGACTTTTTCAAATTATGGCGATTGTACATTATTTACTGATGTACTTAATTTTCCTTGATGATGGTATCATGCCCATAAGGAGTTCGGCACTACTATATATTATTTTCTCGAAGATGCCTTGCATCTCGAAAATAAAAGCAAATCAGCCGAACATTTAATAATAAAATGGAAGTATGAAAAGGTCTCAATTCCTATTGAGCAAAGGGTTTGAAAAACCTCTTTTAAAAAACTTCATTGCTATATCTTGGTTTAGACTGAATTTTTTTATAAATTCAAACCTTGTGTATATAGGTGCGAACGAGGCCTCGCACTACTTTCAAATAATTGCACATTGAGCCACACACACACACATTCATATAATAGTTTCTTTGAGAAGTTGCGGTCACCCTGGCAACACAAATGTTGGGGGGTGCCTAACAGCTTCCCTCCGCATAATCAAGCCCCCGAACCCTAATGAATCTCGGTTTCACAGACCCGTTTAGTAGTGTCACATCATTGGGTCAATGTGAAAACCTTTTCGATTGCGTTGGTGCAACCAGTTAAATACATTAACTGGCGACTCTTAAAGTCAAATCGTCGACATTATACATGTCGGACCTTTTTTACTTGTTTTTTCAAACAAATCTCACATTAATATGAGAACACCAAAGAACAAGTAACGAAAAGGGACACTAAAAATCCCGACGTCGACAGGTGGCGACTCTGCTGGGGACTCCAGTAAGAGGGCTTAAGCCGCTATTACAAACTTTTAAAAATTGTTATATGCTTGTGTGTGAATGTTGCATTTACATTTATGATGAATGTGTACGAATGCATCTTAATTACTGCACTGCTAAATATCTATCTGTGATATTAGTGCTTCGTACATGTCATGATTTTGCATAAATTGTGAGACACGTTGTATGTGAATGTATTTTGTGTGGTCCCTCCACTAGAAGGCTATCCTGTCAGTGTTTGATTACTGGACTCGAGGGAAGAATAATTCCCCGGGGCTCAGGAAAGGCACCACTCAGATTCGCTCCAGTTGAACGATCGGAGTAACTTCCCGTCAAGTAAATTGTGATGATCTGGGAACCTTCATGCTAAAAAGCCGTGAGAGTAACCCCAAGATAGGTCAGCCTCTGATAAACCAAATGCGAAGGGAAGTCTCTTCATACTTTCCCATTTTAAATTACTTGTAATTTCAATTACTTGTCAATATCAATGTACTGGAAAATATGAAGAAAATGTGTAAATGCATATTAAGGCTTGACATGCTATCAAATGACACCCATTTTGCAGGATAATATTCCTAAAATGGACTCATTATGATAGCATGTAAAATTTTTATACATTTCCCAAAGACTAAACTATATAAGTTTTTGAAGGGAAGCAATTGGGCCTGTTACCCGCTCAAAATCCAAAAAGGCCACGAGCCTACAGCCAATCATATCTTCATCTGACCAGTCAAATCCTGTTTCTCGCGAGGAGTTCGAAAGATTAAGCTATCTAATTACAGAGTTGGCTGTTATGTTCAAGGAACTAAACCAATCTACTCAGGGTCCACAAATACCCATCCACACAGAATCCCCTGCACATGGAGGAACCCA
Source organism: Panax ginseng (assembly GCA_020205605.1). Classification (NCBI taxonomy): domain Eukaryota; kingdom Viridiplantae; phylum Streptophyta; class Magnoliopsida; order Apiales; family Araliaceae; genus Panax; species Panax ginseng. The sequence goes on along the minus strand of CM035135.1, from coordinate 89,221,243 downwards.
GAGGCAAACAATGCCTACTCAATCTGAGTCATACATACCAGGGGGCAGTCAGGGTATTGGCAAGAAGATGGAAACCCAGATACCTAAACCTCATTCAAATAAAAAAATCACAAATCTCTGGGATGATCGAGAAACTGGGGATCTAAGAAAAAAAGTCCAACAAATGGAGGAGACCATCCGGTCAATCAAAGGGACTGGAAATTATGGGAGTGTCACTTATTCAGATCTCTGCATATTCCCAGGGGCTCGATATCCTACCAAATTAAAAGTCCCAGAGTTTGAAAAGTACAATGGGGAAGGCGATCCCTATACGCACATGCAAGTGTACATTGGTGAACTAGGATCTTATGCTACAGATGAAACCTCAGAATGCAGCTTTTTCAAAAGAGTCTCATTGGAGAGGCTAAGGCATGGTATGCCCAACTTGACAATGCCAAAATCCACAACTGGGAAAAATTGGCCAACGCCTTTCTAAATCAGTACAATTTTCAGTCACAAATGGCACCTGATCGATACCAAGTGACTAAAGTCAAAAAGCAAAGTACTGAATCTTTCCGAGAATATGCCCAAAGGTGGAGACATCTCGCAGCGCAAGTCATTCCATCAATGACGGAAAATGAGATGGTAATGACATTTATTAACATTCAAGAGGCGCCTTACTATGAGAGGATCCTAGCAGGCATAGGAAAGCCATTCTCAGAAATGATCAAACACGGCGAAATGGCAGAGATGGGCCTAAAGGCAGGCAAGATTAAAGACTTTACTACCTTAGAAGCAGTTGCCAAGCATATACAGACTGGAAAGTATGCGAGCGATCCCAAGGGTGTACTCGATAAAGGAAATGAAGATGTATCCCTTGTTGTACAGGGGCAAATTAGGAGACCAGCCTAAAGTCCCCCCATTTGGAAAAAGTGAGACAATCTGCCATTTCAACAATAGGCTGCATTTAACCAATTCCAGGACAGGAAAAGAAAATTTGAGAGAACAGAAAATTGGTTGTTCACTCCTTTAGGCGATTCTCTTGAAAATGTTTTGGCGATATTGATGGATCATAAGCAAATTACCGAACTGGCTCCACCTCTGGAACCAAGGAGCAAAATATACAATCCAAGCCAGAAATATGCTTACCACTCAGGATCTCTAGGACACGATACACAAGATTGTTGGTCCTTAAAGCATAAAATTCAAAATCTGATCGAAAGTGGCAGTATTGTGGTCCAACAACCTGACCAAAAAAATGTGAACACCAACCTTCCATTGTAGTATGATATGGAAGAAGTAAACATGATCGGGTCAGTAAGCGCTGAAATGTATCCAATTCGTAAGTGTATACGAAGGATAGAGGACTACCCCCAAAGGCACAGAGCAAATGTCCTAAAGTGGGAAAACTCGGAGGAAGGTATCATAGTAATGCAAAAATTAGAGACGATCCAGAACCAAGTAAATCTGCTAGCTAAGCTGATAGTGCGCCAACATCAGGATACGAGGCATTGCTTCACTCAACTATCAAAAGGCCAAGAACAGGGGGATGATAAAATTGCTAACAGACCTCGCCAACGGAAAAATCGCTTGGGGGAATACGAACTCTCAAAGAAGAAAGATCAAACAACCTCCACAAGAGTGAAAATTCACCCCTCTAAGCAAATCCAATGAAGAAATTTTACACTTTCTGATGAGCGAAGGAAGGATTACTGAGTTGCTGCCTCCTGTAAATCCCAATATAAAGAGCTATGATTCCACCAAGATATGTCTCTACCATTCTAACTCACTTGGACATACGACTGAGGAATGATGGGCTTTGCGACATAAAATTCAGGATCTCATTGAAAATGGAGAGATGGAGATAGAAATTCCCATGACCAAAAAAGGGGAAAAGGCAATAAAAAGCTTAAGATGTCCACTCGAGACAGGTAGTTCAAATAAGGTGAAGGCTATGAGCGATAATCCTGGCATAACACAAGATGGAGCGATCTTAATGTAGGAAATGATAGAAGAGACAAGGGAATCCCCAAAGTAGATTCCTCCGCCAACCTCCAACATCCTGTGGTCCAAAGATGACAACCACAGTCCAGACCTTATAACCTTGGATGATGCGGAGGAAATACTGATCCTTTCCAAGGAAGAAAAAGCAAAAAAGGAAAGTTCCCTACAAGAAATGCGACAGCAGTTCGAGGGAGATTTCATGATCGAATCCTCTCAAGCCCAGGAAAAGTGTGAAGGAACAGATGAAAGAAAAGGTAGCAAGGTTGTCGGGGAAATCAACCCATCAAAGAATCAAGATTTCATACCTTTTTTGCGATGGGTCCAGCTCAAGCATCCCTGAGGAATGTACTGAACCAGGAAGCAATCAAGTTATGGCCATAAGTGAAGACATTCAAAACCAAGAAGTAACCTCTGTCGCGAGCCTTGAAGGCAACACACCTCTGACAACTGGATTATCAGGCCTCAACTAGCCAAAAAGATGTAGATCTAGGGGATAAAGTGGCGAGTTCCAGAAGATGTTGGGACGGTATCACTTCTTTTGCAGTATGATTTTTATTTTCCATGCATGTATAGAAGAAAAAAAAAAGAAAACAAAAACAAAAACAAAAATAAAACGAAACAAAAAAAAATCAAAAAATTAAAAAAATCAAAAAATCAAAAATCAAGTCATTCCGGTTTCAGTTCATCAAGCCTGAACTATGAAAGGCCTGATCTCCCCTCATCAATGGGAGTACGTAGGCAGCCATTTATGGTGCGGTCAAACCAAACACTTCTCAAACCAAACACTTCCCAAACAAACACTCCCAAACCAAACACTTCTCAAACCAAATACTTCCCAAACAAACACTCCCAAACCAAACACTTCTCAAAATAAACACTTCTCAAACAAACGCTTCTCAAACAAACACTTGTCAAGTCGTTTATCTTATCAAGTAGGAGCTACGTAGACCTGATCTCCCACACTCACAGGAGTACGTAGGCAACCATCAATGGTGCGGTCTGACCCTCAAAAGAAATGACCAAATCCAAACGTCAATCCCAAGAACGACCCTCCAAGTTAGCGACCTATGTGGAGAAGACCCAACAACACTACAATGTCATTCCATTAAATATGGCATAAATCCCAGAAAGGAAGAAACATCAATATGCCAAGACAACCAGCAGCGAGGACCTTCAAAGATTCAACACCCTTAATCACGAGTCTTCATCAAATCAAAAGAAAATCAAGACTGATTGAAATAACAAGTCAGGAATAATGATTAAAGGCATCAAAACCCAGGTCTTATACTTGTTCACCATCTGGTACAGAGGAAAAAGTCTCTTGCAATCTCAGCATCTTATCAGCCCATCTGTCAAAGCGACTATCCCAGACAACAAGCAAGGCTAGGGCAGTTTCAAAATCGATGACAACCCGATATTGCGACCACTACAACAAGACTTGGGCAATCTCGGAAATAGCGACAACTTGACATTGGGGCATTTATCAAACATCCTAAAGAGGAAATGCCCCAGTCAACAACATCAGCCTGGTCCATCATCATTAAAGCTTCCCTCACATCAGCTCATTAGCGATTTTGATATTATTCACTTGCGATTTCATCAACAAAGAGAGTTTCACGTATGAATCCCCGACATTTGTATGCGAAAGGACTGGGGCATTTTTTGATTCCAAGAAAGCGAAGGATTTTAAGGCGGGATCAGGCCTCTCATTAAAAGAAGGAAAATTCCTAAAAAGAATCATGGCGACATTAGCTTGCCCCTACAAACGAAGGGGAAAATTCTCAACAAAGTTCTTACCTTAAGAGTAGAAGTCCAATAACAAAGGGTCTGGCGAATGAAATCTACACCATCAAACTTCTTAATTTGTGCCAAATCTTCATAAGTTGAGGCCTCTACACTAAAGTTCAAAGTTCGGCAGCAAAAGTACAAACTGTACCCCCCAGGGATATCAGCGGTATTCAGATCATCAGTTCAGCCAGGTTGCGAATCAAATGTTCAAGGAAATGGGGGCACGAGCACTCAACAGCGAAAGGAAATTACAAATCACCTCAAAAAGGGTGAGGCGCTACACCAACGTACATCTCTATCCAGCGTAACATCAGGCAGAATCTAACGAAACAAACCTTTGAATCTTACTTCAGCGAAGGTATCAGGAGATCCGGTATTCAAAACCATTGATATCAATTCAGTGCAACATCAAGACAGTCCAGCAATGAAAGCTTTGTATACTACCATTCAAATGGGAACCAAAACAATTGGGCGATGTCAACTACCAGCAGGGTAGGATCTGTTATCAAACTACCATCAGGGTAGGCACCATTATAAACTACTAGCATATGCATCGGCGGAATCTCAATTTCTCTTCATCAAACAAGCATTAGCGGCACCGACAAAAAGCTAAGTCGTTGTAGTCAACACCAGCATAGGCATCAGCAATCCCCGATAAAGGTAAAGAGATTTGCGAAAACATTTTAAACATGCATCATAACATTCATTACATTGCGATTTGCGATATGCAAAATGCGATGTACGAGTTACGAAGTGCGATTGGCCAAAAGCGAAATGCGAAGTGCGAAATGCGATGTGCGATTTACGAACTACAATTTGTGAAAACATTTTAAACATTTATCATCACATTCACTACATTGCGATCTGCAACATTGAAAATACATTGTCATGTTTCAAGTGTCTACTAATCTTTATCATGTCCATTCCATTGCATTGCATGAACATGATAAAGAGGGACATCTGTAGACACTCAAAATTTTCTTTTCTTGTTACTAACTATGCAGGAGGGAAAAAGCATCTTTTTCACACTCTAGAGGTAATCTTGGAGGACCACAACATCAATTCCAACATTAGAGATAACCCTGAGTACATTTAGAGTCAATAACATGACCATCTCAGAGATAACCCTGGGAAAAACCTGCAACAACTGTGCGAAAACTAGAGATAACCCCGGGAGGGGAAAAATGGTCATTTTGCTAACTCAACTTCACTTCAAATCAAATACACTCATGTCAACTCAAATTGATTCAAAATTAGTCCCACAAGACTCATATCTTAACTTCAGAGTGAAAACTCATGCTATTTCGGCCATGGACCCATCTTCGAATCAAAAAGGGCAAATCCCATGTCATTGCGTAACTCTCGATAAAAGCAGTCTAAAGATGGTCTTGTACACCTCGTTCGGATGCTCAGATTAAAGTTCTGCAAGCTCGAGCGAACATTACATTGCACGAGAGCATACACTTTGAGACGACGGGACCCGCGAGGCTCGGATGCACCACGACCAGCCACAGGTGTATCAGAGGATGCCACAGGTACACCTACGGCCATCAGTTCTATATATATGGGGCTTGGGCTAGCCATTTTAGGAAGAGAAAAGGCGAGGAAGCCCTGTCCAATTGGCTCTATACACACCTTATATTGAGTGCTTGTTCACTTTAAACACCTGTTAGCCCATATACAGTCTTATATTTACCAGCGAGAGCCGAGTGTTTATCCATTTAGAGTCATAGAAGTCTGCATTGGCAGCCCACTGTAAGCCTTCTTACATTCTATAAAGCCTCTCTCTTCATATTGGCACACATTATTCGACACATTGAGAGTCATGTTGTGTGCGTATGCCCGGACTTTGGTCCATGGCTTTCACTTTTGTCTGTATATATATACTTATATATATGTATATATCTTTTATACGGACTAACATTATCGAGTTATGCCTCAATTGAGCCTAGACTTATGTCTGAAGCGTTTACTTGCTTTTCTATATATATATATACTTATATATATGAACTGTTGTCAGACTTTGTCTGATGAGCCTGGATTTTACATCCGAAGTGTTTACTTGCTTATATATATACATATAATTGTTGTCAGACATATCTGATGAGCCTATATTTTACATCCGGAGCATTTATTACTTATATATATATATATATATATATATATATATATATATATAATTGTTGTCGGACATACCCGATGAGCCTGGATTTTATATCCAGTGCGTTTACTGCTTTATATATATGTATATATACATATTTACATTTCTGTCAGGCCTGGAGTTTACTTCGTGGCCTTTTATAGCTTTATTTACATTTCGTCCCACCTGGAGTTTACTTCGTGGGGGTTGATCGCTTTTACATCTTTATTTACATTTCGTCCCGCCTGGAGTTTATTTCGTGGCAGTTGATCGCTTTTACAGCTTTATTTACTTTTCTGATCCCGCACGGAGTTGCTTCGTGGTGGCTGATCATGCACATATATATATATACAACTTTTATATATTACTTTTCTGATCCCCCATGGAGTTGCTTCGTGGTGGCTGATCATGCACATATATATATTTACAGCTTTTATATATATATATATATATATATATATATATATATATATATATAACTGCTTCCTGCTTTCTATATAAACTGCAGTATCATGTGAGCCTAGGAATCATGTGATCACAGTTTCATCTCTTCAATCTAGATTCGTTCCATGATGGACTTTTTTTAGTATGTGACTTGTACATTATTCTGATGTCTGCGAATTTTCTTGGATGACTGTCATGCCCATAAGGAGTTCGGCACTACTGTATATTATTTTCTCGAAGATTCCTCCTATCTCAAAAATAAAAGCAAACCAGCCGAACATTGAATAATAAAATGGAAGTATGAAAAGGTCTCAATTCCTATTGAGCACAGGGTTTGAAAAACCTCATTTACAAAACTTTATTGCTATATCTTGGTTAAAACTGAATTTTTCTATAAATTCTAACCTTGTGTATATAGGTGCGAACGAGGCCTCACACTACTTTCAAATAATTGCACATTGATCCACACACATACACACACACACACATTCATATAATAGTTTCTTTGAGAAGTGGCGGTCACCGTGGCAATACGGATGTCGGGGGGTGCCTAAAAGCTTCCCTCCGCATAATCAAGCCCCCGAACCCTAATGAATCTCGGTTTCACAGACCCGTTTAGCAGTGTCACATCATTTGGTCAAATCGTCGACATTATATATGTCAGACCTTTTCACTTGTTTTTTCAAACAAATCTCACATTAATATGAGAACACCAAAGAACAAGTAACAAAAAGGGACACCAAAAATCTCGACGTCAACAAGTAGGCCAATCTTAGAGATAATCCTGAGAAAGACTGCTAAATCTGTGCCAAAACTGGAGATAACCATGAGAAGGGCAAAATAGTCATTTTGCCAACTTAACTTCAACTCAAATCAAATTAACTCATTTCAACTCAAACTTCTACAAAAGAAGTTTCACAAGAACCATATCTTAACTTCTGAGCGCAAACTACGCAAACCGGCTCAACGGACTGCCTGCCAGAAACCTGGAAATGCCATTTTGGTCATGAACACATCTTCCTAGAATCAAAAAAGGGCAAATCATATGTCATTGCATAACTCTAGGAAAGAGCTTTTTGGAATGGTATGGCACGCTTCCATCGGACTCCCAGATTGAAAGTTATGATGGTTCGAGCGAACAACACGTTGTCTCAGTACACGTACTTCGAGATGGCGAGACCCACATTGCCCGAGGCACCCCGGGCAGTCGCAGGTACACCTGCGGCTCCCCCCTCTATAAATAGTGTGCTTGGGGTGGTCATATTTGCAAGAGAAAAGATGAGGAAGCCCTGTCCAATTTGCTTTGTACACACTATAAACTGAGTGCTTTCTCATTTTAAACACTCTTAAGCTCATATATTGTCATATTTTTACCGGCAGGAGCTGAATGTTCATCCACTTAAAGCTATAGAAGTCTTCTTTGGCAATTCACTGTAAGCCTTCTCACACACTTTAAAGCGTTTCTCTTCATCTTTGCACACACTCTTCTTCACGTTGAGAGTTGTGTTGTGTGTGTACGCCCGAACATCGGTCCGTGGTTTTCATTTTTGTTTGTGTGTATGTATATATATATATATATATATATATTTACATTTCTGTCAGGCCTGGAGTTTACTTCGTGGCCTTTTACTGCTTTATTTACATTCTGTCCCGCCTGGAGTTTACTTCGTGGAGGTTGATCGTTTTTACTGCTTTATTTACATTTAGTCCCGCCTGGAGTTTACTTCGTGATGGTTGATCGTATTTATTGTTTTATTTACATTTTTGATCCCCCATTGAGGTGCTTCATGGTGGTTGATCATGTCTCTATATATATTTATTGCTTTTATATATTTACATTTTCGATCCCCCATGGAGGTGCTTCGTGGTGGTTGATCATGTCTTTATATATATATTTAACGCTTTTATATATTTACATTTCTGATCCCCCATTGAGGTGCTTCGTGGTGGTTGATCATGTCTATATATATATATATATATATATATAATTTCAGCTTATATATATATATATATATATATATAATACTACTTTTTTTCATATAAATTGTGGCATCATGTCAGCCTAGGAATCATGTGATCACAGATTCAGTCTTCTGAATCTAGATTCTGTTCCCGTGATGGACATTTTCAGCTGTAAGCAGCTTGTAAATTATTCACGGTGTTTGAGTTTCCTTAGATGGCTTTCATGCCCATGAGGAGTTCGACACTATTATATATTATTTTCTCGAAGATGCTTCGCATTTCAAAAATAAAATCAACCAAGCCGAACATTTAATAAAATGGAAGTATCAAAGGCCTCAATTACTATTAACCACAGGGTTTAAAAAACCTCTTTTACAAAACATCATTGCCATATCTTGTTTAAAACTGAATTTTTATACAAATTCAAACCCTTTGTATATAGGTACGAACGAGGCCTCGTACTACTTCCAAATAACAGCACATTGACCCACACACACACACACACACACACTCATATAATAGTTTCTTGAAAAGGGGCAATCACCGTGGTAACACAGATGTTGGGGGGTGCCTAATGTGACGCCCCCAAAATAGGTATACATCACCCATCTTGAGTCGCAAAAATACATGGTACATAAATCAAATACAAACATAATTATACAACAGTCGTGTACAATACGACAAAATATAGCTGAGAGTTTAAACAAGAATATTGCCTTCTAGACAATATCCACTCTCAATGGAGTCCTCATTATAATTATTATCACACTATTTCACAGAATAGTGAGGACTACTAAAGCCACTTATTCTGGACCATCACTCCATTTCCTGACTCGTCCCAGCTATATTCTCATTTCCTGAAGAGAACAATGAAAGAAAAGGATGAGCTTAACTAGCCCAGTAAGAAATATTATGACTAAGATAATGCGGAATAAATTATCCTTAGCCTTCAACAGTATAACAACTGATAGAATACAATAGACAATAAGTTTTAGATCAACAACTGCAGCAGAATAAGCAATCCATTAGAAGAGTCAAGTAGAGCATAAAATCTACTATCTTCTATTATTTTAAAAGTTTTTCATCAACTTTATCGCTGAGACTCAGCTTAATAAATAAACCACATCATCGAATCATCCCTACACTACGGGCCAAGGATATTCATGTAATCATCAATGGTCATTACTATACCGAATAATCCCTGGTCATAATCATACCCATAACTGTCCATATATGCACTATGGGCCAATGAGGACTTTTACCACATCATTCGTTACATTACGGTCATGATTATACAAAATAATTCATGGTCATAATCATAAGAAGTCCATCTATGCATGTAAGCCAAAGATGACTTTCATCACAATATAAGCATGAGGATGATGACAAGGACATAATAATTCAATAAAACAAGTTCAAGGATAAATTTTAAAGATTTAGAATTTAATTTATCCAGAAATCAATAACGTCCAAATTGTCAACATGATACTGCTTTGTGGAGTAAAATTCAAGAATGCTCAGAAGAATATTTCCATGAAAAGATACTGGATGAAGCACAAATATCCAGGATATTCTACTAATTTCATGGAGTATAGAAACCAAAACTTTAACCAACTGAGTATAATAGAATATATGAAACTGCAAATGGATTTTCGCCCGCCATGCGGTAATCCACGTAGATAGATCATTTCCACAATTTAATAAGGAATGAATACGAAAGATTATTCACCAGGCATGCGATAGACCGTACAGACATGTTATTCTAACAAAACAATAAAGAATGGTATAACAACCCTTACGAATATTGAAAGAAATAACTCTCTTCATGAATACGAAAGAAATAATACCCCTTACCTTAGAAGAAAACTGGATACTGAAATAGTGAGGTAGCAGACTTCTCTTCTTCTTTCTCTCTATAATAATTGCTCTTGTGAGACTTAGTGAATTGGTGAAAAATAATGAAGGAATGAGCTTCTATTTATAGGAAAATATAGTTTCAATAATTGCACATGCTGGGGCTCGAAATATTACAGTATAATACCTCCCTCTTTTTCTTCATTTTTAATTTAGTCCTGCAAGTATTATCAAACTTGCACCACCTCCCCTAATAGTAAATCATGCGAATCAATAGTAAATCATGTGACTCAATAGTTCCAAACATGTGAAAAAAAAACAATTACAGTATAGTACCTTCATCTATACCTCCATTTTTAATTTAGTCATGCAAGTATTATCAATCTTGCACCAACTCCCATAGTAGTAAATCATGTGAATCAATAGTAAATCATGTGACTCAATAGTATAATCATGTGAAAAAACTAATTACAGTATAGTACCTTCAACTATACCTCCATTTTTAATTTAGTCATGCAAGTATTATCAATCTTGCACCAAATCTCCTAATAGTAAATCATGTGAATCAATAGTACATACATGTGAACACATAGTTATAAGCATGTGAATTAATAGCAATTAATTGCTCATTTATTTGGTTGATTACCCGAATTGTCAATATAACCTCCAGCCATTAATTATTATCGAAATAAATGTCGATTTCCACTAATACTAATAATTTCCACACAATGGAATTATCAATTTCATCTTTAATCAACATGAACTTATTCATCATTAATATTATAACTCACAATATTTAACAACCAGGTTGTTCCAAGAAAAGAGGTGGCTTTCCGATAAGGATTTCTCCTTATTGGCGCGCAATTAGGTGACCAAACCTCTCCGTGACAAAACTTCTAGACATTGTCAATATTGCAAATAATAATATGAATAACTTTGTCGTCTCAATTATTTATTTAATTATATAACATATTATGCAGATGATACTGTGACAATAATTGAATCAATAATATGAGAGATATGATGCAACAATAATTGTAGCAATAATTGAGTATAACTGAGTGACTTCTTACGTAAGCATCAATAATCAATACCGTGTGCTACTATACAACCACGCGTATTACTATACTTTTACTACCGGGTAGTTCAACAGTTTTAACGGTAACACTCGCCGTTATTTTTAATAAAAGATAATTCTGTCATTTTCTAGCTACGACAATACTTCCGTTGTGGGGTCCACCAATGATTGTGCCGTCGTACGAATATTCCCCGATAAAAAGAATATTCCCCGACCAAACAAATATTTTATAACAACTTGCTTACTTTGCAAAAAAAAATTCATATATCACCCTTAACTTTAACCTTTTATCAATTTAACCATTTATGAAATAAAATAATAACTTTAATAAAAGTGAATACTTCCATTTCATAAAATTCGGGGTCTTACACCTAACACCTTCCCTCCACACAATCAAGCCCCCGAACCCAAATGAATCTCAGTTTCACAGACTCGTTTAGCAGTGTTACAACACTGTGTCAATGTGCAAACCTTTTCTCGGTTGTGTTGGTGCAACCAGTTAAAAACACCAACTGGCGACTCTTACAGACAAATTGTAGACATATACATGTCGGACCTTGTTCACTTGTTTTTTCAAACAAATCTCACCTAATATGAGAACACCAAAGAATAAGAACAGAAAAGGGATAAATAAAAATCCCGAAGTCGACAGATATTATCTCTTGATTTGCCGACATTACCTCAACAGAAATCTTGGTTGTGAGAGGTGGTTCCCCAATGGGATGGTAATGAGTATTGCTCACCTTCAAGGCATGAAAATTGACCGACTTAACTTCTGCATTGAAGCTGATGAGTGGTATGTCACCTTGTTTAAGACATTCTGGCTCAATATTAACTGTGATTAGGCTATTGTTGATAATGTATTTAAGTTGCTGATGAAGGGTGGAAGCGACGGCTCTAGCCATATGAATCCATGGTCTTCCCAAAAGTAGGTTGTATCCTATGGTAATTTTGAGCACATGAAAGTATACACTGAATGTATGTGGTCCAATCTCTACAGGTAGTTCAATCTCCACCTGTCAGGATCCATCAAAAGTTTTGATAATTGTATGGCTGCTTTTGATCCTCTTGGGATTGATATTCATCTTCTCTAAGGTGGCATAAGCGTAAATATTCAAAGAAGATCCACCATCTATCAAAACTCTTCCTACCATATATCCGGACGACAAAATCGCTATGTTTAACGACTTACAATGACCAGTCCCTTCGGGAGGAATGTCGTAATCAGTGAAAGATATCACATTGTTATTAAAAATGTGATCAACCAGATGTTGGAATTTTTAAACATCCACTTATTTTGGCAAATGGGCTTCTTCCTAGACCCTTAGCAAGATCTTCTTGTGTTTTTCGAAAGAGAAAACCAAGTCCAATATGGAAATTTGCTGTGGAGCTTCTCTCAAGCTTAAAACCACCTTGGCTTCATTATGGCCCATAGTATGGAGGAACTCTTCAATCCTCTCAATGGGAACTTTCCCCTTTGATTTGATTGAAGGCTTCATCACCCGATGGGGGAAGAAACAGTGGATTCTCTTTTGACACTACAATAGTTGTGTGTGATGTAGATCATTTAGCTTCTCCATAATTCAATGTAACTTTTTTCATGTTGACAATAGGATACTGTGGCCTAGATGGAAATGCAATTGGCTTTGGTGCAGCCACTTTCAAAGGATTATCAACACCCTTAATTTGAATTGATTGTATTGTGGGTGGTCTGGCAGCCAAATCATCCTCAGCGGATATAACTGCTACGACTTCCTTCCATTTTGTAGGATATGTGTTTCCACTCTCGAGTAACAAAGTGTCATCATCTTCCATCTGCAAGACATCACTGTCAATTAAATTCTGATTGAGGTGGAAGAGTGCCCGACATTCTTCCGTGCTGTGATAGTGATAGTGGGAGTGATATTGGCATACTTCATTAGAATTAAACCGTCTTGAACGGGGATTGATTGGAGGGAGAAGGGATGTAATTCTTCCTTCATTAATTAGCATCTGAAATATCTCCTCCATAGGTTGGCTCAGGTATAAAAATTTCCTTTTATTGGCAAAATCCCGACGGGCTTCGGCACTTGCTCTTTTTGTAACTTTATCATCCAGTGTTTCACTTTCTGAAGGCGATGATGGAGTATTCATAACAAACGGAAGGAGACTAGCATGCTCCTGACTAAATAATTGGCGCATGACTTAGTGCTGATAGAAAACCTATTCTGCCAATTGGTCTAATTGCTTACAAAGAGCTTTCATCTTTTGTTACATTATGAATTGGAATTGTGTGTAATCCCATTTGTCAGCGCCGTCCTTACTGGGTTGGGAAGATTCAACAACGTAATTGGAACTCTGTCCAGTACTCTAATTAATCATACTAAAATCTTCTTCTTTGTGTTGAGGAAGAGGTTTGTCTTGCATATGACGTTAGTCGGGTTTAGTCACCAAAATCTCACTATTATAAATCAAATCCTGGATCTTGTGTTTCAAGGCCCAACAATCTTGAGTATCATGTCCTGGCGCTTTAGCATGATAAGCACATTTTCGTGTAGCATTAAAACCCTTCCCGTTCGGGTTGGCTGGTGGAAGAAGATGTGTAATTTTCTTCTGAGTAGTCAGAAGATTGAGAAAATTCTCGAGTGAATCCCCTAGGGGTGTGAACACTCAGTTGCGTCAGACTTCTCCACCCTTTGGCAATATAGGATTGGAAGACTGTGCTTGAAATGGGGAGTAGTGTCTCCTCTAGATGGGCATATTCTGACTGCCTTTCCGACCTTATAGTATCAAGGAAACATCCTCTTCTTTCTTCTTATGGACCCTCCGGGGGTTGTTTCCATAAGTTCCGGATTGGATGTGTTCAACAACAGCTTTTAGAGCGTCTAGGTCTTGAATTTTTCCTGACTTCAATCCCATCTCAGTCATCTCTCCGTGTTTGATCATTTCAAAAAATGGCTTAACAATGCTAGCTAAGACTCTCTCATAGAAAGGAGCTTCTTGTATGTCTATGAAGGTCATCACCATTTCTGACTCCGCCATATAAGGAATAACTTGAGCAGCAAGGCACCTCCACCTTTGAGCATACTCTCTAAAAGACTCATTAGACTATTTCTTAACCTTGGTAATTTTGTACCGGTCAGGAGCCATCTGAGACTGGAAACTGTACTGACTTAGGAAGGCATGAACTTGTTCCTCCCAGCTATAAATCTTGGAATTGTCTAATTTGGTATACCATGATTGGGCTTTTCCAATTAGACTCTTTTGGAATAGCTGCATTCTGAGTTTGTCATCCTCGGCATAAGATTCGAGCTCTACAATGAATACTTTCAAATGTGTGTAAGGATCTCCCAACCCATCATACTTTTCAAAGTCGGGAGTTTTGAACTTCTCTGGATAATGGACACCAGGGAATATACAAAGGTCGGCATATGAGACACTCCCGTGTGCTCTAATCCCTTTTATAGACCGAATGTTCTCTTCCATTTGAAAGACTTTTTTCCTGATATCACCGGTGTCTGGATATTCTTTGAGATGAGTGTTTTCAGGAATTTTGTTGGACTTATCCAACTGAAGCTCAGGTATTAGATTTGCTTGATCCGCACCTTGTGTTCCTCCATGTGTAGAGGATTATGTATGTATGGGTATTCGTGAACCCTGAGTAGATTGGTGCAGTTCTTTAAGCAGAACTGCCAAATCTGTAATTTTCTTTCTTAACCCGTCAAACTCCTCACGAGGGACATGACCAGGATTAAACTGGTTAGATAAAGACATAATTGGATGTAGGCTCGTGGCCTTCTTGGACTTTGATCGGGTAACAGGCCCAATTGTTTCACTACAACAAACTTATGTAGTTTAGTTTTAGGGAATGTATAAATGTTTACATGCCATCATAATGTGTTCATTTTTAGGAGTATTATCCTGCAAAATGGATGTCAGTTGATAGCATGCTAGGCCTTAATATGCATATACACATATTCTTCATATTTTTCATTACATAGAGATTGACGTGGAATGAAATTATAAGTAATTGTCTTTACAATTAATTGAAAAATGGAAAGCATGAAGAAACTTTCCTCCACATTTGGTTTATTAGAGGTTGACCTATCTTAGGTTACTCTCGCGGATTTTTGGCATGAAGGTTCCCAGATCATCGCAATTTACTTGACGGGAAGTTAATCCGGTCTTTCAACTAGAGCGAATCTGGGTGGTGCCTTTCTTGAGCCTTGTTGGAATTAGTCTCCCTCTGAGTCCGATAATTAAACAAGCGGATAGCCTCTGGTGGGCCGAACCACACAACATACATTCACAGGCAACGTGTCTCACCGTTATGGGAATGATGACATGTGCGAAGCACTAATATCGTATACATATATAGTGTAAAGCATTAAGTGCAGTAAGTAAATGCGTTTTCACACATTCATCAAAAATGTAAATGTAACATCAACACACAAGCATATAACAGTTTTGAAAATTTTTAGTAGCAGCTTAAGTCCTCTTACTGGATGTCCCCAGCAGAGTCACCAACTGTCGACGTCGGGATTTTTATTATCCCTTTTTTGTTCTTGTCTTTTGGTGTTCTCATGTTAGGTGAGATTTATTTGAAAAAATAAGTTGTGAAAAGGTCCGACATTTATATGTCGACGATTGGACTGTAAGAGTTGCCAGTTGGTATTTTTAAATGGTTTCACCAACTTAACCGAGAAAAGGTTTGCACATTGACCACGTGATGTAACACTGTTAAACTGGTTTATGAAACCGAGATTCATTAGGGTCCGGGGACTTGTTTATATGGAGGGAAGGTGTTATGCACCCCCCGACATTCGTGTTACCACGGTGACCGCCACTTTTTAATTAAACTGTTATATAAATGTATGTGTGTGGGTCAATGTGCAATTATTTAGAAGTAGTGCTATGCCTCGTTCGCACCTATAAACAAAGGGTTTGAATATGTGTAAAAAATTAGTTTTAACAAGATATAGCAGTGATGTTTTGTAAAAGAGGTTTTTCAAACCCTTATGCTCAATAGTAATTGAGGCATTTGAAACTTCCATTTTATTAAGTGTTCAGCTTAATTGCTTTTATTTTTGAGATGCGAAGCATCTTTGAGAAAATAAGATATATAGCAATGCCAAACTCCTTGTGGGCATGAGAGCCATCTAAGGAAATTTAGATACTGTGAATAATGTACAAGCTGTTTACAGCCCAAAATGTCCATCACGGGAACCGAATCTAGATTTAGGAATCGAATCTAGATTCAAGAGTCTAAATCTATGATCATATGATTCCTAGGCTCACATGATGTAGCAGTTTTTATGAAAGCTGTAAGTAGTTATATATATAAAAGCTGTAAATATATATATATATATATATAGACTGTCAACCACCACGAAGAGAACTTTATGGGGGAATAGAAATGTAAATATATAAAAGCGATAAATATATATAGAGAGAGACACGATCGATAACCATGAAGCACCTTTATGGGGGATCAAAAATGTAAATAAAGTAGTAAAGACTATTAACCTCTACGAAGTAAACTCCTGGTGGGACAAAATGTAAATATATATATATATATATATCACTACAAGAAAAAGCTTTATTTCCGATGGAATTATGGTCGACTGAACACATTCAGTCGATGTCAATCTAAGACCGACTGAATATTTAGTCGACATTAAGTCAGTCGGTATTAATGTATCATCGATGGACATCAGTCGGATTTAAGCCGTCCCCCTTGGCGCGAGGGTTTTCCGCTAACGCGAATATACAGTCGACAGAATATGTGTAATCCTCGACTGAATACTTCGTCGACATTAGCTTATTGTTGACAGACATAACCACGATGGAATTCCGTCAGAAATAAACCTAAAAAAACCCTTCCCCTTCTCTGCGCCATCTCATTTTCATATCTCTTCCTCTCTCTCTAAATACCAGTCTATTCTCTCTCTCTCATACGTACCTCCCACTCCAAACCCCCTCTCCCCCGGTCCCCCCACCTTGTACCCGGTAACCCCACTCCCTCCCCCCCGGCCGGTCGTCCCCCCACGACCCCACCCTACCCCGGTACCCCCACCCCTCTCCCCCTGTTGTCCCCCCACCCCTTGTATGTCCCAGTGCCACCCCACCCACCCCCCAGTACCCCCACTCCCAATCCCTTCCCTCCCTGGTACCCCACCCCTCTCCCCAGGACCCAGGCTCCCCATCCGGTACCACCCCCACTCGGCCTCACACTCATGGCCGTCACCACCACCACCTTGCACACGGTCCACCTACTGTTCTTTCCTAATTTTCCGTGTATTGAGTATATATTATATGTTAGTAGTATAAAATTTGTGTATGAATTTGGTATTATAATGTGCAATTGGTCTAAATTTATTTTGTTTTTGGATTGATATTACTAGAATTTTGGTATTATAATGTATGAATTCTATTTTTTGTTTAGAATTTATCTGAAATTGGTCATTTGGGTCTGAAATTGGTCATTTGCAGCTTTTGTACATGTATAGCATCCATTTTATTGTTTGGTTTTATTTTTTTATGTAATTGCAGTGTATATTTCTTCAATTTAAATATTGTATGTTGTATGATAATAATAGTAAAGTAATATGATGCTTGATATTTCCGATGAAATTTCCCACAAAATTCTGTCAGAATTCTTGAGATGCAAAATCTGTTGGCTCTAATAACTATTTATTACTTAATTTACTAATACTAAAATTCACTAATTAAGTAGTATTTCCTTAATTAGTTTTCAACAAATAATTTATACTTCAAATATCAATTAATTTAATCAACTTAATTAAAAAAATAAAATAAAATAAAAATTCACTATTTAATATACTAATATATAATTCAGAATAAAATAAAATAAAGTTTAATAAATGAAATAAATAAAATTTAATATATAAATAGATTAAATTAAAAATAAAATTTATTAATAAATAAATAAATAAAATAAAATATAATTTAAATCGGTTTGAGACCGATCCATTGCTTCATCGCTTGAACCCGCCTGACCATTCTCCCCTCCATCGACTTACAGCGAGGATGTCTGCAATTTGGTGCCACCGTCGAGAGTCTGGTATCCCTCCGGGAGGCGGTTAGGGTCGCGATCTGGCGACGAGATTGTTCGGATGGTGGTTACCTTAGTCAAGGACGCGTTTGGGTCGATGTTGAGTCGGTATTTCATTTGCTCGGTATATTTTGTTTTTAAATACAAATATATATTCGCATGTTATTTAATTTTCATTTAGTTATCTTTAACTGAATCATATATATGGACTAATGAGTTACATTATATTGTATCAACAGGGTGACGAGCGGACTGACGAGCGGGATGACGATGAGGGTGATTTTCATACTCTTGAGCAGCGTCGATGCCCGCCCGATGATCCTCCTCACACTGGGGGCTCTACTAGCTTGACTTAGTTTACATTCTTTTATAGTTTAAATTCTTTTGTATTTTACATCTTTTGACGTACATATTGTATTTTAAACCTTATCATTACTTTGGTTTTGTTGCGGTTTGACACTTAGTTTAATTTAGCCTAATGGGATGTTTGTTATAGTTTAGTTTAGATTAATGGGATGTTTTTGACTTTTTTACTTCTCATTTAATTAGTTAGTTTTTGATATATTGTTGGATGAGCTTATTGTAATTGTAATTTATGTTATTGGCCATATTGTTAGCCTATGTATGTGATGCTGGGAAAACAGGTACAGGTACAGGTACAAGATGTGGGTTAAATCCCTGGATATTGCAAAAATAAATAAAATATTTATAAAAAAAACACTATCCTCGGCGGAATAGTGGTATTGTCAACGGATATCCGTCGAGGTTAAGGTGTTTCCCATTTTTATCAAACTAACACGTGGCATACTTATCATCGACTGAATATCCTCGACCGAATAACCTCAACGGAATGGTGGTATACTCGACGGATTTCCGTCACGTTTAAGTTGTTTTTCTAATTTTTTCAGACTACCACGTGGCATGCTTATCATCGACCGACACGTTTCAGTCGGGGATATATTAACTCTGACTGAAGATTCGGTCGATAATATTTCCATCGCCTCTAAGTATTCCCAACCGAAAAATCGACGGACTTAATTTCAAAGTGCTTATATACGACCGAATTTCCGACGGAATATTTCGTCGTCAATAAGGTTATCCTCAACGGAATACCCTTATTATTGACGAAATATTCCGTCGGAACTATTCCTTTTTGTTGTAGTGTATATATATATATATGGACTAACATTATCGAGTTATGCCTCGATTAAGCACAGACTCACGCCTGGGGCGTTTATTGCTTGTATATATATATATATATATATATATATATATATATATATATAAAAATAAAAGTCACGGACCAAAGTCCAGGCATGCACACACAACACGACTCTCAACGTGAAGAACAGTGTGTGCAAAATGTGGAGAAAAGGCTTTGAAAGGTGTAAGAAGGCTTAAAGTGGACTGCCAAAGAAGACTTCTATAGCTTTAAATGGATGAACACATGGCTCCCGCCGGTAAAAATATAACAATATATGGCTCACAAGTGTTTAAAATGAGGAAGCACTCAACATACGGTGTGTACAGAGAAAATTGGACAGGGCTTCCTCACCGTTTTCTCTTACACCTGCAGCAGTCGCAGATGCACCTGTGGCTGCCCGGGGTGCCCTAGGCTCAGCGGGTCCCACCGTCTCGAAGTACATGCACGCGTGCAATGTGATGTCCGCTCAAAATTTCAGAACTTCAATCCGGGCATCCGATGGAGGTGTATAAGACCTTTTTGGGCATGCTATTGTAGAGAGATACACAATAACATAGGATTAGAGGTTGTAAGAAGTCAGGAAGATGGGACCATGCCCTTGGTCTTCAAGTCTTTAAATTCCATCTGGTGTGCTGTCCTGTGTAGTAGTCACTTGGGATTATAGTAGTCAGGAAGATGGGACCATGCACTTGGGTTCTTTTGGGACACTGCTATGAGGAGTGTATGTTGAAAATGTGTTGAGACGACACACATGTGGGATCGAGGTGGAAAAATGATGATTTGCTCCTCACCCGGGTTATCTCCGATTTGGGCTGACAAAGCAGTCGTTGCTCAAGGTCATCTCGAGATTGAGGCGCTATAAATCTTGGATATCCTCGGGGTTATCTCGAGGTGTGTGGTGATCTCTGGGGTTATCTCGGGTTTGGGGCGAGTGCCTCTCGGTTTTCTCAGGTTGAAGGCGATCGCAAGGGTTGAAAAGAGCATCTCGGGTTTATCTCGGGCCTGCAATCGCACTCTCGGGGTTATCTCCGAGATGGAAAAGTCTTCTCCGGTGGGATTTCTGAAAATGGAACTGTCTTGTCCTCCAAGGTTATCTCTGAAAGACAATTTTTCCCTCCTGCAATGTTAGTAACAGGAATACAAAAATTCGAATGTCTAAAAGGGTATTGGGCTTAATTCTATCAAATTGTGGATTTAAGTTAATACGGTGTTAGTGCATCAAGAGATGGCTAATTCTACTTTAGTGTTCTTGATTAATGAACTGAGATAGTAAATTAAATTGGAAAGAAGTGTGATAATCAGAGTGAAACTTAAAGTGAAATTGTAAGCCTAATTCTTCAATATCTGCTTGAAATTTATGGTTACTTAGTGTGTTGGTTAGTTTTAATTTTTAGTTTCTTAGTTTTTATTAATTATAATCACTAATGTGTTTAGTTTAATAAAAGTGAAATAATATAAAACTTGTAATTGTTAGATTAAATTTCATACTTGTCTCTATGGGAACGATACATTATTCATCATTATATTATTTGTTGACCACGTACATTTGCGTGTGAGCGTATGTAAAATTTACCCAACAATAGGGCTTAAGCACATTTTCAAACTTTTCAAATTCCCTTTTTATCTGCCTTTATGTGGATGTTATCTTTACATTGAATGTATGTAAATAAATGTTTTACTACTTTATATTAGTGCCTCGCACAATGCCATCATTACATACGGTGAGATGCGTTGTATGAGAATACATATTGTTTGATTCCTCTACCAGGAGGTGAACTCGCCAATGTTTGATTACTGGACTCAAAGGAGACTAATCCTGCGATGCTCAAGAAAGGCGCCACTCAGATCTGCTCCAATTGAAAGATTGGATTAACTTCCCATCTAGTAGATTGTGAAGATCTGGGAACCTTTATGAAAACCCGAAAATTAAGAAAAATCTTGAATTATTAAATAAAGGTTAAAGAATAAAACCTAGATTAGAATAGAGGATTAATTAAAAAAATTTAAAGAACCTATACAGTTTAATTTGAATTTTTAAGCAATATAAAGAAATCAAATGAGAATGATAGAAATTTTGAAAAGTAAGAAAGGTATTATGTATGTGGAATTTTTTTTATTAAGGAAATTAATTTCAAATGAAGATATTATAAGATTAAAGAGAATGTTTATATGTATAGATACATATATTCTTAAGAATGAACTAATTATATTTTTAGCCAAATAAGAGGAATGATTAATTAAAATTAATCATACAAGTATGAATTAAAAGCTTAATTATAAAATCTTGTGAAAAATTATGCCTTAAATGGTAATTTAATAGAACCCAAAAATATTAGATTGTGAGAAGTCAAGGATGGTGGGCCCCACTTGGGTGTGATGAATTGTGATGATTGTTAGAAGTTGGGAAATGACTATTTTTCCCAAAAGAAAATTGTTAATGACTTTTGTGCCCTAGGAATGAAATTGCTAGGAAGTTTCTTAGTAATGGGGAAATGACTATTTTGCCCCAAGAGAAATTTGGTAATAACCATGGCGTCCTTGAAGGAAATGTCTAGGAAATTTACTAGTTATAGTTAGATGACAATTATGTCCTTAAAGAAAATTGACAAATATATCCTATGAGAAAATTTCTAAGAAATTTCCTTGAGATAACTTAAAGACCATCTTTCCCTTCCCTAGTAATGGTTAAATACCATTTTGCCCTTAGTCTTGAATTCCTACAAATTGGAAGCCTTAGTTCATTTGGGAGAGTTTTACTTATTTTTCCTAACTTCATTTATCCTAACAGAGGATAAGAGCACATGTGGTGTTATTATTATTTCTACTAACTCTTACTAACTCCCCTAAGTGTCACCAATTAATTTGACCACCTTATTTCTCCAAAGTTACAAGTAAAGGAAGAAGTAATGAGAGAGAAAAAACAAGATAAGTTAGGAGATTTTTGTAGATATACATATATTATATCTATACATATCTACTAACTTTTAAATACCCATTATGCAAATTAAAAGTTACTTTTTCTCATTTCTCCACCAAAGCTAAGAGAGAGAAAGAAAGAAAAAGAAAGAACATAGAAAAAGAGAAGAAAAGAAGAATGTAAATACCGAGAAATTTGGATTTATTGTAAAATAATTTTATTGAATTAAATAATAAATAAAATTATATTATATGTTATTATTATGTGTTAATATGATGAAGGTTGTTCTATAACCTAATTGTATCAAAATGTCGTAGTATTTTGACTACGTGAAGGAATTAAAGGGTTTGAATTTCCAAGACAAAAATAAAAGTTTTCCGAGAAATTTTCTGAAAAGCACTATTCACTTTTTTGTTCGGGAATTATTTTTGAACTTCCGAGAAATACATAATGATAGAATATCGAGGGAAGATGGATTATGTAATAATAATTCACGTATGGCAAACGCAGTGTTTCGCCTGCGGACTAAATTTGAGAACGTTAGGGAAAGTAAATATAAGTATTGTACGAGATAATGAATACGAGTATGATATTAGGTATTATACGAGTATGTATGAATGATGGTATGTCGTATATGATGAATAGGTATACGAGTTAGCATACAAGAATAATACGTAAATTATACGTTATAAGGCTTTAAGCCAAATGTATTGGACTTGTAGGATTTGGTAGGAATTATAGAAGCCCAAGTGTAGGATTGGTTAAAGTCCAATTAGAATTAATGCTAAGGCCCAAATGTTTGTTAATGGAAACCCAAAGATTAAGTTAAAGTTAATTAATTTTAAAGCCCAAATTAAGAACCAGATCCGTGGATCGATGTTGGGTAAAATCTATATACGCACAACACGCAAGTATACGTGGTCAACAAGTAATAAAGTGATAAGTTGAGTATCGTTCCCACAGAGAATTAGTTAATAAAAATCACCAAGTACTAACCCGTAACCAACTCAATCTTATTTAAACGAATGAATTTCAAATTATATAAATTAAACTACTATTAAATTCCACAAATTAAATTAAGACTATGGAGAATTAAGATCACAACTTTACTTATTGCTTCATTTAAGTTAACACACTTCTCATCAATTATTCTCTATCCTGAATTGTTAATCAAGAACACAAACGTAGTATTAACCACCTCTCAATGCACTAATACCGTATTAACGTCAATCCACAATCAAGATAGAAATCCGTTAAACACCTTAATCAACTAACCCACTATATCTCTATGTGAATTACAATTGAAGAAGGTTGACGAATAAGTTCTCTATCCGATTACATGCGGCGTCAAGCATATCTCTACCTTAACACGAATCAAGTTTAAGCTACTAACAAAATCCTGAACACATGCTATATCAATAGGTCTAGATTTGAATATCCTCTCTCGATTCCATCCAACTCCACAAAGAATTGTTGATCAGGCAATTCATAGATTAAAGCTCAAATAAATATAGACAATCCTCACAATAGAACATAATAATTAATAGCGAAGCATATTAAAATAAACTACACAATAAGATCCATTGTAATCTCAAACAAAGAATTAGTTCATTGAATTAAAACTAAGAATCCACAATTGAAAACACATTAATAGATAAAAATAAGAGTAAAGTAAAGAGTAAATCTGTTGTCAGTAAATCTCCATCTTCCTCAAGCTCCTGCTCTTGATCTTCAATGGTCTTCAAGTTGCTTCAATCTCCAAAACTATTTAGAACTAGTATTTTAATCTAATTTACTCTAATCTAATCTAATGGAATGCTCTCTCCTCTCTAATCTACTCTAATCTCCTAACATGCTCTATCTAATCCTTGTTATTCCCCTCCTTTTATAAGCCTTTTTACATGTCTTTAAGTCCTCTTGGAAGTCCTTGAGTCAATTGGATCAAAAATAATCTTTCCCGAACTTAAATTTGGCCAAAAAATGTCTTCTTAATCGTACCCATTTTTCGTACGTTTAAGCTTTCAGAGGCCTGCTTATGAAAATGGGTCTTGTCTAACAATTTTATGCTATACCATTGCCGTGAAATTTGTTAAGGAAAGCTTTGCTCGTGGAGGTCTATTTTCTGTCACAGCATCCTCTGGTAAAACGACCATAACCTTTGCTCCGGGGCCTGCCACCTATCAAATCGATGATATCGACGAGATCTACAACTTTCATTCTTTGAGGATTCGGAAATTCTGGCCGGATGAAGGTTGAAACTGGGCTGGAAGTGACTGCTATGCAAATGACCAACCAAAAAAGCGAAGTTCGACGTCCGTTGGTACAACGATCATAACTCTTGCATCCGAACTCCGATTGGAATGATTCAAAATGTTCCAGAAAGCTAAGATGATGCTCTACAATGTAAGATAAGTTCCAAACCAAGAACATGAAGTAAACATGAAAGCCGAAATGATGTCCAATTTGCTTTTCTTTGCGTTTTCTTTATTTATCCTTACCAATAGTCGCTCACACCGCTCCCAAACGTTTAACCTACAAAATAAACACAAAATGCATGAAAAGTAACTAAGACACATGAATATAACCAACTAATTCAAGTAAAAGATACCGGATAAGTGTATATAAAATCCACTTATCAAATACCCCCAAACTTAAACCGTTGTTTGTCCCCAAGCAACACAACATAATGCAATGCAATACAATGAAATGCAACTAATCTATATGCCTACGAATCCAGCAGTAATGACAGAAACATGTCTATTCAATCAACCTTAGAGAATTAAGTAAACATGATAATACATCATATCGAAACTCATCAGTAACTTCCCAATCAATCCTCAAATCTTAGACTGTTATTACTAATATAGTGCGTGTGTGCTTCAAAATAATGTTAACTGATATAAAATTAAATTTAACACATAACAAGTCTCTTCGAAGGCATCATACAATGTAAACTCAAGAAATCCAAAAACAAGCTAGATCCAACTAAAACCAAACAATTACCAATATCGAGGGTCAACATGGGATACTTATGCTTTATTTTTCATCTACGGGGCCTTTTTGCTCTTATTTCCCGTTTTATTCATTTTTTTCTTTTTTGTTTATCTACATATAGCTATGCAATATCTTATTCCCTTAGGCTTTTCAATGCTACCTTAACAAGCTTTCGACCAACGACTCCCAGACCATTAAGACCTTAGGGCGCTAGGTGTAAAAACAATCCCCTCGGGCTTACTTACTCAAGTAACAAAGGCCACAAAACTAGGCAAGCACGCCACGGTGTTTATTCATACTATTTTTTCTTTTTCTTTATTTTCTTCCTTTTTTTTTCTTTTTTTTAAAAGCTTATATACCCCAAATATTCACCCAAACTTTGGTTCTTGTCTAACTTTAGTTGTCACTACTTATTTTTGTCATTCTTTCATTCAAACTAGCATTATCCTTTAGAATCCAATTATGTATCAATTTAAACTCAATCAATTAACAAGGTTGTTTCTACTGTGCTATCCTTATTATATAAGTTTCAAAGAGAAAAAGATTCAATTCATAACAAGAAATCACATCAAAGTTCTAATATTTAGTACTATACTTGTCTACTCAATTCCAATCTCATCATTGGCCAAAATAAACTGAACTATCTAACAGCTGGACTCATGCAAGATGAACATAGTAACTAACTATTATTTTTGAATTTTTGGTTTGATTTTTTTTTTTTAATAATAAACCTAAACTAAATTAACAACATATGCAAAATTACATAACATAAACATGAAACTACACATGCAATAATGAACTAAACTAAACTCCCCCAAACTTAGCAATTACAATGTCCTCATTGTAAGAATATAGCGATAAGTAGAAGAGAACTTCCCTATAATTGGCTTAGCGTGAGTTGATGGTGGCGATGGCGGCGACGGTCATTTTCCTATCTATTGAACCTCCAATATAATTCCTGTGCTGCAAAGCCATTTGCTCTCGAATGCGTGTATCGCCGTAACTTTATCCCAAACTTATCAATTTAACCTTCACTTCCTCTCAAGTATCCTCTATGAATGCCCAATTCAATTGGTGTGAGATTGTGGAGGTGGGGAGAAGTGATGGAGTGTGGGAGATAGTTGTTGGAACGGTGGTGGATGGAGTTATGAAATAGAGGGGAAGTGGAGAAAATGGGGTTTTATTGGGGATGGGAGCAGTCTATGTGCAACTGCCAAAGTTGGTTGGATTCCAGGACCCCCGCCCCAAAAACTTGTTGGGAAAAATCTATATATGCACAACACGCAAATATACGTGGTCAACAAGTAATAAAGTGATAAGTTGAGTATCGTTCCCATAGAGAATTAGTTAATAAAAATCACCAAGTACTAACCCGTAACCAACTCAATCTTATTTAAATGAATGAATTTCAAATTATATAAATTAAACTACTATTAAATTCCACTAATTAAATTAAGACTATGGAGAATTAAGAACACGAACGTAGTTAACCACCTCTCAATGCACTAATACCGTATTAACATCAATCCACAATCAAGATAGAAATCCGTTAAACACCTTAATCAACTAACTCACTATATCTCTATGTGAATTACAATTGAAGAAGGTTGACGAATAAGTTCTCTATCCAATTACATGCGGCGTCAAGCATATCTCTACCTTAACACGAATCAAGTTTAAGCTACTAACAAAATCCTGAACACATGCTATATCAACTAGGTCTAGATTTGAATATCCTCTCTCGATTCCATCCAACTGCACAAATAATTGTTGATCAGGCAATTCATAGATTAAAGATCAAATCAATATAGGCAATCCTCACAATAGAACATAATAATTGATTGCGAAGCATATTAAAATAAACTACACAATAAGATCCATTGTAATCTCAAACAAAGAATTAGTTCATTGAATTAAAACTAAGAATCCACAATTGAAAACACATTAAAAGATAAAAATAAGAGTAAAGTAAAGAGTAAATCTGTTGTCAAAAAATCTCCATCTTCCTCAAGCTCCTGCTCTTGATCTTCAATGGTCTTCAAGTTGCTTCAATCTCCAAAACTATTTAGAACTAGTATTTTAATCTAATTTACTCTAATCTAATTTAATGGAATGCTCTCTCCTTTCTAATCTACTCTAATCTCCTAACATGCTCTATCTAATCCTTGCTATTTCCCTCCTTTTATAAGCCTTTTTACATGTCTCTAAGTCCTCTTGGAAGTCCTTGAGTCAATTGGATCGAAAATAATCCTTCCCGAACTCAAATTTGGCCAAACAACGTCTTCTTAACGTGTACCCCTGCCCCGGCGGGGGTCCTTACTGTCTAACAGCTGCTATGCCCGCCCCGGTGGGAAATTTGTTAAGGGAAAGCCCGCCTCGGCGGGGGTGTATTTTCTGTCATAGCATCCTCTGGTAAAACGGCCATAATGTTTGATCTGGGAGTAGTTACGGGGCCTGCCACATATCAAATCGAAGATATCGACGAGATATACAACTTTTATTCTTTGAGGATTCAGAAATTCTGGCCGGACGAAGGTTGAAATTGGGATGGAAGTGACTGCTATGCAAATGACCAACCAAAACAGCGAAGTTCGACGTCCGTTGGTACAACGATCATAACTCTTGCATCCGAACTCCGATTGGAATGATTCAAAATGTTCCGGAAAGTTAAGATGATGCTCTACAATTTAAGCTAAGTTCCAAACTAAGAACATGAAGTAAACATGAAAGCCCAAATGATGTCCGGTTTGCTTTTCTTTGCATTTTCCTTGCTTTTCCTTACCAATAGTCACTCACACCGCTCCCAAACGTATAACCTACAAAATAAACACAAAATGCATGAAAAGTAACTAAGACACATGAATATAACCAACTAATTCAAGTAAAAGATACCGTATATGTGTATATAAAATCCACTTATCAATCGATCCAATGGGTAAGGATGACCCATAGGGCAACTCATGTGGGCCCCATGAGCACATGGATTATCTTGGTGACCAAGTAAACTTGATGTCCAAGGGATGAATAGTAAGGAGATAAATTAAGGAGGTGGGATTGATTAATGACCAAACTACTCTAATCTAGGATTTCCTATAAATAAAAGGACTTGCTAGATCATTTTCACTTTTTAAATTTCCACCAATAGTTTAAGTGCTTATTTGTTAGAGAGAAAAAGTAAGGAAAAGCTAGTCTTTCATAGTTGAAGAAGAAGAACCAAGTTAACTTCAAAGGTAATGATCCTAGACTATTAATCTTACATCTCTTCAATTGTAGGTTGATAAAGAAGTGTTGATTTGTAGAACATGTATGCCAAGAAGTAATAAGAATTGCTAATCAATGGACTTAATCTTTAATAAGCCATGTATAAGAAATTCATACTTATTTAAGTTATGAACTAAAGAAGAACATGAAAGACCTTATCATGTGTATAAGTTATTAAAATATTGAGAGTGGCTATTTACAACACACAAAGACCCGAATACGACTGCTTCGTGAACCCGAGCCATAACGTGAGTTGTAGAAGAGAAGCTAAGCATGACATGCCACAAGACTAGTTCATGCATAGAAATGAAAGCTTATAAAGATAGAAAGGAAATTGGTTGATTATTAATGAACTAAAACCTAAAGTAACATTGTTTAAGATGTTATAAACCTTAAGCTACAACTAAAGGTTGAAGTTAAGTTACTTAAACGTGAATGCAAAACATTACGGTAGACTTGAACCAATGTTAAACAATCTAATGAACAATTAGATTGACAAGAAGGGTAAGATACATTAGGAACCATGCATGTTAATTTGTTCATGACCTAATGTGGTATGTTATGTGATTATGTATTGTAAAGACCTTAAAGACTCAAAGGAAAAGTATATTAACCGTAGCAGACGCTAAAGGCAAGTGTTCTAACCCTTGTCTATGTTCAATCTGGACAAGCTTTGTGATTCATGTATCTTACGCATGAATTGATGTATGATGAAGTTAAAGCCAATTCCTTCGGCTAGACTTAAGATGTTTTATGGATTTCTTATAATCTATTGAACTATTATCAATGTTGTCAAGATTTACCAAACTATTCTGGTATGGTTTTCAAAAGAAGACTAAGTATGCTAAACAAATGTTTTGTCGTCAAACAACAGGCATGTGAGGTTGCCAAAACTTAAACATAAATACGTTTAAAGAAAGTAGTGTTATACAACATAGAGTACTATAGGCTGATCACCTAGACGTGTTCGTCAGTAATGCCGAACTTACGGACTTATTACCGGGTTGTCATTTTCAAAGAAAGTAAGAAATGCTTAAGGTCTTAGACCAGAATTGATGTTTTACTGAATGTTGTTCATTGTAAAAAGTTTTAAGAAAAAAGAAGTGTTATTTTGAATTATCGATAGTACTTCATAACTATTGTTCAGTTATTGAAGATATACGATTTGTATGTTTCAAGCATATTGTTTAAATGGAATTGTTATATTTGCTGAGCTATTTATGCTCACTCTTGCTTGAACCATATGAATACAGCTAAGATCGAACGGACCGAAGGATTCGGTAAAGATAAAAGGGAAGGCTAAGACGAACCTATAGATTGCCTTTGTAATAGTATATGTGAATGTTGTTATTATTTGATATTATGACAAGAATAAATGTAATAGTTATTAAGAACCTGGGGAATGGTAATATTGTTTGGAATATATATAAGACATATTCGTTCTTTTGAGGCATTTCAATTGAATGTATGTGTGAATTGTAGCACCGTGTAGCACCATATGTCGGGTTGGAAGATACCCGAATTTGGGGGCATCACAAAGAAGGTGCTCGGTAGCCCACATGGAGGAAGGAGGGATAAAATTCTTCCATACCATCTAAGCTTGATCTTATTTTGGTAGAAGAAAAAGAACAAGCCATAAGAAAAAGGTATTAAAAACCCTAAACTTCAGCTTGATTTGATTATTATGCTTGTTTAACAAAATAAATAAGCTATGTTTCTTGAACTTTAAAACATTGGATCTAATTGTTCATGAGTGTTTTATGTTTAGATTTACCCATATTGGGTGTTGATTTGTTTGGAAATCAAAAGAAAAGAAAAATAATTTTTTCTAGTTTAGAAAACCCTAATTTTTCTTCCTTTGAAAATCCACCACTTGAAATCTACACCTTATTTTTACGATCTGTCAAAGATGGGTACCATATGTATAAGTTATCTAGTAAACCTAAGTGGTAGCACTCAAAAATGTTGAGTTTACAAGCTGTAGTGACTATTTTAGTCAAAACAGTCTCGTTTTTAGAAAAAGAAATAAAACTGTTTTGGGTCAGTTTATGCTAGGGGTATTTTCATCTTTTTCTGACCTTTAAAAATTCTAGAAAACTTTGAGATGATAATATGATGAGTTTAATGTTTTCAGTAAAAATATTGTGATTTTTGGATGTGTAGGATGAAAGTTATGGTTTTTACGAGAAATAACTACTTAAAAAGTAAAAGGGAATAACTCTTAGTGTGTAACTCCAAAAATTGTGAAATGTTTACAAGATGTACATATACATAACCAGAACATCCCCTGAAAGTTTCGGAAATTTTGGACAAAAAATCAGTTCATGAAAATTGTTGAAAGATCCAACTGTTTTTGCCATTTTAAACATAATAAACGAAACTGAAAAATTCCAGAAAAATTATATGTTCATAAGAGTAATATTAATTGATGTTTCCCAGAAAATTAGAATTTTTGGAACTGTTTTTATATTTTTCATGTGAATGATTAAGCTATGAATAAATGGATAAAAAAATTTAAGTGATGCTATAAAGGGTAAAAATATAATATTTTTGACAAAAGACCCTAAAAATGATGTAATCAAATTTATGGAGGCTATTATGGTCATTTTTGATGAGATGTTCTATTTATGGCATTTTAGGGTTGTTAAATAAAGTAATTAGTAAAGGGTAAATAATTAAAATAAAGTGTTTATAAGTTTAATAAATTATTAAATAATTAATAATATTAAATTAACAAGTTATTAATAAATGTTAGATTAAAATATTATTAATTGATTAATATTATTAGATAATGATTTAAAATAATATTAAATAATTAATAATATTAGATTAAAGTTGAATTAAAATATTATTAAATTATTAATAATATTATATTTATAACAATCCAGAATGTTTAAATGTAATTTCAAATATTTATTGAATTAAATAAATATTTTAGTTGATGTGTTTGATGTTAAATAAATGTGACGCCCCCAAAACAGGTATACAACACCCATTCTGAGTCGCCAAATACATGGTACAGAAAACAAACTACAACTTCAATAATACAATTGTCGTGCAAAATACAACAACACATACTGTGAGTTTAAATACAAATATTGTCTTCTAGACAATATCCACACTCAAATAAGTCCTCATTACAATTATTCATACACTATTTTACAGAAATAGTGAGGAATGCTAAAACATATTTCTATAACCATCACTCCATACCCCGACTAGATCTTGCTATATTCTCACCTCCTGAGAAGAAAAATGGAACAAAAAGGAAAAGGGTGAGCTCAACTAGCCCAACAAAGAACATTATGACTAAGATAATATACAACAAATTATCATTAGTCTTCAACAGGGAAAAATCTGATAGCATATAGTAGACAACAAGTTTTAGATCAACAAATGCAGCGGAAACATCAATCCATTAAAAGAGTCACATAGAGAATGAGTTCTATTATCTTCTAAGATTTAAAAGTCCATCATAAATATTTTATCCCTGTAACAACAATCAATATACATCTTTAATCAAATATTCATCTTTCCACTACAGGCTAAAGATATTCATTTGTATCACCAGTCGGTCATGTTCATCTCAACACCTGTTCATCTTTGCACTACGGGCCAAAGATATTCATTAGTTAATCATTCATCTTTGCACTACAGGCCAAAGATATTCAGTAATATCATCATTTAGGACTGAGGATAATGAAAAATATTTTAAAGAAAATGAATCTAGTGAGACAGAAGGACAAATATTAGGGATTCGTATAACAGTTTATCCAAGATAAATAATACTTCATAATAACCAATTGTGAAGCAGAATTCAAAAATAAAGATCAAAACATGGATACAATCAAAGATAGTAACCATAATAGACATCTTGGACAAAAAGGAAAATTTTCATTTTTTAGTGAATAGTGTCGTATACGTGAATAGTAACCTCGACACAAAAAGGTAGAAATTCCACAATAAAATCCATACCAATATTTCGGTATGGTGATATTGAAAGAATAACATCATTACGAAAAAAAAATAACATCCCTTACCTTAAAATGATAACACTTCTGTTCAAAATATCAGATATAAAGCCGAAGGGAACTTGCACTAAATAGCAACTCTCAAAGTATCTAAATACTCACAAAAATACGCTCGACAATATAGAGAGAAAGAAAACTTGTTTCTGGTGTGATTTTCAATTCTAACTTAGCACTTTATTTATAGGAATATGTTAACATGCCGAAGCAGACTTGACTTGCTACCTGATGGCTTTACCTGCTACTATTGACACCCGCCACATTTGAAATTCAATTCTAGCAAATTTCTCACCAACCAAAAGTGGGGCCCACCAATTCTAGAATTTTTCACCAAAATGATAAATTCTGAAACTTCAACAATTTCTGAACCAGTCACCTCTTAAAATTCATAACAAATCATACGTTTATTTTTAACGGTTCAAAATTTGTGGACATATACTCAACTTATATATGTATAACATATTCAAAAATCACAACGATCCAACGGTCGGATTAAAAATTATAACTCACGCAATATATCTCAAGAACACTAATTTGATTTTTAATACCTCCTTTCCGACAAAAATACTGATAAAACACCTCAACATTAATTCCTTCATTTATAAACACATAAATAAATCCATCATTTATATCCGCATCAAATAAATATTTCCTTATCATATAAATCAATAATTAATTATTCACAAGTAATATTACAGAATCACAATAATGACAACCAGACAGTTCCCAGGAAAGAGGGGGCTTTCCGATAAGGATTTCTCCTTACTGGCACGCAATTAGGTGACCAAACCTCTCCTTGAAAGAACTTTCTAGACATTGCCAATAATGTTATCTAATAATGTTATTCAAATAATATGAATTATTGATCTGATAATGGGAAATATTGTGCAATGACAATTATTGAAACAACAATAATATAAACTATCAACGCAGTAATTATTGAATCAATAAAATAAAATATTGAACAGTAACTACTGTAACAATTATTGAGTAGTGCCTTCTTATGTGAGACCCCAAATTTTATGAATAAAGATTTAAATTTCTCGAAATATATTTTTTTTATATTATGGTGTGGATTTGATATAATCTTATAGTTATGGGTAATATTTATAAATTTTGCAAAGTATGCAAGTTGTTGTATAATATTCGATTGGTCAGGGAATATCCGTACGATGGCACAATCATTGGTGAACCCACAACGGAAGTATTGTTGTAGTAATAAAATGATAGAATTATTTTTATGAAAATAACGATTTTAAGTTTTACTGTTAAAAGCTGTTGAACTACTTGGTAGTAAAAGAAATGATATATATATCGTGGTTGCATAGTAGCACACAGTATTGATTATTGATGCTTACGTGAGAAGTCACTCAGTTATACTCAATTATTGCTTCAGTAATTGCTACATCATATCTCTCATATTATTGATTCGATTATTGTCACAGTATCATCTTCACAATATGTTATATTATTAAATCAATAATTGAGACGACAAAGTTATTCATATTATTTAATTGCAATATTTACAATGTCTAGAAGTTCTGTCAAGGAGAGGTTTGGTCACCTAATTGCGCTTGATAATAGGAGAAATCCTTTATCTCGGAAGCCCCTCTTTCCGGGAAAAACTTTGTTTGTTAAATATTGTAAGTTATAATATTAATGATGAATAAGCTCGTGTTGATTAAAGATGAAATTGATAGTTCCATTGTGTTGGGATTATTTGTGTTAGTAAAAATCGACATTTATCTCGATAATAATTGATGTCTGGAGGTTATATTGCTCAATCGGGTATTCAGGGCACTTTTTGTGTTGGAGTACTATTCACGAGTTACTATTCATGAGTTACTATTCACGAGTTACTGTTATTATTCATAAGTTACTATTCACGAGTTACTATTCACAGCATACTATTCACCCGAATAATATATTTCTTTTCGGTCCAAATTATTTTTCGGTACAATATTATTTCATGAGGAGATGTGCTAATTTTTCAGACCGTTGGTTGAAATTATATTAGTAAATCAATATGGACCATTGCTTTAAAGTTTAATACTGAATCAGTATGGACTATTGGTTTAAAGTTTAATAGTGAATCAGTATGGACCGTTGATTTAAAGTTTAATAGTAAATCAATATGGACCGTCCGTTTAAAAGTAAATCAATCTGGACCGTTTATGAATTAGTTACTATTCACTCCATTCTCCTATAAATAGAAGCTCATTCCTTCATTATTTCTTACGAATTCACTGAAAATCTAGAGAGAGAAATTATAGAGAGAAGCTATAGAGAAAAAATCTATAGAGAGAAAGAAGAAGAGAAGTCTGCTACCTTTCTATTCCAATATCCAGTTTCTTCTAAGGTAAGGGGTATTTTTTTTTTTCATATTCATGAAGAGAATTTCTGTTATTCTATTCTTTATTATTCTGTTGGAATAACCTGTATACGTGGACTACCCTATACTTGGTGAAATTCTTCTTTTATTCCATTCCTTATTATTATGTTGGAATAACATGTCTATGTGAAGTACTACATACATGGTGAAATTCTTCTATTATTGCATTCCTTATTATTATGTTGGAATAACCTGTCTATGCAAAGTACTGCATACATGGCAAAATTCTTCTATTATTCCATTCCTTATTATTATGTTGGAATAACCTATTTATGCGACGTACCGCATACATGGTGAAATTATTCTATTATTCCATTCTTTATTATTCTGTTGGAATATCTTGTCGATCTGAATTTACTTTGACTTTGTTCCGTTATTTATTATTCATTAGAATATCCCGTGCATGCATTTCACGCCGCACTGGTTCCTTTATTTATTATTCCGCATTTATTATTCTCAAAAATATCACATGCATGCGTTTCTGTGGGATAAATTCCATTATTTATTATTCCGTATTTATTATTACGTGAATATCCTATCCTATCATGCGTTTCTGTGGGACTGGTTCCATTATTTATTATTCTGCTGGGAATAACTTTCTGCATGTGCGGTCTCTATCGCATGCATGGTGAATCATTCATTATTCCATTCTTTATTCTGTTGGAATAACTTTTGTTATGTGGATTACCACATGCACGGTGAATGATCCTTTATATTCATTCCTTATTAAATTGTGGAAATGATCTCAGTTACGTTGATTATGATGAGAGTCATAATAAAAGCATTGGACTGATGAAAATCATGGGTATATGAAGTATTAGTAAGTGTTATGATGAGTTATGTTGGTTATTATGTGAAAACATGAAAGTTTCTTAGAAATCACAAAGGGTTGAAAATCAATTTTTTGTGAAAATGGAACATGAAATTCAATTGACCATATCTCCTATTATATTTTGAATTTTTGAGTGTGGTCAAGTTCTAGAGTTAGATCTATGAGTTCTGTAGCATCTCCAAGTGGAATCACTGGAAAAGGTGTTGTAGATTTTTGTGTGGACTGATTTTAGCAAAGGAGTCCAAAGCTGGAAATTATCGAAATGCTACTATCCAGATTTTTAGAAGGGATGTTTTGGCCACTTAATTTGTGAGAAAAATTCTGGCCTTTTGGGACATAAAAGTATATGGTATAAAGTACCTCCTGTCCAAAAATGAGCTCATTCCGACTTAAAATGAGCAAGTTATGACCATTTCAATATTTAGATTTTTCTGAAGAAAAATGCTATAACCAGAGTTCTATAACTCCGATGACCATGAAATTTAAACTAAAGGCTCACGTTAACATGTGTAAGATCCTGCCAAGATTTGGGAATTTCTGGAGTTAACCTTGAGGTAGCTAATTTCTTAAGGAATTAATTAGAAATTAATTTTTGAAAAATAGTAAATGAATTTTAAAAATTCTGAGAAAAATATATGTTCATTATGGGACTATATTCGCTAAATCCCGGAAAAGAAATATTTTTGGGGTGATTTGGTATTTTCATGAAAATGGTTTAATTACTGAACATATGAGTTAAATATGTTATGTGAAGTAACAAAGTTAGAAAATAGGATTTTATGGCTTGAAAATCCTATATAAGGTATATGCAGATATTTTTTTTATAAGGGATTTGATCATTGGTGATGAAATCTTATGAGTATGGCATTTTTGAATGATTAAATGTATTATTTGGTAAAGTGTAAACAATTGAAATAAATTCTTTATTAGTTTAAGAAGTGATTAAAATATTGTTATGATATTAATAATATTAGATTATGAGTGGTTGATAATATCTGGATAAATTTAAAGTCCTTAATAATTATCGTTGTTTTCGTTTGATTAATGCTTATATCATTGTCATCATCCTCATGATTATATGGTGATGAAAGTTATCTTTGGCTTACGTGCGAAGATGGACTGTTTATTATTAAGTTGTATATCTTTGGCTTACATGCAAAGATGGATTGTTGATTATTAGTTTTATTGTTGTATATCTTTGGCTTACGTGCAGAGATGGACTTGGTGTGATTATGACCAGGGATTATTCGATATAGTCATGACCATTGATGATTTAATGAATATCCTTGGCTCATAGTGCGGGGATGATTCGATGATGTTGTTTATTTATTAAGCTGAGTCTCAGTGATAAAAATTGATGAAAACATTTTAAATCATAGAAGAGAGTAGATATCATGCTCTACTTGACTCTTCTAATGGATTGTTTATTCCGCTGCAGTTAAACTTGATGTCTATTGTATTTTATAAGTTTAACATTGTTGAAGACTATTGATAATTTATTCTGCATTATCTTTGTCATAATATTTCTTACTGGGCTAGTTGAGCTCACCCTTTCTTTCACTATTTTCTTCAGGAAATGAGAACGTAGCAGGGACTAGTCGGGGAACGGAGTGATGGTCCAGATGATAGCATTAGTAGTCCTCACTATTCTATTAAATAGTGTGACAATAAATGTAATGAGGACTCCTTTGAGTGTAGATATTGTCTAGATGACAATATTCCTATTAAAACTCTCAGTTTAAGTATTGTCGTATATTACAGGACGGTTGTATAATTAAGTTTTTATTTGTATTTTGTACCATGTATTTGGCGACTCAAGATGGTTGATGTATACCTATTTTGGGGGCGTCACAGTTGGTATCAAAGCCATAGAAAAGAGCCCCGAGCCTTTTGTTGGTGACTTCCAAGTCTTGGGATGCACCGAAGCCAGACTTTCCATAGGGGACGTCGTTCTGCGGTGGCAAGTTGATAGGTATCATTGTGAGGTGCTATCCAAGTTTTGGGATAGAAATCACAGTTGGTATCAAAGCTTTGGGATATGATCCCTAGCTGAGATGTGAGACAAGAATTAGGAGGGGAGAGACGGGGAATTTCTTCGCTAGTATGACCTACCTAAGTTTATTTGGTATTTAATTGGTCGGTCAGAGTATAGGGATAACATGTGATATATTAACTAACTCTTGTTTTGTGGCAGTGTTTGAAAATGACATCTGAGAATGTTGAGGTAAGCAATGGAGCGAATGACGCGATTGTTTCTAAGAGGTTTAAAACCTGATATACGTCAATACCTCATTTCTCACAAACTTTGTTTATATTCAAATGTTATGAATAGGGCTCAGTTATTGGAGCGCGATAATGAGTCAGCACAACCAAAAGGTAACGACCAACAACACGATAATAATCATACCGGTGGCAACGACCATCGGAACAATGATAACCATTGTGGGGAAAATTATCATGCCAAGAATGGTAACCACTTCGGTGGTAATCATGGCCAAGATAATAGAAGTGGAAATTTCAAGAAGAGAAGGTCACCTAGCCCGATTTTATCGTGCACCAAAGTCAAGTCCAGCTGGGACGGTGGCACCAACGGCGGATACAGACAAAACAAAGTCGGTGGTTTCAGGAAGTGCGTTTTTCGTGACTTCTCAAAAAGCAAGTAAACCGAACGAAGTTAGCACGGGTTAGTTAATTATAAATTCTTGCGAAATCTATACCTTATTAGATACCAGTTCTACCCATTATTTTATCTCTCTTGCTTGCGTTCAACGTTTAAATTTGACTCTAGAGAAATTAGACTTTAACTTATCTGTTGAAGCCCCGTTAAGAGAAACCTTCATTACATGTGCTATCCAAGTCTTGGATGAGGGTCATAGTTTTGAATGATATTTCTATTGTTAATAATTTTCCTGACATATTCTTGAAGACTTCTTAGCCTACCTCTAGAGCGTTAAATCGAATTTTGTATTGACCCCATTACAAAACCCATTTCTTAAACCCTTACATATTTCTTCACCCATAACGAACGTATAATGTGTCCAAGACATTGGCTCGAGCTGTTGAAGATTACGATCGTACCATTCAATATCATTGTGGAAAAGAGAACGTGGTAGCTAACGCGTTGAGTAGAAGATCGTATGCGTTTATAAGTGCGATGTTGTTAACACAAAAACCCATTTTGTATAACTTATAAATGATGAAGATAGAGTTAAAGACTCTAAAGACCCACATGGTGATATCAAAAATACGAGTAGAATCGACTTTAATCGATAAAGTTAAAGCTGTGCAAGCTACATACTCAGAGCTGATGAATGTGAAGAAGAAGGTTCAAGAGGGCGTTATTCTAGAAGCAAGAATCGATGAAGAGAGGAAATCTCAACCCTCAATTTTATTGGCCCATTTGAAATCCTTGATCGAGTAGGAACTGTGGCCTATAGACTCATTTTATCACCAAACAGGTTGCGTGTTCACAACGTTTATCAAGTACCGATGTTACGTAAATATGTGGACGACCCGAACCACATTATTGATTTAGAACCGGACGAGATAGCAGAAGATTTAACGTATGAGGAGATACGTGTTAAACTCTTGGATAAGAAGGATCGTATTCAACGCTCAAAGGTTATACCTCAAGAGTTAGAATCTGAAATAAAGTCAAGGTATCCTCATCTCTTCGGCATACCAGCTACTACGTTAATTTCGAGGGCGAAATTTTATAAAAAGGGGAGATTGTGAGACCTCAAATTTTATGAATAAATATTTAAATTTCTCGAAATACTTTTTTTTAATATTATGGTGTGGATTTGATATAATGTTATAGTTGTGGGTAATATTTATAAATTTTGCAAAGTATGCAAGTTGTTGTATAATATTCGATTGGTCGGGGAATATCCGTACGGCGGCACAATCATTGGTGAACCCACAACGGAAGTATTGTTGTAGTAATAAAATGACAGAATTATTTTTTTGAAAATAACGACGGAAGTTTTACCGTTAAAACTGTTGAACTACTCGGTAGTAAAAGTACAGTAATACGCGTGGTTACATTGTAGCACACGGTATTGATTATTGATGCTTACGTGAGAAGTCACTCAGTTGTACTCAATTATTGCTTCAGTAATTGCTGCATCATATCTCTCATATTATTGATTCGATTATTGTCATAGTATCATCTGCACAATATGTTATATTATTAAATCAATAATTGAGACGACAAAGTTATTCATATTATTAAATTGCAATATTTACAATGTCTAGAAGTTCTGTCAAGGAAAGGTTTGGTCACCTAATTGCGCGCCAATAGGGATAAATTCTTATCGGAAAGCCCCCTTGATGATTGGGTAATATACCCATGAATCGGATATACTTGGGCTTAGATTTGTGTATTCTCGAGTCTTTTAGTAGCATTTTTACTGTGTTTATATTTTGATTTGCAGGTTTCGGAGCGATGAGAACACTTGGGAGAATTTGAGCTAAAACAGCGCCGGGACGCTCTGTTTAGTGTAAATCCAGTAGCCGCACTATTTAAGTTGGGAAAGATGGTTGACCAGGCTTGCGTGTTGACTTTTCATTTAATTGCTCAATTGGAGGTTATTTGAAGCCAAATTGGATTTGGATTTCTAGAGTTGGATAAGTGAAGTATATAAGGATTATTTCTATTGAATTAGGGGACAGAGACTACACAATTGAAGGCTGATCAAGGAGTAAGAGAGGAAAATTGAAGATTTTAACTTGGAGTTCTTCTTCTTCTTTATTTCTTTCAATTTGTGTATTTCATTAAGGATGATTTTTCAAAGATTGTTGGTTTTAATTTTCATTATGAACTAATTTCTTTAATTAAGATTCCAATTGAACCTTTTATGATTATGAATTAATTATTTGATTTATTCCAATTATTTATGTTGAAGTGAATTGTTCATCTTGCTTTGCGCTGATTGATTAATTATTTGGCTAATAATTACCTTGTTACTCTAGAAGGAATTGAATGAGGAATTCTAGGATTAGAACTGGGCATGGTGACATGTGACTTAGTTATTTGCACAGTGAATAATTAGGTTTGTGAATAGAATGGAAATATTTGTTTGCTGCATGTAACACATAAGGAATTGGGATTGTAACGAGTTTAATTCAATTGTTTTGCATAGGAATATAGCAAGATTAATCTGGATTAAATAGAAGGCAATTGATCACTTGGAAAAGGGCTTTTGGCATTTGAGAATTCCTGTTAACAATTCAGTAGGCATAATAATTGGGATAATTGGATAATTGATTTAGTGTTCATAATTGGGGATATTGGAGTCTTAATCCTTATTTATCTGAATTCAATCAAATCTTAGTTTGGCGTACTTGCTTTCTTTTAGATTAATTTCTTTCAATTGTTTAATTTAGTTTTCTTAATTTGGAAAATCACAATTATTGGTTGTTTAAATAAAATTGAATTGATATAGTGCTAGTAGTTGGAATTTATTAATTAGAATTCTTTGTGGGATCGACACTCTATCTTATCACTCTATTACTTGTTGACCGTGTATACTTGCACGTATTCATTGATTGCGAAATCGATCAACAAGTTTTTGGCGCCGTTGCCGGGGACTTCTTTATTAGTATTAATTCCATATTAGTTATTTATTTTTCTTCTTGTATTTGCAGGAATTCTTTGCAAGTGTATGCACACTAGATCAAGGGCGAAAAAGGAAATCTTTCCTTATACAGACGATATTGAAAGGAAGTTCCAGAAATTGCAGTCGACTAGTGCAGTGTCACCTGTGGAAGAAAATCTGGCAGAACAAGAAATTCCAGCGAACATGGCAGGGAACGACCAGAAATCACTTAGAGATTATGCCATGCCGAATGTCACGAATATACAGTCATGTATTAGGAGGCCGACGATCAATGCAAATAGTTCTTAGAAACTACGGAATGATATTCACACTTTCGCACAATTTGATTCAGAATCGTTATATGAGGCGTGGAAAAGGTTTAAGGATATCCTCCGTAAGTGCCCACACCACAG
Organism: Panax ginseng; assembly: GCA_020205605.1. NCBI lineage: Eukaryota > Viridiplantae > Streptophyta > Magnoliopsida > Apiales > Araliaceae > Panax > Panax ginseng. Next base: position 89,179,299 of record CM035135.1, on the reverse strand, counting down.
AATTCCGCAGTGGATGTAGTTAGGGATATTTTGTGATGGTTTGCACGCATCCACGAGGGCTAGTATTGATGCAACAACAGGGGGAGCGATCATGTCTAAGAGTTTTGATGAGGCATATAAGTTGTTAGAGACAATGGCCACCAACAACTATCAGTGGCCCATGACTAGATCTAATCCTCTTAAAACAACGGGAAAGTATGACGTATATGCGATGACAACATTAACAGCACAAGTGGCCACAATGGCTAAGCAGATGGAAATATGGCATCCACAATCCACACAGCAGGTAGCGATGGTTTGTGAATTATGTACTGGGGGTCATGCTACAGATCAATGTGCCATAAATCCTAAATCAACACAGTTTGTAGGGAGATATAGTCGGTCTACCCAGCCTTATCCGAATCAAAACGCATATAATCCGGGTTGGAGAAATCATCCGGGGTTTTCATTGAGTAACAACCAAGCTCAACCTCAAGCGCCGAGACAACAAAACACATCCGGGTTTCAAAATTAGACTCAACAACAATCAGAGAGGAAATCAAGTTTGGAAGAAACCTTGGAGAGATTTATTAAAGCTTCTGAAAAGAAAAATGAGGAACATGAAAAGAAATTTAATTAAACAGAGCTGAATATGCAAAGCCTAAGTGCGTCGATCAAGAATCTGGAAAATCAAGTGGGGCAGATAGCGCATGCACTTAATAACCGACCACTTGGAACACTTCCGAGTGACACAGAGAAAAATCCGAGCAGAGATGAGCATTGTAAGGCTGTAACGCTACGAAGTGGAAAGAATTTACAAGAGACAGTCACAGATAGGGAAAAGAGGGACAACACAACAAGCAAAACAGAGGAAGTAGTGGACACCGAAAAACGTCAAGATGAGACCTTACAGCAAAAAAATTCGGAACAAACCATCACAATGCCTCCCATACCGTATCCGTAGAGGTTTTAAAAATCCAAGTTAGATAAGCAGTTTTCACGATTCTTTGATATTTTCAAAAAACTGCATATCAACATCCCCTTTGCCGAAGCCTTGGAACAAATGTCGAGTTACACCAAGTTTATTAAGGAGGTTTTTTCGAGGAAGAGGAAATTGGGTGAGTTTGAGATAGTAGCATTGACTGAAGAATGCAGCGCGATCATTCAAAATAAGTTACCACCGAAGCTTAAGGATCCAGGTAGCTTTAATATACCATGTGAAATTGGAAATCAGTTTTCGGGGCGAGCATTGTGTGATTTGGGGGCCTGTAATAACCCGAGATTTTCTATATAAAATAAATAAGAAATTTTGCGTATAATTTTTTTTTTAATGACGAGACTAAGTGTCAAGTAAAGTGAACGATAAATGCGAATACATTTATTACTTGAAAAATTAGAAATAATTTTGGAATTATTAATTACCACAAATTATATGGTAATAAATTTCGTAGTAGTTAAATATTTTTATTAATTATTTTCCATGAAAACATGATTGGAAATAATATATGAAGTGATAATTAGATTTATATAATAAATATTTTATTATATGAATTGTTCATAATATTTAAGTTAATTATTTTAACTTGATTATTGATGTTGTGTACGAAGAATAAGTCAGACATGAGATCCAAACCCTGGATTGGGATTGTGATCAAGAGATGAGAATAATAATATTATATTATTTTACAGTACCATAATTATGTACTGGGTATGTGCGGACAGATAATATTGAGCAATGACGGTCCAATTAGGTCATAACATATTACCGTCTTTGTGAAACCCTAATTATTAAACTCGCTTATGGGGTATTTACGAGTAGTAACTCGTATATGAAGTTACCGTGAATAAGAATATCGGTAATTAGAAGAAACCCTAATTATCATTGTACATCGATAATTAGGACAAACCCTAATTATTATAACCCTAACCTGTTGAAATTAGAAACCGTAACGATCGTGTTAGTAACATACACGTATAATTAAAGAACCACTAATGGTCAATTAGAAACCGTAATTTTAATTAATGGTTTAATTTCGATGTTATTGTATAAGTGTTTTAATTTACCAAAGGATAGAAGTTAATTGGTAAATTATAAGAATTAAATCTAGTGATGAAATATTACATTTAATTGCCTTGTACAAGATTGCCCATACACTCTTAAACAAAGCCCAACCATCACCCATAACAAATCGTAAGCAAGAATCAAGAATTTTTTGGCAAAAAGGGTATAAGAACACTAAACCTAGAAATCCTTTGATTCGATGTTATTTGATACAATTGATTGTTTAAAGTTGTGTAATAGAATGTTAATTGATGATATGGGTTGATAAATCAAAGACCCATAACATCAAAGTGCACGAATTTGAAAATTTAAGCAAGTTGGAAAAACCGAATTCTGTTATTTTTTTCACCAAATGTCAGAGGCCATAACTCTTTGCTCGATCATGAGTTTTGTTCTTCAAAAGTTGTTATGTGTAGCCTGATATGTGGTCTTTAATCTGCAAAAAGAATCAAGTCCATATCATGTATAGATTAGAAGTTATAGATGGTCAAACATGGTTGACCGATCATGATAAACTGCTTTTTAGGCAATCATAATGGGGGCATTCTCGTCTACTTTTTGTGCTTTAAAAGGTCTGGAATTTTGATATGTTGTAGTGCACTGAGTTAGGAAGCCATAGGCTTTGGAATGACCTCATTCCGACCTCGGATGATGGAATTACGGTGATTGGAAGGAAATGTGTCAAAACTGAAAGTCAGCAGCGGGATGTGCTATTCGGGACACTGTTTCGATCAGTTAATGTTTTCAAAACCTTCTGGGCTTTGGGTATGTTATAGTACATCGAATAAGCTTTCCATAGACTCCGAAACGGACTAAATCCGATATCGGAGGAGAGAGTTATGACATTTCAAAGTAGTAGTGTCAAAACTTCCCAACAAGTGCGGTGCAGTCCATTTGAACGGAATTTCTGGGCTGATGTGTTCGGAATTTGGAAATGGTCAAAGAATAAAAGTTGTAGCCCGAGAAGTTAGCTTCGTGTGGGCTCAAGAATCGCTCAAAAATGTTTTAAAATGAAAGAGTTATGACTGTTTTAGCGGAAGAGGGTAAAGCTGAAACGAGATTAAAAACTGTTATGAACGTCCACTTTTGACGCACTGTTTGGGCTACCTAATGAACCCGAATTGGGTAATTCGTATTTTTTAAAAATAGTCTTACATACCATGTATAACATATCCAAAAATCAGATTAATCGAAGTTATGAGCAATGCGTTAGAAAATCGCAAAGTGAGCTATTGAAAAATTAGTATAAACCAAGTCCCACATCGACTAAGTTGAGAACTTCACCATTTTCTAAACCTATAAATAGAAGGGCTTGGCCTTTGTTTCATTCACCAACAATAAGGCCTCCAATTTTTTTGAGAAAGGCTTTGTTGTGGGAGAACTTTTTATAAAGATCTCCTTAGTTAAATTTTAGGCGTGGAAGTGCGATTCAAATTGTGGGAATTAGTATTTAGCATGTTTCTTATTTAATTTTTGTAATGTTATTATTTTTAATTGTTAGTTAAAGTTTGAATTTTTGAAGTTTAGTTAGTGTTGTTAATAAACTAGTTAGTTTACTATGTTTATTTTGGCTTAGAATTGGTTATGTAAATGAGTTATTTGTGATGAATTTCATTAATTAATTATTATTAATGATATTAAAGTTATTTAATGATTATATTAAATAATTTAGTTTAAAAATGATTTTAATTTTATAAAAATCATTTTAAATGAAAATAAGGTATTTAAAAATATTTTAAGTTATAAAATATAACTTTTAATATTTAAATGATAATTTCATTAATAATTAAATATTAATGATATTAAGATAATATTAATGATATTTAGTTTATTTAATAATTATTATTAAATAAATAGTTTAAAAATAGTTTTACTTATTTAAAACCATTTAAAGAGGATATTAAGGATTTAAAAATATTTTAAGTTATAATTAATGACTTTTAATATTTGGATAAATAGTACATTAATATTTAAATATTAATGGTAATTATTTAAAATGATTTTTTGTTGTTTTAAAATCATTTAAGGCTAATATAAATGTTTTAAAAATAGTTTGAGTTATTATAAATAACTTTTATATTTTGGCAATGGTTTCATTAATAGTTTAGTATTAATTAAACTATTAATGATAATGGAATTGTTTAATGTTTAAATCATTTAATTATGATTCCGATAATTGAAAGTTATAGCCGGCCAAACTAGCTAACTTGAGAACCGATTATGAAGTTCTAAATTTGAAGAAGAACACCTATAGTAACAGTTATATCACTATAGGCCCTTTAGTGACAGATTTGAATTATTTTAAATTTTTCAATTTCTGAAAATTTCGAAAATGATTAAAAATTAAGATGTCTGATATTTACAGATGTTGAGGTATAAAATAAGAGTCTTAGACTCAATATTTACCCGATAAAGTTGTTTGCAGACGTCGACAAATGTCGAATCTTCTATAATAGAAAGAAAAGGCTACTGTAAGAGCATGGATGAGATATTTGAAAAATATATAAAAATATTTCAAGTATAGAATAGGAACTAAAAGTATGATCACTGTGATTATGTGATTAGACTATGTCTTTGTTCAGAATAAAACATTACTATGTGTTAAGATATATTGTTCTAATCGAACGAATGATCTGATTATTGATAGGTTGTGATAAAGAGATAAAACCTAAGTTGAGATTTGTAATTAGCGAATCAAGCAAGTATCCTACCTTTGCATTTTCTTTATGCAATGGACATGAGTAAGAAGTTTCAGAATTATTCTATTCCCGCATGCATTATATGCGCTTTGATTATCAACATGTTAGCTCGATATATATTATGTTAAGTTGATTTCTAAATGGTTATACAAGTGTCCCCACTTGGATAACCATGGCATTTATTCACATGTTGATATACCTCACATCAATTACCCGTATATATATATATGTTGAATCACATATTATTGTTGAGCAAGATTAAAAGCCTTGGGTTTGGAACCGTGCATGTATGAACATCCCTATATGGGAAGATTTTTGCGCCCAAAGGCGGATAGAGTGAGCGATGAATTTCGTTCAAGTTATGTAGTATTGATCAATCAGGTACAATGCTGGTGATCACCCTCCGTGCCTGTAAGCTAAGCGCGGTTTCATGATGGATTTCGCCAAACCTTTTCAAAATGAAAAGAATGTTCATAGTATGATTCTTAAACCCTATTCATGGGTAGAGCCAGAGCCAAATTTAAATAATTTGGAAGAGATTTGTTATGTGAATTTTTTATCAAGATGATTACTTCACAACTTTCGATTCGTTGTAGAAGTGTTATGTAAAGAGAATACTTATATTCTTTCAAATTATATATATAATTGCTATTACTTGTCGGGCACTCAAATGCTCATCCTTGCTTAAATTAAATGTTTTCAGTTATGTATGAGCAACTTAAGGCTCCAGGCATGAACAAAGGAAAAGGAAAGCTGATCGAATAAGTGTGTATCATGAGTTAATGGTTATAGTTGTATTGGTATCTATTCAAGTATTATAAGGAATGTATTTGAAGGTCACGTACCTGGGGAAGTAAACTTTGATGTATGTAAATTAAGTTCAAATGTATTATTATTATTCAGCTTAAAGAAATGGTATCGTGGAGAACCGAGTTCGGGTTTGAAGTACCTGGATTTGGGGTCGTCACAGGTTGGTATCAAAGCTGTTGGTTATGAAGCTTAGGTAGAAATACCTGAGACTAATAACCGCAATGATTAGGATAAGTATTAACGCATCTAGAGTTATTTGGTCGATAACATTCAAAGATGAATCTCGGCGAGTGTAAAGACACAGAGTTCCCTAACTCTGATTATAAAGTTAAACAATGAGTGGGGAATAGATTGAGTCTAAAAGACCGAAAGTGCGATTATGAGAGATCGTAAAATAAAACGATCAAGATATAGAACTAAATCGTAATATATAATGGATGAGATCACCCCAGAATCGATAAAGGCTATGATGACGGAAGGAATCAATCTGATGATTGGAAAGTTTACAGCAAGATTGCTGTGTATGAATTGTACTATCAATTGGTACAGATCCAGAAGAGAATTATAAATACAAATAAATTCGTATGGAGAATGGGGTTAGTGTTAGATGGGGATTCAATTGAGGACTCATGTCGGCAGCTGAGTTGTATGATTCTTCGTATGGGAGCTGAATTGTACTTGGTGTAAAAACCACTTAGTTTAAAGCACCGATAATCATTGAAATGTCTGTATCGCTATTTGTTATATGCACATTAAGAGGATGACTCCATTCTCGTGTGTATAACAGTAGATAGGTCATAGATAGAGAATATAAGATTAAGTTCAATTCTTAAAACTCATACCTATGAGACATTCTTGACTCATAATTATATGAAATGTTTATGAACCCTCAAATGAATGGACGCCAAAGGTCTGACTAGGATAAGTTCTTAAACTCATATGATTGTGGCAATTTATGAACTCATAAGTGTGGTTTGATGAACTGGGTATAGTTTTGTGTGAATGGAGTGTTATGGATTACAAGAACAAATAGATTGTTAAGTAAATGATTTTTAGTGAAGGTGTTAGGTTTTCCTAAACTCCTAGCTATGTTAAACTTCAAAATTTTTGACATCAAGCTAAATACGCACTATGTGCTTTTGAAAACAAAAATGTAGACTCGTAATCATTTTTGAAACGGATTAAAGTACGGTCTATGCTACTTATTTCGGCTAGACGCAAATGATTTGAAATATCAAAATTGTTTTTAATTATCACTCATGTACCATGTAACCTGGTGCAGAGATGATAAAAATGTGATGGAGTTGTAAATACATGAATACTTAGTGTGAATTTGACCTGAAGTCGTCGTTCCACTATTGTATGATGTGTTATGACAAAGTCATACAATGACGGCATCCTCAACGGATTGTTAATACAGTATGACATCATGACGTCATTCTCGAAAATGTTTTCAAAAGTTTAATTTGCCAACGGGGTTTGGCTACATCTAAATAATTCGATTGAATTGAATTATTGATATGAGTCTATGCTATTTGAATCAGCTAGACTAATGTTTATGAAAACTCTAAGTGTTCATTGAAAGAAATTTCCCGAACCAAATTGTTTTGGTGCGGAATCCTATGATAAGACTGAGGTGAACGATGTTGTTTGGATAAAATAATCCAATCTAATAGCGTAAATATTAAGCTAGGCATGATTAATACGTTATGCATGACGTAGGGGTACAATAGGCTAATCACCTAAAGTACTATTAATGGTAGTTTACCTTCTTTGTGATTGTAAACATACCGTAATGTTTTATGGATATGAATACTGTTAAAACTATGTGTTCATGGTCTATATGACCCCTCAAAGACAATTTGAAAACTTTTACTCTTGTGAGAGGTGTATTGGGTAGCATGTGATGATATGTGTGAATGTTGTAAGCCAGCAGATAAGCGTTAAGCCGAGTTATGAGGAGGTTGGAGCAGAGAGGAGATATTCAGATAAGACAGTTGAAGGTTGAAATAGAAGCCAAAGACACCAGATACATACCTTAGACCCGTGCTTTAGTCATCACCTTTATGCGATTCGATGCAGAGTGGATGGAGTCGCCTTTCTAAGAGATAGGTGTTGATGAGAATTGAATAAATTTATCATCAATTAAAATAAGATATATAGAACTCTTGATTCTTTGTGTATATATACTATATATGTTAATCGTGGTAACTTATGTATGTAGATGTCCGGTGAGAAAGATATGTGGAATAAGAAGGATCGGATCTATACCCCGAGCTAATATCAAGGCCAACAAATTGAAATAGAAGCTCACCAGAACCCAAATCGATTTAGGTGGCTATAGTGGAAAACGTAGCATCGAGATCCGAAATGGTGGATTTGACGGATAGTGATTCGGACACTAAAGTTGAAGCCGCTCAAGCATCAACGGAGATCTGAGATCTGGAGAACAAGGTTTCTACGTTGGAAAGGTCATTGGAGATTGAGACGTTGCTTAATATCCAAATTTGCGTCGAAGCATTGCTAGCAACAATGGAAGAAGCGGGGATAAGCTCAAAATCCGAATTGACGGATGGGAGCCTCAAGCAACACCTCGTGTGCAACTCGAGAGGTAAGGGAAAAAGAAAGGTAGAAGATCCCGACTTAGGAAAACCTGATAAGAAGAAAGGGAAAAAGATATGTTATATTTGTGGCCGTGAGGGACATACCTCTCCCCGTTGCCCCAACTATAAGCAAGGTGGATGTTTTAATTGTGGAATGGAAGGACATCGAGCGAATGAATGTCCGAGAAAAAGGTTTGGTAAATAAGTAGTATGAGTTATGTTGTGTTTATGTAATATGTGTGATAAGTAATGAACTATTTTCAACTTTTATGTTGGTCAAGATTTTAAATCCCGACTTTCGTAGTCACAAAGGGATAGCTGTTGACTAAAGCAGGATGTGCTGTGTAAATATTCGATAAATGAATATGAATCTAAGTTTGAGAAATGAAACGAGTTTAATACATTAATCTTATGCAATAAGGTTTAAAATGTAAGGGTATAATTTATGGTTTTATTTAACCAGATAATGCCACCAAGACGTCAAACTCGAAACCAAAGGGTAGAAGAATCTACTAATCTTTGAAACAACGGCCCAGCGATGCAAAATTTTGCAAACATGGTAGCTCGAAGCTATGCATCGTGGAATACCAATTTGTAGGAACCAAATGGACAATCGCTTGCAAAATTCAAAGACTTCAAAGCCGTAGGACCACCAGAATTCAGAGGATCAGCTGACCCTATAGAAGCCCAGACTTGGGTGAACGAGATAGAGAAGGCGTTCGTAATCACTAAAGTAGATGAGGGGCAAAAGACCGCTTTTGCCACTTATATGATGAAAGGGGAAGCTAACTTTTGGTGGGAGGCAAATAAGACTCGGGCAGGAAAAGAAGAAATTACTTGGGATAGGTTTAAGGATTTATTTTTCAAAAATTATCTCTCTGTTAGTATCTTGATCTAGAATGGAGGTGAGATTCACGGAGTTAAAGCATGATAATATGATATTGCTATGAGTATGCCGCAAAATTTAATGAGTTAGCTAGGTTTGCTCCACATCAAGTGGATACAGAGGCTAGAAAGACAAGGAGATTTGAGTGGGCTTAATACCACAGCTCTACAATAAGGTGTCGATCAGAATCAATACTTTTGCAGCACTCATGGAGAAGGCTATCATTGCTGAACAGGGAAGTGAGGCCATGAGCCTCTACCATAAGGAGAAGAAGAATAAAAGCAAGTCAGAAGGAACAATAAAGATAGAAAGTAGTAGTGGGAATAGGGGTGAGAAAAGAATGAGGAATTTTTCTGAGAAAATGCAAGTAAAGCAGGTTGGTATAAAGAAGCAGGTAGTGCAGTGCAAGAATTGCGGGAAGAATCACTCTGGCGAGTGTCTGAAGGGCAAGTTTGTATGCTACAAGTGCGGGCAAGAGGGTCATATCTCTCCCAACTGCCCCAACTCAAGGATGATCAGTGGATGTTTTATATGTGGATCGACTGAGCATAAGGTAAGGAACTGTCCACAGAGGGGAATGGAGGCAGGGAACGTAACCACGGGGAGAAGCAGTGGGACGTTAGCAATTTCAGGACCAAACTCAACCAGTAACCCAACGAAAGCAACTCCGAGGGTTTACAACATGATCAGGCATTTGGAAATGTAACTCCGTGCTATTTGAATAACTTATATATCTTATATTTACGCTTAATCGGATAGACAAGTGTTATGATGAATAATTAAAGATCGGTTCGATCAAGTATGATCGAGATCTACGTCTGATGATTATATGCTATGTACCCTTCTCGCATATGAGTTTTTAAAGCGGTGATTCCGGAAATTTAATCCTTATAAGGGAGGGTGAATGTAATAACCCGAGATTTTCTATATAAAATAAATAAGAAATTTTGCGTATAATTTTTTTTTAATGACGAGACTAAGTGTCAAGTAAAGTGAACGATAAATGCGAATACATTTATTACTTGAAAAATTAGAAATAATTTTGGAATTATTAATTACCACAAATTATATGGTAATAAATTTCTGTAAGTTTAAAATATTTTATTAATTATTTTCCATGAAAACATGATTGGAAATAATATATGAAGTGATAATTAGATTTATATAATAAATATTTTATTATATGAATTGTTCGTAATATTTAAGTTAATTATTTTAACTTGATTATTGATGTTGTGTACGAAGAATAAGTCGGATATGAGATCCAAACCTGGATTGGGATTGTGATCAAGAGATGAGAATAATAATATTATATTATTTATATAATGATAATTATGTACTTTGGTATATGTCTTGACGAGATAATATTGAGCAATGACGGTCAATTAGGTCATAACATATTACCGTGTCAGTGAAAACCCTAATTATTAAACTTCGGTTATGGGGTATTTTACGAGTAGTAGTGATCGTGTATATGAAGTTCTTGTGAATAAGAATATCGGTAATTAGAAGAAACCCTAATTATCATGTTGTACATCGATAATTAGGACAAACCCTAATTATTATAACCCTAACCTAGGTTGAAATTAGAAACCGTAACGATCGTGTTAGTAACATACAGATAATTAAAGAACCACTAATGATCAATTAGAAACCGTAATTTTAATTACCGGGTTTAATTTCGATGTTATTGTATAAGTGTTTTAATTTACGAAAGGATAGAAGTTAATTGGTAAATTATAAGAATTAAATCTAGTGATGAAATATTACATTTAATTGCCTTGTACAAGATTGCCCATACACTCTTAAACAAAGCCCAACCATCACCCATAACAAATCAGAAGCAAGAATCAAGAATTTTTGGCAAAAAGGGTATAAGAACACTAAACCTAGAAATCCTTTGATTCGATGTTATTTGATACAATTGATTGTTTAAATTTGTGTAATAGAATGTTAATTGATGATATGGGTTGATAAATCAAAGACCCATAACATCAAAGTGCACGAATTTGAAGATTTAAGCAAGTTGGCAAAAACCAATTTATTATTTTTTTTCACCAAATGTCAGAGGCCATAACTCTTTGCTCGATCATGAGTTTTGTTCTTCAAAAGTTGTTATGTGTAGCCTGATATGTGGTCTTTAATCTGCAAAAAGAATCAAGTCCATATCATGTATAGATTAGAAGTTATAGATGGTCAAACATGGTTGACCGATCATGATAAACTGTTTTTGGGCAGTCTGTAATGGGGGCATTTTCGTCCACTTTTGTGCTTTAAAAGGTCTGGACTTTTGATATGTTGTAGTGCACTGAGTTAGGAAGCCATAGGCTTTGGAATGACCTCATTCCGACCTCGGATGAGGAATTACTATGATTGGAAGGAAATGTGTCAAACCGAAAGTCGCTACGGGATGTGCTATTCGGGACACTGTTTCGATCAGTTAATGTTTTCAAAATTTTCTGGGCTTTTGGTATGTTATAGTACACCGAATAAGCTTTCCATAGACTCCAAAAGCGGACTAAATCCGATATCGGAGGAGAGAGTTATAACATTTCAAAGTAGTAGTGTCAAAACTTCCCAACAAGTGCGGTGCAGTCCATTTGAACGGAATTTACGGGCTGATGTGTTCGAATTTGGAAATGGTCAAAGAATAAAAGTTGTAGCCGAGAAGTTAGCTTGGCGTAGGCTTAAGAATCGCTCAAAATGTTTTAAAATGAAAGAGTTATGACTGTTTTAAGCGGAAGAGGGTAAAGCTGAAACGAGATTGAAAAGCTATTATGAACGTCCACTTTTGGCCTTATTTGGGCTACCTAATGAACCCGAATTGGGTAATTCGTATTTTTAAAAATAGTCTTACATACCATGTATAACATATCCAAAAATCAGATTAATCCGAAGTTATGAGCAATGCGTTAGAAAATCGCAAAGTGAGCTATTGAAAATTAGTATAAACCAAGTCCCACGTCGACTAAGTTGAGAACTTCACCATTTTCTAAACCTATAAATAGAAGGGCTTGGCCTTTGTTTCATTCACCAACAATAAGGCCTCCAATTTTTTTTGAGAAAGGCTTTGTTGTGGGAGAACTTTTATAAAGATCTCCTTAGTTAAATTTTTAGGCGTGGAAGTGCGTATTCATCTGTGGAATTCGTATTTCCGGGTATGTTTCTTATTTAATTTTTGTAATGTTATTATTTTTAATTGTTAGTTAAAGTTTGAATTTTTGAAGTTTAGTTAGTGTTGTTAATAAACTAGTTAGTTTACTATGTTTATTTTGGCTTAGAATTGGTTATGTAAATGAGTTATTTGTGATGAATTTTATTAATTAATTATTATTAATGATATTAAAGTTATTTAATGATTATATTAAATAATTTAGTTTAAAAATGATTTTAATATTATAAAAATCATTTTAAATGAAAATAAGGTATTTAAAAATATTTTAAGTTATAAAATATAACTTTTAATATTTAAATGATAATTTCATTAATAATTAAATATTAATGATATTAAGATAATATTAAAGATATTTAGTTTATTTAATATTTATTATTAAATAAATAGTTTAAAAATGGTTTTACTTATTTAAAACCATTTAAAGAGGATATTAAGGATTTAAAATATTTGAAGTTATAATTAATGACTTTTAATATTTGGATAAATAGTACATTAATATTTAAATATTAATGGTAATTATTTAAAAATGATTTTTATTGTTTTAAAAATCATTTAAGGGTAATATAAATGTTTTAAAAATAGTTTGAGTTATTATAAATAACTTTTATATTTTGGCAATGGTTTCATTAATAGTTTAGTATTAATTAAACTATTAATGATAATGGAATTGTTTAATGTTTAAAACATTTAATTATGATTCCGATAATTGAAAGTTATAGCCGGCCAAACTAGCTAACTTGAGAACCGATTATGAAGTTCTAAATTTGAAGAAGAACACCTATAGTAACAGTTATATCACTATAGGCCCTTTAGTGATGATTTGAATTATTTTAAATTTTTCAATTTACGGAAATTTCAAAATGATTAAAAATTAAGATGTCGATATTTACGAGATGTTGAGGTATAAAATAAGAGTCTTAGACTCAAGATTTACCCGATAAAGTTGTCGATGCGCAGGCAAATGTCGAACCCTATAATAGAAAGAAAAAGGCTCTTGTAAGAGCATGGATGAGATATTTGAAAAATGTATAAAAATATTTCAAGTATAGAATAGGAACTAAAAGTATGATCAACGTGATTATGTGATTAGACTATGTCTTGTTGTAATAGATGATACTATGTGTTAAGATATATTGTTCTAATCGAGCGAATGATCCGATTATTGATAGGTTGTGATAAAGAGATAAAACCTAAGTTGAGATTTGTAATCGTTGAATCGGTAAAGTATCCTACCTTTGCATTTTCTTTATGCAATGGACATGAGTAAGAAGTTTCGAATTATTCTATTCACCGTACAGTTATATACGCTTTGATTATCAACATGTTAGCTCGATATATATTACGTTAAGTTGATTTCTAAATGGTTATACAAGTGTCCCCACTTGGATAACCATGACATTATTCACATGTTGATATACCTCATCAATTACCCGTATATATATATATATATGTTGAATCACATATTATTGTTGAGCAAGATTAAAACCTTGGGTTTGGAACCGTGCATGTATGAACATCCCTATATGGGAAGATTTTTGCGCCCAAGGCGGATAGAGTGAAAGCGATGAATTTACGTTCAAGTTATGTAGTATTGATCAATCTGAGGTACAACAATGGTGATCACCCTCCGTGTCTAAAGCTAAAGCGCGTTTGGATGGATTTCGCCAAACCTTTTCGAAAATGAAAAGAATGTTCATAGTATGATTCTTAAACCCTATTCATGGGTAGAGCGAGCCAAATTTAAATAATTTGGAAGAGATTTGTTATGTGAATTTTTTATCAAGATGATTACTTCACAACTTTCGATTCGTTGTAGAAGTGTTATGTAAAGAGAATACTTATATTCTTTCAAACTTATATATATAATTGCTATTACTTCTTTGGCACTCAAATGCTCATCCTTGCTTAAATTAAATGTTTTCGATTATGTATGAAACAACTCAAGGCTCGAACACGAACAACAAAGGAAAAGGAAAATCGATCGAATAAGTGTGTATCATGAGTTAATGGTTATAGTTGTATTGGTATCTATTCAAGTATTATAAGGAATATATTTGAAGGTCACGTACCTGGGGAAGTAAACTTTGATGTATGTAAATTAAGTTCAAATGTATTATTATTATTCAGCTTAAAGAAATGGTATCGTGGAGAACCGAGTTCGGGTTTCAAGTACCTGGATTTGGGGTCGTCACAGGGCCAGTATAAATTTGATGCCATTATCCATCTACAGCCAGTTTGGACTTCAGGCTCCACGACCGACAAATATCAGCTTGCAGTTCACGTATAGATCGGTTACATATCCACGAGGTATTGTTGAGGATGTTTTAGTTAAAGTGGATAAATTCATCTTCCCTGCGGACTTCTTTATTTTGGATTGTGAAGTGGACAGCGAAATTCCGATCATTCTTGGACGACCATTCTTGGCAACGAGTAGAGCATTGATTGATGTTCAAAAAGGTGAATTGACGATGCGTGTTGAAGATCAACAGGTCACTTTTAATGTTTTCAAGTCAATGTCTTATCCGAAAGAAAAAAGTGAATGTTTGCGGGTTGATATCATGGATGAATTGATTAATCACAAGTTCAGTGGAAATTACTTAGAGGATCCGTTTGAATCCATTTTGCTTGGGACAGACGATTGCAGTATTGAGGATGACGTAGAGTATGTCAAATGGCTAGATACACCATCAGTCTTCCGGAAAAGAAATCAATCATTCGACACCCTTGAGAGGCCCGAAACAGAAGGTAAAAAGTTTAAACCCTCGATAGAAGAGCCACCGGTGTTGGACTTAAAATCGCTACCATCCCATCTTTAGTATGCTTATTTGGGAAAAGACGCTGCCCTGCCAGTTATTGTTTCAACGGAGTTAACTGACACACAAAAAGAAAACTGTTACGGGTTCTACGTGAGTTCAAAACAGCAATTGGGTGGACCATAGCGGATATTCGGGGAATTAACCCATCTTATTGCATGCACAAGATTTTAATGGAAGAGGGGGGCAAAACTAACCATTGAGATGCAAAGAAGGCTAAACCCCATTATGAAGGATGTCGTGAAAAAGGAGATTATAAAGTGGTTGGATGCCGGCATTATTTACCCAATCTCAGATAGTTCATTGTTGAGTCCTGTACATTGTGTACCAAAGAACAGGGGTATGACAGTGGTGAAGAATGAAGCTAATGAGCTCATCCCTACTCGAACAGTTACAGGATGGAGAGTATGCATGGACTACCACAAACTGAATAAAGCCACTCGTAAGGATCACTTCCCCTTGCCATTTATTGATAAAATGTTGGATAGGCTAGCGGGACATCAATTCTACTGTCTTCTGGATGGATATTCTGGGTATAATCAAATTGCCATAGCACCGGAGGATCAAGAGAAGACTACATTCACATGCCCATATGGTACGTTTGCATTTCGGTGTATGTCCTTTGGTTTATGTAATGCGCCGACAACCTTTCAACGGTGCATGATGGCGATCTTCTTTGATATGGTTGAGAAAAATTTGGAGGTATTTATGGATGATTTTTCTGTGTTCGGTGATAGCTTTGATCTATGTTTGAAAAATCTGATTTAAGTGTTGAAACGATGCGTGGAGACTAATCTGGTTCTGAACTGGGAAAAATGTCACTTTATGGTGAAAGAAGGGATTATTCTAGGGCATAAGGTTTCTACAGCAGGGTTAGAGGTAAACAAAGCGAAGATTGAGACAATTGAGAAAATACCTCCTCCATCATCTGTGAAGGGAATCCGGAGCTTCTTGGGACATGCAGGTTTCTATAGACGCTTCATTAAAGATTTTTCCAAGATTTCAAAACCCTTATGTTCCCTGTTGGAGAAAGACATGCCTTTCAAGATGGATCTATCATGTATTGAGGCATTTGAGGTATTAAAGAAGAAGTTGGTCTCCGCTTCAATTATAGTGGCGCCCGATTGGTCTTTACCGTTCGAATTGATGTACGATGCCAGTGACTATGCAGTTGGAGCAGTATTGGGACAACGTCACGACAAGATTTTTCACACAATATAATATTCCAGCAAGACGTTGACGGAAGCCCAATTGAATTACACAACCACCAAAAAAGAATTACTTGCGGTTGTGTTCACCTTCAATAAATTTAGAGCATATCTCATTGGGAACAAGGTAATTGTCTACTCAGATCATTCTACTATCAAATATCTTATTGAAAAGAAGGACGTCAAACCGTGACTAATACGGTGGGTGTTGTTGATGCAAGAGTTTGATCTGGAGATCCGGGATAGAAAGGGTACAAAAAATCAAGTGGCTGATCATCTTTCTCGGTTGGAGAATGCAGACATCCAGCAAAAAGACAACATCATGATCAATAAGAAATTTCCGGATGAACAACTTCTCCTAGTAACTACAACATTGCTGTGGTATGCAGACTACGTGAATTATGTGGTTGCTAAAGTGTTACCCCCGGATTTGAACTCACAGCAACGTAAGAAGTTCCTCCACGACGTGAAGCAGTATTATTGGGATGAACCATTTCTGTTCAAGGCATGCGCAGATCAAATGATTAGATGTTGTGTGCCTCATGAAGAGATGGACAACATACTGGGTCATTGCCATTCGTCAGATTATGGAGGCCATTATTCCGGTAATCGAACAGTAGCCAAAGTGTTACAATCAGGATTTTTCTGGCCTTCTTTATTCAAGGATGCTTACCTCTTTGTACTGAAGTGTGATCGATGCCAATGCGTAGGTAATATCTCCAAGCGCAATGAAATGCCACTCAACTCAATTTTGGAGGTAAAACTGTTCGACGTATGGGGAATCAATTTTATGGGACCGTTCCCATCATCTTTTAATAATTAGTACATTCTGTTGGCGGTTGATTATGTTTCCAAATGGGTAGAAGCCGTAACTTTTCCCACAAATGATGCCAACGTTGTTCTCTGATTCTTAAAGAAAACCATTTTCACACGATTTGGGACGCCGAGAGCGATAATAAGTGATGAGGGGACTCACTTCTGCAATAAATAATTCACAAAGTTGCTCACAAAATATGGGGTTCATCATAAAATTGCAGCCACGTATAATCCCCAAACCAATGGTCAAGCAGAGGTCTCTAATAGGGAGGTCAACCGAATTCTAGAAAAGGTGGTCAATCCGTCACGAAAAGATTAGTCTTTGCGTCTTGACGATGCTCTATGGGCATATCGAATAGCGTACAAGAATCCGATTAGCATTTCACCTTATCGAATGGTTTACAGAAACGTGTGTCACCTCCCGGTTGAACTAGAACACAGTGCACACTGGGCCATTCGGAAACTTAATTTTGATCTTCAAGCAGCGGGTGAGAAAAGGTTACTGCAGTTAAACGAGATGGATGAATTTTGGTTCAACGTGTATGAGAATGCAAAACTCTACAAGGAGAAAGTCAAAGGCTGGCATGATAAGAAAACCCTTGATCGAACATTCAAACCGGGCCAACAAGTCTTGCTTTTCAACTCTCGACTGCGTTTATTTCCTAGGAAATTGAAATCCCGGTGGTCCGGGCCATTCGTGATTATATCTGTCGCCCCATATGGAAACATTGAGGTCGAAGAACCGAATTCAAAATGAAAATTTAAGGTAAACGGTCAACGACTGAAACATTACTTGAGTGGACCCATTGAACGTCAATCCACAGTTATGTACCTCTCCGAACCAGTGGACAATTGAGCACAACGGGAAAGTCGGGTTGACGACTATAAACCAAGCGCTTATCGGGAGGTAACCCATTAAGTTTTTATTTTATTCAATTTAGTTTCATATTATTTCCCTAATTTATTCCTTTAGTATTTCTAGCAAACATTTTGGTTGATTAAGTATCAAATTTCCCATGTGTGCAGGTCCTTGTAAACAACATGAAAATCAACAAGTTTTTGAAAGCAAGGTGTCAGCGCCTCGGCGCTCGGACTACATGCAATTGAAGCGCCCCGGCACTAGCCCTTCATGCCAAACCCTGCCTAATAGCTCCCCGACGCTTGATCTCAAGGCAAAACCAATATTTCAATATTTGCACTCGATAACAACCCACGACATACTGACTTCCGTGCTATGTTCCCCATATAACTTTCGGTGCCCGTGCCACGACCTTTGTCAAGCCACGATGGATGGCGCCTCGGCGCTTTTATTAGGCCAAATCTCGGTAGGCATTGTTAGAGGGCCTGAATGATGAGTATGCTAGACTCGTGAGTGATGGGCCGGACTATGAAAAGATTATTCATGAGCTGTGTCAACTGGGCACCACATGGACCGTGCATGAGCGTGGCAACATGACTTTTCTGCTGTCTCACCTCAGTCTATATGGAAAGGCATGGTACGTCTTTGTTTGTGCCAAACTACTGCCGTGCACGCATGTTAGCCATGTCACCAGAGAAAGGGTTGTGGTACTATATTCAATTATACAAGGCCTAAAGATTGATGTTGGCCACCTTATTTAGCAGTCCATTCTACGAGCATCACGATGAGGGACCACAAGAGGGTTACAACATCCGTCTCTCATCAACCTTTTTGTGTGCTAAGTTTGGAGTAAAATGGAAATTTGATGAGATGATTCAAACGCCTATGCCCGTGTTGGACCACAAGTTAATCAGCAGGTATAAAGTATGGACGGGTGGGGAGAACCACCCTAGGGGATTGGGTTTCATAATTCCCCAAGTTGAAGATACACAAGCTCCACCACCTTAGGCTCCACCTACTTATGGTCCTTCATCCGCAGCTCACCGTGGTGTGGTCCCCGAAGTAGTGCAACGTGAGATAGACGGATGGTTCTATAATCTTAAAGCCCACAATGTCCGCCTATCTGAACGTCAAGATGTGATTTACAAGTACTTGGTTGACCAGTTTGCAGCCCAGAATGCTATGAACACCCCGCTGTTTTCGGGTGTTAATCTCAATCAGTTCCCCACTGCTCCAATTCTGCTTGTGTTTCCCCCTTCCGATCTAGAGATGAGTGAGGATGATGATGCTCCACCCGAGGCATAAGCTCGTCAGGGAAGTCCTATTATTTTATCTTTCGCATGAGGACATTGCTCTAGATAAGTTTGGGGGTAGTTTATTTTCATTTGCATTAGTAGGTTGTTATTGTTAATAGTTTGTGGATGCTTTGAATTGTTATTGATGTTGCATTTAGGATTGCATGTTAATTTCTGCCTTTGATAGTACGTATGTTTGGGGCCAATGATGAAATTAAAAAATTTACATGAACAAGTTTAGTAAGGATTGTTAAGCCAGTGATATGATTTTCTTGACATGATTTAAATCTTCATCTATTTGACACTGATATTATAAGGATAGCACGTTTTAAAAAATGACCATGTTGGCTATGATAGTTTAAATGGATAGATAATAGAGTTCTAAAGGATGAATGCTAGTGAAATGAAGGAACAAGTTAAGTAGCTAGTGAACACTGAATTTAGATATGAACTCAAGTTTGGGGGAAAAATATTTGGAGTATATAAGCTTTGAAAAAAAAATAAAAAATAAAAAAAATAAAAATAAACATTGTGGCATGCTTGTCTAGTTTTGTGGCCTTTGTTACTTGAGTAAGTAAGCCCGAGGGGATTGTCTCTACACCTAGCGCCCTAAGGTCTTAATGACTTGGGAGTCGTTGGTCAAAAGCTCGTTAAGGTAACACTGAAAAGCCTAAGGGAATAAGACAATGCTTAGTCATGAGAGAAAATATATATATATATATAATAAAGCGGGAAAAGTGCAAAAAGCCCCCGTTATAAAAAAAAGCATTAGTATTCCATTTTGACCCCTGGACTTTTGTGGTTGTTAATTTCAGTTGAATCATGTTTATTTGAGGAGTTCTCGAGTTGAAACTATGTGATGCCTATTAAGAAATTTATTATCTTTCTTATTTTGCTTTTCATTGCTTAGCATGGTTGTTGAACACACACTCACCATATCAATAATAATAGATTTAGATTCATTGATTGTTGGGATATTATTGAACTGCCGTAACATGATGTATTAGCATGTTTTTGTGATTTTTCTGAGGCCTAATGAAGATATTTGTGCTAGTGGATTGCTGGAATTAAGATCATTTAGATAGTTTGCATGTTGTTTAATTGTCTTTTGTATCTTGTGTTTTGTTGCTTGAGGACAAACAATGATTAAGTTTGGGGGTATTTGATGATTGGGTAATATACCCATGAATCGGATATACTTGGGCTTAGATTTGTGTATTCTCGAGTCTTTTAGTAGCATTTTTACTGTGTTTATGTTTTGATTTGCAGGTTTGGGAGCGGTGAGAACACTTGGTAGAATTTGAGCTAAAACAGGGCATGATTGGCACTTTTTGTCTCACAAATGATCGGGCGCTCTATTCATGTAAATCCTAAGCGGCAAGCGGAAAGATGGTTGACCAGGCTTGCGCGTTGACTTTTTGTTTAATTGCCCAATTGGAGGTTATTTGATGCCAAAATGGATTTGGATTGCTAGAGTTGGATAAGTGAAGTATATAAGGATTATTTCTATTGAATTAGGGGACAGAGACTACACAATTGAAGGCTGATCAAGGAGCAAGAGAGGAAAATTGAAGATTTTGACTTGGAGTTCTTCTTCTTCTTTATTTCTTTCAATTTGTGTAATTCATTAAGGATGATTTTTCAAAGATTGTTAGTTTTAATTTTCGTTATGAACGAATTTCTTTAATTAAGATTCCAATTGAACTTTTTATGATTATGAATTAATTATTTAATTTATTCCAATTATTTATGTTGAAGTGAATTGTTCATCTTGCTTTGCGCTGATTGATTATTTATCTAGCCAATAATTACCTTGTTACTCTAGAAGGAATTGAAAGAGGAATTCTAGGGTTAGAACTGGGCATGGTGACATGTGACTTAGTTATTTGCACAGTGAATAATTAGGTTTGTGAATAGAATGGAAATATTTGTTTGCCGCATGTAACACATAAGGAATTGGGATTGTAACGAGTTTAATTCAATTGTTTTGCATATGAATATAGCAAGATTAATCTGGATTAAATAGAAGGCAATTGATCACTTAGAAAAGGGCTTTTGGCATTTGAGAATTCCTGTTAACAATTCAGTAGGCATAATAATTGAGATAATTGGATAATTGATTTAGAGTTCATAATTGGGGATATTGGAGTCTTAATCCTTATTTATCTGAATTCAATCAAATCTTTGTTTGGCGTACTTGCTTTCTTTTAGATTAATTTCTTTCAATTGTTTAATTTAGTTTTCTTAATTTGGAAAATCACAATTATTGGTTGTTTAAATAAAATTGAACTGATATAGTGCTAGTAGTTGGAATTTATTAATTAGAATTCTCTGTGGGATCGGCACTCTATCTTATCACTCTATTACCTGTTTACCGTGTGTATACTTGCACGTTTTCATTGATTGCGAAATCGATCAACACCCCTCTTTCTTGGGAACAACCTGGTTGTTAAATATTGTGAGTTATAATATTAATGATGAAATTAATAGTTCCATTGTGTTGGTATTATTTGTGTTAGTAGAAATCGACATTTATCTCGATAATAATTGATGTCTGGAGGTTATATTGTTCAATCGGGTATTCAGGGCACTTTTCATGTCGGAGTACTATTCATGAGTTACTATTTATGGGGTACTATTCACCCGAACAATATATTTCTTTTCGGTCCAAATTATTTTTGGGTACAATATTATTTCATGAGGAGATGTGCTAATTTTTCAGACCGTTGGTTTAAAGTTTAATAGTGAATCAGTATGGACCGTTGGTTTAAAGTTTAATAGTAAATCAATATGGATCGTCCGTTTAAAAGTAAATCAATCTGGATCGTTCATGAATTAGTTACTATTCAGTCCATTCTCCTATAAATAGAAGCTCATTCCTTCATTATTTCTTACGAATTCACTAAAACTCTAGAGAGAAAAATTATAGAGAGAAATTATAGAGAGAAGCTATAGAGAGAAAATCTATAGAGAGAAAGAAGAAGAGAAGGCTGCTACCTTTCTATTCCAATATCCAGTTTCTTCTAAGTTAAGGGGTATTCTTTTTTTTCATATTCACGAAGAGAACTTTTGTTATTCCATTCTTTATTATTCTATTGGAATAACCTGTATACGTGGACTACCCTATACTTGGTGAAATTCTTCTATTATTCCATTTCTTATTATTATATTGAATAACTTTTGTCATGCTGATAATCTTATACATGGTGAAATTCTTCTATTATTCCATTCCTTATTATTATGTTGTAATAACTTTGCTTATGCGAAATCTGCATACATGGTGAAATTCTTCTATTATTCCATTCTTTATTATTTTGCTGGAATATCCTGTCGGTCATGCAATTTTGCCTCGACTCGGTTCCGTTATTTATTATTTTGTCGAATATCTTGTCTTTGCGTTTCTGTGGGACTTCAGTTCCATTATTTATTATTCCGTATTTATTATTACGCTTTAATATCCTGTTTTGTGCGTTCTGTTGGACTGGTTCCATTATTTATTATGCTGTTGGGAATAACCTATCTGTGCGGTCTCTATCGAATGCATGGTGAATCCTTCTGTTATTCCATTCTTTATTCTGTTAATAACCTGTCTATGTGGATTACCACATGCATTGTGAATGATCCTTTATATTCATTCCTTATTAAATTGTGAAAATGATCTGGTTACGTTGATTATGATGACATTCATAATAAAAGCATTGGAATGATGAAAATCATGGGTATATGAAGTATTAGTAAGTGTTATGATGAGTTATGTTGATTATTATGTCAAAATATGAAAGTTTCTTAGAAATCACAAAGGGTTGAAAATCAGATTTTGGTGACAATAGAACATGAAATTCAATTGACCATATCTCCTATTATTTGAGTGTGGTCAAGTTCTAGAGTTAGATCTATGAGTTTTGTAGCATCTCCAAGTGGAATCACTAGAAAAGGTGTTGTAGATTTTCGTGTGGACTAATTTTAGAAAAGTAGTCAAAAGCTAGAAATTACCGAAATGCTACTGTCCAGATTTTTAGAAGGGCTGTTTCGGCAACTTAATTTGTGAGAAAAATTCTGGCCTTTTGGGACATGAAAGTATATTGTATAAGGTACGTCCTGTCCAAAAATGAGCCCATTCCGACTTAAAATGAGCATGTTATGACCATTTTAATATTTAGGTTTTTCTGACGAAAAATGCTATAACCGGAGTTCTATAACTCCGATGACCATGAAATTTAAACTGGAGGCTCATGTTAACATGTGTAAGATCCTGCCAAGATTTGGGAATTTCTGGAGTTAACCTTGAGGTAGTTAATTTCTTAAGGAATTAATTAGAAATTGATTTTTGAAAAATAGTAAATGAATTTTAAAAATTCCAAAAAAAATATATGTTCATTATGGGACTATATTCTGCTAAATCCCAGAAAAGAAGTATTTTTGGGACTGATTTGGTATTTTTTATGAAAATGGTATAGTTACGAACATATGAGTTAAATATGTTATGTGAAGTAACAAATAACTCTAATTATTATACGAAATCATAAAATTCTCGGAACTCACTTTTCTTAACCCTAAGGTTTTAAATCCGTAGGAGAAAACTTCGTTTTTGCCATTACTAAAATATTATTAAATATTCCATCTCGTCTCAGAATTCTATCATTACGCGTTTTTCGAAAATTCAAAATAAATCTCTGAGTAGAAACGGATGAATAGTGTCTATTTCATCTTTTTCCCCAGAAATATTTTTGTTCCCAGAAAAAATTTATTTTTGTCTTGAAAATTCTTACTCGTTCAGTCTAGCTCGTAGTCAGAATCCTCCCGATTAATAATCATTCTAGGTTATATAGAACGATTAATAAACATATAGCACAAAATAGTATTAATAAAAATTCATTTTATTAATAACTAATTCTTTAAACTTAAATTCTGGACAATCCAATTTTTCGGGTTGTCACATTCTTCCCTCCTTAAAAAAATTCCGTCCTCGAAATTTCTTAAAACCAAACCCTTACCCGGGTCCTCACAGTCTCCCCTTCTTCAAAGATTTTCGTCCTCGAAATTTTAGTCAACCCTTCTTCTCAACTTCTCTTCAAAGAAGTTCTTATCTTTCATACATTCCCTACCCTTCATAACTTATCAAGAATCATGAAGTGAAAGAAATAACTAGGAATATAAGGATTCCTTTAAAACATTTTATTCTTTTGCTGAGGGGTCAAATCGACCATGAACTCTTACTAGGTTTAACAGTATTTCACCGTAAACCATTCTTACACGGTAAGTTTACAATCACAAAGAAGGTAAACCACCTCTTCCATACGTAGGTGATCAACCTATCGTATAGCCCTATTTCAGGGTATGTTCACCTCAGACTTAATCATTGGATTCCACACCAAAACAATTTGGTTCGACAAAACTCTTCAAAGAAAGCTCGATTTTATTTTAATCATTATATACCATTCGTCTTAACCAAATCAAGTAGCTTAGACCATACCAAAAAATTGGACATCAGCTTGAAACATTCGTCTAGTCAACTCACTTGACATCGATCAATTCTTTAAATTCTTTTGCAATACATCAAAACGTTTCATGACATCATGATACCACATTTTCACAGTACGTTGAGCACTTCGTCAGTTTATGACTTCGTCATTATACATCATACCATAGCGGGTTGTTGATCCTAAGATCACTTCCAACACTAGGTTCAGTTGCATTAATAACTCCATCCTTTTACCATATTTGCATGAAATGCACTGATGATATAAAATTCATTTTGATATTTCAAATCAATTTCTGTCTAGCCGAAACAATTAGCATAGACATACCAAGAATAGTTCTTTTAAAATCCATTGGTTCCAAAAGTTGAACCAATTCTTTCATTTTTAAGACGCGCACATCAGCACGATTTCAAGAAACTTCAAAATCTAGCATAGCTAGATGACTTGGAATATCCTATTCTCCATCTTCCTTCATTATCTTACTTGTGAAAATACTTAATCTTCTCTAGCACCTTTAATGCTAAGTCTACTGAAAATAACTCGTTTTCAGTCTACACATTCCTATACCTTAGTACAGTCCATCAACTTACCACACATTATGAGTTCAGAAACTTTCCACAATAATATGAGTTTAAGAACTATCCCAGACAGACCATAAGTGTCCATTCGCTGAGAAGTTCAAAAACATACCATATAATTATGAGTCACGAACTTGCCATAAGTATGAGTTTCAAGAACTCGCACCTAATCTTATCGTTCTCTACCTACCAAGTATATACATGAGAAAAGATTCACCTTCTCGTTATATACATCTTGATAACGCGACCAATTTCAGTGATTATCATTGTAATAAACTGAGTGGTTGTTACACCAAGCACAAACCTTTGCCCAAACAAAGATTCATACAACTCAGCTATCACATGAGTCCTCAATTGAAATCTTACAACTTCTAACTTTCTCTTTACTTAATACGAATTTTCTTTAATTCGTATGCTATCCCTTA
Source organism: Panax ginseng (assembly GCA_020205605.1). NCBI lineage: Eukaryota > Viridiplantae > Streptophyta > Magnoliopsida > Apiales > Araliaceae > Panax > Panax ginseng. Next base: position 89,153,611 of record CM035135.1, on the reverse strand, counting down.
CAACTCAATCTGAGTTATTCTTCCCGTACTACTTCGTAGTACCATTCATTCATAGCATTGGCTATAAATCATTCATTGTTTAACAGCTCATTTGTTACTACGATTTATTATGACACGTGGTGATCTTCTTATCCTTCTCTCTACGATTATAGTCTTAGGTACTCATACCTAAGATTTATAACCTATCAGCTTTGATACCAACCTGTAAAGCCCCGAAATCCGGTCTATTTTCACATCCAGATTCCGTACGTCACGATCCCATCTTCTTCCAAACATACATCATTATATAGCTAAATATAACAACATACATCCTCAAATCCTAGGTTCTAAAACCTTAAAACCTCTTTCATTCCAAATAATGATAATTACATTATTCATTACATCTTGTATAAGTGACTTTTATCCGCCACCAAGGATACATAATCGTTTATTAAACTATTCTATAGTTTAATTCTATCATTCTATATTACAAGTCTTCACTTGATCTTCACGCTCATTCATCTAATGAATGGCACTTCTTCTGGATATCGATCAGCTTAATCTTTTCGGGATCCGTAAGTTCTTTCTAACATCGTTCGCTGAAAATATTTTTATTTAAAGCAAGTGTGAGCATTCAATTGCCCAGCAAGTCATAACAGTTGAACAAACAACTTTAAGAATTCAAACATTATTGTAAGACTTCAATAACCGAACAAAGGTTATGAAGCAACTTGAATAATAAGAATAATCTCGATTCCTATCATTTTAAAACATTAGTTACATTCCCTTTGAAATACTTTCATTCTCTACTCTCGTTCATACACATCCTGTTTGGCTAGAATCAATAGCACAGACTTAACAATATCAGTTCATGTATAAACAGAACATGCTCATATTGAACAGTTCAATCATAGAACAGTTCATATCATTGAAACACCGAAGTGTTCACATTGTGGCACAAGGCCTCATATATTCTAACACCTTGTACAAATATCACACATTTGCACATAGACAGAACTTCTCAAGTTCAACATGTGAGAAGTTTAGAAACTAGCATTCATTTAAAATATGAATGAAGTTAGGAAACTTGCCTTACGCACAGCTACAGCTTATTGTTTACGCTGAACTGCTCATTCCAATTCCTATGTAGCACACAAGGAAAGAACACATACACCAATTAGTCATATACTTGACTTTACGCATTGGTTTACTTAACTTTACTTCTTAGGGTTCGCGTTCTTACAAACTAAGTTTACGCGACCAACTTTTTTTACCGGTTAACGGCTTCATGACATATGGAGATGTCTTACTCAATACGTTCATAATCTTTGATGATTTACATTCTTATCTTCTTCTTATACTTTCCTAGGACTCAGCACATATCGTGTCTCTGCTAGTAGTCCATATGGTACTCTGAGTGGTTTCCCACAAACAACCAACAAACAAGTTCCCGTCTCATCTACACTGCCCACACAGTGAGTTAGATCGGTTGCCAGTTTTGTATATACCTTCGCTCTCTGAAGGAATTGTTTAGCCCAGCTCCCATATGTCCACCATCAAAGGTTACGATTATACCACAACCTAAACTTATCTTAACTTATCCGAACTATTAAACTATAATATTTGTTAAGTCAAATTATTATTCCTTATGGCTTTCTGGCAACTAAATGCCATACCTCAGGATTTATTCATCAACATCTAAGTCATACATTCTTTTGTATACTTAGAACGATCATTCCATATTCATTATATGCTTTGATAGAGATAAACATTTTACGTTACCTTATTCTTAACTTACAACGTTCGATTAATTCGACTCGGAACGTTATCCAAGTTATAAACATTAACTAGGCTTCTTTTATGTTATACATACTTGTCTTTAATTCAGCTTCTTCATCTATCACAGGTTTAATCACTGATCTTCATTACTCTACGGTCAAACCATACACGGAGTGTTGGTCCTACCCATTTAATACTCGCGTACACTTAACCTTTACGCCGGTCAAGTGTTCAACTCTTACATTTCATTCTAACATTCTCCTCTGACTCACATTCGGTTTTTGTTAAACTTCTTACCGTTCTCTACGGCTTTCTGGATACTAATCGTATCTTATTTACTACCTTCGACAACGTCTAAGTCATACAACCAATGTATACTTAGAAAGTTCGCCCGACGTGAATACGATTCACGAGAATTGTTTATGTATTCAACGTTTACGTTGCTCGTCTCTTAATCTCTCATTCAACCTTTACTCAAAGTTTGAATTACTTTCAATCGTTATTCATCCCATGAACACTATGTTCATTATTCTTTCTTAATGTCAAAGCCATACGGTTCATTGTATGCTAAAACCGATCATTCATCGTAACAGCGTTGCGGTCACAGCGTCTAAACGCTTTACGTTCATCTCTCATTACCAGGTCATAACATCAAAATGTTATACATTACTTTCGTCACTCAACGTCTAAGGAATCACAATTGAAGTAATTCCCCACGTTTGTTTATCGCGACTACGGTTCCCGTATATTGGTTACGTAACCCGCGTCTACATGCTTCGTCTTTTAATCTCGTTTAATCTATTCGTTCAACCTTCATCAAAGGTTTAATACACTAGATTAAGTGTTAAATTAGTTGAATTACATATTCATATTTCTTTCTTGCACATCCCCCGAGAAATTGAAAGCGCTTAAAATCTCATTTTCGGTATTGCCTGCTAGACCGCGGCGCATGACGTCATGCCCTTATCTTTCTTACACGCTGCAGGGCCAATTAGCAGTAGCTAATGGCCCGAGCTCGCACTGCGGCACCTACCCCCAAGGTACGACTCACGCTGCGGCGCCGAGCATGAAACCTAGAAAAATTTTCTAAGTCTTTTACAAGCTTGAGATGCTGATTTCAAAATCTCATAACTTCTTCATTATAACTCGGAACGACGATGTTCCAAATCAATTCTCTCCCTTATCTTACGTACTTCTATTACCCTTGGACATAACTTCATTCTGAATCCATTAACATTCCATTCAATTGGCTTAATCCTCGCCCTTCGTTCGTTTTACGTTTTTAATGTTCTTCGTTCGTTCGTCCGTAATTCGGTCATCCGAACTCGGAATTCGTTCATTATTGAGTCCATAACTCATATTTTCTACATTCTCTTACATTCTTATGAAACCCTACATGTTTAGGTTCATTTACTAACTTTCTAATTCTCGTTAATCTTTTACGAAAATTTCGCCATAACTTCGTTATAGCTCAATTTTAATCCGTTCTTTAAGAACGTTTCTAACGTTCCTAACCAAGAAATAAGCAACTAACTTATACGCAATGGTTTTAAACTTGTTCATCAATAACAATTATCCTATGATGGTTTTAAATTTGTCCATCAACAACGTTCTTTGCGTTCCTCGCGTGTTCTTCTTTTTAATCGATATTTTGGATTACGATTCTACGTTTTCTTGAAATTTGATGTTATAGAACATCATTCCTTACTTATTTGACCTACTCATTCATAAGATTCATTCGGATCGTTCAAAATCCTTACGAATCCTATACTTCCTTAAGAAATTTATAAACTACATTCCTAATTCTTATTTCTTCGTTTTCTCATTATTTCAACCATATGAAATCATTCTTAACTTCATCTACTTCTTATCTTCATTAAGTTATGTTTTTCAACATATTAAACTTAAAGAAAATTAGAAGAAACTAGGGTTCGGATTATCGTTCTTCTTTAATCTCCTTCCGTCAGACAAAGCGTACACTCGGGCTAGCTTTTCCTCTTCCTTTTCCTCTCTTCTCCCATCCGAACCCTCTCTCTCTCTCTCAAAGATCAGGATTTTCAAAAGCTCAAAATAATGAACTTAAGCTTTCCATTTATAGAAAACCAAGGCTTAGGGCAAATTGGTCATTTCACCCCCACCAAGTTTACTTGGTCACCACCCTTACTTGGTGACCAAGTGGCCACCCCTTATGCCCATAGGTATTCCCCATGGGTTTTATCCATCCGGTGACCCATTGGTTCGATCCGCGGTTAATTTCTTGGATCGGGCTTAATTAAATCTAACATTGGGCCTTACATTAATTCTTACTGGGCCTTCTCTGGGCTTGATTACGCATTCCATTGGGCTTTATGTAATCCAAGTTCACTTGGATTCTACAAAGTCCATGAACTCAAAGTCCATTTAGACTAATCGTATTCTACGCATTCCATTCTCGTATTCTCTTCGTATATCGTTCGCACGATATTCGTATTATACGTCGTACTAATCTTTGTACTATACTCGTATAATAACTAGTATTATACTCGTATTTCTCATGCATAATAACTCTAATTATTATACGAAATTATAAAATTCTCAGAACTCACTTTTCCTAACCCTTAGGTTTTAAGTCCACAGGCGAAAACTTCGTTTTTGCCATAACTGAAATATTATTAAATATTCCATCTCGTCTCAGAATTCTATCATTACGCGTTTCTCGAAAATTCAAAATAAATCTCCGAGTAGAAATGGATGAATAGTGTCTATTTCGTCTTTTTCCCTGAAAATATTTTTGTTCTTGGAAATTTTTTATTTTTGTCTTGAAAATTCTTACTCGTTCAGTCTAGTTCGTAGCCAGAATCCTCCCGATTAATAATCATTCTAGGTTATAGAACGATTAATAAACACATAGCACAAAATAGTATTAATAAAAATTTATTTTATTAATAACTAATTCTTTAAACTTTAATTCTGGACAATCAAATTTTCTGGGTTGTCACACAGACAGGATGTTCCAACAGAATAATAAAGAATGGAATAATAGAAGAATTTCACCATGTAAGCGATTATTTATGTATAGAGCGAGTTATTCCAACATAATAATAAAGAATGGAATAATGAATAATTTCACCAAGTATAGGGTAGTCCGCGTATACAAGTTATTCCAATAGAATAATAAAGAATGGAATAACAGAAGTTCTCTTCATGAATATGAAAGAAATCATACCCCTTACCTTAGAAAAATTGAATACTGGAGTAGTGAAGTAGAAGAATACTTTTCTTCTTTCTTTCTATAGTTTCTCTCTCTAGAGTTTCAGTGAATCCGTAAGAAATAATGAAGGAATAAGCTTCTATTTATAGAAGAATTGAAAGTAGCTCTTGGTCTTAACAAAGGTTCAAAATGACTCTTGGTAATATTGAAGAGACAACTACTATTTGCGAAGGGGCAATTAACTCTTGGAACACCGAAGAGACAAGTAACTCTTGGAAAACCAAAGGGACAAGTAACTCTTGGAAAATCGAAGGGACAAGTAACTCTTGGAAAACCGAAAGGACAAGTAACTCTTGGAAAATCGAAAGGACAAGTTACTATTAAAACTTTAAACCAACGATCCATATTGATTTACTATTATAATTTCAACCAACTGTCTGAAAAATTATCACATTTTCTCATGGAATAATATTGTACTCAAAAATGATTTGGACCGAAAAGAAATATATTTTTCAGGTGAATAGTACCCCGTGAATAGTACTTCGGGAATAGTACCCCGTGAATAGTACTCCGACACAAAAAGTGTCTCAAATACCCGAGTGAACAATACTAGAGTGAATAGTAACCGGATGAATAGTAACCCATGAATAGTACTCTTACACAAAAAGTGCCCCGAATACCCGAGTGTTAATATAACCTCCAGACATCAATTATTATCGAAAGAAATATTGATTTCTACTAACACTAATAATTCTCACACAATGGAACTATCAATTTCATCTTTAATCAACACGAACTTATTCATCATTAATATTATAATTCACAATATTTAACAACCAGGTCGTTCCCAGGAAAGAGGGGGCTTTTCGATAAGGATATCTCCTTATTGGCGCGCAATTAGGTGACCAAACCTCTCATTGACAGAACTTCTAGACATTGTCAATATTGCAAATAATAATATAAATAACTTTGCCGTCTCAATTATTGATTTAATAATATAACATATTATGCAGATGATACTGTGACAATAATTGAATCAATAATATGAGAGATATGATGCAGCAATTATTGTAGCAATAATTAAGTATAACTGAGTGACTTCTTACGTAAGCATCAATAATCAATATCGTGTGCTACTATGCAACCACGCGTATTACTGTACTTTTAGTACCGGGTAGTTCAACAGTTTTAATAGTAACACTTTCGCCGTTATAAAAAGATAATACTGTCGTTTTCTTACTACGACAATACTTCCGTTGTGGGGTCCACCAATGATTATGTCGTCGTATAGATATTCCCGACAAAAAGAATATTCCCCGACCAATCGAATATTTTATAACAACTTGCTTATTTTGCAAAAAATTTCAAATATCACCCTTAACTTTAACCTTTTATCAATATAACCATTTACGAAATAAAATAATAATTATAAGAAAATTGAATACTTTCATTTCATAAAATTTGGGGTCTTACAATCTCCCCTCCTTATGAAATTTTGCCCTCGAAATTTACGTACGTACCTGGTATGCCGAAGAGGTGAGGATACCTTGACTTCATTTCAGATTCTAATTCTTGAGGTATAACCTTTGAGTGTCGAATATGATCATTCTTATCCAAGATTTTAACACGTATCTCCTTATACGTTAAATCTTCTGCTATCTCATCTAATTCTAATTCAATAATGTGGTTCGGTTCATCCACATATTTACGTAACATCGATACGTGAAAAATGTTATGAACACGCAACATACTTGGCAGTAAAACGAGTCTATAGGCCACAGTTCCTACTTAATCGAGGATTTCAAATAGACCAATAAAATTGAGGGTTGAGATAACGCCTTCTTGAACCTTCTTTTTCACATTCATCAGCTATGAGTATGTAGCTTGCACGGCTTTAACTTCATCGATTAAAGTCAATTCTACTCGTATATTTGATATCACCACGTGGGTCCTTAGAGTCTTTAACTCTATCTTCATCATTTGTAAGTTATACGAAATGGGATTTTGTGTTAACATGTCACACTCGTAACCGCGTACGATCTTCTACTCAACGCGTCAGCTACCACGTTCGCTCTTCCAAAATGACATTGAATGGTATAGTCGTAATCTTCAACAGCTCGAGCCAACATCTTTGGCACATTATACGTTTGTTTTGGTTGAAGAAATATTTAAGGGTTTAAGAAATGGGTTTTGTACTAGGGTCAATACATAATTCAATTTCACGCTCTAAGGGTAGGCTAAGAAGTCTTCAAGAATACGTCTTGAAATTTATTAAGAATGGAAATATCATTCAAAACTGTGACCCTCATTCAAGACTTGGATAGTACGTCACATTGATACCTATCAACTTGCCATCGTCATTAAAGACATCACCTACAGAAAGTCTGGCTTCGGTGCATTCCACACAAGGAAGTCACCAGATAAAGGCTTGGGGCTCTTTATTTATGGCTTGATATGACAGTGATTGACTTTAGTGGTTTGGTTGCTTGAATTCGCATAATAGGTTGGTTATGAATATGAAAGCTAACAACCTTACGAAAAGCTTGATGAGTAGTTAACCAATCGATTCCTAAAATCACATCAAAGGCAAGTATTTTCAAAGAGATAAGATCGTCAGGTAACGTAAAATTGTCGATTTGAATCAACAAGATTTATAAACAGTAGAGGTAACGAAGGTTTCTCTTAACAAAGTTTCAACCGATAAGTCAAAGTCTAATTTCTCCTGAGTTAAATTTAAACGTTGAGCGCAAGCAAGAGAGATAAAAGAATCGGTAGACCCGGTATCTAATAAGGTATAAACTTCGCAATAATTTATAATTAACTAACCCGTGCTAATTTCATTCGGTTTACTCGCTTTTGAGAAGTCATAAAAAATGCTCTTCCTGAATCCACTGAGTTTGTTTTGTCTGTATCCGCCTTTGGTGCCACCATCCCAGCTGGACTTGACTTTGGTGCATGACAAAATTGGGCTAGGTGACCTTCTTTTCCATAATTGTAACATGCTTTGGACTGCATCACGCAGTTTAGACTGATATGTCCCTCCCCTCCACATTTGAAGCATACAATTGGTGGTCGTTCTCCTTCCTTGAAAACGGGTGTTGGTGCTGCTGTCTTTCCATCATTGTTGAACCTTCTCTTCTTGAAATTTCCACTTCTATTATCTTGGCCATGATTACCACCGAAGTGGTTACCATTTCTGGCATGATAAGTTCCTCCACGATGGTTATCATTGTTCCGATGACCGTTGCCACCGGTACGATTATTATTGTGTTGTTGCTCGTTATCCTTTGGTTGGGCTGGCTCATTATCGCGCTCCAATAACTGAGCCCTATTCACTACATTTGAATACAAACATAATTTATGAGAAATGAGGTATTGACGTATTTCGGGTTTCAAACCTCTTAGAAACATTCACGTCATTCGCTCCTTAATATCGACCAAATGGGATGCAAACCAGGATAACTCCGCAAATTTAGCCTCATATTGCAACACGGTCATATTGTTTTACTCCAACTTGAAAAACTCCACCTCTTTCATGTGACGAATACTTTCAGGAAAGTACTTGTCGTTGAGCAACTCTTGGAACTTCTCCCAAGACATCTTGAGTGCGTCAGGCTGGGTACGCTTTATAGATTCCCACCAATAATCTGCCTCTTCACGCAACATGAAGGTGGCAAAGGGAACCTTTTGCTCCTTGGAGCATCCCAAGACATCAAATATCTTGGTGATCTGCTTTAACCACGTCTCCGCCTTAAGTGGTTCTAGCTTTCCCAAAAACTCCGGTGGTCCCAGCTCTTTTAACTGCTTAGCAGTGACCAGCCGTGGGTTGCCATTGTTTACACCTGCATTATTAACAGGAGTCTCTCTCGCCTGATGTTGCATTAATTGAATAAAGCCTCTGAACATCCCATCGTTCATCATCTGATCAGTGTTGTTATTTACCTGAGGATTATTGTCTTCCTGTTGCACATTATCATTGCTGATCTCAACATTTTCAGATGCCATTTTCAAACACTGTCACAAAACAAGGGTTAATTGACATATCGCATATTATCCCTATACTCTGACTGACCAATTAAATACCAAATAAACTTAGGTAGGTCATACTAGCGAAGGAATTCCCCGTCTCTCCACTCCTAGTTCTTATCTCACATCTCAGCCAGGGATCATATCCCTAAGCTTTGATACTAATGTGACACCCCCCCAAAATAGGTATACATCACCTATTCCGAGTCGCCAAATACATGGTACGAATACAAATACAATCTTAAATATACAACATGAAATCATGAGTTTTAATACAAATATTGTCTTCTGATGCGGTATTCAAACTCAACATAAGTCCTCAATACATTTATTAACACACTATTTCATAGAATTGTGAGGACTACTAATGATATCGTCTGAACAGTCACTCCGTTCCCCGTCTAGTCCCTGCTTCGTTCTCATTTCTTGAAGAGAACAATGAAAGTAAAAGGGTGAGCTCAACTAACCCAGTAAGAAATATTATAACTAAGATAATGCAGAATAAATTATCATTAGCCTTTAACAGTGTTAAACTGATACAATATAACAAACATCAAGTTTAACTGCAGCAGAACAAACAGTCCATTAGAAGAGTCAAGTAGAGAATAAAATCTACTATCTTCTATGATTTAAAAGGTTGTTCATCACTTTTATCGCTGGGACTCAGCTTAATATATAATCCACATCATCCCTGCACTTTTCTGACCGAGATATTCATTAGTATCACAACCACAAATTATCCATGCACTACGGGCCAAGGATATTTGTGTATTCATCAATGGTCATGATCATGCCAACAACTGTCCATCAATGCACTACGGGCCAATGAGGACTTTTACCACATCATTTGTAACATTATGGTCATGATTATACCGAATAATCCCTGGTCATAATCATACTAAGTCCATCTATGACTACAGGCCACAGATGACTTTCAACCTAATATAAACATGAGGATGATGACAATGATATAAGAATTCAATAAAACAAGTTCAAGAATTAATTTATCTAGGAACCAATAATGTCCAAATTGTCAACATGATACTGCTTTGTGGGGTAAAACTCAAGAATGCTCAGAAGAATATTTCCATGAAAAGATACTGGATGAAGTGTAAATATCAAGGATAGTCCACTAATTTCATGGAGTATAAAAGCCAAAACTTTAACCAACTGAGTATAATAAAGAATGGAATAACAAAAGAAATCACCAGGCATGCGATATATATATACCATGATGTAGTTATTCTAATAGAATAATAAATAATGGAACCAGTCATGTGTAAACGCATGCATGTGATATTCCAATAGAATAATAAATAATGAATCCGGTCATGTGTAAACACACGCATGTGGATGTTCCAATGAATAATAAAGAATGGAATAATGTAAGAATTTCACCATGAATGCGATATTTCGCATAGATAAAGTTATTCCAACATAATAATAAAGAATGTAATAATGTAAGAATTTCACCAAGTATAGGGTAGTTCACAGACATTATCTGAGTTATTCCAATGTAATAATAAAGAATGGAATAACAAAAGTTCTCTTCATGAATACGAAAGAAATAATACCCTTACCTTAGAAAAAAAACCTAATCTTTGGAGTAGTGAAGTAGCAGAATACTTTTCTTCTTTCTCTCTATAGTTTCTCTCTCTAGAGTTTCAGTGAATTCGTAAGAAATAATGAAGGAATAAGCTTCTATTTATAGAAGAATTGAAAGTAGCTCTTGGTCTTAACGAAGGGTCAAAATGACTCTTGGTAATATTGAAGAGACAACTACTATTTGCGAAGGGGCAATTAACTCTTGGAACACCGAAGATACAAGTAACTCGTGGAAAACCAAAGGGACAAGTAACTCTTGGAAAACCGAAGGGACAAGTAACTCCTAAAAAACCGAAAGGACAAGTTACTATTAAAACTTTAAACCAACGATCCATATTGATTTACTATTATAATTTCAACCAATTGTCTGAAAAATTATCACATCTTCTCATGGAATAATATTGTACTCAAAAATGATTTGGACCAAAAAGAAATATATTTTTAGGGTGAATAGTACCTCGTGAATAGTACTTCGGGAATAGTACCCCGTGAATAGTACCCCAACACGAAAAGTGTCCCAAATACTGGAGTAACAATTCTAGCGTGAATAGTAACCTGTGAATAGTACTCCGACACAAAAAGTGTCCCGAATACCTGAGTGTCAATATAACATCCAGACATCAGTTATTATCGAAATAAATATCGATTTCTACTAAGACAAATAATTTACACACAATGGAACTATCAATTGCATCTTTAATCAACACGAACATATTAATCATTAATATTATAATTCACAATATTTAACAACCAGATCGTTCCCAGGAAAGAGGGGGCTTTCCGAAAAGGATTTCTCCTTATTGGTGCGCAATTAGGTGACCAAACCTCTCCTTGACAGAACTTCTAGACATTGTCAATATTGCAAATAATAATATAAATAACTTTGTCGTCTTAATTATTGATTTAATAATATAACATATTATATAGATGATTATGTGACAATAATTGAATCAATAATTTGAGAGATATGATGCAGTAATTACTGTAGCAATAATTAAGTATAACTGAGTGACTTCTTACGTAAGCATCAATAATCAATACAGTGTGTTATTATGCAACCACACGTATTACTGTACTTTTACTACCGGGTAGTTCAACAGTTTAAACGGTAACAGTTTCGCCATTATAAAAAGATAATTCTGTCATTTTCTTACTACGACAATACTTCCGTTGTGGGGTCCACCAATGATTGTGCCGTCATACAGATATTCCCGACAAAAAGAATATTCCCCGACCAATCGAATATTTTATAACAACTTGCTTACTTTGCAAAAAATTTCACATATCACCCTTAACTTTAACATTTTATCAATATAACCATTTACGAAATAAAATAATAATTATAAGAAAATTGAATACTTTCATTTCATAAAATTCTGGATCTTACACTCACTGTTCCAGTTAAAGATGTTTGCGGCGGTACTTGAGAAAGCAATTCTCGCTAAGAGTGAAGGTGAGGCTGTAACAAAGCACAACCAAGAGCAGAGAAAGAAGAAGAATGAGGGTGAAGCTAAGAATGGTGGTGGTAACGGTGGAAATGGTAACAATAATTTGAAGAGGAAGTGGAATGCAAATGTAGGAGTTGGAAATCAGCAAGGTAACCAGCAGAAGAAGAAGATTGACACATGTGCTATATGCGGGAAGTTTCACACGGGTATGTGCTTAAGGGGGAAGCGTGTGTGCTTTACCTGTGGCCAGGAGGGTCACATTGCCCAAAATTGCAATCAACCCAAGAAGAATGTTTGCTACACCTGCGGGTCAAAGGATCATTTTTCTCGCGAGTGTCCAAAGAAGAAATCTGGAAAGACAAATTGAAACGGGGGAAGTGGCGGTGGAGGTACACTGACTATTGCTGGACTAATGTCAACAAATAAGCCCACAGCCAGAACCTTTAACATGACGGTGCAGGACGTGGTGCAATCAAAAGATGTCGTGTCAGGTATTATCCCAATCAATGATATAAATGCATAAGTATTATTTGATTCAGGTGCTACTTGCTCGTTTATATCTGATGAATTTGCTAAGAAGTTAGAAATACCTAGTGAAAAGTTGAATTTCCCTTTAAACATAGAAATTGCGAATAAGGAAGTAATTCCTGTTAGGTTCATATACAAGAATTATAGGGTGAATATAAAGGGAAATGTTATGAAAGTGGATTTCATCCCGATAAAACTTGGAGAATTTGACGTAATATTGGGAATGGATTGGCTATTCAATTATGGAGCGATAATTGATTGCCAAAAGAAGTGTGTAAACCTTATGAATCCGTCAAAGGTAGTTTTCCATGGTAGCAAATTGCCTAGACAAGCAAAGTGTCTAACGGTTATGCAGGCCATGAAGTTATTGAGTCAAGGTTGTGTAGGGTACTTAGCCTACATAGTCGATACTAAAAAAGAAGGTTATGAAACTGGAGGAAATACTAGTGGTTAGGAACTTTGTAGACGTGTTTTCAGAGGATTTCCAGGACTTCCGTCTGACCAAGAGATTGAATTCATGATAGAATTAGCGCCAGGAACCGTTCCAATATCGAAGGCCCCGTACAAAATGGCTCCGGTAGAGATGAAGGAACTGATGGTCCAACTACAAGAACTGTTAGATAAGAAGTACATTCAGCCGAGTGTGTCATCGTGGGGAGCGCCGATGTTATTCGTGAAGAAGAAAGATGGCTCGATGTATCTTTGCATTGATTATAGAGAATTAAACAAAGTCACTATTAAAAACAAATATCCATTGCCAAGAATAGATGACTTGTTTGATCAATTGAAGGGTGCTAGATATTTCTCAAAAATAGATTTGAGAAGTGGGTATCACCAACTAAAAGTAAGGAAGGAGGATGTATCGAAGACGGCATTCCAAACTCGGTATGGACATTACGAATTTTTGGAGATGTCTTTCGGTTTGACAAACGCCCCTGCAGCATTCTTGGATTTGATGAATAGGGTGTTTAAACCATTTTTAGACAAGTTTGTGGTGGTATTTATCAATGACATACTGGTGTACTCTAAATCTTAAGAAGAACACGCGGAACACTTACATATGACACTGGAAACACCAATAAAAAAAAGTTGTATGTGAAATTCTCTAAATGTGAATTATGGCTGGAACGTGTACAATTTCTTTGGCATGTAATTGATAAGGATGGGATTTCAGTGGATCCACGAAAAGTCAAAGCTGTGATAAATTGGGAACAACCAAGAACTCCATCAGAAGTGAGAAGTTTCTTGGGATTGCCAGGGTATTACAGACGGTTTATTCACGATTTTTCCAAGATTGCCATTCCGTTGACAAATTTGACAAGAAAATCTATAAAATTTGTTTGGACAGAAAAATGTGAGGAAATTTTTATGTAATTGAAGAAGAGGCTCGGTGTGGCACCTATGTTGTCATTACCAGATAATACATGAAACTTTGTGGTGTATAGTGATGCTTCACACAAAGGATTAGGTTATGTCCTTATGCAGAATGGCAAAGTCATTGCGTATGCATCAAGGAAATTGAATGATTATGAGAAAGGGTATCCGACTCGTGATTTAGAGTTGGCAGCAGTAGTGTTTGCGCTAAAAATATGGAGACATTATCTCTATGGAGAAAAATATGAGATTTATACAGACCATAAGAGTCTAAAGTATATTTTCACACAAAAGGACCTGAACATGCGTCAAAGAAGATGGATGGAATTGATAAAAGATTATGATTGTGAGATCTTTTTCATCCAGGCAAAGCTAATATGGTTGCAGATGCCTTTAGTAGGAAAGGCCGAGAAAAGTTAATGTTGTTAACCGATAAGGGGGAGCTCATTTCAGCAATGGCAAGGCTAGAGTTAGAAATCAAATTCCCAAAAGAATTCAACGAAAGATTGTATCAGATGGAAGTTAGTCCAACTTTGGTGGACAAGGTGAAGAATGCTCAACTACAGGATGAAGAATGCAGAAAAATACAAGAAAGTGTAGTCGAGGGTAAAGAGGTGAAGTATAAGCTTAATACTGAGGGAATGCTAAGATTCGAGGGATGAATTTGGGTTCTAGCAGTACATGATATTAAATAAGAAATCTTGGAAGAAGCTCATAGCTCAAGATATTCGATCCATCTGGGAAGTACAAAGATGTATCAAGACTTGTGGCGACACTTTTAGTGGCCAAATATGAGAAGAGATGTTGCAGAATACGTTGCAAAGTGCTTGACATGTCAGAGAGTGAAGGACGAGCATCAAAGACCAAGCAGATTACTTCAACCGTAGGAAATACCAGAATGGATGTGGGAGCATATCACAATGGATTTTGTGGTAGGTCTTGCAACAACTCAGAAAGGATGCGATGAGATATGGGTGATAGTGGAAAGATTAACGAAATCAGCACACTTTTTGCGGATAAAGATTAGATTTAATCTCGATCAGCTGGCAATGCTATACGTTAAAGAGATCATGTCGAGACATGGAGTTCCAGTATCAATAGTGTCAGATACAGACCCGAGGTTCATATTAAACTTCTGGAAGAAACTATAAGAATGCATGGGAACACAACTGAAGATGAGTACAACATATCATCCGCAAACTGATGGGGAAAGCGAACGAACAATCCAAACGCTAGAAGATATGCTTAAAGCATGCATCATGGATTTCAAAAGAAAATGGGATGATCATCTACCGTTGGTGGATTTTACATACAACAACAGTTATCACGCAAGCATTGGCATGCTGCCATACGAGGCATTATACGACAAAAAATGCAGAACTCCACTATGCTGGGATGAAGTTGGTGAACGTCAACTGTTAGGACCAGAATTGGTGCAACTGACCGCTGAAGTTATCAAACTCATTAAAGGAAGACTAGTAGCTGCTCAAGATAGACTAAAGAAGTATGTTGATCAACACAGGCAGAATCGCGAATTTGAAGCAGGAAATTTCGTTTTCCTGATAGTTTCTCCTTGGAAGAGGAAAAAACATTTTGTCAAGAAAGAAAAGCTAAGCCCAAGGTATATTGGACCTTTCGAGATACTACGAAGAGTGGGAGAAGTAGCTTATGAGGTAGCTTTACCTCCAAAATTAGAATATGTTCACAACGTTTTTCATGTGTCGGTGTTGCGACGTATAAACCCGATTATAAACATGTTATCGAATATAAACCGTTATAGTTCAACAAGGATTTATCTTATGAAGAGGTTCATATCCAGATAGTCGAAAGAAAAGAACAAGTGCTTAGGAATAAAGTGATACATTCTATGAAGGTGATATGGAGGAACCACAATGTCGAAGAGGCTACATGGGAACTCGAAGCTGAAATGATGAAGAATTACCTTGAATTATTTGTTTAATCTGTGTCTTCGATTCTAGGGACAGAATCTTTGTAGGGAGGGAAGAATGTGAAGATTTTATTGTTTGAGTTGTGATTCTGGGGACAAAATCCTTGTAAGGAGAGAAAGATGTAACAGTCCAAGATTTTATTAATTGTAATTAAAAATATTTATTAAATGAAATAAATATTTTATTGATGTGGTTATTATTAGTAAATATTGATGACTTTAATTTATTAGATAATATTCTAAATTAAATTAATTTATAATTTAGAGAGTTGTAATATAACATGAGATGTTATATTGTTATTTTAATTTAATAATTTAAAGTGGTATGTTAAATTATTAAATAAAATTATAACGAAATTATAATTTTGTTATATTGGTTTGAGTGGAATATTTATTTAAAATATAGTATGTGTAATTAATTTTTTTGATTAATATTGGATATGGAAATCCAAATAAATAATATGTGATTGTAAATTATAAACGAAATTGTTTATTAAAATAAAACTAAACTAGTTTTAAATTGATTTAACCAAACAAGGCTTAAAAAATTAAGTCTTAAATTTTTAAAGAGTTTTTGCCAAACAAAGCCTTATGGCTTTTGGATTTTGATTTTTTTTTAATTTTTAGATAATATAAATTAAATAAATTAAATAATAAATAAAATATAGTTATAACCTAAGCGTTATATTTGTAACTGATATTCTAATAACTAGATGTACTATGGTTTATCAGTTTTTATCTTTACGCTTAAGTATGTATTAGTTTACGTGAATTGTCATTTGGCCTAAGAAGAAAAGCTGCAGAGAACTTGAGAGAGGATAGAGAGAGAGATTGAGGAAAAATCTAAGAATTTCACAACAAATTACTGTGTTTAGCAAGGATTGTTCGACCTATTGAAGGTATTTTCTTTAACCTTAGAATTATATATATATATATATATATATATATATATATTTGTGTGTGTGTATATATATATATATATATATATATATATATGAGTTTTATGGCATAATTTATATGTTCTATGAATTCAATTTGTTGAATTGTTGCTATACAGCTGAATTATGGTGATTATACATGTTGGTTATGTTTGAGTTTGTATGTAAACAAGGAATTGTATGTTAATTTCGTTTAAAAAGTAGTAAAAGTAATTACAGTATATATATTTTTCATATGGCTCATGAAAGTACCAATTTTAGTGGTCAAATTGTGTGTTAATCTGTAAATTGAGTTTTGATTATGCTAGTCCATTAAGAAACGAAGAGAACGTAGTTTGGACGAAGTAATTTGAACAAGAATTGTGATCACAGTGATGATTTCCATGAACAATGTCAAAAAAGGACTTTTGTGCAAAAACATAAAATTTAAGGAAGTAAATTAGTTAAACTGGTTGTTAAATTGTTCTAAGTGGTTGAATATGTTAGCAATCATGTTTGTGATAGTTCTATACCAATTGTATTTGTTAATTTCACTGTTTTGTGGGTGAAATCCATGTTAGTTGGGCTAAAAACGGCTATTGTTGTTTGATTTCAAAGTTTTATTCATGCACCAAATAAGAATCGTCTTTGGTGCCAAGGCCATAAACGACGAGTTAAGTCGGTAAGCAATTGCTTGTAGGTCCTGAGCTTAGGTATGCCATAACATACTGCATACCCGCCCTTAGACAAAGGGTTCTCATTGCCACAGATCTTGAATACCATTGTAATTTAGTTTAATGATGTGTTAATGTGTCAAACATGTAATGTGGAGGTTTAAACAGCATATATAATGTCATGTGGTTAGTAATTCTAAAGTTATAAGAAGTTAGTAAACTATGAAAATGACATGTTGTGATTTATTGAACACGAGGATTAGTAAATAAGTGTTGTGAAGTTAACACTTGGAATTTCTGAAATATATATGGTAGCATAAGACTTGTACTAAATTAACAAGTTTAGCTAGAAGTGGGTGTTATTTTGGAAGTGGATATTAACATATCTAATAGATATTGTGATTCCACTAAAATGTGTAGGTGAACATGAGTTGTAATTTATAGCTTACACGCGAGGCAAGTTTCTAAACATTATCTTTTTACATTGAGTGAGTTTATTACTCTAAACTTTAATTAAGCAAATTCTTGTATTCCTAATCATTATTTGAGCAAGCTGTAACTTTAACTTTATTCGAACAAGTTTTGAATTCCAATAGTTATTGATGTATTCTAACTTGTTTATTGTTAGACAACTTTCTTTAATGTCATTCTTGTATTGTGAATGCAATTTCTTGAATTCCAATTCCTAATGTCGAAATGTCTTATTTCAATTACTTGACACAAGTTATTCTCATAATGAGCAAGTTTTACTTTCAGCTTGTTATTACTTAATATATATTCAATAATTTATAACCCTAACTTAATATTATTCAAGCAAGGTTTATTGTTATTCAATACTTATGCTTTATTGTTGTTTCTAAGCATGAGTTCAATATATAGTTAGTTCGCTTACGATTATTCATTGTTCCATATTATGTTGTTAGTGATCAACTGTAGTGTTATCAAACTTTGTTGGTTCAACTAATCCTTTAGTTGATGGTCGATAAACTCTAAATTACCCTTGAAGCTTATCCAAACCAAACATTCTTTGGTGAGGACTTATACTCTAAAACTGAGAAGAACAACCCTATTATAGGGGATACGCAATGCATTTAGATGTTTGTGCACGATACATTGTACGAAGGGCTGATCCCCCTAAGTACGTGAAGTCCCTACAGTATAACTGTTAAGGTTAAATTTGAAAGATTACTTGTAACTGTAACGTCCACAAATTTTAAATTCCTTATTAATTAAATATGTGATTTAATTGTAATGAGTTAGTTTTGTGAGTTTATTTAAACCTTAAGTGGTTATGTGAATTTACAAAATGATTAAAGGGAGTCACTAATAGTTGATTTAAATTAGTGGACTAACCTTAAGATTTTAATATCAAAGAATTGATAAGATTATTATTAATTAAATATTCAAGTTATTTGAATATAGTAGCAAGAGTTGAACGTATTGATTAATTGCATTTTGGGTAATTAATTGATAATGTGTTAATTAATAATTATTATGAATAAATAATAATTAATGTGTAATAGATTAATAGTTTATAAAATGATTATATGTTTATATGATTAATTGGTGCAATATAGTAAACCTTTATTATATGGTAGTTAACTATATATTTTATATAAGACAAGGTGATACATTAATATGTATATATATAGACTATATAGTAATGAATTATTTGCATTCATGTGAGTGGCATAATAATATTGTTATATGTATGTGCACTACCAGATACCTTATAATTGGGAAATACATTGTATGCACTTTTAAATTATTATACCCTATGTTATATGAAATAAATTGTTTAGACATGTTTTATAACCAAAGTTTGTATTATGTGCATATTTAGTATAAGCCAAATGTTGCATTTCATTGTTTGCAAAATGCTGAGGATTTCTCTTGTCCCATAATAAGAGTCCCATTTCTTTCTTATACGTGAACAAGAAAACAAGCCTAGCCTAGCCTAGCTTCATCTCAAATTCATCAAACACAGAGCAATTAGTGGATGGGGAGTGGGATTCATGAGTGGAATCACCAACTATCACCAACTCTCTCTTAACCCTTGTGCATTCTTGAAAGCCAATGGTTTGATTTGTGAGGTAATGACATTATCTAGATAATCAATCTCCTATAAATAATACCTTCATCTTCCTTGTTGCAATTTGCTGAGAATTAGTTTATATAGAGTGAGTATAGAGCAGCTGAGTTGAGTCACAAAGGTATAACTTCCATTCCCATTCATAATTTTTGGTAAATTGTTTCATAGATTGATTCTTTCAATTAAGCATGTATTTGTTTCTAGTTGATTTGAGCTATGTTTCTTAGTGTTACACATACTTATAAGTGTGTTGGGTTATGTTAGAAGCAATTGTTATAAGGAATTGATATGTTGGGTTACTAAACTGCATAACAGAGTCTGCTTACTATCTTTGATGCAGTAGTGCAGTAGCAATTGCGCCTCTATTTGTACTAAGTGCAACAATACAATGCCTATAACCCAAACTCAGTTTTGTCTCTGGCATTGCATAGCTTACCCTAATTGTATTAGGGTGCAATGCAAATTACCGATCTACACTGACTCGATGTTTTCTATTTTGTTTCTGTTTGTGCTAAGTGGTTAGTACATTGTAGAGCGAACTTGTAAACTATTTTAGCATGCGTACGTAAGCACATGCATGTAGTATGAACAAGTATAGCAATAATGGGCGCAATACTTGTGGTCTTAAAATGAGGTTTGTGATTTCAAAGGTGAACTTTGTCACAAACACATCATGTGAGCATTTTGACTTTATGAACATGATAATATGGTTTATATTGACATGAAATGCAAGACTAAAGTGATTAAACACACTAGCACACATGATTGAAAGTTAAGACTATTTCAAAGATAATAAACTTAAGGCTTTTCAAAGAGGACTTGACCAAGACCTTTATCTTATATGATCTGACCATTTGAGCAAGCATGTGGCTTTAACATATGTTGTAAATGCATGAGAGTTGCATGTTAAGATGCCTTGTATATGCTAAGTTGGCTTAGTGTTAAATTCAAAGGATGTTAGAATGAGGGAGCTAATATCATCAAGTACTGAGTAAAGTATGTTATGACCATTCAAGCATGTGTATTAGGATTCATTATGCATATAGACATATTGACATGAACATCATTTGGTTAATGTATGGTTTTCATTTATGCATGCATAGGCATAAAGAAAAGGAAATTTCTAGGATATGAACTGTGTGAGTAAAGTATATATGTGTTATCTATATACAGGCATGACTACTAAGTATTGTATTGCCAAAATTGTAAAGCATGAGGATTACATGACCTTGTTATGTTTTAATGACATATAAATTGTAAGTTAAACTTGTGGTATTGAACTCAAGTTTGGTCATGTGTTATATGTGAAAATCTAGAATGTATGTGTGTTAAAATATAAGTGGAATTAGTGTGTTAGGGTTGGACTGAAGTCAAGAAGTGCAAGGCTCAAACCAAATTGGGTTGGGCAGAGGACAGTAGCGATTCTTGTGAATCCTAAGCTTTGACTCCAGTAGCAAGCTAATGAGCCTACTGACTTGCCTGCCAAGATAATCTATTTTTGGTATGAAGTATTAAGGCATGCTTACGTGATCTCTTTATCTTGTAATATATGACCAATGTGCCATGTAATGTGTTGAGAAGCATGCTATGTGATGACTTGATTCTTGTAAGTATAGACACATACTAGTTTACACATACTAATTGAAATGATCGACTTGATAACATTAGGTCGTTTCAACACAAGTAATTTAAAGCTAGTATTATACTGTAGCTGAGCAAACAGGCAAGTATCTAAACCTTACGCACTACCTTTATTTTGTGCAAACATGTATATGTTTATGAAATTTCCTTGAACCCTACTTTTGTTAAGCAAGTTTCCTTAAACTTACCCTAAATTATATTGAGCAAGTATCCAAATTTATTGTGTTGCAAGTTTCCAAACTTACACAACTTTGAGTTTGTGAAAGTTTTCCTATCCTTCTCATATTGCATTGAGTAGGATATTGTTGAATTGAAAGTTATTCATTTAAGCTTGAAATCTTGTCTCCAAGCACGCTAGTAATGGGTTTTATTACTTTACAATTATCCCACATCGATATTATTGATATTCGCACTTAGTGCACTTGAGTTCGTACAGTCTTGGACTTGTACATCATTAAAGTTCAATAATTCTTGAACTGTGTCAGATAGAGTCTGAACCTTTGTTCGGTCAGACAAACGTATAAAGTTTTATAAAAGCTATCCAAACAAATTGATGGTAAGGATTCTTAGACTGAAAGAACACCCCTCTTATGATAGGGGAGTACCCTAGATATCTAATATAAGTTCCAAAGAGCAGATTTAAATGTTATGCATATACATAGAGTACGTGAGGCTGATCCCCTCAAGTACTTATTCTGTAGCCAGTAACCAAAGGGTCAATTAGCTATTGATTCCATTGGAGTGTTATAGTTCAAAGTCTATTTGACTAGCAGTCATTCTAAAAGCAATCATTATCTTTGTTTATGATATTCAAATTGTTGAATCCTTCAGATATTCATATTTCAAATCCATTGTCAGATATTTTTCCATTCATCATGATATATCCTTATTGTTGTATTTAAACTTGTTGAGCAAACTTGTTGCTCGTCCTTGCTATATCATGAATTATATTGCAGCTAAGCCCGAGACCTCGGGAAAGGACAAGGGTAAAGTGAAGATGTAGGATAATTGCGAGAAGCATAATTTATCTTATGCTTAGTTTAAATTACGATTATGTAATGTGAACCCTAATACTTATTTTAGGGTATGATTGTAAGATGATATTAAGGTTATCGTATCTTGGGACTAGTAACTCCTTTTGAATGAACGACATATGTTTATTATATTCTGCATTTTAGTTATCGTATGTTGTTTAGAGGTGGATGTTTGTATTTTATCGTGATGACCGAACTGGGGTCAAAGGACCCGGATTTGGGGGCGTCATAGGTTGGTATCAAAGTTGTGACGACCCCAAATCCAGGTACTTGAAACCTGAACTCGGTGCTTCACGATACCATTTCTATAAGCTGAATAATGCAATAATAATATTACATTCAAACTTAATTTACATACATCAAAGTTTACTTCCCAGGTACGAGACCTTCAAATACATTCCATACCATACCTGAACAGATACCAATACTAACTATAACCATTAACTCATAATATAACTCATTCGAATGACTTCCCTTTTTCCTTGTTCGTGCTCGAGCCTTCTTGTTGTTCATGCATAATCGAAAACATTTAATTTAAGCAAGGGTGAGCATTTGAGTGCCCAAAGAAGTAATAGAAATTATATATATAAATTTGAAAGAATATAAGTATTCTTCTTACATAACACTTCTACAACGAATTGAAAGTTGTGAAGTAATCAGACTTGATAAAAATTCACATAACAACTCTCTTTCAAATTCTTTAAATTTGGCTCTGGCTCTACCCTTGAATAGGGTTTAAGAAACATACTATGAATATTCTTTTCATTTTCGAAAAGGTTTAGCAGAAATCCATTCGCAAACCATTACAACTTACGGGCACGGAGGGTGATCAGCCCCGTTGTACCTTGTATTGATCAATACTACATAACTTGAACGAAATTCATCGCTCACTCTATCCGCCTTGAGCGCAAAAATTTCCCATATAGGGATGTTCATACATATCTAGTTCCAAACCCGAAGGTTTTTAATCTTGCTCATCAATAATATGTAATTCGACATATATATACGGGTAATTGACAAAGGTGTATCAACATGTGAATAAATGCCATTATTATCCAAGTGGGGACACTTGTATAACCATATATAGAAATTAATGAACAGAATATATATCTGAGCTAACATGTCGATAATCAAAGAGTACATAATCAGATAGGGATAAAATAATTACAAACTTCTTACTCATGTCCATTGCATAAAGGAAGTGCAAAGGTAGGATACTTGCACTCGATTCACCGATTACAAATCTCAACTTAGGTTTTATCTCTTTATCACAACCTATCAATAATCGGATCATTCGCTCGATTAGAACAATATATCTTAACACATAGTAATCGCCTATTATTACGATTGACATAGTCTAATCACATAATCACAAAGTGATCATACTTTTAGTTCTTATTCTATATTTGAAATATTTTTATACATTTTTCAAATATCTCATCCATCTCTTCTTCTGAGAGCCTTTTCTTTCTTTTTATAAGGTTCTGACATTTGCTTGCGTCATCGACAACTTTATTTGGGTAAATCTTGAGTCTAAGACTCTTATTCTATACCTCAAAGATCTCAGAAATATCGAGACATATTAGTTTTAATCATTTTCAAATTTCCGAAATTGAAAAATTTAAAATAATTCAAATCATTCACTAAAGGGCCTATAGTGAATAATCATTACTATAGGTGTTCTTCTTCAAATTCGTAACTTCATAATCGGTTCTCAAGTCATTTAGTTTGGTTTGTTATAACTTTCAAATATCGGAATCATAATTAAATGATTTAAACATTAAACAATTCCATTATCATTAATAGTTTAATTAATACTAAACTATTAATGAAACCATTACAAAATATAAAAGTTATTTATAATAACTAAAACTATTTTAAAACATTTATATTACCCTTAAATGATTTTTAAAACAATAAAAATTATTTTAAATAATTACCATTAATATTTAAATATTAATGTACTATTTATCCAAATATTAAAAGTCTTTAATTATAACTTAAAATATTTTTAAATCCTTAAGTCTTTAAATGGTTTTAAATAAATAAAACCATTTTTAAACTATTTATCTAATAATAATTATTAAATAAACTAAATATCATTAACATTATCTTAATATCATTAATATTTAATTATTAATGAAATTATCATTTAAATATTAAAAGTTATATTTTATAACTTAAAATATTTTTAAATACCTTATTTTCATTTAAAATGATTTTATAATATTAAAATCATTTTTAAACTAAATTATTTAATATAATCATTAAATAACTTTAATATCATTAATAATAATTAATTAATGAAATTCATCACAAAATATTAAAAGTCATCACAAATAACTCATTTACATAATCAATTCCAAGCCAAAATAAACATAGTAAACTAACTAGTTTATTAACAACACTAACTAAACTTCAAAATTCAAACTTAACTAACAATTAAAAATAATAACATTACAAAAATTAAATAAGAACGTGCTAAAAAAAATACTGAATTCCACAAACCCAATAATGCGTCTTCTACGCCAAAATTTAACTAAGGAGATCTTTATAAAAAGTCCTCCCACAACAAAGCCTTTCTCAAAAATTGGAGGCCTTATTGTTGGTGAATGAAACAATGGCCAAGCCCTTCTATTTATAGGTTTAGAAAATGGTGAAGTTCTCAATTTAGTCGATGTGGGACTTGGTTTAAACTAATCTTTCAATAACTCACTTTGCGATTTTCTCACGCCTTGCTCATCTATCAGAAAATTCCCAACTTTGGATATGTTATACATGGTATACCAGAGTATTTTTAAAAAATATAACCTAGTAATTTCTGACCTCTTAGGAAGCCTAAAACAGACCTCAAAAATGTCCACTCGCAATCGTTTTTATCTATTTCCCAGATTTACCCTCTTTCGCTAAAACAGTCATAACTCTTTCGTTTTAAAACATTTTTAGACAATTCTTGAGCCCACACGAAGCTATCTTCCGAGACTACAACTCTTACCTACTGACTTATTTCCAAATTCCGAACACATCAGCCCAGAAATTCCATTCAAGTGGACTGCACCGCACTTGTTGGACAGTTTTGACACTACTACTTTGAAATGTCATAACTCTCTCCTCCGATATCGGATTTAGTCCGTTTCGGAGTCTATGGAAAGTTTATTCAGTGTACTACAACATATCAAAAGCCCAGACCTTTTAAAGCATAACAAGTTGACGAGAATGCCCCCATTACAGACTGCCCAAAAACATTTTATCATGATCGGTCAACCATGTTTGACCATCTATAACTTCTAATCTATACATGATATGGACTTGATTCTTTTTGCAGATTAAAGACCACATATCAGGCTACATATAACAACTTTTAAAGAATAAAGCTCATGATCGAGCAAAGAGTTATGGCCTCTGACATTTGGTGAAAAATAACAGAATTCAGTTTTTCCAACTTGTTAAATCTTCAAATTCGTGCACTTTGATGTTATGGGTCTTTGATTTATCAACCCATATCATCAATTAAAATCCTATTACACAACTTTAAGCAATCAATTGCATCAAATAACATCGAATCAAAGGATTTCTAGGTTTAGTGTTCTTATACCCTTTTTGCCAAATATTCTTGATTCTTGCTTTTGATTTGTTATGGGTGATGGTTGGGCTTTGTTTAAGAGTGTATGGGCAATCTTGTACAAGGAAATTAAATGTAATATTTAATCACTAGATTTAATTCTTATAATTTACCAATTAACTTCTATCCTTTGGTAAATTAAAACACTTATACAATAACATCGAAATTAAACCCGGTAATTAAAATTAGGATTCTCTATAGAAAATTTAAGATTCTATAATTAGGGTTTCTAATTGACCATTAGTGGTTCTTTAATTATCTGTGTATGTTACTAACACAGTCGTTACGGTTTCTAATTTCAACCGGTTAGGGTTATAATAATTAGGGTTTGTCCTAATTATCGACGTACAACAGTAATTAGGGTTTCTTCTAATTACCGATATTCTTATACACAATAACTTCATATACACAGTCACTACTCAGAAATATCTCATAACTGAGTTTAATAATTAGGGTTTCACAGCACGGTAATATGTTATGACCTAATTGACCGTCATTGCTCAATAATATATCATCTCGCACATACCCAAACATAATTATGGTAATCAGAAAATCATTATATAAATAATATAATATTATTATTCTCATCTCTTGATCACAATCCCAATCCAGGGTTTGGATCTCATGTCTGACTTATTCTTCGTACACAGCATCAATAATCAAGTTAAAATAATTAACTTAAATATTCTGAACAATTCATATAATAAAATATTTATTATATAAATCTAATTATCACTTCATATATTATTTCCAATCATGTTTTCATGGAAAATAATTAATAAAAATATTTCGGCTTACAGAAATTTATTACCATATAATTTGTGGTAATTAATAATTCTAAAATTATTTCTAATTTTTCAAGTAATAAATTTATTCGCATTTATCGTTCACTTTACTTGACACTTAGTCTCGCCATTAAATAAAAAAAAAATTATACGCAAAGTTTCTTATTTATTTTATCTAGATAATCTCGGGTTACTACATTCACCTTCCCTTATAAGGATTCCGTCCCCGGAATCACCGCTTTAAAAACTCATATGCAGAAGGGTACATAGCATATAATCATTGTATGTAGATCTCGATCATACTTGATCGAAATGATCTTTAATTATTCTTCATAACACTTGTCTATCTGATTAAACAGAAATTTGATTTATAATAGAACTCAAATTCCTCCTTCAAAATTTCTTTTCCTTTTCTCACCTCTATTTCCACTATTACCTTCTACCTTTATAGATCCTTCTGCCTTGCTTCTGTTCCTCTTCTCCTTGTTGTAGAGACTCAAGGTCTCACTTCCTTGTTCAGCTATAATAGCTTTCTCCATAAGTGCTGCAAAAGTATTGAGTTGCAATACTGCCACTTTATTGTAGAGCCAGTGTTTTAAGCCCAGCTCAAATCTCCTAGCCTCTATATCCACTTGATGTGGAGCAAACCTAGCCAACTCATTAAATTTTGCGGCATACTCCGCAATAGTCATGTTATCCTGCTTTAACTCCAGGAATTTCACCTCCATTCTAGACTGCATACTAATAGAGAGATAGTTTAAAAAAAAAAAATCCTTAAACCTATCCCAAGTAATTTCTTCTTCTCCTGCCCGAGTCTTATTTGCCTCCCACCAAAAGTTAGCTTCCCCTTTCATCATATAAGTGCCAAAAGCGGTCTTTTGCCCCTCATCTACTCTAGCGATTACGAATGCCTTTTCTATCTCGTTCACCCAAGTCTGGGCTTCTATAGGGTCAGTTGATCATCTGAATTCTGGTGGTCCTACGGCTTTGAAATTTTTGAATTTTCTTGAAAGCGATTATCCGGTTTGGTTTCCATTATTCGGTGTTCCTCACGCATAGCCTTTGAGCTACCATGTTTGCAAAGTTTTGCATCGATTCAATTGCTGCTTCCCAAAAGATTAGTAGATTCTTCTATCCTTTGGTTTCAAGTTTGACGTTTTTGGCGGCATTATTTGGTTAAATAAAACCATAAATTATACCCTTACATTTTAAACCTTATTGCATAAGATTAATGTATTAAACTCGTTTCATTTCTCAAACTTAGATTCATATTCATTTATCGAATATTTACATAGCACATCCCGCTTTTAATCAACAAATTATCCCTTTGTGACTACGAAAGTCGGGATTTAAAATCTTGACCAACATAAAAGTTGAAAATAGTTCATTAGTTATCACACATATTACATACATAACCTATACTACTTATTTACCAAGCCTTTTTCTAGGACATTCATTCGCTCGATGTCCTTCCATCCCACAATTGAAACATCCACCTTTCTTATAGTCGGGGCAACGAGGAGAGGTATGTCCTTCACGGCAGCAAATATAACATATATTCTTCCCTTTCTTCTTATCAAGTTTTCCTAAGTCAGGATCTTCTATCTATCTATCTTTCTTTTTTTTTTCTTTTTTTTTTTACCTCTCGGAGCTGCACACGATGTGTTGCTTGAGGCTCCATCTGGTTAATTTGGATTTTGAGCTTATGCTGCACTTCCATTGTTTCCATTAACGCCTGACGCAATAACTTTTCTATCTCCCACAACCTTTCCAATGAAGAAACCTTGTTCTCCAGATCCTGCACCTCTGTTGATGCTTGATCAGCTTCAACTTTAGTGTCTGAATCACTATCTGTCAAATCCAACATTTCTGGATCTGATGCCACGTTTTCCACGATAGCCACCTCGTCCGATTTGGGTTCCTGGTGAGCTTCTATTTCAGCTGTTGGCCTCGATATTAGCTCGGGGGTATGGATCTGATCCTTCTTATTCCACATATCTTTCTCACCAGACATCTACATATATAAGTTACCCTGATTAACATATAGTATATATACACAGCAATCAAGAGTTCTATATACGTTGTCTCTTATTTTGATTGACGATAAATTTATTCAATTCTCATCAACGCCTATCTCTCTAGAAAGGCGCTCCATCCACTCTGCATCGAATCGCATGAAGGTGATGACTAAAGCCCGTCCAAGGTATATATCCGGTGTCTTTGGCTTCTATTTCAACCTTCAACTGTCTTTATCCGAATATCCCCTCTCGCTCCAACCTCCTCATATCTCTTAGCTTAACTCTATCTCAGGTTACAACATTCACACATATCATCACAAGCTACCCAATACGCCTCTCAAGAGTAAAAGTTTTCAAATTGTGTTGAGGGGTCATATAGACCATGAACACATAGTTTTAATGGTATTCATACCGCAAAACAAAACATTACCTGGTATGTTTACAATCACAAAGAAGGTAAACTACCATTAATAGTACTTTAGGTGATTAGCCTATTGTACCCTACGTTATGCATAACGATTAATCATGCCTAGCTTAATATTTACGCTATTAGATTGGATTATTTTATCCAAACAACATTGTTCACCTCAGTCTTATCATAGGATTCCGCACCAAAACAATTTGGTTCGGGTAATTTCTTTCAATGAATACTTAGAGTTTTCATAAACATTAGTCTAGCTGATTCAAATAGCATAGACTCATATCAATAATTCAATTCAATCGAATTATTTAGATGTAGCCAAACCCGCTGGCAAACTAAACTTTTGAAAACATTTTCTAGAATGACGCCATGATGCCGTACTGTATTAACAATCCGTTGAGGATGCCGTCATTGTATGACTTTGTCATAACACATCATACAATAGTGGAACAACGACTTCAGGTCAAATTCACACTAAGTATTCCTGTATTTATAACTCCATCACATTTTTATCATCTCTGCACCAGGTTACATGGTATATGAGTGATAATTAAAAACAAATTTTGATATTTCAAATCATTTGCGTCTAGTTGAAATAAGTAGCATAGACTGCGAGTTTTTAAACCGCTTCAAAAAATGGTTACGAGTCTACATTTAAAAAAAAAACACATAGTGCATATTTAACTTGATGTAAAAATTTTGAAGTTTAGCATAAATTTAGGAGTTTAGGAAAACCTAACACCTTCACTAAAAATCATTTACTTAACAATCTATCTCGCTCCTCGTAATCCATAACACTTCATTCACACAAAACTATACCCATCCATCAAACCACACTTATGAGTTCATAAATTGCCACAATCATATGAGTTTAAGAACTTATCCTAGTCGGACCTTTGGCGCCCATTCATTTGAGGGGTTCATAAACATTTCATATAATTATGAGTCAAGAATGTCTCATAAGTATGAGTTTTAAGAACTCATACCTTAATCTTATATTCTCTATCTATGACCTATCTACCGTATATACACACGAGAATGGAGTCATCCTCTTAATGTGCATATAACAAATAAATAGCGACACGAGACATTTCAATGATTATCGATTAGAAACTAAGTGGTTTTTACACCAAGTACAATTCAGCTCCCATACAAAGAATCATACAACTCAAATTTGCGCCGACATGAGTCCTCAATTGAATCCCCATCTAACACTAACCCCATTCTCCATACAATTTAATTCAGATTTATAATCTTTTTCGGATCCATACTAATTCATAGCATAAATCATACACAACAATCTTGCTGTAAACTTTCCAATCATCAGATTGATTCTTTCTAGCTGTCATAGCCTTATCAGATCACGGAATGATCTCATCGTATATATTACGATTCAGTTCTATATCTTGATCGTTTTATTTTACGATCTCTCATAACTGCACTTTCAGTCTTTTAGACTCAATCTATTCCCCACTACTGTTTAACTTTATTATCAGAGTTAGGGAACTTTGTGTCTTTACACTCGCCGAGATTCATCTTTGAATCTTATCGACCAACTAACTCTATATGAGTTAGTACTTATCCTAATCATTGCGGTTATTAGTCTCAGGTATTCCTACCTAAGCTTCATAACCAACAGCTTTGATACCAACTTGGGACGACCCCAAATCCAGGTACTTGAAACCCGAACTCGGTGCTTCACGATACCATTTCTATAAGCTTAATAATGCAATAATAATATTACATTCAAACTTAATTTACATACATCAAAGTTTACTTCCCAGGTATGAGACCTTCAAATACATTCCATACCATACCTGAACAGATACCAATACTAACTATAACCATTAACTCATAATATAACTCATTCAACGCCTTCCCTTTTTCCTTGTTCGTGCTCGAGCCTCCTTGTTGCTCATGCATAATCGAAACATTTAATTTAAGCAAGGGCGAGCATTTGAGTGCCCAAAGAAGTAATAGCAATTATATATATAAGTTTGAAAGAATATAAGTATTCTTCTTACATAACACTTCTACAACGAATTGAAAGTTGTGAAGTAATCAGACCGATAAAAATTCACATAACAACTCTCTTTCAAATTCTTTAAATTTGGCTCGCTCTCTACCCTTGAATAGGGTTTAAGAAACATACTATGAACATTCTTTTCATTTTCGAAAAGTTTTAATGTAAATCCATTCGCAAACCATCACAACTTACTTAGCACGGAGGGTGATCACCTCGTTAAGACCTTGTATTGATCAATACTACATAACTTGAACGAATTTCATCGCTCACTCTATCCGCCTTTGAGCGCAAAAAATTTCCCATATAGGGATGTTCATACATATCAGGTTCCAAACCCGAAGGTTTTTAATCTTGCTCATCAATAATATTTAATTCGACATATATATACGGGTAATTGACAAAGGTGTATCAACATGTGAATAAATGCCATGATTATCCAAGTGGGGACACTTGTATAACCATATATAGAAATTAATGAACAGAATATATATCTGAGCTAACATGTCGATAATCAAAGAGTACATAATCTGTATAGGGATAAAATAATTCTGAAACTTCTTACTCATGTCCATTGCATAAAGGAAGTGCAAAGGTAGGATACTTGCCTGATTCGCTGATTACAAATCTCAACTTAGGTTTTATCTCTTTATCACAACCTATCAATAATCGGATCATTCGCTCGATTAGAACAATATATCTTAACACATAGTAATCGTCTATTACGATTGACACATAGTCTAATCACATAATCACAGTGATCATACTTTTAGTTCTTATTCTATATTTGAAATATTTTTATACATTTTTCAAATATCTCATCCATGCTCTTACAGTAGCCTTTTCTTTCTTTTATAAGGTCTCGACATTTGTTTGCGTGCATCAAATGACTTTATTGGGTAAATCTTTGAGTCTAAGACTCTTATTCTATACCTCAACATCTCAGAATATCGGATATTATTTTTTAATCATTTTGAAATTTCCGAAATTTAAAATTTTAAAATAATTCAAATCATCACTAAAGGGCCTATAGTGATATAATCATTACTATAGGTGTTCTTCTTCAAATTCGAACTTCATAATCGGTTCTCAAGTCATTTAGTTTGGTCACTTTATAACTTTCAAATATCTAAATCATATTTAAATGATTTAAACATTAAACAATTCCATTATCATTAATAGTTTAATTAATACTAAACTATTAATGAAACCATTGCTAAAATATAAAAGTTATTTATAATAACTCAAACTATTTTTAAAGCATTTATATTACCCTTAAATGATTTTTAAAATAATAAAAATCATTTTAAATAATTACCATTAATATTTAAATATTAATGTACTATTTATCCAAATATTAAAAGTCATTAATTATAATTTAAAATATTTTTAAATTCTTAAGTCTTTAAATGGTTTTAAATAAATAAAACCATTTTTAAACTATTTATTTAATAATAATTATTAAATAAACTAAATATCATTAACATTATCTTAATATCATTAATATTTAATTATTAATGAAATTATCATTTAAATATTAAAAGTTATATTTTATAACTTAAAATATTTTTAAATACCTTATTTTCATTTAAAATGATTTTTATAATATTAAAATTATTTTTAAACTAAATTATTTAATATAATCATTAAATAACTTTAATATCATTAATAATAATTAATTAATGAAATTCATCACAAAATATTAAAAGTCACAAATAACTCATTTACATAATCAATTCCAAGCCAAAATAAACATAGTAAACTAACTAGTTTATTAACAACACTAACTAAACTTCAAAAAATCAAACTTAACTAACAATTAAAAATAATAACATTACAAAAATTAAATAAGAAACATACCCGAAAATACGAATTCCACAAAGTGAATACATACTTCCATGCCAAAATTTAACTAAGGAGATCTTTATAAAAAGTCCTCCCACAACAAAGTCTTTCTCAAAAATTAGAGGCCTTATTGTTGGTGAATGAAACAATGGCCAAACCCTTCTATTTATAGGTTTAGAAAATAGTGAAGTTCTCAATTTAGTCGATGTGAGACTTGGTTTAAACTAATCTTTCAATAACTCACTTTGCGATTTTCTCACGCCTTGCTCATCTATCAGAAAATTCCTAACTTTGGATATGTTATACATGGTATACCAGAGTATTTTTAAAAATTATAACCCAGTAATTTCTGACCTCTTAGGAAACCTAAAATAGACCTCAAAAATGTCCACTCGCAATCGTTTTTATCTATTTCCCAGATTTACCCTCTTTCGCTAAAACAGTCATAACTCTTTCGTTTTAAAACATTTTTAGACGATTCTTGAGCCCACGCGAAGCTATCTTCCGAGACTACAACTCTTCCCTACTTAATTATTTCCAAATTCCAAACACATCAGCCCAGAAATTCCGCTCAAGTGGACTGCACCGCACTTGTTGGACAGTTTTGACACTACTAATTCGAAATGTCATAACTCTCTCCTCCGATATCGGATTTAGTCCGTTTCGGAGTCTATGGAAAGCTTATTCAGTGTACTACAACATATCAAAAGCCCAGACCTTTTAAAGAACAAAAAGGGGATGATAATGCACCCATTACAGACTGCCCAAAAATAGTTTATCATGATCGGTCAATCATGTTTGACCATCTATAACTTCTAATCTATACATGATATGGACTTGATTCTTTTTGCAGATTAAACACCACATATCAGGCTACACATAAGAACTTTTGAAGAACAAAACTCATGATCGAGCAAAGAGTTATGGCCACTGACATTTGGTGAAAAATAACAATTTCAGATTTTTTCAACTTGCTTAAATCTTCAAATTCGTGCACTTTGATGTTATGGGTCTTTGATTTATCAACCCATATCATCAATTAACATCCTATTACACAACTTTAAACAATCAATTGCATCAAATAACATCGAATCAAAGGATTTCTAGGTTTAGTGTTCTTATACCCTTTTTGCCAAATATTCTTGATTCTTGCTTCTGATTTGTTATGGGTGATGGTTGAGCTTTGTTTAAGAGTGTATGGGCAATCTTGTACAAGGCAATTAAATGTAATATTTATTCACTAGATTTAATTCTTATAATTTACCAATTAACTTCTATCCTTTGGTAAATTAAAACACTTATACAATAACATCGAAATTAAACCCGATAATTAAAATTAGGGTTTTCTATAGAAAATTTAAGATTCTATAATTAGGGTTTCTCAACGTCATCAATTAGGGTTTCTAATTGACCATTAGTGGTTCTTTAATTATCTGTGTATGTTACTAACACAGTCGTTACGGTTTGTAATTTCAACTGTTATTAGGGTTATAATAATTAGGGTTTGTCCTAATTATCGACGCATAACAAGATAATTAGGGTTTCTTCTAATTACCGATATTCTTATACACAGTAACTTCATATACACAGTCACTACTCAGAAATATCTCATAACTGAGTTTAATAATTAGGGTTTCACAGCACGGTAATATGCTATGACCTAATTGACCGTCATTGCTCAATATTATCTATCACATACATACCCAAGTACATAATTATGGTAATCAGAAAATCATTATATAAATAATATAATATTATTATTCTCATCTCTTGATCACAATCCCAATCCAGGGTTTGGATCTCATGTCTGACTTATTCTTCGTACACAACATCAATAATCAAGTTAAAATAATTAACTTAAATATTCTGAACAATTCATATAATAAAATATTTATTATATAAATCTAATTATCACTTCATATATTATTTCCAATCATGTTTTCATGGAAAATAATTAATAAAAACATTTCGAACTACGTAAATTTATTACCATATAATTTGTGGTAATTAATAATTTCAAAATTATTTCTAATTTTTCAAGTAATAAATGTATTCGTATTTATCGTTCACTTTACTTGACACTTAGTCTCGTCATTAAATAAAAAAAAAATTATACGCAAAGTTTCTTATTTATTTTATCTAGAAAATCTCGGGTTACTACAAAAGCAGTAGGTTATAAATGTTAGGAATGCGAAACCTAGGTTATAACCTTAGTAGAAAACTCAAGTAGAGTATGTAAGTGATGGGTTGGGGAAATCCATCGAGTTTTATTGTGATACTGAAGTTGTTTATTTAAATCAAGAATGATTAATAGACGTCTTAAACTTCTTAATGCTAACATGAATACCATATCTCATAAAGCCTAATAATTTTCCTCCTTTCCTCAGATCATGCCGCCTAGGAGAATTCAGCGGAATCAGAGGGAGGAAGGATCCGTTAACAATGGTGTAAGGGCAAATGTCGATCCAATGCAAAACTTGGTTAACCTGTTAACTGAGGCAATGAAAAATAGACCCCCACCAGCAGCAGGGCAGCCAGAACAACACTTGGCTAGCTTTAAGGACTTTAAATTGGTAGGACCACCGGAATTCCGGGGAACCTTGGACCCAATTAAAGCCCAGACATGGATAGAAGAGATGAAGAAGGTGTTTGAGGTCGCACGAGTGGCCGAAGCATAGAAGACGAGTTTTGCCACATTCATGATGAAGGGCGAAGCTAACTATTGGTGGAAAGCCAATAAAGGGCGAGCAAAAGAGGGAGTTATTCCTTGGGATAGATTTAAGGAGTTATTCCTTGAGAATTACTTCTCGAAGAATACGCAACAGGATATGGAAGTTAAGTTTCTGAAACTGAAGCAAGGTGGTATGTCTGTCGTAGAGTACGCGGAAAGATTTAACGAGTTAGCCTGATTCGCTCCGCATTAGGTTTACACGGAGGCTAGAAAAATAAGGAGGTTTGAGTTAGGACTGAAAACATGGGTGCAGAAGGCAGTGGTTGTGTTGTAGATCAAGACTTACTCTGATCTTTTGGAAAGGACTATCATTGCCGAAGGAGGCAATGAAGCCATCGCTCGATTCAAGCAAGAAAAGAAGACCGGTCAGGAAGGACTAAAAGGGGGAAGCAGTAGAGGCAGCAACCCCAATAAGCATAAATGGACAGAGAGCCAATCCTCTAGAGGCAATAAGTCCGGAGGGGAGGCCAAGAAAAGTATGAAGTGAAACAACTGTGGGAGGAACCACTCGGGAGAGTGCATGAAGGGAAAGAGTGTTTGTTATCGTTATGGACAACCGGGGCACATGGCTCCTCAGTGTCCGAATAAGTAGAAGGGAGGTTGTTTCTCATGTGGAGCCACGGAGCATCAAATTAAGGACTGCCCGAAGAAAAAGGGCGATGCAGCTAGCGACAACCGCAACAACAACAGCAATGGACTGAACATTAGAGGGCCAGCGAGTTAAGCCAACAGACCAACGGCATGAACGTTCAACATGACCGTACATGATGCAGTAGAGTCTAAGGACGTGGTGTCAGGTATCATTCCGATCAATAATATAAATGCATATGTGTTATTTGATTCAGGTGCTACCTACTCTTTTGTTTTTGAAGAATTTGCTAAACGGTTAGACTTACCTCGTGAGAGATTAGAACACCCTATGAACGTAGAAGTAGCGAACAAGGAAATTATTCTCGTAGAATACATTCGTAGGAATTGTTATACCGAATTGCAAGGATTTAAGCTCAAGGTGGATTTGATACCGATTCGTTTGGGGGAGTTCGATGTAATCCTTGGAATGGATTGGTTATCGGTTCACAGAACAGTTATAGATTGTAAGAAGAAGTGTGTACACCTTAAGACTCCGAATAAGTTAAAGGTGGTATTTTATGGTAGTAAATCGCTGAGACAATCTCATTGTCTGACGATGGTTCAAGCGCAGAGATTGCTTAGGAAGGGTTGTTTAGGTTATTTGGCTCACGTGGTTGATACTCGACGAGTCGAGGATGAACTGAGTCAGATACCTATTGTAAGGGATTTTGTTGATGTCTTCCCAGATGAGATTCCGGGATTGCCAGCGGATAGAGAGATCGAGTTTGTCATTTATTTGGCACCAGGGATAGCACCGGTTTACAAAGCGCCGTATCGTATCGCACCAGTAGAGATGAAAGAACTGATGGCTCAATTACAAGAGTTGTTAGATGAGGGATACATCCGACCGAGCGTATCACCGTGGGGAGCACCAGTCTTATTCGTATAAAAGAAAGATGGGTCGCTAAGACTTTGTATCGA
The DNA here is from genome assembly GCA_020205605.1 of Panax ginseng. Lineage (NCBI taxonomy): Eukaryota > Viridiplantae > Streptophyta > Magnoliopsida > Apiales > Araliaceae > Panax > Panax ginseng. The sequence goes on along the minus strand of CM035135.1, from coordinate 89,116,380 downwards.
CTATCAAGAGTTGAACAAGGTCGCTATTAAGAACAAGTACCCATAGCCCAGGATAAACGATTTGTTTGATCAGTTGAAGGGGGAAAGAACTTTTCAAAGATTGACTTGAGGACCGGTTATCACCAACTGAAAGTGAGGCCAGAGGATATTTCAAAGATGACATTCAGAACTCGATATGGACACTTTGAGTTTCTGGTAATGTCATTTGGTTTGACAAACGCGCCAACAACATTTATGCATTTAATGAATAGAGTGTTCAACCAGTATTTGGATAAGTTTGTTGTCGTATTCATCGTTGACATTCTAGTGTATTCAGAAATGGAGGAAGAACACGCCGAACATCTTTGGATAGTGTTGGAGACATTAAGAAGGGAGAAGTTGTATGCAAAATTCTCCAAATGTGAGTTTTGGTTGCGAAGAGTGCAGTTTTTAGGACACGTTATCAACAAGAATGGTGTTTTGGTGGATCCAGCGAAGGTAGAAGCGGTTATCAATTGGGAGCAGCCAAATACACCGATAAAAATCAGGAGTTTCTTAGGATTGGCGGGATAATATCGAATATTTATTCGAGATTTTTTGAAATTAGCATCACCGTTGACCAATCTTACCATAAAAACAGTTAAGTTCGTTTGGACGGAGAAGTGTGAAGAAAGTTTCCTAGAATTGAAGAAGAGGCTTAGTCAAGCACCTGTGTTGGCTTTACCAGACAACACGGGAGGGTTTATAGTGTATAGTGATGTGTCATACAAGGGACTTGGTTGTGTACTGATGCAACATGGAAGGGTCATTGTGTACGCTTCACGTTAGCTAAAAGATTATGAGAAGGGATATCCGACTCATAACCTGGAGTTAGCAGCAGTAGTTTTTGCCTTGAAGATTTGGAGGCATTATTTGTATGCGAAAAGTGTGAGATATATACGGACCACAAGAGTCTGAAGTATATCTTCACGTAGAAGGAATTAAACATGAGGCAACGCCGATGGCTATAATTGATCAAAGATTATGATTGTGAGATTCTATATGATCCAGGAAAAGAAAATGTAGTGGCAGATGCCTTGAGCAGAAAAGGCAGAGAAAAGTTATTGAAGTTAACTATTCAAGAAGAATTGGTGAAAGATTTTGAACGATTAGACTTGGAGATTAAGTATCCGATGGAGACCAATGAATAATTATTTACAATGACAGCGAGTCCTACTTTATTGGATAAGGTTAAAGAAGCACAAGAAAAGGATGAAGATTGCAATAACATCAAGAAGCGATTGACTGAAGGTAATGACTTGAAATTTAAGATTGATAGCACTGGACTGCTAAGATTTGAAGGGAAAATTTGGGTACCGTTAGTACCAGAACTGAGGGAAGAGATTTTGCAAGAAGCGCACAGTACGAGATACTCGATACACCTAGGAAGCACAAAGATGTACCAAGATTTGCGTCACCATTTCTAGTGGCCAAACATAAAGAGAGAGGTTGCGAAATGCGTAAGTAGATGCCTAACTTGTCAAAGAGTCAAGGTAGAGCACCAACGACCAAACGGGTTATTACAACCATTAAAGATTCCAGAATGGAAATGGGAGCACATCACAATGGACTTTGTGGTGGGACTTCCGGCAACGCAGAAAGGGCACGACGCCATATGGGTGATAGTAGATCGTCTTACTAAGTCATCTCACTTTTTGCCGATTAAAATTAAGTATAGTTTGGACCAGTTAGCCAAATTGTATGTTAAGGAAATTATCTGGAGGCATGGGGTGCCGGTATCTATTGTATCAAATAGAGATCCGTGATTCACGTCAAACTTCTGGAAGAGTCTTCAAGAAAGAATAGGGACACAACTACGAATGAGTACCGCGTATCATCCGCAGACCGATGGGCAAAGTGAGAGGACGATTCAGACACTTGAAGACATGCTCCGAGCTTATGTGATGGACTTCAAGGGTAGCTGGGAGGATCACCTTCCATTAGTAGAGTTTGTGTATAACAATAGTTATCACACCAGTATTGGAATGCCACCATACGAAGCACTGTATGGGAGGAAATATAGAATGCCCTTATGCTGGGACAAAGTTGGAGAACGTCGACTGTTGGGACCAGAATTGGTGCAACAGACGGTAGAAATCATCAGGGTGATAAGAGCTCGACTAGTGGCAGCTCAAGATCGCCAGAAGAAGTATGCAGACTTACATCGCAAGAAGAGAGATTTTGAAGTAGGAAGCTTTGTTTTTCTAAAAGTATGTCCCTAGAAAGGGAAGATTCATTTTGGGAAAAAGGGCAAGTTGAGCCCTAGGTTCATAGGACCATTTGAGATTTTGAGGCGAGTCGGTGAAGTGGCGTACGAGGTAGCATTACCTCCTGAACTTGAGCACATTCACAACGTGTTTCATGTGTCAGTATTACGACAATATAAACCGGACTACAAGCACGTTATCTCCTATGAACCAATTCAAGTCGAGAAAGACTTATCGTACGAGGAAGTTCCTGTCTAGATACTAGATAGGAAGGAACAGAAGTTAAGGAATAAGATTATTCATTCCGTTAAGATTCTCTGGAGGAATCACGCCGTAGAAGAAGCTATATGGGAGTTAGAAGAGAAAATGTGAGTGAATTATCCGTTTTTATTTGAGTAACGTTATTTTTACAATTCCGAGGACGGAATTTTTATAAGGGGCGAGGGATGTAACATCCACAAATTTTAAACTCCTTATTAATTAAATATGTGATTTAATTGTAATGAGTTGGTTTTGTGAGTTTATTTAAACCTTAAGTGGTTATGTGAATTTACGAAATGATTAAAGGTAGTCACTAATAGTTGATTTAAATTAGTGGACTAACCCTAAGATTTTAATATCAAAGAATTGATAAGATTATTATTAATTAAATATTCAAGTTATTTGAATATAGTAGCAAGAGTTGAACGTATTGATTAATTGCATTTTTGGGTAATTAATTGATAATGTGTTAATTATTAATTATTATTAATAAATAATAATTAATGTGTAATAGATTAATAATTTATAAAATGATTATATGTTTACCTGATTAATTGGTGCAATATAGTAAACCTTTATTATATGGTAGTTAACTATATATTTTATATAGTACAAGGTGATACATTAATATGTATATATATAGACTATATAGTAATGAATTATTTGCATTCATGTGAGTGGCATAATAATATTGTTATATGTATGTGCACTACCAGATACCTTATAATTGGGAAATACATTGTATGCACTTTTAAATTATTATACCCTATGTTATATGAAATAAATTGTTTAGACATGTTTTATAACCAAAGTTTGTATTATGTGCATATTTAGTATAAGCCAAATGTTGCATTTCATTGTTTGCAAAATGCTGAGGATTTCTCTTGTCCCATAATAAGAGTCCCATTTCTTTCTTATACGTGAACAAGAAAACAAGCCTAGCCTAGCCTAGCTTCATCTTAAATTCATCAAACACAGAGCAATTAGTGGATGGGGAGTGGATTCATGAGTGGAATCACCAACTATCACCAACTCTCTCTTAACCCTTGTGCATTCTTGAAAGCCAATGGTTTAATTTGTGAGGTAATGATATTATCTAGATAATCAATCTCCTATAAATAATACCTTCATCTTCCTTGTTGCAATTTGTTAAGAATTAGTTTATATAGAGTGAGTATAGAGCAGTTGAGTTGAGTCACAAAGGTATAACTTCTATTCCCATTCATAATTTTTGGTAAATTGTTTCATGGATTGATTCTTTGAATTAAGCATGTATTGGTTGCTAGTTGATTTGAGGTATGTTTCTTAGTGTTATACATACTTATAAGTGTGTTGGGTTATGTTAGAAGCAATTGTTATAAGGAATTGGTATGATGGGTTACTAAACTGCATAATGTAGTCTCGCCATCTGCCTTTGATGCGAGTACTGGCCTTGATTCTTGTACCCTATTTATTTGTACTAGGGTGCGGTGCAAATTGCATCATAATCCAAACTCAATTTTGTCTTAGGCATGTCGTAACTGCGCCCTAATTGTACTAGGGTACAACGCAGCTGCGCCAGTCCTGCACAAGCTCTGATGTTTTCTGTTTTGTTTCTGTTTGTGCTAAGTGGTTAGTAAATTGTAGAGTGAGCTTGTAAACTGTTTTAGCATGCACATGTAAGCACATGCATGTAGTATGAACAAGTATAGCAATAATGGGCACAATACTTGTGGTCTTAAAATGAGGTTTGTGATTTCAAAGGTGAACTTTGTCACGAACACATCATGTGAGCATTTTAACTTTATGAACATGATAATATGGTTTATATTGACATGAAATACAAGACTAAAGTGATTAAACACACTAGCACACATGATTGAAAGTTAAGACTATTTCAAAGATAAGAAACTTAAGGCTTTTCAAAGAGGACTTGACCAAGACCTTTATCTTATAAGATCTGACCATTTGAGCAAGCATGTGGCTTTAATATATGTTGTAAATGCATGAGTTACATGTTAAAATGCCTTGTATATGCTAAGTTGGCTTAGTGTTAAATTCAAAGGATGTTAGAATGAGGGAGCTAATATTATCAAGTACTGTGTAAAGTATGTTATGACCATTCAAGCATGTGTATTAGGATTCATTATGCATATAGACATATTGACATGAACATCATTTGGTTAATGTATGGTTTTCATTTATGCACGCATAGGCATAAAGAAAAGGAAATTTCTAGGATATGAACTATGTGAGTAAAGTATATATGTGTTGTCTATATATAAGCATGACTACTAAGTATTGTATTGCCAAAATTGTAAAGCATGAAGATTACATGACCTTGTTATGTTTTAATGACATATAAATTGTAAGTTAAACTTATGGTATTGAACTCAAGTATGGTCATGTGTTATATGTGAAAATCTAGCATGTATGTATGTTAAAATGTAAGTGGAATTAGTGTGTCAGGGTTGGACTGAAGTCAGGAAGTGCAAGGCTCAAACACAGCTGCAGCAGAGGACAAGTAGCTATCCGTCATCCCTAAGCCTAACCCGGTAGCAGCATTGCAAAATCGTCTTGATCTGGACAAGATGATCTATTTTTGGTCTGAAGTATTAAGGCATGCTTACGTGATTTCTTTATTGTGAAGCCCCCAAAATAGGTATACATCACCTATTCTGAGTCGCCAAATACATGGTACAAAATACAAACACAATCTTAAATATACAATATGAGCTGTGAGTTTTAATACAAATATTGTCTTCTAGACAGTATTAAAACTCAAAATAAGTCCTCAATACATTTATTAACACACTATTTCATAGAATTGTGAGGACTACTAATGATATCGTCTGAACAGTCACTCCGTTCCCCGTCTAGTCCCTGCTTCGTTCTCATTTCTTGAAGAGAACAATGAAAGTAAAAGGGTGAGCTCAACTAACCCAGTAAGAAATATTATAACTAAGATAATGCAGAATAAATTATCATTAGTCTTCAACAATATTAAACTGATAAAATACAATAGACATCATGTTTAACTGCAGCGGAACAAACAATCTATTAAAAGAGTCAAGTAGAGAATAAAATCTACTATCTTTTATGATTTTAAAAGGTTTTTCATCACTTTTATCGCTGAGACTCAGCTTAATAAATAAACCACATCATCCCTGCATTACGGCCAAGGATATTCATTAGTATCACAACCATAAATTATCTATGCACTACGACCAAGGATATTCGTGTATTCATCAATGGTCATGATTATGCCAACAATTGTCCATCAATGAACTACGGGCCAATGATGACTTTTAGCACATTATTTGTAATATTACGGTCATGATTACACCGAATAATCCCTGTTTATAATCATACCAAGTCCATCTATGCACTACAGGCCACAGATGACTTTCAACATAATATAAACATGAGAATGATGACAATGATATAAGAATTCAATAAAACAAGTTCAAGAATTAATTTATCCAGGAACCAATAACGTCCAAATTGTCAACATGATACTGCTTTGTGGGGTAAAACTAAAGAATGCTCAGAAGAATATTTTCATGAAAAGATACTGGATGAAGCGCAAATATCTAGGATATTCCACTAATTTCATGGAGTATAAAAGCCAAAACTTTAACCAACTAAGTATAATAAAGAATGGAATAACAAAAGAAATCACCGGTAGGCCGATAGACCGCATAAGACAAGTTATTCCAATAGATTAAAAAATAATGGAACCGGTCATGCGTAAACGCACAGACAGGATATTCCAACAGAATAATAAATAATGGAACCAGGTCATGCGTAAATGCACAGACAGGATATTCCAACAAAATAATAAACAACGGAACCAGGTCATGCGTAAACGTATAGACAGGATGTTCCAACAGAATAATAAATAACGGAGCCAGGTCATGCCTAACGCACAGACAGGATGTTCCAACAGAATAATAAAGAATGGAATAACAGAAGAATTTCACCATGTATGCAGTACTTTGCATAGACGGGTTATTCCAACATAATAATAAAGAATGGAATAACAGAAGAATTTCACCAAGTATGCGGTACTTCACATAGACAGGTTATTCCAACATAATAACAAAGAATGGAGTAACAAAAGTTCTCTTCATGAAGACGAAAGAAAGAAATAATACCCCTTACCGTTAAAGAAGAGTATTCTGACTGGTAGGGCGAGGATATTCTTGAAGAAAACTTGCACTATGCTCAAAGCTTCTTAAAACTCTAATAAAATACGCTCAAGATTATAGAAGAATTCTCTGAACTTCTGGTGTGGTTTTCAATTCTAACTAAGCATCCTATTTATAGGAAAATAGAAAGGATACTATGATGCACTATGCAATAAAATATAATATATTTTATTTATAATCAAATAAAACAAAACTTTATAAAAAGTATTCTGTTTTATATAAAAAGATTTTACAATGCAAACACTATGCAGGCACTATGCAAATACTATGCATAATAAAATATAATATATTCTAATTATTGTCTAATAAAACAAATAACTTTATAAAAGTATTCTGTTTTATACGAAAAAGATTTTACTATGTAAAACACTATGCATAATAGAATATTATATATTCTAATTATTGTCTAATAAAACAAATAATTTTATAAAAGTATTCTGTTTTATATAAAAAGCTTTTCTGTTTTATTACATTAATATTACTAATAAACCAAAATATATCATCATTATTATAATTCAAAATATTAATTGACCAGGTCGTTCCTAGGAAAGAGGGGCTTTCCAATAAGGATTTCTCCCTATTGGCGCGCAATTAGGTGACCAAACCTCTCCTTGGCAGAACTTCTAGACATCGTTAATATTGTAAATAATAATATTAATAACTCTTTCATCTCAATTATTGATTTAATAATATATAAAATATCGACAATAATTGAATCAAATAACGTGAGATACTATGCAACAATTACTGAAGCAATAATTGAACAAAACTGAGTGACTTCTCACATAAGCATCAATAATCAATATCGTGTCGTAATACTATACTTTTACTACCGAGTAGTTCAACAGTTTTAACTGTTAAACTTCCGCCATTATTTTTATAAAAATATTTTTGTCGTTTTCTCAATCCGACAATAATTCCGTTGTGGGGTCCACCAATGATTGTGCCGTCGTATGAATATTCCTTGTTAAAACGAACATTCCCCGACCAATCGAATATTATATAACAACTTGCGTACTTTGCAAAATTTATAAATATTACCCACAACTATAACATTATATCAAATTCATTCCATAATATTTAAAAATGATATTTATAGAAAAATCATCTTTATTAAAAAATTGGGATCTTACAACCTCCCCTTCTTATGAAATTTTGCCCTCGAAATTAGGGTACATACCTGGTATGTCGAAAAGGTAAGGTTATCTTGATTTCATTTCAGATTCTAACTCCCAGGTCATTTCCTCAACATCGTGGTTTCTCCAAAAAACTTTGACTTGTGGTATAACCTTGGATCGTAGAATATGTTCCTTCTTTATCCAAGATTTGAACAGGAACCTCTTCATACGTCAAATCTTCCGCTATTTCGTCAGGTTCTAACTCAACAATGTGGTTCAGGACTTCCACATATTTACATAACATGAATATGTGAAAAACGTTATGAACACGAGACATACTTGGCGGTAAATCGAGTCTATACGCCACAGTTCCTGCTTGATCGAGGATTAAAAATGGGCCAATGAATCGGGGATTGAGCTTTCCTCTCTTTCTAAATCTCGTAACTCTTTTCCATGGAGAAACACGTAACAACACATGATCTCCAATATCGAAGTCCACGTCCTTTCGATGAGATACATATGATCTCTTTTGTCGGTCTTGTGAGGTTTTTATACGTTGTCGGATCGTTTGAATCTTTTTCACAGTCATACGTACGAATTTTGGTCCCAACAACGTTGCTTCACCCACCTCATCCCAATATACTGGCGAACGACACTTTCTTCTATACAACGCCTCGAATGGAGCCATGCCAATACTTGTTTGATAACTATTGTTGTAAGAAAACTCCACCAATGGTAAGAACTTATCCCAACTTCCCTTGAAGTTAAGGACACAGAGTCTTAATAAATCTTCAAGAGTTTGAATAGTCCTCTCTGATTGTCCGTCCGTCTGAGGATGATATGCCGAACTAAATTGCCACAATCATATGAGTTTAAGAACTTATCCTAGTCAGACCTTTGGCGTCCATTCATTTGAGGGTTCATAAACATTTCATATAATTATGAGTCAAGAATGTCTCATAAGTATGACTTTTAAGAACTCGTACTTAATCTTATATATTCTATCTCTGACCTATCTACATTATACACACGAGAATGGAGTCATCCTCTTAATGTGCATATAACAAATAAGCGACACGACATTTTAATGATTATCGCGCGAAACTAAGTGGTTTTTACACCAAGTACAATTCAGCTCCCATACGAAGAATCATACAACTCAGCTGCCGACATGAGTCCTCAATTGAATTCCCATCTAACACTAACCCCATTCTCCATACGAATTTAATTCGTATTTATAATCTTTTTCTGGATCTGTACCAATTCATAGCATAAATCATACACAACAATCTTGATGTAAACTTTCCAATCATCAGATTGATTCTTTCTAGCTGTCATAGCCTTATCAGATCACGGAATGATCTCATCGTATATATTACGATTCAGTTCTATATCTTGATCGTTTTATTTTACGATCTCTCATAACTGCACTTTCAGTCTTTTAGACTCAATCTATTCCCCACTACTGTTTAACTTTATTATCAGAGTTAGGGAACTTTGTGTCTTTACACTCGCCGAGATTCATCTTTGAATCTTATCGACTAACTAACTCTATATGAGTTAGTACTTATACTAATCATTGCGGTTATTAGTCTCGGTATTCCTACCTAAGCTTCATAACCAACAAACTTTGATACCAACTTGTGATTTACCCCTAAATCCAGTACTACTTGAAACCCGAACTTCGGTGCTTCACGATACCATTTCTATAAGCTGAATAATGCAATAATAATATTACATTCAAACTTAATTTACATACATCAAAGTTTACTTCCCAGGTATGAGACCTTCAAATACATTCCATACCATACCTGAACAGATATCAATACTAACTATAACCATTAACTCATAATATAACTCATTCGAACAGCTTCCCTTTTTCCCTTGTTCGTGCCTGAGCCTTCTTGTTGCTCATGCATAACTGAAAACATTTAATTTAAGCAAGGGTGAGCATTTGAGTGCTCAAAGAAGTAATAGCAATTATATATATAAGCTTTGAAGAATATAAGTATTCTTCTTACATAACACTTCTACAACGAATTGAAAGTTGTGAAGTAATCCATCTTGATAAAAATTCACATAACAACTCTCTTTCAAATTCTTTAAATTTGGCTCTGGCTCTACCCTTGAATAGGGTTTAAGAAACATACTATGAACATTCTTTTCATTTTCGAAAAGGTTTAGCAGAAATCCATTCGCAAACCGTCACAACTTACGGGCACAGAGGGTGATCAGCCCCGTTGTACCTTGTATTGATCAATACTACATAACTTGAACGAAATTCATCGCTCACTCTATCCGCCTTGAGCGCAAAAATTTCCCATATAGGGATGTTCATACATGTCTAGTTCCAAACCCGAAGGTTTTTAATCTTGCTCAACAATAATATGTAATTCGACATATATATACGGGTAATTGACAAAGGTGTATCAACATGTGAATAAATGCCATGATTATCCAAGTGGGGACACTTGTATAACCATATATAGAAATTAATGAATGAATATATATATCCGAGCTAACATGTCGATAATCAAAGAGTACATAATCATGCAGGATAAAATAATTACGAAACTTCTTACTCATGTCCATTGCATAAAGGAAGTGCAAAGGTAGGATACTTTTTGATTCACGATTACAAATCTCAACTTAGGTTTTATCTCTTTATCACAACCTATCAATAATCAGATCATTCGTTCGATTAGAACAAGATATCTTAACACATAGTAATCGCATCTTATTACGATTCGAAGACATAGTCTAATCACATAATCACAGTGATCATACTTTTAGTTCTTATTCTATACTTGAAATATTTTTATACATTTTTCAAACTTGAACTTATCCCAACTTCCCTTGAAGTCAAGGACACAGAGTCTTAATAAATCTTCAAGAGTTTGAATAGTCCTCTCTGATTGTCCGTCCGTCTGAGGATGATATGCCGAACTAAATCGTAAATTCGTGCCCATAGCTTTTTGTAAACTAACCCAAAACCGTGAAGTGAATATTGGGTCTCGATCAGAAACTATGGATATTGGCATACCATGCAGTCTTACAATCTCATTTATGTACATACGAGCAAGACGTTCAAGTGTATAAGTTTCTCATATTGGTAAGAAATTAGCAGACTTGGTCAATTTATCAATAATGACCCAAATTGCATCTATGCCTTGAGAAACCTTGGGAAGACCAGTAACGAAATCCATGGTAATGTGCTCCCACTTCCATTCTAGAATTTCAAGTGGTTGCAATGGACCTTTTGGTACTTGATGCTTTGCCTTGACTCGTTGACAAGTTAAACACCTTGAGATAAACAACATTATCTCTCACTTCATATTGCCCCACCAAAATATATGTCGAAGATCATGATACATTATGGTACTCCTAGGATGGATTGCAAATGGCGTGTTGTGCGCCTCCATCATGATTTTATACTCAGGATCGTTAGGAACACAAAGTCTGGAGTTGACTCGAAGTATTCCTTCTTCATCGATTCTTGCTTCCGGCATAGCACCTTCTTGTACTTTCTTCCTCATATGCATCAACTCCAAATCTGTAACTTGAGCAGCTTTAACTTTATCAATTAAAGTCGGTTCTACTCGTATATTCGCCATCATCACATAGGTCCCTGGAGTCTTTAACTCTATCTCCATCCTTTCCAAGTCACACAAAATGGGCCTTTGCGTTGTCAATATCGCACTCGCATGCCGCGATATGATCTGCTACTCAATGCGTCAGCTACCACGTTCGCTTTTCCAGGATGGTATTGGATGGTATGATCATAATCTTTCAACAATTCAAGCCAATGTCGTTGTTTTATGTTGAGTTCCTTTTGAGTGAAGAAATATTTGAGGCTTTTATGATCCGTAAAGATCTCCACTTTCTCCCCATACAAGTAATGCCTCCAAATTTTATGTGCGAAAACAACAGCTGCCAACTCTAGATCATGAGTAGGATAATTCCTCTCATATTCTTTGAGTTGTCGAGAGGCATAGGCTATGACTTTCCCATGTTGCATGAGAACACATCCTAACCATTTGCTCAAAGCATCACTATAGATGACAAAATTGGCCTTTGTGTAGACAATATTGCACTCGTACCCGCATATGATCTTCTACTCAATGCGTCAGCTACTACGTTCACTTTTCCAGGATGGTATTGGATGGTATGATCATAATCTTTCAATAGTTCAAGTAAACGTCACTGTCGCATGTTGAGTTCCTTTTGAGTGAAGAAATATTTGAGGCTTTTATGATCCGTAAAGATCTCCACTTTCTCCCCATATAAGTAATGCCTCGAAATTTTAAGTGCGAAGACAACAGATGCCAACTCTAGATCATGAGTAGGATAATTCCTCTCATATTCTTTGAGTTGCCAAGAGGCATAGGCTATGACTTTCCCATGTTGCATGAGAACACATCCTAACCCTTTGCTCAAGCATCACCAGAGATGACAAATCCTCCCAAGCCATATGGTATTGTCGAGCAGTGTTGAAATGAGTCTCCTCTTAAGTTCTTAAAAACTCTTCTCACATTCCTCGCTCCAACTGAATTTTGTATCTTTTTTAGTCAGCTGAGTTAAGGGAGTAGAGATTCAACAAAACCCTTCTACGAATCTCCGATAATAACTAGCTAAGCCGAGAAAGCTACGTACTCCGGTCACTGATTTAGGTTGCTCCCAGCTTTGAATAGCTTCAATCTTTGCTGGGTCAACGGATATTCCATGACTTGATACCATGTGCCCAAGGAATGCTACTTCCTCAAGCCAGAACTCGCATTTCTTCAACTTGGCATAAAGCTTATATTCACGAAGCTTTTGAAGTATCAGCCTCAAGTGTTTCTCATGATCTTCACAGCTTTTGGAATAAATATGGATGTCATCAATAAAGGCGACCACAAAGTGATCCAAATATTCCTTGAAAACTCAGTTCATCATATCCATGAAGGCAGTAAGAGCATTAGTCAATCCAAAAGACATAACTAGGAATTCATAATGCCTGTACTGAGTTCTGAAAGCCGTCTTTGGAATGTCATCGATTCTAATCTTCAATTGGTGATATCCAAAACGAAGATCAATCTTTGAAAAAATTTGGCGCCTTGAAACTGGTCAAACAGGTCATCATTATGAGGCAATGGATATCTATTTTTGATAGTGACATGGTTCAACTCCCAATAATCAATACAAAGTTGCATACTCCCATCTTTCTTCTTCACGAATAGAACAGGAGCACCCCAAGGAGACGTACTTGGGGCGAAATGAAACCGATGTCTAACAATTCCTGCAGTTGAGTCTTTAACTCCTGAGGTTCAATAGGATCCATTCGATATGGGGCTTTGGAAATGGGTTTTGTACTGGGTTCAAGGTCGATACAAAATTTAATTTCACGTTCTGGGGGTAGGCCATGAAGTTCTTCAGGGAATACGTCAGGAAATTTATTAACAATTGAAATATCATTCAAAATAGACGTATTTTTGTTTAGATTCATGACATGAGCTAAGAAAGCTTGACATTCATTTTTTAATAAACGAATAGCTTTATGGCTTGAGATGACAGCGATTGATTTTAATGGTTTGGTTGCTTAAATTCGCATAATAGATTGGTTAAGAATATGAAAGCTAACAATATTACGAAAAAAATCAATTTTTGCATGATGAGTAGTTAACCAATCAATCCCTAAAATTACATCAAATGCAAGTATTTTCAATGAAAAAAGATCGACAGGTAATGTGAGGGTACCGATTTGAACCAAACAAGACTTATAAATAGTGGATGTAATGAAGTTTTCTCCCAATGGAGTTTTAACAGATAAGTCAAAGTCTAATTTCTCTGGAGTCAAATTTAAATGTTGAGCACAAGTAGGAGAAATAAAAGAATGGGTAGAACCGGTATCAAATAAGGTATAAACTTCGCTAGAGTTTATGATAAGCTTACCTGTGATGACCTCGTTCGGGTTCCTTGCTTTCTGGGAGGTCACGACAAATGCTCTCCCTTGCACTACTGGCTTTGACTTTTTTGGGACGTCCTTTGGTGCCGCCATCTTAGCTGAACTTATCTTCACTGAATGACAAAATCGGGCTAGGTGACCTTCTCTTCCACAATTCTAACATACTTTAGACGGCATCGCGCAGTTTGGATTGATGTGTCCCTCCCCTCCGTATTTGAAGCATATGATAGTTGGTCGTTCTCCTTCCTTAACAACGGGTGTTGGTGCTGACGTCTTTCCATCATTGTTGAATCTCCTCTTCTTGAAATGTCCATTCTTATTATTTTATCCATGATTACCACCGAAGTGGTTACCATTTCTGGCATGTTGATTCCCTCTGCGCTTATTATCACCGCTTCGATGACTGCTATCACTAGTATTATCATTTTGTCGGCTGCTCTCTTTTGGTTGGGTTGACTCATTATCGCGCTCCAATAACTGAGCCCTATTAACACCATCTGAATACAAACACAGTTTATAAGAGATAAGATATTGACGTATCTTGAGTTTCAAACCTCTTAGAAATATTTGTGTCATTCTCTCCTCATTATCAACCAAATGAGACGCAAACTGGGACAACTCGGCAAACTTGGCTTCGTACTGCGACACAGTCATGTTGTTTTGCTCCATCTTGATGAACTATACCTCTTTCATGTGAAGAATACTTTCGGGAAAGTACTTGTTGTTGAACAGTTCTTGGAACTTCTCCCAAGACATCTTCAATGCGATAGGTTGATTACGCTATACAGATTCCCACCAGTAATCTGCCTCTGCCCGCAACATGAAGATGGAAAAGAGAACCTTTTGCTTCTCGAAGCATCCCAAGACATCAAATATCTTGTTGATCTGCTTTATCCACGTCTCCTCCTTAAGTGGTTTTGGCTCTCCAAAAAACTTCGTTGGTCCCAGCCCTTGAATCGCTTGATGATGTGACCGTCCGAGAGTTTCCAGTGTTTCCAACTGCATTTTGGACAGGAGCCACTCTTGCCTGATGTTGCATGAATTGCATAAAGCCTCTAAACATTCCATCGTTCATCATCTGGTCCGTGTTGTTGTTTGCCTGAGGATTGTCGCCTTCCTGATGCACATTATTCTGATTATTGATCTGTGGAGACTCAACGGTCTCCTGTGTTCCATTGACGTTCTCAACATTCTAGGATGTTATTTTCAAATACTGCCAAAAAACAAGGGTTAATTAACATATCACATATTATCCCTATACTCTAACCGACCAATTAAATACCAAATGAACTTAGGTATGTCATGCTAGCGAAAGAATTCCTCGTCTCTCCCCTCCTAGTTCTTGTCTCACATCTTAGCCAGGGATCATATACCTAAGCTTTGATACCAACTGTGATGTCCCCAAAATAGGTATACATCACCTATTTTGAGTCGCCAAATACATGGTACAGAATACAAATACAATCTTAAATATACAACATGAGCTGTGAGTTTTAATACAAATATTATCTTCTAGACAGTATTAAAACTCAAAATAAGTCCTCAATACATTTATTAACACACTATTTCATAGAATAGTGAGGACTACTAATGCTATCGTCTGAACCGTCACCCGCTCCCCTCGACTAGTCCCCTCGCTACGCTCTCATTTCCTGAAGAGAACAATGAAAGTAAAAGGGTGAGCTCAACTAGCCCAATAAAAAATATTATGACTAAGATAATGCAGAATAAATTATCATTAGCCTTCAACAATGTTAAACTGATAAAATACAATAGATATCAAGTTGAATCTAGCATGAACAAGCAATCCATTAAAAGAGTCAAGTAGAGAATAAAATCTACTATCTTTTATGATTTAAAAAGTTTTTCATCACTTTTATCATTTGAGACTCGACAATAAATAAACCACATCATCCCCGCACTACTACGGCCAGGATATTCATTAGCATCACCACCACAAATTATCCATGCACCACGGGCCAAGGATATTCGTGTATTCATCAATGGTCATGATCATGCCAACAACTGTCCATCAATGCACTACGAGCCAATGAGGACTTTTACCACATCATTTGTAACATTACGGTCATAATTATACCGAATAATCCCTGGTCATAATCATACCAAGTCCATCTATGCACTACAGGCCGCAGATGACTTTTAACACAATATAAACATGAGAATGATGACAATGATATAAGAATTCAATAAAACAAGTTCAAGAATTAATTTATCCAGGAACCAATAATGTCCAAATAGTCAACATGATACTACTTTGTGGGGTAAAACTCAAGAATGCTCAGAAGAATATTTCCATGAAAAGATACTGGATGAAGCGCAAATATCAAGGATATTCCACTAATTTCATGGAGTATAAAAGCCAAAACTTTAACTAACTGTGTATAATAAAGAATGGAATAACAAAAGAGATCACCAGGCATGCGATGAGATCGCATGCATGTTTATTCCAATGTAATAATAAATAATGGAACCAGTCATGCGTAAATGCACTTTACGAAGATATTCCAACGAATAATAAATAATGGAACTAGGTCATGCGTAAACGCACGATGTGATATTCCAATGAATAATAAACAACGGAACCGGTCATGCATAAACGCATGCATGTGATGTTCCAATGTAATAATAAATAACGGGATAAATAATGTTTTGCTCATCATCTTTTGAATCCTAAGTATCATTATGGTAATCAAAAACTTTTTTTGTTACAATCGAATAACTGTACACTCAAAAAATTACAAAATGGTCATTCCGTTCAATTTCCGTCCAAAAATTTAACGGAAATGCTTACTGTGCATATTAACCTGTTATTTTTGCTGACGTGGCCCGTTATTTGCTGACGTGGAGGGCATAAGGCTTGCCTTAAAATTTTTATTAAAGAAATTGTTGCTAACAAGGGTAGAACTCTAGACCTCCCCAAACTATAAACCTTATATTCCAACAAAAACCACTAGACCAACTACCTATTATGCTAGAATTTATGTACTAGGAATTGTAATAATAATAATTATAATAATTATTATTGTAGTAATAATAATAACTATTAAATTATTAAAATAATAATTTTGGAGGAGACTCTTCTTCATCAAAACCATTTGTGTTTTTAGCAGCAAAAAAGCCTCCTTTAATAGACATTATTAGTAGCAATACTTCAAAAAGCTGTCTTGGGTTTGGTATGGCTTTAGGTATTAACTCAAATACTACAAGAAAATCACTGTGTAATGATAATAATTGAGGAATATTCATCGAAGAAACCATTAAAGAGAAAAAAATAAAGAGCTTCATCTTCTTCCCTTTGCTCCTCGGTCATCGTTTAGCTCTTTCCCATCAATAATCCTTACCTTGGTCCTCCGATAATGGTATTCTCTCTCAATATTATATGTGTATTTTTTTAATTTTAATTTTTGGTGACCGATCCATAGTTGATATTAGTTATGAGTTTTTAATGTGGTACAGTATAATATAGTGATGGAATATATATTTTTTTTTCAGGTTGATGTAGGAAGTTCTAAGGGGTTCATCTGGGAACGGTTTGGTGGCAAGGGGTTTGATGTGAGCAGTTTGGGCGACGACAATGGAAGAGGTGTCGCGCCAAAAAAGTGTGGCGTCGTTGTTTGGATGGATTTTTGCATTTACAAAGGAAAAAAGAGGGACTTGGAGACGGTAGCTGGTAGAAACGATGGCGTTAAGGGAGAGAGAGGGTCTAATTCAAGAGCTAGTGATGATGATGAGAGTGGTGATAGTTTCATGAATAATAATAATAATAATAAAAATAATAATAATAATAATAATAATAATAATAATAATAATAATAATAATAATAATAATAATAATAATAATAATAATAATAATAATAATAATAATAATAATAATAATAGCAAAAACTTCTCTTATTAGTAAAAATAATTTAAAAGTTATTATTATTACTACAATAATAATTATTACAATTCCTAGTATATAAATTCTAACATAATAGGTAGTTAGTCTATTGATTTTTGTTGGAATATAAGGTTTATAGTTTGGGGAGGTCTTGAGTTCAACACTTGTTAGCAAAATTTTCTTTAATAAAAATTTTAAGGCAACCTTTATGCCCTCCACGTCAGCAAATAACAGGTTAATATGCACAGTCAGCATTTTCGTTAAATTTTTGGACGAAAATCAAACGGAATGACCATTTTGTAATTTTTTAAGAGTACAATTATTCGATTGTAACAAAAAAGTTTAGGTTACCAGAATGAAAACCGGACCCTAGTATAGTGACCAAAACGTTATCTAACCCATAAATAACGAAACCAGGTCATGCGTAACGTACAGACAGGATGTTCCAACAGAATAATAAAGAATGGAATAACAGAAGAATTTCACCATGTATGCGGTACTTTTCATAGACAGGTATTCCAACATAATAATAAAGAATGGAATAACAGAAGAATTGCACCAAGTATGCGGTACTTCGCATATACAGGTTATTCCAACATAATAGCAAAGAATGGAAAAACAGAATTTCTCTTCGAAGACGAAAGAAAGAAATAATACCCCTTACCGTAAAAGAAGAGTATTCCGACTGGTAGGGCGAGGATATTCTTGAAGAAAACTTTCTGCACTATGTTGTGGTTTTCAATTCTAACTAAGCATCCTATTTATAGGAAAATAGAAAGGATACTATGCTGCACTATGCAATAAAATATAATATATTTTATTTATAATCAAATAAAACAAACTTTATAAAAAGTATTCGGTTTTATACAAAAAGATTTTACTATGCAAACACTATGCAGGCATTATGCAAACACTATGCATAATAAAATATAATATATTCTAATTATTGTCTAATAAAACAAATAACTTTATAAAAGTATTCTATTTTATATAAAAAGATTTAACTATGCAAAACACTATGTATAATAGAATATAATATATTCTAATTATTGTCTAATAAAATAAATAACTTTATAAAAGTATTCTGTTTTATATAAAAAGCTTTTCTGTTTTATTACATTAATAATACTAATAAAACAAAATTTATCATCATTATTATAATTCACAATATTAATCGACCAGGTCGTTCCTAGGAAAGAGGGGGCTTTCCAATAAGGATTTCTCCCTATTGGCGCACAATTAGGTGACCAAACCTCTCCTTGGCAGAACTTCTAGACATCGTTAATATTGCAAATAATAATATTAATAACTCTGTCATCTCAATTATTTATTTAATAATATATAAAATATCGACAATAATTGAATCAAATAATGTGAGATACTATGCAACAATTCTTCAAGCAATAATTGAACAAAACCGGTGACTTCTCACGTAAGCATCAATAATCAATACCGCCGTGTGCTACTATGCAACCACGCCAGACATTCTTGTACTTTTTTACTATCGAGTAGTTCAACAGCTTTTAATCAGTAAAACTTCCGCCGTTATTTTTATAAAAACATTTTTGTCATTTTCTCAATCCGACAATAATTCCGTTGTGGGGTCCACCAATGATTGTGCCGTCGTACGAATATTCCTTGTTAAAACGAACATTCCCCGACCAATCGAATATTATATAAAAACTTGCATACTTTGCAAAATTTATAAATATTACCCACAACTATAACATTATATCAAATTCATTCCATAATATTTAAAAATGATAATTATAGAAAAATCATCTTTATTAAAAAGTTGGGATCTTATATTTATCTTGTAATATATGACCAATGTGCCATGTAATGTGTTGAGAAGCATGCTATGTGATGACTTGATTCTTGTAAGTGTAGACGCATACTAGTTTACACATACTAATTGAAATGATCGACTTGATAACATTACGTCATTTCAACGCAAGTAATTTAAAGCTAGTATTATATTGTAGTTGAGAAAACAGGCAAGTATCTAAACCTTACGCACTACCTTTATTTTGTGCAAACAGGTATATGTTTATGCAAGTTCCTTGAACCCTACTTTTGTTAAGCAAGTTTCCCTAAACTTACCCTAAATTATATTGAGCAAGTATCCGAATTTATTGTGTTGCAAGTTTCCAAACTTACACAACTTTGAGTTTGTGAAAGTTTTCCTATCCTTCTTATATTGCATTGAGTAAGATATTGTTGAATTGAAAGTTATTCATTTAAGCTTGAAATCTTGTCTCCAAGTACGCTAGTAAGTGGTTTAATTACTTTACAATTATCCAACATAGATATTATTGATATTCACACTTAGTGCACTTGAGTTCGTATAGTCTTGGACTTATACATCATTAAAGTTCAATAATTCTCTTGAACTATGTCAGATAGAGTCTGAACCTTTGTTCGGTCAGAAAAACGTATAATGTTTTATAAAAGCTATCCAAACCAATTGATGGTAAGGATTCTTAGACTGAAAGAACACCCCTCTTATGATAGGGGAGTACCCCAGGTATCTAATATAAGATACAACAGAGCATATTTAAATGTTATGCATATACATAGAGTACATGAGGCTGATCCCCTCAAGTACTTATTCTGTAGCCAGTAACCAAAGGGTCAATTAGCTATTAATTCCATTGGAGTGTTATAGTTCAATGTCTATTTGACTAGCAGTCATTCTAAAAGCAATCATTATCTTTGCTTATGATATTCAAATTGTTGAATCCTTCAGATATTCATGTTTCGAATCCATTGTCAAATTTTTTTCAATTCATCATGATATATCCTTATTGTTTTATTTAAACTTGTTGAGCAAACTTGTTGCTCATCCTTGCTATATCATGAATTATATTGTATCTAAACCCGAGACCTCAAGAAAGGACAAGGGTAAAGGGAAGATATAGGATAATTGTGAGAAGCAGAATTTATCTTATGCTTAGTTTAAATTACAATTATGTAATGTGAACCCTAATACTTACTTTAGGGTATGATTGTAAGATTATATTAAGGTTATCATATCTTGGGACTAGTAACACCTTTTGAATGAACAATATCGTTTATTATATTCTGCATTTTAGTTATCATATGTTGTTTAGAGGTGAATTATTGTATTTTATCGCGATGACCGAACTGGGGTCAGAGGACCCAGATTTGGGGGCGTCACAGTAACAATGGACATAGTTCATGGTCTTATGACCCTTAGATATAATTCATATTTTGATTTTAGTTTTTGGTTATCATTGATAGAGTACTATTCCCAAGTCTTATGGGAATGAAGTACCTAGATTTGGGGGTGTCACATCATCATATCTTTCACTCAACTTCATTTCAAACCTTTCAAGTTATCCCACCAGGGATTGAACCTTTGACACCCACAGTTTTGTCCCACTACGGATAAGACTTTTCACACCTGCAGTTTGCCCTGAACATGGGATCAAACTTTCCTCCCACAGTTTGTCTTGAATATAGGATCAAACTTTTTCGGCTGCAAATTGTCCTGAACATGGGGTGAACTACGTCGACCTGATCTCCCCCATACTTGGGAGTACATAGGCAACCATTTTATATGGCCTGGTCGCAATAAAAAAATAACAACAAAAGTAACAAAAACATTTCTACACCCTTCTATACAAACAAAAATCATAAACATTTTTACATTTTCTACCCCTTCACATATAGCGTTAAACCTCTTACACCAGGTTCGAACTACGCCGACCTGGTCTCTTCTTTAATAGGAGTACATAGGCAGCCATTTATGGTTTGATGTTACCCCTACCAAAACAAATATTTGTCAGCGGTATTGGGATAAAACATCAATCCACCACATTTCATTGGCTTCAGATCAAAGGGATGGAACTACCTGGCCTCCCCATAAATGGGAGAGTTGGTGACCATCTAAGCTGCGGTTGATTCCTCGAAGAGCAACACCAATCCATAAGAGATGGAACTATTTGGGATCTCCTCTTCAATAGGAGTACCGACAACCATCTGTGGCACAGTGAATCTCAGAGAGGAAAAGTCACACTTCTATCCACCTCTATATCTAGAAACAAGTCCCAAGACACCAAAGAGGGTAAAGATACACACAAATCAATGATCCATTCTGAAAGATCCTACGATGTTTTAATGTCCACCCATCAAGGATGAGTTCAGAATACATCCAGATCATAAGCCCTGAAGAAACAGGGAAATATCAAGCAAGTATCAAGGCACAACTAAAACGGAAGTGAATCAAAATATATTTCCCTTTCATATATAATGTTGTTTGATATATACAACATGTGTTGTACATGACAAAATGGATAAGCTAGTCAGTGCAGGAAAATACAAGTCTATCTACAATATCATTGATATATGAACTATCAAGTCCAACATGGCATCTCTCTCCAAAGAAAGAGGCAACACTACAAGCTCCTGCCCAAGGGTATCTACACGAGCTAACAGATCCGCAGCCAACTGCATGGTGGCATGATGCTCATCAATATATGCACTCATATCGATAAACATGCCAGTAGTAAGGGATCTCACTATAGTACTATCTGTAATGGCTACATCCCAGGCAGATATGGCAGTATCCCGCTCAATAATCAATGCATCTCTGGATGATCTGGCCTCATCCCGCTCAGCAATAGTGGTGTCTCTATGAGCTACAGCCTCCTCTATCTCCAATAGAGCGGCATCTCTCCCATCAAGAGCTGTTAACATCAAGGCCTTAGCCTGATCTCTCTCAAAGATCATCAAATGAAGACTTTACTCTAAATACTGTGTTGAATGCTGGATCGCAGTAGCACTCATACTGGGAGAATCTACAAGAGTTGTTGTCAACCCAATGAATAGCTCATCCTCGGTGGGAAGATCAATGTCCTCTGTGGGCTCCCCATCATCAGAATCAATCTCCGACACTGTGGATACTACCACAGCCAATGTTGTCTCTATCTCCATCTATACAGAATATGTTGATGAACAGCCCAGATGGCTAATAGAAAATGTAGCTAGCTCACGCTGATCCCAATAGGCATACACCCTGGATCTGTCCTCTGTTGACAAGTGGCGGGAAGCCAAGCGCTGACTCAATGCCCCTTCAAAAGGATGGAAGTCTTGGAACTTGTCAAACTGTGACATCATAGCCAGTGGGTGGTAAGTAGTCATCCCCCTCAAACCAGCCAGAGGGAGATAATCCATGCCAGGAGCATGAGTACTGAAGCTATAGGGTGAATTAAGCCCTGTACATGGCAGAATGTCAAATGGATCTTTGATCCCTACCAAGAATACCGACCGAGATGTAGCGTTTATACACTCTGCTATCTAAAAGGAGTAAGACATGGCTATCTCATGGGTAAAATAATGCTCGTGCCGTCAAGAGGTTCCAATCGGTCTCAGGTGTGACATAAACCACACGTACAATATGGCCGAGCTACTTGTGAATACCCCTGCAGGGTAGGTGCTGCAATATGTGGCCGATTTCAGCGTGTCTGCTACAATCATCGGCACGATGGTGTGACCCTCCCCGAGAGCTCTCACTGCCATAATGACGCTAATGTCTAGCTCATCCATATACCATGGTATGTACACATATGACAATACACACATCAATAATACGTCTACTCTGGCTAGACTCCATTGATCCTCCGATATGGTAAAATCCCAGGAGTGCCGTGTGTAACTGTCCTCTGAGCCAAATCTATCCATTAGAAAATGTCGGGATACCACATGGCTGGATGTGATCTAATCTTTTACGACTTTACGCCTCAGCTCGGTGAGGGTCATAAACTGCCGGCTCATGTCGCCGATAGCCATCCGCGCGCAAGGTCTATCCAATGGTAGCGCCGTAAACCGTGCATACTCCTCTAAGGTAGGAGTAAACTCATGGATACCAAACCGGAATACCTGCCTCTCCGGTATCTAGTGCTCCAGCATACCCTCTACAAAGCCTGCAGGAACCTAAAACATCAGGAGAATCATAGAATGCTGCAATAACTGATCTACGGTCACCCTGTCTGGAGGTGACATACTATCATACCACGATCTTAGACGGGACGCCACCAACACTGGTGGGGTATGATCAATGCGGCTAACTATCGAGGAAGACATATGCGTGGGTACTATCATAAGACCATCCAGAGGTCAATGCTTAATATCTCTGGACATACATACATATGCATAACATAATACATGCATGATAAATAATAGATGGCAATATGATATAGGGAATAATAGCACATACATTCCTAAGTACATCATCATCTAATACATCTCTATACAACTAAAAATACAGGGAAATGGGGCACAGACGCCCAGCAACTAACAGAGGCATTTCAAAAGATATAATGAGAATGTGGCACAACCACCCAGTATCTAACAGAGACCTATCAAATGATATAACGAGAATACACATCAGAAGAAGACAATGGTGTCAATGTATGCATCATCAATCATGTCCACCTGATGTAACTCCTCCTGAGTCATTGGATCTCCATCAACGGGGATGTCAGGCCTATACAATGGAGGATCTGCACCGGCAAAACCATATGGGTCACCTGATGGGCATGCGCCTGAGATGGAAGGATCAATAGTATCTGCCTCTGTAGGATCTCTACCCAAGTGCCAGATAAAGAAATGTGCCCGATCTAACTGTTGGGTTAAACTCTCAATCTGTGTCAAATGAGTCAGATCTCTGACACAGTCCATCCAATTCGTAATCATCACGGATCCAGGAACCATATCCCCCATAAACTAAGTGGCGTGGGTTTGGGCTCCGATGGTATGAGGGGACCACCAATGATGGAACATCTCCTGAGTATAAGGACCATTTGACAGTATAAACCGTCAACACCCATCAATGTGATATCAATGATGGGCCAATAACGCCTGGAAGGAGGCAAGATCGGTATACAAATCTCCACTATGGTGCTCCTAATAGCACGTTCTCCTAAATAGAGCTCCCATCCTCCATCAGTGAATAGAGGAATCCTATGGGTGGAAATCACGTACTCCACACCAGTCGGGTATCCATCCTCAAACTCAATGGGAAAATGTTCCCCAGATTAAGGAATCCATATGATAGCATCAGTTGTCAACTACTCCAACTATAGTCGACAATGGGTGAAACCCTCAGCTACAAGAACATATGTCAAAATGGAGTGATGTCATCGCCGTCCTCGTGGATAGGTCTCCAAACCTAGCACACTCATAGGACGTAAACATGGGAGCCTCTCGTAGGCCCAAAATTGACAACATAATGGCAAACATTTGCTATCAGTCAACACTCTTAACTTGTACATAGGAAATCACAAGAGAAATACTCACCAGCAGAAATGGGTAAAATCCTAGCCAAGCCTCCGTCAAGCCCTGCGAATGCATGCGCATACCCCTGAGGAAATAGGCGAAGGTGTAGGAGCCCCAATTATACTTTCCAATAAGGTCCACATCTCATGTGGCACTCACAAAAGCAAATGATACCATGGAAGATTTATTAGCTATGAAGCAGCCCTGACTCTCACATCATTGGGTATGTGCTCACTCAACAGCCCACTCATATCATCTATGCTCAAAGGACCTGTGTAAACTGTCCTTCCCTTGAGCGCCTCAGCTGGAACTCCTAGCAAGGATCGAACGACAGTCGGGGTAATATCCATCGTATAAGGCACTGGCGCCCCTCCAAACTCCATACCGATTATAAATTGTCAATCCATCGACGTCATCATCACCTCACAGTCTAACAATGGATAGACTGAGTCTGGTGAAACCAGTGCTCAGACAATGCCCTGAGGTAACCCTAGGGACAACGACGGGGGGGGGGGGGGGAGGGGGATGGAAAAGAACGCCCCAAAACCCCAGCCATGCACAATCGCTCGTTAGTCAGGATGTAGAGCCAAATATATGGAGTGAATGCTGAACCAGTTACCTCTAGGCTGTGTGAAGTCTGGAACCTACATCATAAAACAAATCTGTAAGACCCCAAATTTTATTAATAAAGATTAATTTTCTCGAAATATTTTTTTTTGAGTTTTAAGGTGTGGATTTGATATAATGTTATAGTTGTGGGTAGTATTTACAAATTTTGCAAAGTATGCAGGTTGTTATAAAATATTCAATTGGTTGGGGAATATTCATTTTATCAGAAAATATTCGTACAATGACACAATCATTGGTGGACCCCACAACGGAATTACTGTCGGAATGAGAAAACGACAGAAATATCTTTTTATAAAATTAACGGCAAAAGTTTTACCGTTAAACTATTGAACTACCCGGTGGTAAAAGTACAGTAATATACGTGGTTGCATAGTAGCACGCGGTATTGTACAATATTTTTGATTATTGATGCTTACGTGAGAAGTCACTCAGTTTTATTCAAGTATTGCCACGGTAATTGTTGTATAATATCTCTTATATTATTGATTCAATTATTATCACAGTATCATCTGCATAATATTTATTATTATTAAATCAATAATTGAAACGACAAAGTTATTCATATTATTATTTGCAATATTAACGATGTCTAGAAAGTTCTGTCGAGGAGAGGTTTGGTCACCCAATTGCGCGCCAATAGGGAGAAATCCTTATAGGAAAGCCCCCTCTTTCTTGGGAATGATCTGGTTGTTAAATATTTTGAGTTATAATATTAAAGTTGAATAAGTTCGTGTTGATTAAAGATGAAATTGATAGTTCCATTGTGTTGGGATTATTAGTGTTTGTGGGAATCGACATTTATTTCGATAATAATTGATTTGTGGAGGTTATATTGACCAATCGGGTAATTAATCAGATAAATGAGAAATTAATTGCTACTAATTCACATGCTTATAACTATTTGTTCACATGTATGTACTATTGATTCATATGCATGTACTATTAGGGGAGGTGGTGCAAGATTGATAATACTTGTATAACTAAATTAAAAATAAAGGTATAGATGAAGGTACTATATTGTAACTAATTTTTTCACATATATGGAACTATTAATTCACATGATGTACTATTAGGGGAGGTGGTGCAAGTTTGATAATACTTGCAGGACTGAATTAAAAATGAAGGAAAAGATGAAGGTATTATATCGTAATATTTTGAGCCCCAAAACGTGCAATTATAGAAACTATATTTTCCTATAAATAAAAGCTCATTCTTCTTTCATTCTCACCAATTCACTAAGACTCATAGGAGCAAATATAGAGAGAGAAGCTATAGAGAGAAAGAAGAAGAGAAGTCTGCTACTTCACTATTCAAGTATTGAGGTAAGGGGTATTATTTCTTTCGTATTCGTAAGGGATATTATTTTTGTTCACTATTCGTAAGAAATAATATTTTCTTCCATACTTTGTAGTATGTAAGTAATATTATTTCGTTTCGTATCCCTAGTTCTACACTCATTTTGTTGAAGTATTTCTCCTATATTCCATGAAATTAGTAGAATATCCTTGATATTTGCGCTTCATCCAGTATCTTTACATGGAAATATTATTCTGAGCATTCTTGATAATTATTGATCTTTTCATGCCAAAATACTATTCACGAGTTACTATTTATGGGTTACTATTCACTCAAATAATATTCACTCAGGAATTTGGGGCACTTTTCATGTCGGGGTACTATTCACGAGGTATTATTCCTGAAATACTATTCACGGGGTACTATTCACCCAAAAAATATATTTCTTTTTTGTCCAAATTATTTTTGATACATGAATATTATTCTTGAATTTTACTCCACAAAGCAGTATCATGTTGACAATTTGGATATTTTTAAACTCTAGATAAATTTAAAGTCTTTAATATTTATCCTTGATTTCGTTTGATTAATGCTTATATCATTGTAATCATCTTCATGTTTATATTGTGATGAAAGTTATCTTTAGCTTACGTGCATAGATGGACTGTTGATTGGTATGATTATGACCAGAGATCATTCGGTATAATCATGACCCGTAATGTTACAAATGATGTGGTAAAAGTCCTCATTGGCCTGTAGTGCATTGATGAACAGTTGTTGGTATGATTATGACCAGGAATTATTCGGTATAATCATGACCATTGATGATTACATGAATATCCTTGGCCCGTAGTGCAGGGATGATTCGATGATGTGGTTTATTTATTAAGATGAGTCTCAGCGATAAGTGGATAAAAAACTTTTTAAATCATAGAAGATAGTAGAGTACATGCTCTACTTGACTCTTCTAATGGATTGCTTGTTCCGCTGTAGTTAAACTTAATGTTTATTGTATTTTATCAGTTTAACACTGTTGAAGGCTAATGATAATTTATTCTATATTATCTTAGTCATAATATTTCTTACTGGGCTAGTTGAGATCACCCTTTTGCTTTCATTGTTTTCTTCAGGAAATGAGAACGTAGCAGGGACTAGTTGGGGAATGGACTGACGGTCCGAGATGGTTATTTTAGTAGTCCTCACTACTTAGTGTGATAATAAATATAATGAGGATTGAATTTGAGTTTGGATATTGTCTATGAGATAATATTCATGTAAAAACTCAGCTATGTTTTGTAGTATTTTTACACAACAGTTTTATTAAAGAAGTTTGTAGTTAATTTCTGTACCATGTATTTGGCGACTCAAGATGGGTGATGTATACCTATTTGGGGGGAATCACAGTTGGTATCAGAGCTTAGTGATATGATTCCTGGCTGAGATGTGAGACTAAGACTAGGAGGGGAGAGACGAGTTATTCCTTCACTATTATGACCTACCTAAGTTTATTTGTTATCTAATTGGTCGGTCAGAGTATAAGGATAATATGTGGAATGTAAATTAATCCTTGTTTTGTGAGAGTGTTTGAGAATGGCATCTGAAAATGTTAAGATAAGCAATGAAGCACATGAGACCGTTGAGTCATCGACGATCAATAACTAGGATAATGTGTATCATGAAGGCAATAATCCTCATGTAAACAATAACACCGACCAAATAACGAACGATGGTATGTTTAGGAATTTTCTAGAATTTATGCAAAACCAAACAAGAGAAACTCCTGTTCAAAATAAAGGTGAAAACACTGGCAACTCTCGAATGGTCATCGCTAAGCAGTTCAAAGAGCTGGGACCATATCACTAAGATATTTGATGTCTTGGGATGCTCCGAGGAGCAAAAGGTTCCCTTTGACACCTTTATGTTGAGAGGAGAAGCAGATTACTGGTGGGAATCAATAAAGCGTAGCCTACCCCACTCAAGATGTCTTCGGAGAAGTTCCAAGAATTGTTCAACAACAAGTACTTTCCTGAAAGTATTCATTACATGAAGTAGGTTAAATTCATCAAGTTGGAGCAAAACAATATGACCATGTCGCAGTACGAGGCTAAGTTTATTGAGTTATCTCGGTTTGTATCCCATTTAGTTGATAATGAGGAGCGAATGACGCGAATGTTTCAAAGAGGTTTGAAACCCAAAATACGTTAATACCTTATTTCTCACAAACTTTGTTTATATTTTGATGTTGTGAATAGGGCTCAATTATTGGAGCGTAATAATGAG
This sequence comes from Panax ginseng, assembly GCA_020205605.1. Classification (NCBI taxonomy): domain Eukaryota; kingdom Viridiplantae; phylum Streptophyta; class Magnoliopsida; order Apiales; family Araliaceae; genus Panax; species Panax ginseng. Next base: position 89,087,234 of record CM035135.1, on the reverse strand, counting down.
TCAGCCCAACCAAAAGGTAACGACCAACAACACGATAATAATCATACCGATGGCAACGACCATCGGAACAACGATAACGATCGTGGAGGAAATTACCAGGAAAGAAATGGTAACCACTTCGGTGGTAATCATGGCCAAGATAATAGGGAAGGTGAACTAAGTGAGAACAACTTTAAGAAGAGAAAATTTAACAATGACGAAAAGACATCGACAGCAGCACCAGCACCCGTTTTGAAGGAATTAGAATGACCATTGGTCGTATGTTTCAAATGCAGATATGAGGGACACATCCGTCTAAACTGTATGCAGCAACCTAAAGCGTGTTTCAATTGCAAAAGAAAAGGTCACCTAGCTCAATTTTATCGTATAGTGAAGTCAAGTCCAGTTGGGATGGCAACGCCAAAGGATGTCCCAAAAAAATCAAATCTGGTTGTTTAAGTGAGAGTGTTTATGGAGGAACCCGAACGAATTTATCACGGGTTAGTTAATCATAAACTTTTGTGAAGTTTATACCTTATTTGATACCGGTTCTACCCATTCTTTTATTCCTCCTACTTGCGCTCAACATTTAAATTTAACTCCAGATAAATTAGACTTTGACTTATTAGTTGAAACTCCGTTAGGAGAAACCTTCATTACATCCACTTTTTATAAATCTTATTTGATTAAAATCGGTACCCTCACGTTACCTGTCGATCTTATTTCTTTGAAAATACTTGCCTTTGATGTGATTTTAGGAATCGACTGGTTAACTACTCATCATGCTAAAATTGATTATTTTCGTAAGGTTATTAGCCTTCCTAACCAACCTTTTATGCAAATTTAAGTAACAAAACCACTAAAGTCAATCATTGTCATACTAAGCCATAAGTAAAGAGTCCCGAGCCTTTCGCTGGTGACTTCCAAGTCTTGGAATGCACCGAAGCCAGACTTTTCATAGGGGAAGCCGTGAATAACGGTGGCAAGTTGATAGGTATCAATGTGACATGATATCCAAGTCTTTAATGAGAGTCACAGTTTTGAATAATATTTATATCGTTAATAAATTTCTTGACGTATTCCCTGATGACTTCTTGGCCTACCCCTATAGTGTGAAATTGAATTTTGTATTGACCCCGGTACAAAACCCATTTCTAAAACCTATTTCTTCAACTAAAACGAACGTATCATGCGCCCAAGACGTTGGCTCGAGCTGTTGAAAGATTACGATAATACAATTCAATAACATAATGGAAAAAATGAACATGGTAGCTGACGCGTTGAGTAGAAGATCATATGCGGTTACGAGTGTGACGTCGTTAACACGAAGACCCATTTTGTATAACTTACAAATGATGAAGATAGAGTTAAAGACTCTAGGAACCTACGTGAAGATAGCGAATATATGATTAAAACTGACTTTAATCGATAAAGTTAAAATCACTCAAGCTACACACCCAGAGCTGATGAATATGAAGAAGAAGGTGAAAGAATGCGTTATTTTATAAGCAAGAATCGACGAAGAGAGGAAATCTCAACCCTGATTTTAATAGTCTATTTGAAATCCTTGATTGAGTAGGAACTATGGCTTATAGACTCGCCTTACCGCTAAGTATGTCGAGTGTTCATAAAGTTTTTCATGCATCAATGTTACGTAAAAATGTGGATGACCCGAACCACATTATTGAATTAGAACTAGACTAGATAGCAGAATATTTAACATACGTGGAGATACCTGTTAAAATCTTGGATAAGAAGGATCAAATTCTACGCTCAAAGGTTATACCTCAAGAGTTAGAATCTGACGAGGTATCCTCACCTCTTAGACATACCAGGTACGTACGTCAATTTCGGGGATAAAATTTCATAAGAAGGGGAGGTTGTAAGACCCCAAATTTTATGAATAAAGATTAATTTTCTCGAAATATTTTTTTTGAGTATTAAGGTGTGGATTTGATATAATGTTATAGTTGTGGGTAGTATTTACAAATTTTGCAAAGTATGCAAGTTGTTATAAAATATTCAATTGGTAGGGGAATAGTTGTTTTATCAGAGAATATTCGTACAACGACGCAATCATTGGTGGACCCCATAGTGGAAATACTATCGGAATGAGAAAATGACATAAATATCTTTTTATAAAATTAACATTATGAAAAGTATAATACCCGTTAAACTGATGAACTATCCGATGATAAAAGTATAGTAATACGTGTGGTTGCATAGTAGCACACGGTATTGTACAGTATCTTCGATTATTGATGCTTACGTGAGAAGTCACTCAGTTTTATTCAATTATTGCCATAGTAATTGCTGCATAATATCTCTCATATTATTGATTCAATTATTGTCACAGTATCATCTGCATAATATTTATTAATATTAAATTAATAATTGAGAGGACGAAGTTATTCATATTATTATTTGCAATATTGACGATGTCTAGAAAGTTCTGTCGAGGAGAGGTTTGGTCACCTAATTGCGCACCAATGGGCAGAAATCCTTATCGGAAAGCCCCCCCTTTCCTGGGAATGATCTAGTTGTTAAATATTGTGAGTTATAATATTAATGATGAATAAGTTCGTGTTGATTAAAGATGAAATTGATAGTTCTATTGTGTTGGGATTATTAGTGTTTGTGGGAATCGACATTTATTTCAATAATAATTGATTTCTGGAGGTTATATTGACCAATCGGGTAATTAATCGGATAAATGAGCAATTAATTGCTATTAATTCACATGTTTATAACTATTTGTTCACATGTATGTACTATTGATTCACATGCATGTACTATTAGGGGAGGTGGTGTAAGATTGATAATACTTGCATAACTAAATTAAAAATAGAGGTATAGATGAAGGTACTATATTGTAACTAATTTTTTCACATGTATGGTGTAAGACCCCAACTTTTATGAATAAAGATGAATTTTCTATAAATATCATTTTTAAATATTATGGAGTAAATTTGATATTGTTATATTTGTGGGTAATATTTATAAATTTTGCAAAGTACGCAAGTTGTTATATAATATTTGATTGGTCGGGGAATATTCATTTTAACAGGGAATAATTGTACAACGAAACAATCATTGGTGGATCCCACAACGGAATTATTGTCGGATTGAGAAAACAACAAAATTATTTTTATAAAAATAACAGCAGAAGTTTTACCGTTAACTGTTGAAACACCCGGTGTCAAAAGTACAGTAATACGCGTGGTTGCATAGTAGCACACGGTATTGATTATTGATGCTTACGTGAAAAGTCACTTAGTTTTGTTCAATTATTACTACTGTAATTGTTGCATAGTATCTCACGTTATTTGATTCAATTACTATCGATATTTTATATATTATTAAATAAATAATTGAGATGACGAAGTTATTAATATTATTATTTGCAATATTAACAATGTCAAGAAGTTTTGTCAAGGAGAAGTTTGGTCACCTAATTGCGCGCCAATAGGGAGAAATCCTTATTGGAAAGCCCCCTCTTTCCTGGGAACGACTTAGTCGATTAATATTGTGAATTATAATAATGATGATAAACGTTGTTAAAAATATTGAGGGATTTTTTTTTTATGAAGTATTTGTTATAAATTTGGGTGTATTATTTGCACCCCCACTTTCTCATTTTTCAAAATCGTCGGGACAAAGTTATCTCAATTTTCTTATATATATACTGCAGGCTTGTCATTATATATTATATTTATATTAGTGGCGTGTGGTTGAGGGATTATAATGTGTGTGCAGATGAATGTGAGTGGTGGGTAGTGGGTAGTGTATGATTTGTGGTGGTTGAATTAATGGTGATATTGGTGTATATAATATATATATATATATATATATATATTTAACATGTGGGTGGTGGTGGTCCTAGTGAGTGATTTTGGCAGGTGGTAGTATTTTCTTTCAAAGCCTTCACCTTATTGGCTAAATAATTTCATATGCTATCACTGTTGATAACATATGAATGAGGCTAATCTCTCATTGGTCAATATCATTTAGTGTCATGTGATAATCATTTTTCTAATAGGCTTGTACCAAAAGTTGATAAACCCGTGAACTTCGTTCAAAAATTTTCCTGTGCAGTCCGTGAGAATTTCAAATAGTATCATTTCCATTCTCTTATAAATAGGATGCTTATTTAGAATTGAAAATCACACCAGAATCAGAGAATTCTTCTTCAATAATCTTGAGCGTATTTCTTAAGAGTTTTAGAAAGCTTTGAGCGTAGAATACAGTGAAAGTTTTCTTTAAGAATATCCCTGATATACCAGTTGGAATACTCTTCTTTTCAAGGAAATGAGAACGTAGCAGGGACTAGTCGGGGAACGGAGTAATGGTCCGAGATGCTATCATAGTAGTCCTCACTATTCTATAAAATAGTGTGATAATAAATGTAATGAGGACTCCATTGAGTGTGGATATTGTCTAGATGACAATATTCATATTAAAAATTTCAATTTATGTTTTGTCGTATTATACATGACAGTTGTATTTGAATTTTGTACCATGTATTTGGCGACTCAAGATGGGTGATGTATACATATTTTGGGGGTGTCACAATTGGTATCAAAGCTTAGGGATATGATCCCTGGTTGAGATGTGAGACAAGAACTAGGAGGGGAGAGACGGGGAATTCCTTCGCTAGTATGACCTACCTAAGTTTAATTGGTATTAATTGATATGTCAGAGTATAGGGATAATATGTGACATGTCAATTAACCCTTGTTTTGTTGCAGTATTTGAAAATGACATTGAGAATATTGAGAATAGCAATGGAGCATAGGAGACCGTTGAGTCTCCATAGATCAATAATCAGGATAATGTGCACCAGGAAGGCGACAATCCTCATGCAAACGAAAACACTGACCACATGATGAATAATGGAATGTTTAGAGGCTTTATGCAATTCATGCAACATCAGGCGAGAGCGGCTCCTGTCCAAAATGCAGGTGGAAACATTGGCAACTCTCAGACGGTCACCACCAAACAGTTCAAGGAGTTGGGACCACCGGAGTTTTTTGGAGAGCCAAAACCACTTAAGGCGGAGACGTGGATAAAGCAGATTTGCAAGATATTTGATGTCTTGGGATGCTCCGAGGAGTAAAAGGTTCCCTTTGCCACCTTTATGTTGCGAGCAAAGGCAGATTACTGGTGGGAATCTATAAAGCGCACTCAACCTGCCGCACTGAAGATGACTTGGGAGAAGTTTCAAGAATTATTCAACGACAAGTACTTTCCCGAAAGTATTCGTCACATGAAAGAGGTGGAGTTCATTAAACTGGAGAAAAACAATATGACCGTGTCGCAGTACGAAGTCAAGTTTGCCGAGTTGTCCTGGTTTGCATCCCAGTTAGTTGATAATGAGGAGAGAATGACACGAATGTTTCTAAGAGGTTTGAAACCTGAGGTACATCAATACCTTATCTATCATAAACTGTGTTTGTATTCAGATGTTGTTAATAGGGCTCAGTTATTGAAGCGTGATAATGAGTCAACCCAAGCAAAAGAGAGCAGCCGACAAAATGATAATACCAGTGATAGCAGTCATCGAAGCGGTGACAATAAGCGTGGAGGGAATCAACATGCCAGAAATGGTAACCACTTCGGTGGTAATCATGGCTAAAATAATAAGAGTGGACATTTCAAGAAGAAGAGATTAAACAATGATGGAAAGACATCAGCATCAGCACCCGTTGTTAAGGAAGGAGAACGACCACCTATCATATGCTTCAAATGCGAAGGGGAGGGACATATCAGTCCAAACTGTGCGATGCAGTCTAAAGCATGTTACAATTATGGAAGAGAAGGTCACCTGGCCCGATTTTGTCGTGCACCAAAGATAAGTCCAGCGGGGATGGAGGCACCAAAGGCCGTCCCAGAAAAGTCAAAGTCGGTAGTTCAAGGGAGAGCGTTTGTCGTGACCTCCCAGAAAGCAAGGAACCTGAACGAGGTCATCACGGGTAAGCTTATCATAAACTATAGCGAAGTCTATACCTTATTTGATACCGGTTCTACCCATTCTTTTATTTCTCTTACTTTCACTCAACGTTTAAATTTAACTCTGGAGAAATTAGACTTTGACTTTTCTGTTGAAACTCTGTTGGGAGAAACCTTCATTACATCCATTGTTTATAAGTCTTGTTTGGTTCAAATTGGTACCCTCACATTACCTGTCGATCTTATTTCATTGAAAATACTTTCATTTGACGTAATTCTAGGGATTGATTGGTTAACTACTCATCATGCAAAAATTGATTATTTTCGTAAGGTTGTTAGCTTTCATATTCCTAACCAACCTATTATGCGAATTCAAGCAACCAGACCATTAAAATCAATCATTGTCATCTCAAGCCATAAAGTTATTCATTTATTGAAAAATAGATGTCAAGCTTTCTTAGCTCATGTCACGGATTTAAACAAAAATACGTTAGTTTTGAATGATATTTCTATTGTTAATAAATTTCCTGACGTATTCCCTGAAGAACTTCCTGGCCTACCCCCAGAGCATGAAATTGAATTGTATCTACCTTGAACCCAAAACAAAACCCATTTCCAAAGCTCCGTATTAAATGGCTCCTATTGAACTGCAGGAGTTAAAGACCCAACTGCAGGAATTGTTAGACATCGGTTTCATTTGTCCTAGTACGTCTCCTTGGGGTGCTCCTGTTCTATTCATGAAAAAGAAAGATGGGAGTATGCAACTTTGTATTAATTATCGGGAGTTGAACCATGTCACTGTCAAAAATAGATATCTGTTGCCTCGTATTGATGACATGTTTGACTAACTGCAAGGCGCCAAATTCTTTTTAAAGATTGATCTTCATTTCGGATATCACCAATTGAAGATTAAAACTGATGACATTCCAAAGATGGCTTTCAGAACTCGGTACGGGCATTATGAATTCCTAATCATGTCTTTTGGATTGACTAATGCTCCTGCTGCCTTGATGGATATGATGAACCGAGTATTCAAGGAATATTTGGATCACTTTGTGGTTGTCTTTATTGATGACATCCTCATATATTTCAAAAGCAATGAAGATCATGAGCAACACTTGAGGCTGATACTCCAAAAGCTTCGTGAAAACAAGCTTTATGCCAAGTTGAAGAAATGTGAGTTCTGGCTTAAGGAAGTAGCATTCCTTGGGCACGTAGTATCAAGTCATGGAATATCTGATGACCCGGCAAAGATTGAAGCAATTCAAAGCTGGGAGCAACCTAAATCAGTGACCGGAGTACGTAGCTTTCTCGGCTTAGCTAGTTATTATCGGAGATTCGTAGAAGGGTTTTGTTGAATCTCTACTCCCTTAACTCAGCTGACTAAAAAAGATACAAAATTCAGTTGGAGCGAGGAATGTGAGAAGAGTTTTTAAGAACTTAAGAGGAGACTCATTTCAACACCTGTTCTGACAATACCATATGGCTCGGAGGGATTTGTCATCTACAGTGATGCTTCGAGCAAAGGGTTAGGATGTGTTCTCATGCAACATGGGAAAGTCATAGCCTATGCCTCTTGGCAACTCAAAGAATATGAGAGGAATTATCCTACTCATGATCTAGAGTTGGCATCTGTTGTCTTCGCACTTAAAATTTCGAGGCATTACTTATATGGGGAGAAAGTGGAGATCTTTACGGATCATAAAAGCCTCAAATATTTCTTCACTCAAAAGGAACTCAACATGCGACAGTGACGTTTACTTGAACTATTGAAAGATTATGATCATACCATCCAATACCATCCTGGAAAAGTGAACGTAGTAGCTGACGCATTGAGTAGAAGATCATATGCGGGTACGAGTGCAATATTGTCTACACAAAGGCCAATTTTGTATGACCTACAAAGGATGAAGATAGAGTTAAAGACTCCAGGGACCCATGTGATGATGGCGAATATACGAGTAGAACCGACTTTAATCGATAAAGTTAAAGCTGCTCAAGATACAGACCTGGAGCTGATGCGTATGAGGAAGAAAATGTAAGAAGGTCCTATGCCGGAAGCAAGATTCGATGAAGAAGGAATACTTCGAGTCAACTCCAAACTTTGTGATCCTAACGACCCTGATTTAAAGTATAAAATCATGATGGAGGTGCACAACACACCGTTTGTAATCCATCCTGGGAGTACCAAAATGTATCATGATCTTCGATATACATTTTGGTGGAGAAATATGAAGAGGGAGATAGCAGAGTTTATCTCAAGGTGTTTAACTTATCAATAAGTCAAGGCGGAGCATCACGTACCAAAAAGTCCATTGCAACCACTTAAAATTCCAGAATGGAAGTGGGAGCACATTACTATGGATTTTGTTACTGGTCTTCCCAAGGTTTCTCAAGGCATAGATGCAATTTGGGTCATTGTTGATAGATTGACCAAGTCAGCCCATTTCTTACCAATACGAGAAACTTATACACTTGAACGTATTGCTCGTATGTACATAAATGAGATTGTAAGACTGCATGGTATGCCAATATCCATAGTTTCTGATCGAGACCCAAGATTCACTTCATGATTTTGGGTTAGTTTGAAAAAAGCTATGGGCACGGATTTACAATTTAGTTCGACATATCATCCTCAGACGGACAGACAATCAGAGAGGACTATTCAAACTCTTGAAGATTTATTAAGACTCTATGTCCTTGACTTTAAGGGAAGTTGGGACAAGTTCTTACCATTGGTAGAGTTTTCCTACAACAACAGTTATAAAGCAAGTATTGGCATGGCTCCATTCGAGGCGTTGTATGGAAGAAAGTGTTGTTCTCTAGTATGCTGGGATGAGGTGGGTGAAGCAACATTGTTGGGACTGGAGTTGGTAGTATGACTACAGAAAAGATTAAAATGATCCGACAACGTATAAAAACCTCATAAGATCGACAAAAGAGTTTTGTTGATCTTCATCGAAAGGACATGGAATTCGATATTGGAGATCATTTTTTGTTACGTGCTTCTCCATGGAAAGGAGTTACGAGATTTGGAAAGAGAGGAAAGCTCAATCCTCGATTCATTGGCCCATTTTTAATCCTCGATCGAGTATGAACTGTGGCCTATAGACTAGCTTTACCGCCAAGTATGTCTCTTGTTCATAACGTTTTTCACATATCCATGTTACGTAAATATGTGGAAGACCTAAACCACATTATTGAGTTAGAACCAGACGAAATAGCGGAAGATTTAATGTATGAAGATGTACCTATTCAAATCTTGGATAAGAAGGAACATATTTTACGCTCCAAGGTTATACCTCAAGTCAAAGTTTTGTGGAGAAACCACGATGTTGAGGAAATGACCTGGGAGTTAGAATCTGAAATAAAATCAAGGTATCCTTACCTCTTCGACATACCAGGTACGTACCCTAATTTTGAGGGAGAAATTTCATAAGATGGGGAGGTTGTAAGACCCCAACTTTTATGAATAAAGATAAATTTTCTATAAATATCATTTTTAAATATTATGGAGTAAATTTGATATAATGTTACAGTTGTGGGTAATATTTATAAATTTTGCAAAGTACGCAAGTTGTTATATAATATTCGATTGGTCGAGGAATATTCATTTTAACAGGGAATATTCGTACAACGACACAATCATTGGTGGACCCCACAACGGAATTATTTTCGGATTGAGAAAACGACAAAAATATTTTTATGAAAATAACGGCGGAAGTTTTACCGTTAACTGTTGAAACACCCGGTGTTAAAAGTACAGTAATACGCGTGGTTGCATAGTAGCATACAGTATTGATTATTGATGCTTATGTGAAAAGTCACTTAGTTTTGGTCAATTATTGCTACAGTAATTGTTGCATAGTATCTCACGTTATTTGATTCAATTATTGTCGATATTTTATATATTATTAAATCAATAATTGAGACGACAAAGTTATTAATATTATTATTTGCAATATTAAGGATGTCTAAAAGTTCTGTCAAGGAGAGGTTTGGTCACCTAATTGCGCCCCAATAGGGAGAAATCCTTATTGGAAAGCCCCGTCTTTCCTGGGAACGACCTGGTCGATTAATATTGTGAATTATAATAATGATGATAAACGTTGTTAAAAATATTGAGGGAATTTTTTTTATGAAGTATTTGTTATAAATTTGGGCGTATTATTTGGACCCCCACTTTCTCATTTTTCAAAATCGTCGGGAGAAAGTTATCTCAATTTTTCTTATATATATATATATATATATACTGCAGGCTTGTGATTATATATTATATTTATATTAGAGGCGTGTGGTAGAGAGATTATAATGTGTGTGCAGATGAATGTGAGTGGTGGGTAGTGTATGATTTGTGGTGGTGGAATTAATGGTGATATTGGTGTATATATATAATATATATATATATTTATATGTTTAACATGTGGGTGGTGGTAATCCTGGTGGGTGATTTTGGCAGGTGGTAGTATTTTCTTTCAAAGCCTTCACCTTATTGGCTAAATAATTTCATATGCTATCACTGTTGATAACATGTGAATGAGGCTAATCTCTCATTGGTCAATATCATTTAGTGTCATGTGATAATCTTTTTTCTAATTGGCCTGTACCAAAAGTTGATAAACCCGTGAACTTCGTTCGAAAATTTTCCTGTGTAGTCCGTGAGAATTTCAAATAGTATCCTTTCCATTCTCCTATAAATAGGATGCTTATTTAGAATTGAAAATCACACCAGAATCAGAGAATTCTTCTTCTATAATCTTGACCGTATTTCTTTAGAGTTTTAGAAAGCTTTGAGCGTAGAATATAGTGAAAGTTTTCTTCAAGAATATCCCTGCTATACCAGTTGGAATACTCTTCTTTTCAAGGAAAGGAGAACGTAGCAGGGACTAGTCGGGGAACAGAGTAATGGTCCGAGATGGTGTCATAGTAGTCCTCACTATTCTATAAAATAGTGTGATAATAAATGTAATGAGGACTCCATTGAGTGTGGAAATTATCTAGATGACAATATTCGTAATAAAAGTCTCAATTTATGTTTTGTCGTATTATACACGACAGTTGTATTATTAAGTTGTATTTGAATTTTGTACCATGTATTTGGCGACTCAAGATGGGTGATGTATACCTATTTTTGGGGTGTCAAATATGGAACTATTGATTCACATGATGTACTATTCCAGGAGGTGGTGCAAGTTTGATAATACTTGTAGACTAAATTAAAAATGAAGGAAAAGATAAAGGTATTACACCGTAAAATTTTGAGCCCCAAAACGTGCAATTATCGAAACTATATTTTCCTATAAATAGAAGCCCATTCTTCTTTCATTCTCACCAATTCACTAAGACTCACAAGAGCAATTATAGAGAAAGAAGCTATAGAGAGAAAGAAGAAGAGAAGTTTGTTACTTCACTATTCCAGTGTCCAGTGTTCTTCTGAGGTAAGGGGTATTATTTCTTTCGTATTCGTAAGGGATATTATTTTTGTTCAATATTCGTAAGAAACAATATTTTCTTCCATACTCTATAGTATGTAAGTAATATTATTTCGTTTCGTATCACTAATTCTACACTCATTTTGTTGAAGTATTGCTTCTATATTCCATGAAATTAGTAGAATATCCTTGATATTTGTGCTTCATCCAGTATCTTTTCATGGAAATATTATTCTGAGCATTCTTGATAATTATTGATCTTTTCATGCCAAAATACTATTCACGAGATACTATTCACCTGGTTACTATTCACTCAAATAATATTCACTAAGGTATTTGGGGCACTTTTAATGTCGGGGTACTATTCACGAGGTACTATTCCCGAAGTACTATTCATAGGGTACTACTATTCACCCAAAAAATATAATTCTTTTCTGTCCAAATTATTTTTGGTACATGAATATTATTCTTGAATTTTACTCCACAAAGCAGTATTATGTTGACAATTTGGATATTTTTAAACTCTGGATAAATTTAAAGTGTTTAATATGTATCCTTGATTTCGTTTGATTATGCTTATATCATTGTCATCATCATCATGCTTATATTGTGATGAAAGTCATCTTTGGCTTACGTGCATAGGTGGACTATTGATTGGTATAATTATGACCATGGATCATTCGGTATAATCATGACCCGTAATGTTACAACTGATGTGGTAAAAGTCCTCATTGGCTCGTAGTGCATTGATGGATAGTTGTTGGTATGATTATGACCAGAAATTATTAGGTATAATCATGACCATTGATGATTACATGAATATCCTTGGCCCATAGTGCAGGGATGATTCGATGATGTAGTTTATTTATTAAGCTGAGTCTCAGCAGTAAACTTGATGAAAAACTTTTTAAATCATAGAAGATAGTAGATATCATGCTCTACTTGACTCTTTTAATGGATTGCTTGTTCCACTGCAGTTAAACTTGATGTTTATAGTATTTTATCAGTTTAACACTGTTGAAGGCTAATGATATTTTATTCTGCATTATCTTCGTCATAATATTTCTTACTGGGCTAGTTGAGCTCACCCTTTTGCTTTCATTATTCTCTTCAGGAAATGAGAACGTAGCCGGGACTAGTCGGGGAATGGAGTGACGGTCCGAGATGGTTATTTTAGTAGTCCTCACTACCAATGTGATAATAAATGTAATGAGGATTGAATTTGAATTTGGATATTATCTATGAGATAATATTTATGTAAAAACTAAGCTATGTTTTATCATATTTTTACATGAAAGTTGTATTAAAGAAGTTTGTATTTGATTTATGTACTATTTGGCGACTCAAGATGGGTGATGTATACCTATTTTGGGGGCGTCACAAAATCAATATCAGAATCCTTACTCCTCGTCAATAGGAAAAAAGGAAGATCAAAATACAGCTCGTACCTCGTTTCATGCAAGTAAATTGAGGGGTGTCGACTCAAATCACCCAGAAGCTCTGGGATCATCACCTGAATACCTGGAAACTCCCTACGGGGAACATGAGCAGTAGGAGCATGGTCCGCAACTGGTACATCCTCCTCCTCGTCCTCAACTTTCGGTACCTCAACCTGGACAGGACGTATCACTGCCTCCGCCAGACAACGAGGTTGTCTAACAAAAAGGGGTCGAGGCTCATCAGAAGCCCTCCTCCGAACAACTGAAGTGGTCCTGCGGGAACTACTCGGCTAATCTGGATCCATATATCTGGACACAAGTCTCCAAATCACCTCAGAAAGGGTGTGGTAAACTCTAACCTGGAGCTTTTTCAAATGCATTTTATGACTACATGCATGCATGCATTACTTTAACATTCGCCTACAGTATAGTTAAAAATGCATGACTATCCAATGCCTACATTTTGAAAAGGTGCCTCATTTGTCCTCAAATAGGATAAGAAATAGCAGAAAAAGGTGCCAATTTGACTATTTCAAAAGTCAAAATTTTCACATCATTATGTTCAGCATGGTTAAATACTTACTATGTTGAATATTTTTTATCAAGTCATATGAGCATGCATATTCACTCTATGTGTTTAGAAGCATTTCATGTGATATTTCATTTTCCAACAGATAAAAACTAGAAAAGAAGACATGCATACGTTACGGAAAGCGTATAACACACTTGTGCAAAGGATGAGATTTGCGAGAAGACGCCCAAACTCAAAGAATCAAAAAGAGCACTTGGATTTCCTTTGTGGTGCAACATAAAAATGAATTGTGAAAGCAACCTACAGGTTAAATTAACCCACTGTTGGCCGTTGGTGTACCTACGGCTGCTGCAGGTGTACCTGCGGCTCCCCTTGGTGGGGCCCACCCCCTAACTTGGTCCAGTTCGAGTTGTAAAAGAGTTCTTGCAAGCTAAAAGGCCAAATCAGGAATAAAAATGCTACGCGATTAGGTGGAATAGCCTGAAATCCTAGTTTTTAGAGACCAAACTGCAGGTCCATCTATCACTCACTGGTATTCACCCAAACCCAGAGTTTACTATACCAATGATCACATCAGTTGCAAATTACACTTGGCAATACCTCACAAAGGTCTGATGCCATTAGTTTGGGGTCGTAACTCCAAAACACTTCTCCCAAGCGGGGATTTCATCCTTTGATGCAAATGTCAACGAAGGTCAAGCATCCTTGATGCTTTGCCAAACAAGGATCTAATCCGTGAATGCATACATCGACGAAAGTCAAGACACCTTGACATCATTAGCCGTTGGCATTTAAACCCAACGAAGAGACAAGGAACCATCCGACGATTTCATCCGTTGATGTACATTTCAGCGAGGGTCGTGTAACCCTAGTAACACAGATCGTTGGCAGTAACTCCGATAGAGTAATGGAAAGACCTAACGATACAAACCAGGAAAGACCATCCTTATCAGGGAAGACCGATGATGGAATATGTTATACACATCCTCCTCAAACAAAACACATCCCTATAGAGTCTCTTATACATGAGAGATACATCTTTAGTGTAAAGTCTGTATCAAGGATTAAGGACTTTGGTGATAACCCCAACGTCAACATCCTGGAAGTTCTTGAGGACTTTGGATCGTACGTCCAAGACAGTTCATCTAGGTTGTCAATAATGACTGCAATTCCTGGCAGAAGTCATGGGAGCCGATAGTCATCCCATCCTGTTGGAGAACAGTCCAACAAATCACATACATTTGCATCATGCTACTGTACATTGCATCATGATTATCCTATCACATTTTAAGTGTCTAGTATTCTTTATCCTATCCATGCCATTATATTGCATGAATATGATAAAGAGGGGCATCTGTAGACACTCGAAATTTTGCATTCCTATTACTAACATTGCAGGAGGACAGAATCGCCTTTCAGAGATAACCCTAGACGACAAGACAGTTCCAGTTTTAGAAATCCCACCGGAGAAGCCTTTTCCATCTCAAAAATAACCCCGAGATATTCAATCCCGGAAAAAACACTGGGAGTTTCAGTCTCAACCTTGGAGATAACCTTGAGGAGTGCAATTGCAGTTCTGGAGATAAACCTGGAGATGCTCTTTCAACCCTTGCAGTCAGCTTCAACTTCGGCGATAACCCTGAGGCACTCAATCCCAAACCTGGAGAAAACCCCGGGAGGTCAGGCACACTTCAAAGATAACCTTGAGGACATCCAGTACTTGCAGCAACCCAATCTCAGAGATGACCCTAAGCAACGACTACTTTATCAGCCAAAACCGAAGATAACCCCAGTGAGGGGCAAAATCATCATTTTGCCACCTCGATCCCACATGCGCGCCATCTCAACAAATTTCAACATACACTCCTCACAGTAGTGTCCCACAAGAACCAAATAGCTGTAATCCTGAGTGACTACTACACAGGATAGCACACCAGATGGAATTTGAAGACTTGAAGACCAAGGGCATGGTCCCATCTTCCTGACTTCTTACAACCTCTAATCCCATGTCATTGTGTAGCTCTCGACAACATCATGCCGAAAAAGGTCTTATTCACCTCGATCAGATGCCCATATTGATGTTCTAAAAGTTCGAGCAGACATCACGTTGCACGCGTTCACGTACTTTGAGACTGTAGGACCTGCAGAACCTGGGGAGTACCCCGGCAACCAGAGTGCATCTGCTGCAATGCCAGCGAGTGAGACTGCACTTACCCTCTATAAATAGAGAGCTTGGGCTGGCCATTTTGTAAGAGAAAACGGCGAGGAAGCCCTATCTAATTTGCTCTGTACACACCGTAAATTGAGTGCTTTCTCATTTTAAACACTTGTGAGCTCATATATTGCTATATTTTTACCGGCGGGAGCCGAGTGTTCATCCATTTAAAGCTATATAAATCTTCTTTGTAAGTCCACTGTAAGCCTTCTTACACCTTTCAAAGCCTTTTCTCCACATTTTTCACACATTGTTCTTCACGTTGAGAGTCGTGTTGTGTGTGTATGCCCGGACTTCGGTCCGTGACTTTTATTTCCTTTTGTATATATATATATATATATATATATATATATATATATAATGCAATAAACGCTCCGGATGTAAAATCCAGGCTCATGGAATAAAGTTCGACAACAGTTCATATATATAAGTAACAAGAATAAAATGGAAGTATCAAATGCCTCAATTACTATTGAGCATAAGGGTTTGAAAAACCTCTTTTACAAAACATCACTGTTATATCTTGTTAAAACTGAATTTTTACACAAATTCAAACCCTTTGTATATAGGTGCGAACAATGCATATCACTACTTTCAACTAACTGCACATTGACCCACACACACACACACATTTATATAATAGTTTAATTGAAAAGTGGCGGTCACCATGGTAACACAGATGTCAGGGGGTGCCTAACTCTTCCCTTCGCATAAGAAAGTCCCCGGAGCCTAATGAATTCGGTTTCACATACCAGATTAACAGTGTTACATCACGTGGTCAATGTGCAAACCTTTTCTCGGTTGAGTTAGTGCAACCATTTAAAAATACAAACTGGCGACTCTTACAGTCCAATCGTCAACATATAAATGTCGGACCTTTTCACAACTTATTTTTTCAAACAAATCTCACCTAACATGAGAACACCAAAAGACAAGAACAGAAAAGGGACAGTAAAAATCCCGACGTCGACAACCCTAATTAACTAATTCACGATATCCCTATGTGGATTAAAATCAAATAAGGTTTAAATTCCAAGTTCTTTATTCAATTACATGCGATGTTAGGTATATCTATATCCTAAACATTCATCAAGAGTTCCATCAAAACACAAAATTCAAGAACACATGCTATTGTGATTAGGTCTAGATTCATACATCATCTCTCGAGTCCATACAAATCCACATAAAATTGGTGATCAAGCAATTCATAAATTAAGTATAAATCACAATAGATAAACTGGATAGATAGTTTTATTAAACTAAAATTAAGGCATGACAATCATCGTTCAATACTACAGATCCATTTCAAGCATAATTAAGAATTTAGTTCATCATAGATAAATTAAAAACTAAATAAAGTAAAGAATTCATCATCCCAATTACAAATTTTGAATTAAAAGACAGAATAGTAAAACACAACCATTATCCTCACTCAAATCTGTAATTCTCGTGATCTTGACTCCTTGCTCTGCTCCTCTAATGTCTTCTCTGAAATTAGGGATCCAAGTTGTTGTTAATTCATTGTTGATTGAAGTCTCTGTTGAATGTTGTATGTGTCCCCCAGCATAAGTCATGTGAAACACTGATAAATCCGACCAAGCACAATCCCAATCCATGCCCAAGTTCTTCAATTCAAGCCTCTGCAGAATTCAAATCAAGTCCTCTCTGGCAGCGTACCCCGCCCCCGATGGGGGTATTGAAGTCTTGCTTGCCATGTATACCCCCACCTAGGCGGGGGTTTTCTTCTCTATAGGGCCCGCCCCAGAGGGGGGGTCTTTTTGCAGTTGCTAATTTTTGCCTTTTTGCTACTATTTTCTTGCCACAATGCTACCATTATGCCACCAATGACATGTAATGCAACCTAAACACAAAACAAAACAAAAACAAGTAAAATTGTATAGAACTAGACATGATAAACACCATTTAAGTCCAAATTGGAACCCGATTCTTAGGTATGAAACCTACTCATCAAATTTCCCAAAGTTAAACCGTGCTAGTCCTCGAGCACAACAAAATATGTAATGCAATGTAATGCAGCTAACTATATACCTACGAATCCAGCAATAAGACAGAACATAGTATATTCACCCGGCCTCAGAGAAATCAAGTAAACAAAATAATATATCATATCAAGGTAAATCAATAACTTCCTAATCAATCATCAAATCTTAAATTGTTCTAACTGATATAGTGTGTGTGTGCTCAACAACCATACTAACTGATATAAATCAAATACAACACATAATAGACTTCTTTAAAGGCATCATATAGTGTAAACTCAAGAAATCCAAAATAGATCTGACTAAAGTCAAACATTTACCAATTCAAGGGTCAAAATGGGATACTTATGCTTTATTTTTCATTCACGGGGGCTTTTTGCTCTTTTTTCCCATTTTATTTTTTTCCTCATGGCTATGCAATGTCTAGTCCTCTTATGCTTTTCAATGCTACCCCTTAGCGAGCTTTCAATCAACGACACCTAAACCATTAAGGCTTTAGGGTGCTAGGTGTAGAGACAATCCCCTTGGATGTACTTACTCAATTAACAAAGGCAACAGAACTAGACTAACAACGGTGTTTATTCATATTTTTTTTCTTTTTTTTCATATAGCTTATCTATCCCAAATTTCCCCCCAAAATTAGATTCTTGTCTAATTTTAGCCATCTCTGCCTATTCATATGTTCCTTTCATTCAAACTAGCAGTATCCTTAAGAATTCTATTATGTGTCCATTTAGACTCAATCAGTCAACTTAACTATTTCTAAGGTGCTAAACTGATTATATCAGTTTCAAACAGATAAAGATCTAAATCATTCCTAGAAATCACATTAAAGTCTTAACAGTCAATACCATACTTGTCTACATAATTCCAATCACATCATTGGCCAAATCAGACTTTTACTATCTAACAACTGGAATCATACAATGCATGAACTAAATGAAATAAAATAGTAAAATAAACTAATTACATTAAACTATTAAAGTAAACTAATATGCAACTACAACTATATGAATGCAAACATAACTGATGTAGACTAAACAAGAAAACAAACTAAACTAACATATGAAAACTAAACATACATATCAAAACAAAATTAAAACTCACTCCCCCAAACTTAGTAGTTACAATGTCCTCATTGTAAAAATATAACATGAAAGTGAACGAGGACTTCCCTGTAATACGCTAAGCAGGA
This sequence comes from Panax ginseng, assembly GCA_020205605.1. Lineage (NCBI taxonomy): Eukaryota > Viridiplantae > Streptophyta > Magnoliopsida > Apiales > Araliaceae > Panax > Panax ginseng. Next base: position 89,068,493 of record CM035135.1, on the reverse strand, counting down.
GGTGATAGTGGTGATGGTGGCCATGGAACATAAAATATGTGCTCCTCCACATCTGAATCTGATGGAGGGTACTATAGCATAGGATCTGGAACTTGTGACGCCCCCAAAATAGGTCCTCATAACCCATTCTAAGTCACCAAATACATGGTACAGAAACAACTACAACTTTAATATTACAATTGTCGTGCAAAATACGACAACACATACATTGTGAGTTTAAAAACAAATATTGTCTTCTAGACAATATTCACACTCAAATAAGTCATCATTACAATTATTGATACACTATTTTACAAAATAGTGAGGACTACTAAAACAACTGTCTAGAACCATCATTCCATACCCCGGCTAGTTCTCGCTATATTCTCGCCTCCTAAAAAGAAAAATAGAACAAAAAGAAAAAGGGTGAGCTCAACTAGCCCAGTAAAGAATATTATGAATAAGATAATGAAAAACAAATTATCGTTAGCCTTCAATAAATCAGATAAAATATAATGGACAACAAGTTTTAGATCAATATTCACAGCAAAAATAACAATTCATTAGAAGAGTTAAGTAGAGAATGAAGTCTACTATCTTCTATGATTTAAAAGTCCATCATTAATATTTTATCCCATTAACATTAATCAATATACATCTCGAAACAAGTATTCATCTTTGCACTACGGGCTAAAGATATTCATTCGTATCCCCAGTTGGTCATGTTCATCTCAACACCTGTTCATCTTTGCACTACGACCAAAAATATTCATCAGATAATCATTCATCTTTACACTACAGGCCAAAGATATTCAGTTATATCACCATTTAGGACTGAGGATGATGAAAATAAAGCAAACGAATCCAGCGAGATAAAAGATCAAAGATTAGGGATTTGTACTTTAGTTTATCCAAGTTAAAAAATACTCCATAATAATCAATTGTGGAGCAAAATTCAAGAATAAAGATCAAAATATGGATACAATCAAAGATAGTAACCATAATAGACAACTTGAACAAAGAAAAGAAAAATTAATTTTTTTATGAATAGTGTCGTATGCGTGAATAGTAACTCCGACACGAAAAGGCAAAAATTTCACAAGAAAAATTATACTTTGTGAATAGTACTCATGAATAGTATTGTATTCATGAATAGTGTCGTATACGTGAATAATACATTATACGTGAATAGTAACCTCGACATAAAAAGGTAAAAATTTCATAATCAAATTCATACCAATATTTCGGTATAATGATAAATAATATCATTTACGATAACATCCCTTACCTCAAAAGAACAGTACTTCTAACTAAAATATTGGATATAATGTTGAAGGAATCTTGCACTGTTTATCAACTCCCAAAGTATTTATATACACACAAAAATATGTTCGATATTATAGAGAGAGAATACTTCTAATTCTGGTGTGATTTTCAATTCTAACCTAAGCACCCTATTTATAAGAAAATGCTTAGAATGCCAAAGCAGAAAAATTAATAAAATAATAATACTTTCAAAAAAAATTCTTACGCACACCACATCATTTTCTTCAAAACACACAAAACATTTTTCTTCTAAAAAAATATTTATAACTCCAAAAATCAATTATTCTGGAACTTCAATAATTCATAATAAATATCCCTTTTATCAAAAAAATTTAAATCCTATGTTCATTCTATAGGAAATTTAATTCTCTATAACTTTGTAGAAGAAAGTTTTTCCAAATTTCAAACAAAAAATGACTGAAATCCACATACAGATGATTTTCATCACCTTTATTCCGACAAAATACTAATAAAACACCTCAGCATTAATTCCTTCATTTATATCCACATAAAATAAATATTTTCTTATCATATAAATCAATAATTAATTATTCACAAATAATATTACAGATTCACAGTAATGACAATCAGGTTGTTCCTAGGAAAGATGAGGCTTTTCGATAAGGATTTCTCTTTACTAGCGCATAATTAGGTGACCAAACCACTTTCCTAGACATAACTTCCTTAGACATTGCCAATAATGCTATCTAGTAATATTATTCAAATAATATGAATTATTGATCTGATAATGGGAAATACTATGCAGTGACAATTATTGAATCATTAATATAAAATATCAACGTAGCAATAATTGAATCAATAAAATAAAATGTTGAACAGTAATTACTGTAAAAATTATTGAGTAGTGACTTCTTACTTAAGAATCAACGTAAGAATCAATAATTTGTGCAATACTGTGTTCTACTGTGCAACACTGCATATTACTATATTTTAACAACCGAGTATTCCAACAGTGTTAATAGTAACAACTACGTCGTTATTTATAAAAAACCCATACTTGTCATTTTCTTCATTCGACAGTTTTTTGTTATGGGGCCCACAAATGGTTGTGCTTTTGTACGAATATTCCTCGACAGCAAGAATATTCCACGACCAAACAAATATTCACGGGCAACAATGAATATTTTATAACCACTTGCTTATTTAAAATATTTACGCATTTTACCCATAACTAACCACATTAATTGAATCAACCCTTTACTATTTCAAAATAATAAATAGAGGAAAATCTATTCTATTCATAAAAGTTGGGGTCTTACAGAACTGGTATCTGGAAGTAATCGGCCGCGACATGATTTAGACTTTGTAATGCCGCAGTCAAGGAGGCAAAAGACCTGTTCATGGTATTGAACATGTGGTCATGCCTGGACGCTAATCGCTTCATCTTTCTGTTGGATTCTTTGTCACGATCATCAATATGTCGTTGAAGACTGTTGTAGACACTCAAAATTTTTCATTCCTGTTACTAACCTTGCAGGAAGGAAAAATCTTCTTCCAGAGAGAACCCTGGAAGTCAAATCAGCTCAATCCCAAAGACAACCCTGAGACACTCAGTTTTTAATCTTGGAGACAACCCCGAGATACTCAATTACAGTCCTGGAGATAACCCCGGGAGATTCAATTCCAAACCTCGGAGACAACCCCGAGGAATGCATTTCCAACTCTGGAGTAAACCCCGGAGAAATCAGTTCCAACCCCGGAGATAACCCCAGGAGGTCAAGCACATCTCAAAAATACCCATAAGGACTTTCAACACTCGCAGCAGCCCAATCTCAAAGATAACCCTAACCAACGACTGCTATATTAGCCCAGATACAGAGATAACCATGGTGAGGGCCAAAATCATCATTTTGCCACCTCTATGCTAAATTCACGTCGTCTCAACATCATTTCAATACATATTTCACATAGAAGTGTCCCACAAGAACCATAGCTCCAAATCTCGAGTGACTACTACGCAAGATAGCACACTGGATAAAATTTGAATAATTAAAGATCTGGTCATGGACCCATGTTCCCGGCTTCGTACAACCTCTTATCCCATGTCATTGTGTAGCTCTCAATGTAATGCCCCCACGGTATCCGATATGGTGCTTACTATAAGTCAATGTATATAACACATTCAAATCTATACGCCCATGGTATCTGATTTTATGCTTATCTAATTGAGTGACTATATAATTTATAACCAGATATAATCCCCATAGATCCAAGATTCACAGTACCCCATAACAAATAACAATTCTCAAGAGAATTATTGTTGTGTTTGGATACCCTTACTTAGATACATGAACAGTATCTGCGAATAGTATCTATCTATCCAAAATTTAAAGTATCGGTAATAACATGAACAGTCCATATTACCAATACCCTCACTCAGATGTATAGTCTATGTTATTTGAATTACACTATCGTATCGATAGTACCTATCTATCCGAAATTTAGAGTATTAACAACAACATGAACAGTCCATGTTGTCAATACCCTTACTCAGATAAATAGTTCGAAATGATCTCAAACTATACTAAAAATTCTAATTACATCTATATATGTAAGAAAACATAGTTACATAAATAAAAGATGTTATATATATCATTAAGGTTCGATTACATGATTCTTCATAAAGAATTTTGCATTACAAAGTATTACATTCAACTAGACAGTAATATAAACTAATCTAAGCAGGGACGCTTGTAACACCCCCATATCTATACTCCCACGGTATCTGATATGGTGTTTACTGTAAATCAACATAATGCATTTAAATCTATACACCCATGGTATCTGATTATAAGATTACATTAAATAGAGGGGACTATCAGATATAATTCCCATAGATCCAAAAATCACAGTATCCCATAACAGATGTCAATTCTCAAGAGAACTATTACTGTGTTTGGATACCCTCACTTAGATATATGAACTGTATCTATAACTAGAGTATATCTATCCGAAATTCAGAGTACCAGTAATAACATTAACAGTCCATATTATTAATACCCTCACCCAGATGTATAGTTTAAGCCAAGCGAATTTATACTATCGTATCGATAGTAACTATCTATCCGAAATCCAGAGTATTAATAACAACATGAACAGTCCATGCTATTAATACCCTCACTCAGATAAATTGTTCCCAAGGATCTCAACTAGATTCGAAGAAGACTAATTTTATATCTATATATGTAAGAAAACACAGTTGCGGAATTAAAAGATGTTATATATATATATAATAATATTAAGATTCGATTACATGATTCTCATAACGACTTCTTATTACAAGGTATTCAAATAGACGAGACTATAATCTAATCTATGTAGGGACGCTTCCCTTTATCTACTCCAGATGTACATTTCCAGGATTACCATCTAAAACTGCAAAGGGAATAATTTCCAATTGTGAGCTATGACATGCTCAGCAAGTTTTGTATTTATAACAATATATGATTTGAAGAAATACAACAATTCAAATTTTGACTGATAGTTGTTACCATTTCTGGATTTCTATTTATTTCAACCATTTCTAGAATTTTTCTTTATTTCTGTCAGTCACACAGACTTGGTATCAATATATTCATTGACCATATCTCGATCCCTTACGGGATACCCAACTTCAGTATAGGATGTCTTACCAAAACAATTTGGTTTGACACAACAGTTTATGCTCAATAAACATTATCATATGAATAAATTATTCAATTCATTTTTGAGTTATGCTGAAACTATAGCAATAACTTTACAACAATTGGAAATTCAAGTTTAGGTTTGGTATAACATATCAAAAGCAATTCAAGATATAAGTGTAGGATTTAGGAAAACTTGCCTGAGCGTAGATCAGTCAAGTTATGTTATTCAATCGGTAATAAATAGCTATGATGTTCATATATATTATACTAAGATGTTAGTATTCATAATAATACTCAATTATATCATTTACATATGAACGGGTTAGATTAAATAAGGTTTCGGTGTTTAATACCTTTGATAAATGGACTAAATTTATTTATAAAATTTAATTATCCTTTATAATACCTTTTAGAAATTTTAAAGTATTTAAAACATTTTTATCTTTTAAATGATTTTTAAATCATTTATTTCTATTTATAAGTAATTAATAATTACTTAAAATTTTACTGAAAAACATTGATTATTATTTTTAAATAATTTATAATCATTTATTATAATTTTTATATCATCACTAATATTTTTCCATAATTATTTAGTATTTATAAATATTCTAATTTCTTTATTAATAAGTTAATTATTAATAATATCCAAATAAAATAAAATAATTATTTAATTTATGTAAAAATATCAGTATTTATTTATTAATTATTTCTAATTTCTTTAATTTATTTTTAGAAAAATAATTTATGTCTGTCGCTAAAGCCCTTCAGTGACAGAAAGTGTCGATGTAGGAGTTCTTGAGTTCTGGGCAATCAGTTCGGTCATGGTCGAGTGACCAGTTTGACCACTAATTAAAATGCAACTGATAATGATTTTTGGTTTGGTCAAGAGTTGATGTTGTAGTACTCAAATAATAGTACAACATGAAACAAATTTTAGGCTTTAACCTACATATAACAAGAATTATAGAGGCTCAAAGTCACTGTCAGAGCTGTTCTTGAGTTTCTGGGTAACCCAGAACAGTAGTCATGGCCGGTCAACGGTTTTGTGGCTTAAATAACTTTGATTCTGTGTATTAGATGTGTGTGATGTTTGTTGTAACATGTAGTATATATGTCAGGGTACATATATATAACATTAACTTGAACAAAGCATAACTCTAAGGTCTCTAATTATCTTTGGTCAAAAATACAATGACGTTGTTCTTCGTGTTCTTGAGTTTTTTGGGCAACCCAGAAAACTTGGTCAAGCTCGGTCAACAACTTTTGACCATTAATTTCAGTAATCCTATTAGTTGTTTTAGCAATTTGAGATCATAGATATGTAGTACATATAACAGGGTATTGATCTATAAAAAAACCTTACAAATATAACAAACAGAAACATGATTAAAAAGGTTGGTCAAAGTAGCCGATTCAACTATTCTTGAGTTTTCTGGGTAACCCAAAAAACTGCAATCCGTGAACGGTCAACCTACTTTAACTGCTTATAACTTAAAATCTATTGTTCAAATGAACCTGTTTTCTTTTCCAGATTAAAGACCTACTAACAGGCTACAAATACCAAACAATTAACAGACTAAAACATAAACACATATGAATCTATAGGCCGTGACATTCGGTTGTCAGACTTAGTTTTCAAAATTTCTAGATTTCTTAAAACACTTAATTAAGGCATCTAGATGTTATAAAAATGTGTTCTACCAATCTAACATACTTTCTAACATACTAATACATATTTCTAAACATCTAAACAACAAAATTAACAAAGGATCAAAGAGCTAGCTATGAACTAGGGTTTGTACCTTTTCTTGATTGATTTTTGATTCTAGCTTCTGATGTTGTTGCTGCTATCACCCAGGCTTGATTTGGTAAGTTTATAAGTGTATCTAGGCTTAGGAATTTCGTGAGTTTGCTTAGCCCTAAGGTTCCTATTTATAGAATTCTTTAACTTGGCTTTTTGGTCATTTTTGTGCAACTTGCCTTTACAAATATCTGATCGGATTACTATTGTCATGCTTCGGAGTTACAAGCATGTCATATGTAGCCTAGGGACTTGCAATTGTGACTCCTAACCTACTTGTGAGCTAGTTAGGTTTGTTTAGTAGCTTAATTAGGCTTTAATCTTTACTAATCTTAATTAGGGTTTTGTTTCTAATGATTAGGATTGTTAAGTGACGTTTATTAGTACCTAATTGAAGTTTTACTAACCATGATTAGGTGTTAACATAAGCTAATTAGGGTTAGTTCAGCTAATTAGGGTTAGGTTTATAAATTAGGGTTAAGGTTTTGCTAATTAGGGTTAGGGTTTGTTAATTTAGGGTTGTTAACCTAAATTTCTCACTAATCCTAACAAGCACGACAAAGTGTTTTGTCAGTGTAAGCACGACAAAGCAACTTGTCAAAATAATTTACCGAAAAGTCCGATTACAGAAAAAAAATTTAAGCACGAGGTGTCAAGCACGACTTTTTTCGGACAAAATTTTATTCGATCAAATTTGTTAAACAAAGTATATATTAACACATAACACATTCAGAACGGAGAAATTTTATTTATATAACGGAATTTTATACATACGAGTCTTATTAGGGTTATGGGTTTTTACATTCACCCCCACTAATAAGAATTTCGTCCTCGAAATTACAATACAAGTTAAGTAAATAATTGAGGATAATTCTCGCGCATTTTATCTTCAAGTTCCCATGTAGCTTCTTCAACGTTCTGATTTCTCCAGATTACTTTGACCGATGCTATCACTTTATTTCTCAAGACTTGCTCTTTACGGTCGACGATCTGCACAGGTTCTTCTATATAAGAAAGATCTTCTTCTATTTGGATTAGCTCATATTGTATAACGTGTTTATAATTAGGTTTATATGGTCATAATATAGACACATGAAACACATTATGAATATGATTTAACTCAAGAGGTAGTGCTATTTCATAAGCAACTTTACCAACCCTCCTCAAAATTTTAAAAGGTCCAATGAATCTAGGACTTAGTTTTGCTTTCTTGCCAAAACGTATCTTGCCCTTCTGATGATTGGGTAATATATCCATGAATCGGGTATACTTGAGCTTAGATTTGTGTATTCTAGAGTCTTTTAGTATCATTTTTACTGTGTTTATGTTTTGATTTGTAGGTTTGGGAGTTGTAAGAACAATTGGGAGCATTTGGGCTAATAAAGGACATGACTATCACTTTCTGCCTCCTAGTGCCAGGGCACTCCAAATAGAACTAATCCCAGGTACCACGGGCTACCGGGTCGATTTCAGATTATCGAAAGCACGCGCATTGACTGGCGTTGACTTGTTTTAAACCCAATAAAGAGGTGGTAATTTGAGAAAGTTGATGGGCAATTGGATTGTGGAACAAGAAGGGAAGTATAAATTGGTTATTTGCATTGGGCTAGGGGATTCATTTTACACAATTAGAAGATTAATCAAGAAGCAAGAGGAGATTATTGAAGGCTTTTGGACTTGGAGTTTTTCTCTTCTTCTTTATTCTTTTGATTTGTGTAATTCATTAAGGATGATTTTTCAATTATTGTTGGTTTCAATTTTCGTTATGAACTAATTTCTTTTATTAAGATTCCAATTGAACCGTTTATGATTATGAATTGATTATTTGATTTATTCTAATTATTTATGTTGAAGTGAATTGTTTATCTTGCTTTGTGCTTATTGATTAATTATCTGGCCAATAATTACCTTGTTACTCTAGACGAAATTGGGAAAGGAATTCTAGGGTTAGAACTAGGCATGGTGACATGTGACTTAGTTATTTGCATAGTAAATAATTAGGTTTATGAATAGAATAAGAATATCTATTTGTAGCATGTAACACATAAGGAATTGGGATTGTAATGAGTTTAATTCAATTGTTTTGCATAGGGATATAGTAAAATTAACTTGGATTAAATAGAAGGCAAAGGATCTCTTGAGAAAGGGCTTTTGGCATTTGAGAATTCCTGTTAACAATTCAGTAGACATAATAATTGGAATAGTTGAATAATTGATTTATAATTCTTTGTGAGTAAAGTAAATTACATGACTAGAATTGTATTATTCATTTAATTGATGAGTGTAAGACATGTGATATTATATAGTTCTTAAATTAAAAATAGAATGTGGTGTGACACATTAATATAACTATGTAATATATAAAAAACTATATAGTAAAGTGTAGGGAATCATAAGTTACTTACATAATTGCTTATGTGATAATAAGGATGTGTGGAAACATTAAAAGATGTACTCTGTCAAAGAATTAAAAATTATTCCAATAAGTGAGTTTAACTGGAATAATGAAGTTTTAAAAAGATATTGAATTAATAGTGGTCAATTAAAATGGAGTCTATACCTGCTATAAATATTAATTAGACTGGACAAATGTACATGGATTATATGGTGTGAGTACATAAATAATCCCTTACTTTCCATTGTGAAGTAGCATTAACACATTAAAATTACATTTTGGGACTATAAGAGAACAAAGTAAGTATTATAAACATAGTTACTAAGAATTAAGCCTTGTCCCAAATTGCAAGTCACAACCATTAGCCGAGTATTAGGCCAATGGCCTATCCCCTACTATTATGTGAAACTCAGCAAAATAAGAAAAAGGCTAAAAAAATGATGAAGCTAGAGGTGGCAGTGATGATGGCTACGGGATGGCAGTTGGCCAACTCTTCTTTACCCAACATTTCCTTTCAATTTCCTTTGAATCAAACCATGGTGCAATGCCATGAACTGGGCAATCAATTCTCTATATATAGCACCCTCTCCTTCTCAATTCTCTGTTATTTGAAATTTTCTATTAAGTGTGAACTGAGAGTGTGAGTTGCTGAGCATTGGGGAAGGTATAATCAGAGTAGTGAGGAGTCCAATTCAAGCTTCAAGAGGTATAAAATCTAATTTTGTGTTCTTGAGCTTGAGTTTTATCAAAACTTTGCAATTATATGAAATCTCTGTTAATTGATATAGAATATCATGCCATTGTGTTATCTAGGTTTGTTTTCATGTCAAGGAGCAGTATAGTTGATTTGAACTCAGGTGTTATGTTGGAGCTCTAAAGAAACAAAGTCCTTATTTTTCATTCTGATAGAAGTGGCAGCAAGCATACTTCTATATAACATGTGCATGGCCGTCTTTGTTTGCCACCATGTAATCGCTTTTAATGGTCTTGTATCATTCTGAGCATGCTATGTTAGTAAGAATATGCCTAAAAATAACCTTAACATGTGGACTAAGGTTGTTATGTATATAATAAGCCATGATAGGTTTGTTTTAGTTTGGTTATTCAAAGAAGGCTTAAAGATTGGAAAGCTAGGAATTGTATACGTGGAGTAACATACATTCTGACTTTGTGAACATGTGCAAATAACTTAGATATGTATGTAAAGAAGTCTAGCATGAGGCATATGTTTGCTTCATGTATGATAAGCTTTGATAGCATGACTTTAAAGGACTTTCTAAAGGAAAACTTGATGTATTAAAAAATAAATCACGATGAACATTGTGCCTTTAAGTTCTGATCTTTCTAACCCATATAAATGACTTGAGTAGTTACACAATTGATTATGAACGCATGATTTAGTCTATGTGAACTTATCTTGCATTCTAAAATAAATTTTATAATGGAGGCTTAGAGTTTCAAAAACAAACTTGATAAACTATATACCCTTTGAGTTGGGAATTTATAAGCATGTTTATGTGTGCTAACTATACTTGGTGGCTTGACATGAGAGTATCAAAGGAAATCTTAAGAATGAAAATAAAAACTAGTTTTTTGATAATAGATGTTTCATAAGTATTCTAAAATTAGCCATCATGAGTAGGTATATATAACTATGGATGTGATTAACATGAATGCCTAACTAGACATGTGCATGTAAAAAGGGGAATATGACAAGTCTTGAATGACCTATGTTAATGTTTTGAGGTAGGGCCAGGCCTAGTTATTCACATAAGAACACGTGTGTTATGCATGATTATTCATATATGTAAGACAGGTGTGCACTGACCTTCTGCAGAAGCAACCATGTCTTGGTTTGCACCAGGAGCAGCGCGGCTGCGCCACTCCTTAGTATAAATCAAGCGTGACAGCACAAGTCTGCAGTAGGATCAGCTTTCTGCTTTTAGTTTGAAGGTGTTTGCATGTTTGAAGTGTTACTCTGGCATGTATTATATGACCAGTACATATCTAATATGTTAAGACGCATGCTAGGTGATAAGAGTGAATGTTTAATGAAGTGATTATAGACTTTCAAATGATAAGTCCAAAAAGTATTTCCAAACCATAAAACAACGATTAGAGACTATGTTATTTGACTTCATGGTGACGTATAAACTAATTTTTATGTTATAAGTATGCAAGGTGTGGAATGAAGTATGTGAAGAGTATGCAACTAAGTTAGAAGTTTATGTATGCATTTAAACTTACATATCATGTATGAGCATATGTAACTAATGAATATCCTATACGCGTATTATATTATGTTAGGATTCGAAAGAGTATTGATAAGCGATATTTTGGTAAACTACGCTTGAGGCAAGTACTCGAACCTTACTCTTTATTGAGCATTACTTGAACTTATGCTATTATTGATCGTACAAGTAGAACTTTGAAGAAATAATACTTCGTAAGGAAAATTCAAACTTTGACTCGAATGATGATTGTTCATATATATATTGGGAAAGAAACTGTCTAAGCCATTGATTCGGCTAGATTATTGATATTTGATAAAAAGCTATCCAAACCAAATTAACTTGGTGCGGACTCTTATAATTGAGAAGAACAACCCTCTTAGTAGGGGAATTATATATTGTCGGGGAACCGACGTGCGCCCATGAAAAAGACTAAATGTTATGCATAACATAGGTTACTTTAGGTTGATCACCTGTCATACTCGTTTTCTAGAATTATTAGTTGTATCACTATTAATTCTAGGAGAAGTTCATAGTCATTAGTGACTGCTCAGTATTCATTACTTTAAAATCTTGAATTTATAAACCTTTGAATATTATTGATATTTCTGTCCATAGCGACTGTTGTTGATAATCATTGATACTTCTTGCTATCTTGAACTATCATTATTAATATACCCTTGATAAATTGAAAACTATATTGAATACCTTTTTTGCTATAGTACTTGTTGGGCAAAATTATTGTTCATCCTTGTTTTCCTTAAAACTTTCAGTAAAGGTAGAACGTGGTGAACCCTCTAGAGTAGTTATTTATAGGTTTCTAGGACTGTACTATGATTTGGTTGTGGAAGAACTTATTTAACTATGTTTAATTTAAGTTGTGTTGTATTATGTATCAGCTATGTCTAAACGATGTTTAATTATGGTTAAGTTATGTAAGGAATGTATAAGTTTCGAACCCTTGGGACGAGAATAATTATTTTATACCAATATAAGTTATTCTATTATTCCTTTATATATAAGATGTTTATTTATTATTAGAGTTAGTACGTGGCAACCAAATTTGAGATAAGTGTGGTCTGAATTTGGGGGTGTCACAATTATGGCCCATAGTATGGAGGAACTCTTCGATATTCTCCATGGGAACTTTCCCCTTTGATCTGATGGTAGACTTCATCACCCGTTGGTGAAGATAAAGTGTATTCTCCTTCAACACTGCAGTAGTTATATGGGATGTGGATCCTTCAGCCTCTCCATAATTCCATAGGACTTTTTGCAGGCTGACAATAGGATACTGTGGTCTGTATGGCAAGAGAATTGGCTTTGGTGCAGCCACTTTCAAAGGATTATCAACAACTTTGAGTTGAATTGCTTGTATTGTGGGTGGTCTGGCAGCCAAATTATCCTCAGCGGATATAACTGCTACGACTTCCTTCCATTTTATAGGAAATGTGTCCCCACTCTCGAGTAACACAGTGTCATTATCTACCAACTACAGGACACCATTGTGAATTAAGTTCTGAATAAGATGGCGAAGTACCCAGCATTCTTCAGTGCTGTGTCCACGAGAGTGGGAGTGATACTGATATATTCCATTATAATTGAACCATCTTGAACGAGGATTGATTGGAGGTAGAAGAGCTGTGATTCTTCCTTCATTGATAAGCATCTAAAAGTTCTCCTCCATCGGTTGGCCCAGATAGGTAAATTCCCTCTTATTGGCAAAATCCCGACGGGCTTTGGCACTTGCTCTTTTTGAAACTTTGTCCTCCAGCGTTTCAATTTTTAGAGTCAATGGAGTATTCGTAACAAGAGGAAGGAGACTAGCATGCTCCCGACTAACTAATTGGCATGTGACTTCGTGCTAATAGATCACCAGTTCTACCAATTGGTTGACTTTCTTACAAAGAGCTTTCATCTTCCGCTCCATCATAAACTGAAACTGTGAATAATCTCCTTTATCAGCACTATCCTTGTTGGTTTGGGAGGATTCATCACCATAATTGGAACTCTGTCCATTGCTCCAATTAATCATATTAACCTCCTCTTTTTTGTGTTGAGGAAGAGGGTTATTTTGTATATAGGGTTGGTTGGGTTTAGTCACCACAATCTCACCATTATCAATAAAATCTTGGATCTTATGTTTCAAGGCCCGGCAATCCTGAGTATCATGTCTTGGAGCTCCAGGATGATAAGCACACTTCCTGTTAGCATTGAAAGCCTTCCTATTCGGGTTGGATGGTGGAAGAAGATGGGTAATTTTGTTTTAAGTTGTCAGAAGGTTGAGAATTTTCTAGAGTGAGTCCCCTAAGGGTGTGAACACTCGAGTGCGTCGAACTTCTCCACTTTTTGGCAATGGAGGGTTTGAAGACTGTGTTTGAAAGGGGGAGTAGTTTCTCCTCTGGATAGGTATGTTCTGACTGCCTTTCTGTCCTTGTAGTATCAAGGAAACATCCTCCTTTTTCTTCTTATGGACCCTCCAGGGGTTGTTTCCATAACTTCCAAACTGGATGTGCTCAGCAACAGCTTTCAGAGAGGCTAGGTCTTGAATCTTTCCTGACTTCAATCCCATCTCAGTCATCTCTCCATGTTTAATTATTTCAGAAAATGGCTTGCCAATGCCAGCTAAGACTCTCTCGTAGAAGGGAGCTTCTTGTATGTCTATGAAGGTCATTACCTTTTTAGACTCAGTCATAGAGGGAATAACTTGAGCAGCAAGATGCCTCCACCTTTGAGCATACTCTCTAAAAGACTCATTGGCTCATTTCTTGACCTTAGTAATTTGGTACCGGTCTGGAGCCATCTGAGACTGGAAATTATACTGGCTGAGGAAGGCACGAGCCAGCTCTTCCCAACTATTAATCTTGGAGTTATCTAATCTGGTATACCACGATCGGGTTTCTCCAGTCAAATTTTTCTGGAACAGCTGCATTCTGAGCTTCTCATCCTCGGCATAAGATCCGAGTTCTCCAATAAATACCTTCAAATGTGTGTAAGGGTCTCCCAACCCATCATACTTTTCAAAGTCAGGATTCTTGAACTTCTCTAGATAATGAACAATATGGAATATACAAAGGTCAGCATATGAAACACTCCCGTGTGCACCAATCCCTTTGATAGACCGAGTGGTCTCTTCCATTTGATGGACTTTCTTCCTGATATCACCGGTGTTTGGATCTTCTTCGAGATGAGTGATTTTAGGGGTTTTATTGGTTTTCTCCAACTGAGACTCAGGTACGGGAGTTTCCCTGTCCGAACCCTGGGTTCCTCCCTGTGCAGAGGATTCTGTATGTTTGGGTATTCGTGGACCCTAAGTAGACTGCTGTAGTTCTTTAAAAAGAATAGCTAAATCTGTAATTTGTTTGCTTAATCCTTCAAACTCTTCATGAGAGATAGGAGTAGGATTAGACTAGTCAGATGAAGACATAATTGGTTGTAGGCTTGTTTCCTTTTTGGACTTTGAACGGGTAACATGCCCAATTGTTTCCCTACAAAAAACATATATAGTTTAGTCTTAGGGAATGTATAAAGGTTGTATGCTATATGATGTGTCCTTTTTAGGAGTATTATCCTTTAAAACAGATGTTAGTTGTTTGTAAGATAGCATGTCATGTTTTAATATAAGAGGGAAAGCATGTACACATATTCCTTCATATTTTCCATTACAATGAGATTGATATGGAATGAAATTACAAGTAATTGAATTAACAAGTAATTGAAATAGGAAAGTATGAAGAAACTTCCCTCCGCGTTTGGTTTATTAGAGGCTGGCCTATCTTAGGTTACTCTCGCAGTTTTTTTTTGCATGAAGGTCCCCAGATCATCGCAATTTACTTGACGGGAAGTTAATCTGGTCTTTCAACTGGAGCAAATCTGGGTGGTGCCTTTCCTAAGTCTCGTTGGAATTAGTCTCCCTATTAGTCTAGTAATCAAACACCAACAGGATAGACTCCTGGTCGAGGGACCACACAATATACATTCACATACAATGTGTCTCACCGTTATAGAAATGCTGACATGTGCGAAGCACTTTAATATCACAAGTAGATATAGTGCGAAGCACTAAGCGCAGTAAATAAATGCATTCGTACACATCTATATAATTGTAGATGCAACATCCACACAGAAGTATATAAAAGTTTTGAAAATCTTGTAGTAGCGGCTTAAGCCCTCTTACTGGATGTCCCCAGAAGAGTCGCCACATGTCGACGTCGGGATTTTTATTGTCCCTTTTCTGTTCTTGTCTTTTGGTGTTCTCATGTTAGGTGAGATTTATTTGAAAAAATAAGTTGTGAAAAGGTCCGACATGTATATGTCGATGATTGGACTGTAAGAGTCACCAGTTGGTATTTTTTAATGGTTGCACCAACTCAACCGAGAAAAGGTTTGCACATTGACCCAGTGATGTGACACTACTTAACAGGTCTGTGAAACTAAGATTCGTTAGGATCCGGGGGCTTGATTATGCAGATGGAAAGTGTTAGGCACCCCCCGACGTCTGTTTTACCACGGTGACCTCCACTTTTCAATTAAATTGTTATATGAATGTGTGTGGGTCAATGTGCAATTATCTGGAAGTAGTGATATGCCTCGTTTGCACCTATATACAAAGTGTTTGAATTTTGTATAAAAGTTTAGTTTTAACAATATATAGCACTGACATTTTGTAAAAGAGGTTTTTTAAACCCTTATGCTCAATAGTAATTGAGGTCTTTGATACCTCCATTTTATTATATGTTCGGCTTGATTACTTTTATTTTTGAGATGTGAGGCATCTTCGAGAAAATAATATACATAAAGATCTTAAACTCCTTGTGGGCATGAGAGCCGCTCTAAGAAATTCAAACACTTTGTGAATAATGTACAAGTTGATTACAAATAGAAAATGTCCATCACGAACAAAATCTAGATTTAGGAGATCAATCAGTGATCACATGATTCCTAGGCTCACATGATGTTGCGAGCTTATATGAAAGTTGTAGCGATTATATATATAAAGATCAACCGCCACGAAGTAAACTCCAAAGTGACGAAATGTAAATAAAGCGATAAAAAGCGATCAACCGCCACGTAAGTAAACTCAAAGGACTAAATGTATAGAAAGTAGTAAAAGGCCACGAAGTAAACTCCAGGCCTGTTAGAAATGTAAATATATATATATATATATATATATATGGAACGGAAATTTTTATATAATACAATATTTTGGGTGTGATTTGGATACATATAACAAAAAAGCAGTGCATGCAGGACCCAAAAACATCAGATTATGTAAAAATTCGATTCCATAAAATATTAAACTTTTTTTTAGTTATTTAAAAAAAATAAAAAAAAATCTTAAGAAAGTCCGAAAGTCCCAGGGATAGGCAGGACTCTCTCTCTATATATATATATATATATATATATATATATATATATATATATATATATATATAAGTAAATAAATGCAGAATATTATATATCTAGGCTTAATCAAATGCGAGTTTGATGGTAATAATATATATATATGTATGTGTGTGTGTGTGTATATATATATATATATATATAACAGCAGTAACGCACCGAATATAAATCCAGGCTCATCGAACAGAGTTCGACAACAGTTTATATATAAGTTCAAAAGTGTTTGAATTTCCAAGACAACAATATTTATATATCTCACCTCGATATTATATGAGTATGTATGAATGATGGTATGTTGTATATGTTGAATGAATATATGAGTTAGAATACGAGATTAATACGTAGACAATACTTTCTAAGGCTTTAAGCCATATGTAATTGGACTTGTAGGATTGTGTAGGAAATGTAAAGTCTAAGTGGGATTAGGATTAAGCCCAATACAAACCAATGTTAAAGCCCAAGTGCTTGTTAATGTAAAGTCCAAAGTGAATTAATGCAATCCCAAAAGCATAAGTTAAGCTAATTAAATTAAAGCCCAAATTAAGAATCCAATGGGTAAAGAAGATCCATGGGGCAACCCATGTGGGCCCCATGATCACATGGGTGATCTTGGTGGCCAAGCAAAGAGTGTGATGAGCAAGAAATGGTTATGATGGCCAAGTTAACTTAATAGTTAAGTAATGAATAGTAAGGAGGTTTGATTAAGGAGGTGGGATGGTGTATTGACTAAACTACCCTAACCTAGCAATTCCTATAAATAGAGAGCCTTGGATTTCATTTGTTGATTGTTCAAAATACACCAACAACTTAAGTGCTTATTTGTTAGAGAGAATAAGTAAGAAAAAGCGAGACTTTCATAGTAGAAAAGAAGAAGCATAAAGCTTGATCATCAAGGGTAAGACTCTTATACCATTAATATTTCAACTCTTTAATACTAGTTCGATAGAGAAGTATGGATTAGTGAAGTATGTATGCTAAGAAGTAAAGAGAATGGATAACCAAAGGACTTAAGTCTTAATAAGTTTTGAATAAGCAATTTGATCATATATAAGTTATGAACTAAGGAAGAACTTGTAAGAACTTATCATATGTTTACAATAAGGAAGTTTGTATGATAAGAAGTAAGGATGGTGGTTAGAAGACTAAAACCATGATAAATCATGTGAAATGAAGTTATAAGTAGTTTATACTTTTATAAGTTATAAACTCATGAAGAAAAAAGTAATAACTTATCATGTAAATAAGTTAATGAAATATGTATGTTAAGATGTTAGTATGATGGGATGAATCTATTTGAAACGATGAACAAATCATAAGTAACGAAGTTATGGCGAAATTCACGAGTTCGAACGATAATCGTCGAAATCGTTAAATTCTCGGAATGGAAGTCAAATTTTGACATTGAGCTCGAAAACGTTGGTTTTCGATGGGAATAAGTCATATTTACATTATAGAGTTGCGGACTCAAAAATGACCGAATTCCAACTTAGAACGAAGAAACAAGCGTTGAACGTTCACGAACGTTTATCATTTTTGTTAAAATGGACTAATAGGTGAATTTTTAGTTAATGAAATCAAAAATGTAAAATTCTTACATGAACACGTAGAGTGTGTAATTTGTGAGCTAATGCCTTTTGATCGAGCCAATTCGGACTTAAAATGATCAAATTTGAAGTTGGGAAGTTCGTAAAGTTTAAAATTTGTGTTATCTGGTGCACATAGTATAGTCAAGCGCCATGGTGCCAACCTGAAGGCCAAAAGGTGGTGGCTATGATAAAGGCGATCATTTACTCATCGATGTTTTATGCGCTACAACATGTAACGAGGAGACTCGCGTCGCAGCGCCGAGCCGTGACTTTAGCCACTAAAGAGTGGCGCCGCAGCACGGCCAATAGAACTAAGCCTGGCACCATAGTGCCAAGGCCAAGCCTCAGCCACTGTTAACTCACGCAGCAGCGCGGGTTAAGGAAGGGAAGCTGGCACCGCAGCTCCAACACTAGGATTTTCACAGTAATGAAAGCTTATGAAGATAAAAGGAAAGGCTCTTAGTAAATGATGAAATGAAACATTATTAAACCTAAGGTAACATCCTTAAATGATGTTAAAGACCTTAAGTATTACAACTGAAGGTCGACGAAAGATTAATTGAATGTCAGAACAATGTAATGTGATAAGCCGGAACCAATAATAACAATCTAAAACATGATTAGATTGAGAAGAAGGGTAAGATATAGTAGTAAACATACTTGATTATATATGATCTAATGTGTTACATTATGTGGTCATATATTGTAGAGACTTAGAGACTTAAAGAGAAAGTGTAATAACAGTAGCAGACGCTAAAGGCAAGTATTCTAACCCTTGTCTATGTTCATTCTGGACAAGTTTTGTGATTCATGTATTCTTACACATAAATTGATGTATGATGGAGTCAAAGCCAATTCTTTCGGCTAGACTTACGATATGTTGGATTTATTACAATCTATCAAAGTATTGTTAATGTTTTGCCAAACTATGTTGGCATGGTTTTCAAATGAAGACTGAGTATGCTAAACAAATGTTTTGTCGTCAAACGACACGCATGTGAGGTTTCCACAACTTAAACGTACATACGTTTAAAGAATGTAGTGTTGATCAACATAGAGTACTATAGGCTGATCACCTAGACGTGCTCGTAAGTAATGTCGGACTTATGGACTTAGTGCTGGGTTGTCCTTTTCAAAGAAAGTATGAAATGCTCAAGGTCTTGGACCGGAATTGATGTTTTACTGAATGTTGTCATTGTAAAACATTTTAAAGAAAAGAGAAGTGCTATTTTGAATTATCGATAGTACTTCATAACTATTGTTCAGTTATTGAAGATATATGATTTATATGTTTCAAGCATGTCGTTTAAATGGAATTGTTGTACTTTTTGAGCTAGTTATGCTCACTCTTGCTTGAACCATATGAATGCAAATTTAAGATCGAGCAATGCATCAAGGATCTGGTAAAGATAAAGGGAAGGCTAAGGCAGACCGTTGAACTGTCTATGTAATAGTATAGGTTTAATGTTGTAATGTATTTGATATTATGACAAAGAACTTATGCATTGGTCATAAAGAACTTGGGAAGGGAATTTTTTTTTGAAATATATATAAGACATATTCATTCCTTTTAGCCATTTCAATTGAATATATGTGTGAACTATAGTATCATGTAGAACCATATGTCGGGTTGGAAGACACCCGAATTTGGGGGCATCACAATAAGACCTTTTTTAGAATGTTGTTGTCGAGAGCTACACAGTGACATGGGATTAGAGGTTGTACGAAGTCAGGATGATGGGACCATGCTCGGGTCTTCAGGTCTTCAAATTCTATTCGGTGTGCTGTCTTGTGTAGTAGTCACTCGGGATTGAAGCTATGGTTCTTATAGGACACTTCTGTGTGTAATGTATGTTGAAATGTTTGTTGAGACGGTGCAATGTGGGATCGAGTTTGCAAAATGATGATTTTGCCCCTCACTAGGTTATCTCCGGTTTGGGTTGATGTAGCAGTCGTTGCTCAGGGTTATCTCTGAGATTGGGTTGTTGTGAGTACTGAAGGTCCTCAGGGTTGTCTCTGAGGTGTGCCTGACCTCCCGGGGCTATCTCCGGGGTTGGAATTGAGTGCCTCGGGGTAATCTCCGAGGTTGAAGCTGACTGCAAAGGTTTAAAATGAGCTTTTCTGGGGTTATCTCTGGAACTACAAATGCACTCCTCGGGGTTGTCTCCGAGGTTAGAACTGGAACTCCCGGGGTTATCTTCGGGACTGAGTATCTCAGGGTTGTCTCTGAGACGGAAAACTGAGGATTCTGGGGTTATCTTTGAAACTAGAACTGCACTCCTCAGGGTTGTCTCCTAGGTGGTAAGACTGATAATTTCGGGGTTGTCTCCAGAATTAGAGCTTCTTTGTCCTCCAGGGTTATCTTTGAAAGATGATTTTGCCCGCCTATAATGTTAGTAACAGGAATGTAAATTTTGAGTGTTTTTAGATGCCCCTCTTTATCATATTCATGCAATGTAATGGCATGGATAGGATAAAGAATACTAGACACTTGAAATGTGACAAGATAATCATGATGCAATGTACTGCAGTATAATGTATATTGTTCCCACGGCTTCTAATGGGGATTGGAGTTGTCACTGATGACTCTGATGAATTGCTTTGATGTGTGATCCAAGGCTTCCAGGATGTTGACGTTGAAGTTATCACAAAAGTCCTTAATCCTTAGTGTATATTTCCCATTGAGGACGTACCTCTCATGTACGAGAGACCTATGAGGATGTGTTTTCTAAGGAGAACTTGTATAACATATTCCATCATCGGTCCTCCCCGATGAGGATGGTCTTCCCAGGTTTGTATCGCCAGGTCCTTCCACTGCTCTGTCGGAGTTACTACCAATAGTTTATGTTTACAGGGCTGCCTGACCCTCGCTGAAATGTACATTAACGGATGAGATCCCTACTGGGGGTAATGTCAAGGCTTCTTGACCTTAGTTAACGTATATATTAATGGATGAGATCATCGGATGGTTTTCAATGCTTCACTGGATAATGTCATCAAGGTTGCTTGACCTTTGTTGACATGTACATCAACGGATGAACTTGTATAAAGTTTCCGCTAGGGGAAATGTTATGGAGTTACGACCCCGAACTGATGGCATCGGACCTTCGTGAGGTATTACTAAGTGTAGTTTGCAATAGTTATGATCATCGGTATAGTAAACCCTGTGTCTGGAAAACTACCAATGAGTGATATGTAGACCCTTAGTTTGGTCTCTGAACCAAAATTTCAGGCTTTTCCGCTCAATCGTATAGCATCTTTTTTCGGATTTGACTTTTTCAGCTTGTAAAACCTCCTTTGCAACTCAAATTGGATTGACCCGGAGGAGTGGGCCCCACCCAGGGGAGCCACAGGTACACCTACGGCCAACTGTGGATGGCCTTAAGTGGCATGTTGCTTTCATAATTCATTTTTAAGTTGCGACACACAGAGAATCTGAGAGCTCTTCTTCAAATCTGCTTAGTTCGGGCGTCTTTTTGCAAATTTTGTCACCGTACAAGTGTTCTACACTGTCTTGGTAATGTATACATGTCTTGTTTTCTAGTTTTTATCTGTTGGAAAATTAGTTATCACATGAAATGCTTCTAAACACATAGTAGTGAATATGCATGCTCATATGACTTGATAAAAAATATTTAACATAGTAAATGTTAGTATTTAACCATGATAAACATAATGATGTGAAAAAATTTGACTTTTGAAACAGTCAAATTAGCACCTTTTTTCTTCTATTTCTTATCCTATTTGAGGATAACTAAGCAAAGGTGGTAAAGAAAAGTAATCCTGGTAATTAGGCTATCCTTACGGATTGTGACTTTGATAGTGTAATACATATAGGATGTTTATGACTGTGGGTAGGTGTGCTATTGAATGGCTACCTAGTCATGCCTATGTGCATGTGGATAGTTATGTTTACAAAGGAGACTCTGGCAAAAAATTTCCAAAATGTATGCATTGGATAGACATACATTTTTAACTCTACTGTAAGCGTATGTTAAAGTAATGCATGTATGTAGTCATAAAAAGCAGTTGAAAAAGCTCCAGGTTAGAATTTACCACACCCTTTCTGAGGTGATTTGGAGACTTGTGTCCAGATATATATGGATCCAAATCAGCCTAGTAGTTCCCGCAGGACCACATTAGGTGTGCGGAGTAGGTTTTATACCTACTTATCCGATATCTATTACTTGAATTAGTTGCTTATATTCATGTTCTTAGTTACTTTTCATACATTTTATGTTATTTTGTAGGCTATGACATGACATTGGCATGAAGAAGCAAGGGAAAGCAATTTGGACATCTTTTGGACTAAAATACGCAAGCAAATGCAAGAAGGGAATATTGAAGGACTTTTAATACCAAGTTGGATGCATGTTCTTGGCTTGAAACTTGGATTTTATGGTAGCTCTACTTCTTAGCTTTTGGAACATCTTGAATCATCCCAATCGGAGTTCGGATGTGAGAGTTATGGCCTTTTTATCAACGAAGATCAAAGCTAAGAGTTGTCATACTTGCCAATTACATAGCATCTACTTCAAGCCCGATTTCCGCCTTGATAGAATTCGAATTTGTCAAAGCTCAAAGAATGAAAGTTATAGATCTCGTCGATATCTTCGATTTAATAGGTGGCAGGCCCCATAACTCCAAGCGGATCAAAAGTTATGCCTGTTTTACCAAAGGACGTCATCGCAAAAAATGCGTAGCGCGGACCGCGCTAGAGGCGCTAGGCCACTGCTATTCTCTGCATGCACTGATAGCGGCGCGCGCGCCTGAAAGCTTTAGCTTATGCCGCGAGCGCAAGGCTAAGGCTAAGCGGGGAGGAGAGTTAAATTGGGTTATTTGATGTCCAATTTGAGCTAGAATAGGATTCTTAGTTGCCTAACTTGCTAGGGTGTCCATTAGAACTCTAAATGCTTGAGTTTAACTTGGATTGGGAGGCTAATTCTAAGACTTTATAAAATCCCTCTTGGGATAGATTTCTATTAACTTATTCTTTACTTCCTTTCTTAGATTAGGAACCCTAGATTAGATTAGAATTGGAGATTGAAGCAACTTGGAGACCATTGAAGATCAAGAGCAGGAGCTTGAGGAAGATGGAGATTTGCTGACAATAGATTTATTCTTTACTCTTCTCTTATTCTTATCTTTTAATGTTATTTCAAGTGTGGATTCTTAGTTTTAATTCAATGAACTAATTCTTTGTTTGAGATTACAATGAATCTTATTGTGTAGTTTATTTTAATATGCTTCGTTATCAATTATTATGTTCTATCATGAGAATTGTCTATTGTGATTTGGACTTAATTGTTTAATTGATTGGCCATTAATTACCGTGATAATCTATATGAACTCGAGAGATGAAGTTTAGATTTAGATCTGATCATGATAGCATGTGTTTGTGATTTCTGCATAGATGGAATTCATAATTCGTGTTTAGGATAGAGATATGCCTTTACGCCATATGTAATCTTATAGAGAACTTGTGCTTTAAATCCTTTTTAATTGTAATTCACATAGAGATATAGTGGATTAGTTAATTAGGGTGTCTTGCTTAATTCTATCATCTGTGGATTTAAGTGAGTATGGGTATTATGCATCGAGAGGTGGTTTTATCTGCTTTAGTGTTCTTGATTAACAATTCAGGATAGAGAATAATTGATGAGAAGTGTGTTAACTTAAATGAAGCAATAAGTGAAGTTGTGATCTTAAATCTCCGTAATCTTAATTTAACTAGTGGTAATTAGAATTAGTTTAATTATAAATTGAAATTCATTCGTTTAAATAAGATTGAGTTGATTACGAGTTAGTACTTGGTGATTTTTATTAAATAATTCTCTGTGGGAACGATACTCAACTTATCACTTTATTACTTGTTGACCACGTATACTTGCGTGTTGTGCGTAATTAGATTTTACCCAACAAGTTTTTTGCGCCGTTGCCGGGGAATTAGTTTAATATTTTTTATCAATATTAATTTCAATCAAATTAGTCTTAATTTAAATATTTTTATTTTTATTTTTAATTCTCTTCCTATATTTCTCTCTTTTCAGGTACCATGGATGACTTTTCGTATCAATGGCCATACACGAACATGACTCAACCAAGGGAAACATGGATTGATGGACTTAATGCATTTTCCGCAGAGTCAGTACAAATTGAGGCAAATTCGAAGACCTTGGAGGTTATCGCAGCCCAACGGAGGCGAAGGATGGCAGTTACGTGTGACTATTGTGCTGGCAACCATCAAAGTCATCAATGCACCATCAAATTTTGAACCCGTACAATATAGTGGTGATTACCTCAATAACTATATATTGATCCTAACTATCACCAAGTTTGGGGTATCACCCGGATTTCGTCATGGAGCTATACTTATGAAAACTAATACTACGCTCCAAATCCAACATACATGTCGGAATTCTCATATCAACCTCCATTAAACGAAGAAAAGTCAAAGTTGGAGGAATTACTGTCAAAGGTCATAGCAAACCAAGAGGAGAGGATGATGAGTCAAGAAATATCGAGCCACAATTTTCAGCACCAGATGGAACAACTCATCACCACTTCAACTCATGGTCCTCAATACATGGATTCCAAAACTAAGACAGATAATTCGAGATTGGAGGAATTGTTGTCCAAGTTCATAGCATCAAATGAGGAGAGGAGGATTAATCAAGAGCGGTCAATTCAGAATCAAGAGATAGCAATTCAAAATCTTCAAAATAAGATAGATCAAATGACCAAAGTCGTAAGCAACCTTCCTCCAAACACGTGGCTTTATGATGTGGATAACGAAATTGATGGAGAACCCGAACCGAATCTACGACTGGATGAGCCACAAGATATAGGAAGTGTGGAGACAATTGGGGATAATGAAATAGAGGTCCACGAAGATCTAAATGGGTCTCCACCAAAGATCAAAGAGTTTGGTTCGATTTGCAAAATCATGCCCTTGGTAGTCATGTAAATCGGCCAAGCTCTTGATGACAAAAGAGCGAGTACAATTTTTTGAATCCATGGTGGGATGAGAAAGAGAGGATAGACGGAGAGCCCATTGTGTGTGACAAGCTTCCATGCCCCAAAGTGATCACATATATAATGGAGAAAACACCTAGTCGGGGGGCGTTCTTGATTGAGATCATAC
The DNA here is from genome assembly GCA_020205605.1 of Panax ginseng. Taxonomy (NCBI): domain Eukaryota; kingdom Viridiplantae; phylum Streptophyta; class Magnoliopsida; order Apiales; family Araliaceae; genus Panax; species Panax ginseng. The sequence continues at coordinate 89,042,978 of CM035135.1, read as the reverse complement.
CAAATCGTAGCATGCTAGGTGACTTTAAAGCAATGGCTATCACAATTGGGAACCTACCAAAAGCTACATTATTTCCAATGGATGGAGGGTTCCTCAATTATCGAAGAGGAATTGGATAGCATTGACCAGACAAAGTCAGGCTGAAAGACTATAATTCAAGCGCTAACTGGGAGGCAACCCAAGAATTTTTCTATTTATTTGCTTTACTAGTTTATTTAGTAGATAGGAATTAATTTTCTTATTAAGTTCTCTTACCAATCCAAAGTGTTATTCTAATCCATGTTGTCTCTTTTCATTGCAGGTATTGGAGGTTCAATGGACAGCCAAAAGATTATAGAAAGGTTATGCAAGTCAAACTCAAGTGTGATGCCCGATTCATTCCAATGTGCTTAACCTATTCTTCAAACTTCGCAGACAAGGAGATAAGTTGCTATATGTCAGGGAAGTCCTCTCTTTTAATTTTTCCTATCTTAGCCATTGAGGACAATGTCTGTTTTAAGTTTGGGGGTATTTATCATGTTTAGTATTTACTTGGGCAATGTTTTGATGGAATTTGATTTTGGCCAATGATAAGTGGGTGGTTGATATTGTTAACTCTTGGAGAATTGATGAGCATGCTTAGTCTATATTTTAACTAGTTAGTTGGGTTTCACATTACTTGCGAATTTTTTGAAAAATTTTACACATCCATTTGTTTAGCCAGTTGGGATTGAAATTTTTTTGGCTAATTTCTTATGAAAGATACCATTGCAACTTGAGATATCTTATTTGAGCATCATTCGAAGTGAAAATTAGGCACTCACATAAGTTTGGGGGAAATCTTGGGGTATTTATGAAAAAAAAATTATTGGAACCTTCCCGAGTTGAATAATTGAATCTTGTGGTGGGTCGAGATGGAGCGTAAAACGCACTCCCCATAAACACAGAGTGCATGAAGATGAGAGATGGCGCGTAAAAGCGCGACTCGTTCAATGAAAAGTGAAAGTGAGATGGAGCGTAAAACGCACTCACTAAATAGAAAAAAAAAAATATGTATGTTTGAAATACTTGGGAAGGGTTCTTACGTGCTTAAAAGTTTAAATATCCAGTTGATCCTCAAGAAAAATTTGTGTTATGTCTATATTAGCGGTGATTGATGTGATAAGAAGTTTTGAAAGTCGTTTTTGAAAATCTTTTATGAGTATTGGTTGATTTAATCTAAATCATGACTGGATTGAACATGTGGATGCATACACACACTTAAAGGATCAAGAGTAGATGTGAGTCTAATGACAATTTGTTGAAATTTTAGACATGACATTGTTTTGAAATTTTCTACGGGTTATCATCTGTTGTAACCTTTGAGGCCATTGATCAATTCATATTGATTCATTGTTTGGGTGGATCATTGCTAGAGGATGAATCATCTAATTTGTGCTTTTTGCTTGAGGACAAGCAAAGGTTTAAGTTTGGGGTATTTGATAAGTAGGTTTTATACCTACTTATCCGGTATCTGTTACTTGAATTAGTTGCTTATATTCATGCTTCTTAGTTACTTTTCATACATTTTATGTTATTTTTTAGGCTATGGCATGACATTGGCATGAAGAAGCAAGGGAAAGCAATTTGGACATCTTTTGGACTAAAATACGCAAGCAAATGCAAGAAGGGAATATTGAAGAACTTTTAATACCCAGTTGGATGCATGTTCTTGGCTTGAAATGTGGATTTTATGGTAGCTCTACTTCTTAGCTTTCCGAAACATCTTGAATCATCCCAATCGGAGTTTGGATGTGAGAGTTATGGCCTTTTTATCAACGAAGATCAAAGCTAAGAGTTGTCATACTTGCCAATTACATAGCATCTACTTCAAGCCCGATTTCCGCCTTGATTGAATTCGAATTTGTCAAGGCTTAAAGAATGAAAGTTATATATCTCGTCGATATCTTCGATTGATAGGTGGCAGGCCCCATAACTCTAAGCGGATCAAAAGTTATGCCTGTTTTACCAAAGGACGTCGCAAAGAAAAAAGCGTAGCGCGCGGACCGCGCTAGGGCTACTAGGCCACCGATTCTCTGCCGCACAGTAGCGAGCAGCACCTTGAAAAAAAGCTAGCAAGCAGCGCGAGAGCGCGCTAGGTGCGGCGGAGGAGAGTTAAAATTGGGTTATTTGATGTCCAATTTGAGCTAGAATAGGATTCTTAGTTGCCTAACTTGCTAGGGGTGTCCATTAGAACTCTAAATACTTGAGTTTAACTTGGATTGGGAGGCTAATTCTAAGACTTTATAAAATCCCTCTTGGGATAGATTTCTATTAACTTATTCTTTACTTTACTTTTCTTAGATTAGGAACCCTAGATTAGATTAGAATTGGAGATTGAAGCAACTTGGAGACCATTGAAGATCAAGAGCGGGAGCTTGAGGAAGATGGAGATTTACTGACAACATATTTATTCTTTACTCTACTCTTATTCTTATCTTTTAATGTTATTTCAAGTGTGGATTCTTAGTTTTAATTCAATGAACTAATTCTTTGTTTGAGATTACAATGAATCTTATTGTGTAGTTTATTTTAATATGCTTCGTTATCGATTATTATGTTCTATCATGAGAATTGTCTATTGTGATTTGGACTTAATTGTCTAATTGATTGGCCATTAATTACCGTGATAATCTATATGAACTCGAGAGATGAAGTATAGGTTTAGATCTGATCATGATAGCATGTGTTTGTGATTTCTGCATAGATGGAATTCATAATTCGTGTTTAGGATAGAGATATGCCTTTACGCCATATGTAATCTTATAGAGAACTTGTGCTTTAAATCCTTTTAATTTGTAAATCACATAGAGATATAGTGGATTAGTTAATTAGGGTGTCTTGCTTAATTCTATCATCTGTGGATTTAAGTGAGTATGGGTATTATGCATCGAGAGGTGGTTTTATCTCGCTTAGTTTAGTTTCTTGATTAACAATTCAGATAGAGAATAATTGATGAGAAGTGTGTTAACTTAAATGAAGCAATAAGTGAAGTTGTGATCTTAAATCTCCGTAATCTTAATTTAACTAGTGGTAATTAGAATTAGTTTAATTATAAATTGAAATTCATTCGTTTAAATAAGATTGAGTTGATTACGAGTTAGTACTTGGTGATTTTATTAAATAATTCTCTGTGGGAACGATACTCAACTTATCACTTTATTACTTGTTGACCACGTATACTTGCGTGTTGTGCGTAATTAAACGGTGATGTTATCACTTGGATTCCCTATTCTGGGGAACATTTGATCATTGGGTTTGAGGATGGGCACCCGACTGGTGTCGAGTACCTTATATCCACCCGTAGGATTCTTCTCTTCACAGATGGAGGATGGGAGCTCTATTTAGGAGAGCATGCTATTAGGAGCAGCATAGGGGAGATTCGTGTACTGATCTTTCCTCCTGCCAGGTGTTATTGGCCTGTGTCGTAGTCGCCTATCAATGATATCCCATTAATGGGTGTTGATGGCTTTATATTGTCAGAGGGTCCATATAAGCAGGATATGATCCATCGTTGGTGGTCCCCTCATACCATCTGAGCCCAGACCCACGCCACTCAATTTATGTGGGATATGGTTCCTTGATCAGTGATGATGACAGATTGGATGGCCTATGTCCGAGATCTGACTCATTTGACACAGATTGAAAGTTTGACCCGACAGTTGGATAGGGCACATTTCTTTATCCGGCACTTGGGCAGAGATCCTTCAGAGGAAGATACTTTTGATCCTTCTAGCTCTAGGGCTCACCCTTCAGGTGACCCATATGGTTTTATCGGTGCAGATCCTCCATTGTATAGGCCTAACATCCCTCTTGACGGAGATCCAGTGACTCAGGAGGAGTTATATCAGGTGGACAAGATTGATGATGCCGACATTGACACCATTGTCTTCTTCTAATGCGTATTCTCGCTATATTTTTTGATAGGCCTCTGTTAGATATTGGGTGGCTGTGCCCCATTCTCGCTATATCTTATGATAAGCCTATGTTAGTTGTTGGGCGGCTATGCCCATTTCCCTGTATTTTTAGCTGTACATAGATGATGTATTAAATGATGATGTACTTAGGAATGTATTTACTGTTATTCCCTACATCATATTGCCATCTATTTTTTATCATTCATGTATCATTTTATGCATATGTATGTATATCCAGAGATATTCAGCATTGACCCCTGGATGGTCTTATGATACGGCCTACATAGATGTATTCCTCGACAGTCAGTGGCACTGATCACACCCCACCAGTATTGGTAGCCTTCCGTCTGAGGTTGTGGTATGATAGTTTGTCACCTCCAGATCGGGTGACCATAGATCAGTTATTATAGCATTCCATGAACCTCCTGATATTCCAGGTTCCTATGGGCATTGTAGATGGTATGCTGGAGCTTTGGGCACCGGAGAGGCAGGTTTTTCGGTTTGGGACCCAAGAGTTAAATCCCATCTTAGAGGACTATGCGCGGTTAATAGCACTGCCACTGGACAAACCTTGCGCGTGGATGGCTATCGACGATATGAGCCGGCAATTCATGACCCTCACCGGGCTGAGGCATAAAGTAGTACTGGATGAGATTACATCCGGCCATGTGGTGTCCCAACATTTTCATATAGACAGATTTGGCTTAGTGTATGCGATTCGCTTTCGGCACTCTGGTGGATTTCACCACGTCCGGAGGATCGTTAGGCGTCATGGCCGTGGTAGACGTACTCATGATGTGCGTAGTGGCTTATGTGTATATGCCACTGTATATGGATAAGCTGGACATCGGTGTTGTAATGGCAGTGAGAGCTCTCAAGGAGGGTCATACCATTGTGCTGATGATTGTGATAGAGACATTGAGATCCACCACATATTGTCATACCTATCCTGCAGGGGTATACATAGGCAGCTCGGTCATGTTGTATGTGTGGTTCATGTCACACATGAGATTTATTGGCACTTTTCGACGGCATGGATACTGGCTTTCCCATGAGATAGCCATGTCTTACTCCTTTCAGCCAGCGGAGTGCACAGACATTGTATCCTGATCGGTGTTCTTAGCAGGGATCGGATATCTATTTGACATTTTGCCATGTACAGGGATCAATTCACCCTACAGCTTCATTACTCATACACCTGGCATGGATTATCTCCCTCTGGCTGGTTTGAGGGGCATGACTACTTACCACCCACTGGCTATGATGTCATAGTTCATCCAGTTCTAGGACGTCCATCCTTTTGAGGGGGCATTAGGTCAGCGTTTGGCTTCTCTCTATTTGTCATCAGAGGATAGATCCAGGGTGTATGCCTGTTGGGATCAGCGTGAGCTAGCTGAGTTTTCTGTTAGTCATCCAGGCTGTTCGGCAGAGTATTCTACATGGATAGAGGCCGAGACCACATCGGTTGCGGTTGTATCCACAGTGCCGGGGGATTGATTCTGATGGTGGAGAGCCCGCAGAGGACATTGATTCTCCCACTGAGGAGGAGCTATTTGTTGGGTTGCCAATAGCGGTGACGGATTCTCCCAGTATGACTGCTACTGTGACCCTGCATTCAGTAAAGTATTTAGAGTAGAGCCTTTATCTGATGATATTTGAGAGAGATCGGGCTAGGGCCTTGATGTTGGCAGCTCTTGCTGGGAGAGATGTCACTCTATTAGAGAGAGAGATAATGCTTTGGCTCATAGAGACACCACTATTACAGAGCGGGATAAGGCTAGATCATCCAATGAGTCATTGATTGTTTAGCAGGATGGTGCCATATCTGCCCGGGACGTAGCCATTATAAATAGTACTACAGTGAGATCCCTTACCATTGGCATTATTGCCCAGATGAGCGCTTATATTGATGAGCACCATGTCACCATGCAGTTGGTGGTGGATCTATTGGCTCGTGTAAATACTCTTGGGCAGGAGCTCATAGCGTTACCTCCTTGTTCGGAGAGAGATGTCATGTTGGACTTGATAGCTCGCATATACACTGATTTGTAGATGGGCTTGTATTTTCCTGCACAGACTAGTTTAGCCATTTTTTCATGTACAATACATATTGTATATATCAAACAACATTATATATGGCAAGGAAATATATTTTAATTCACTTCCCTTTTAGTTGTTCCTTGTTACTTGCTTGATATTTGACTGTTTCTTCAGGACTTGTGATCTTGATGTATTCTGAACTCATCCTTGTTGGGTTGAAATTAAGATGTCTTTGGATCTTTCAGAATGGATCGTTGATCTGTGTATATCCCTACCCTTTGGTGTATTGGGACTGGTTTTTATATGTAGATGTTGATAGGATTGTGGCTTTCCTCTCTGAGGTTGACTGCACCACAGATGAGCATCGGTACTCCTTTGTATGGGGGAGCCCAGGTAGTTCCATCTCTTATGGATTGGAGTTTCTCTTTGAGGACTCAACCGCAGCTTAGATGGTTGCCAATTCTCATATTTGTGTGGGGATATTAGTTAGTTCCATCCGTTTGGTCTAAAACCAAGGAAATGTGGTGGATTGAAGGTTGATCCTTGTACCATGTGATAAGTTTTTGTGTTTTAGTAGGGTGTAAGACCGAACTATAAATGGCTGCCTACGTACTCCTATTGAAGAGGAGATCAGGTCTGCGTAGTTCGAACCTGGTGTGAGAGGTTCAACGTTGTATATGAAAGGTGTAGAAGGGTGTAGAAGTGTGTAGAAGTGTTTGTTTTTGTTTTTGTTTTTTTATTTGTGGTTCGACCGGGCCATAAAAATGGTTATCATCATACTCCCGTGTATTGGGGAGATCAGGTAGACGTAGTTCGCCCCATGTGCAGGATGGATTGCAGACGAAAAGTTTGATCTCATGTTCAGGACAAACTGCAGGTGAAAAGTTTGATCCCATGTGCAAGACAAACTGCAGGTGTGAATTGTTTTATCCCGAGTGGGACAAAACTGCAGGTGTGATGGTTCAATCCCTGGTGGGATAACCTGAAAGGTTTGAAACGAAGTGAAGTGAAAGATCTGATGATCCAAAAACCAGGTTGCTGGTTTGAAAAGTGTGTTTATCCCTAATGGGGCAGATGGGTATTAAGAAAGGTTGTATGTAGTGAAGGGTTAGAAAACCTGAAGTGATTGGGGATCTAGTGATCCAAAACTAGGATGTTTACTTGATGGTAACCTCAGACATAGTACCATTTCACGGTGTCCGAGTTGATGAGTTGTGGAAATTCATCGCCGTCCATTTCCTATAATCTGAGAGCACCTCCTGTCAATACCTCCTTGACAACAAATGGGCCTTCCCAGTTTGGGGTGAATTTTCCCTTGGATTGATCTTGGTTGTAAATGATCTTCTTCAAAACCAAGTCATGTTGTTTAAACTGCCGTAGCCGGACTTTCTTGTTGTAGGATCTGGTGATCCTTTGTTGATATAATTGACTATGGAAGATAGCATTGGTTCGCCTTTCGCCTATTAGAGACAATTGGTGGTACCTATCTTGTAATCATTGGTCTTCATCCAGCTGAGCGTCTATCAACACTCTGAGAGATTCCATTTCCACATCTTTGGGGAGCACTGCTTCCATCCCATAGGTTAATGAGTAGGGGGTTGCCCCAGTGGAAGTACGCATTGAAGTTCTGTAGGCTAATGAAGTCCAAGGCAAGAGGTCAGGCCATCCTTTGTGATTGGAGGACATCTTTTTCATGATCTTCTTGATGTTATTATTAGCCACTTCAACAGCACCATTCATCTTTGGACGATATATGATGGAGTTGAGGTGTTTGATGTGGAACTTACTGCATAACTCCTCCATCATTTTGTTGTTGAGGTTTTTAGCATTGTTTGACACAATTACCTTTGGTTGTCTATATCGACAAATGACATTGTTTCTGATGAAACCAAGGATGACTTCTTTGGTAACCCTGGGGAAGGAGGCTGCTTTTACCCACTTGGTGAAGTAGTCAATCATAGTGAAGATAAACTGATGCCCATTACTGGCTTTAGGCTCGATGGGCCCGATCGCGTCCATTCCCCACATTAAGAAAGGCTAAGGTGAACTCATATTATGGAGCTCCCTTAGAGGGGCGTGGATAGCATTCCCATGAATTTGGCATTGAAAACATCTCTTGACGTGATCATCACAGCCTGCCTTAAGAGAGAGCCAGTAATGCCCTATCCTGAGGATCTTTTTGACAAGTAGAGGGCCGCTCATGTGTGGGCCACATACTCCACCATGGATTTCATCCATGAACCTCTGAGCTTGGTCCTTGTCTAGACATCTAAGGAGACCTAGTCCTGCATCTCGTTTGTAGAGTGCATCTCCGCTCAGGTAGAATTTCATAGCCATTCGATGGATTCGCTTTTTCTCAGCAGAACTCACTTCAGTGGGTGTAGATCCATCTCGTAGATACTCCTTGATGTGCTGATACCAAGGGTGTTGGATGGGAGATAGTTCATCCGATACTTCTCCAATGTAGTTCCCATAGGCTGGAGCCTTTTGCAGGGCAAATGTGATGCTTGGCATGTTTTCCTTACCAAGAATGTTGATCAAAGAGGCCAAAGTTTCTAGCACATCTGCAAAGTCATTCATATTCGGAGGAATGTGGAGGAAGCTTATTTCTTCAAACTCCGAAGCCATTTGGATAACCTGCCGATGGTAAGGCAGCAAATATAGCTCTTTGGTTTGATAGATCCCAGTGGTTTGTCTGATTACCAATTCGGAATCTCCAAAGACAGTTAACCGTTTGATGCCCATTGATTGGGTAAGTTTCAACCCCATGATACAGCCTTCATACTCAGCTGTGTTGTTGGTGCTAATAAACTACAATTTGACTACGACGGGATACTGCTCCCCCATAATGGCTACTAGAACTGCCCCAGCCACAGAACCTTCCATATTTACAGCTCCATCAAAATACATCTTTCATGTCTGGTGTGTATCGTCCTGATGGTGTTGCTGAACTGTCATTACCCCTTCATCGGGGAAGTATGTTTCCAAGGGTTTGAAATCCCCTGAAGGTGAGGCGGCCAGTTGATTTGCAATTCCTTGACCTTTGATAGACTTTTGCATCACGTAGACGATGTTAAATTGTTGTAGGATCAACTGCCATCTAGATAGCCAACAATTTAACATGGGTTTACTGAACACGTACTTGAGAGGATCCACGCGGGATATGAGATTGGTTGTGTGACCATGGAGGTAATGTTGTAACCTCGTGAAAGCCCATGCTAAAGCACAACAAGTCTTCTTAATCAGAGTGTACTTGTGTTCACTGTTGGTGAATCATTTGCTGAGTTAGTAGATAGCTCACTTTTAGCCTATATCGTCTTTCTGTCCCAGCATGCAGCCAATGGCATTGTCATTAATGGACAGGTACATGAACAGGGGAACACCATCCTTGGGAGGTACAAAAATAGGAGCTTTGACTAGCTGCTCTTTGATTGTAAGGAAGGCTTTATAACACTCATCATTCCATTTCATGGAGGAGTTCTTCCTTAACAGCTTAAAGATAGGCTCACATGTTACTGTGAGTTAGGAGATGAATCGGTTGATGAAGTTGATTCTTCCAAAAAATCCCCATATTTCCTTCTCTGTCTGAGGAATGGGAATTTCTATGATGGCCTAGATTTTGGTGGGATCCACCTCAATCCCTTTGTAGACTAGGAAACCTAGCAACTTTCCTGATTTAACGCCAAAGGAACACTTGGTTGGATTCAACTTCAAGTTGTACTTACGCAACCTGTTCAAGAGCTTTCTGAGATGGTCTATGCGGTCTTCTTCCCTTCGGGACTTGACAATTATGTCATCCACATAGATCTTTATCTCTTTGTGCATTAAATCGTGAAAAAGAGCCATCATGGCCGGCTGACAAGTAGCTCCGGCATTGATGAGGCTGAAACAATAGTCTGTAGCAAAAGGTTCCCCAAGGAATGATGAATGTAGTTTTCTCACGATCCTCTTCAGTAACCATGATTTGATGGTACCCCACAACATAATCAGCAAAGGAGTACATGTCATATTGAGCAGTATTATCAATGAGGATGTGGATAAATGGAACGGGAAAGCTATCTTTAAGGCAAGCTTTATTCAGATTCTTGTAATCCATGAAAACTCGCACCTTTCCTCCTGGTTTAGGCACGGGGACTATGTTTGATAGCCATTCAGGGTATGTTGACAGCATGATGATGCCAGCTTGAAATTGTTTCACAATTTCTTCTTTAACCTTTAAGGTCCACTTAGGTTTTAATTGCCTAAGCTTATGCATGACTGGGTTGAATCCCTTTTTGATGGGGAGGCGATGAATGACAATGTCAGTGGACAAACCCACCATGTCTTCATGAGACCATGCAAATACATCCTGGAATTGGGTTAAGTCTTGTTGGACAATAGTGATGTAGGGGTTGTCATCGTCCTTCTTCTCCTGAATGATGACAATGATATCTTGACAATCATCGTCTGGGATGTCTCTATTCATGCCCTCAGTATGGACAATGATGTGTATGTTTGACAACTGCCTGGCAATGTCTTGTTTACGTCTTCGTTCCCTTTCTTCAACTTTGGGATCTGGAATCAGGACCTCTTTTCCTTTGACCGGTATCAGTTTAGCAAACAACATAGCCATTACATGGGCAGGCACCTTTACCGGAGATCATACAGGCTCAGGATCTGTAGGCTTAGATAATCACCGTGTGGCTAAAACTGAAGGAACCTGTTTGTGTTTGTGGGGATTCCTGTGACTGGAGCTAGAAGAATAGCCTAGTCCGGCTATCCCGGTTTGATTGGGAATTTGGATTAGGCGCTTAATGCCCTGATGATCTTTGCCCAACCCTTGTCCGGGTTGATAACCCAATGACATCATCTCTTGAGTTGCCAATACCTCAGCAAAAATCTTGGGTATTAGAGGTGGTGCCCCAATAGGAAATAGTGAGTGATGCTCACCTCTAGGGCATAGAAACTGACCGGTTTAACTTCTGAATTGAAGCTGATGAGTGGTATGTCACCTTATTCATGACATTCCAGCTCATCATTAATAGTGACTAGGTTATTGTTAATGATGTATTTGATGTGCTGATGAAGGGTGGAAGGGACGGCTCCAGCCATGTGAATCCACGGTCTTCCCAAGAGCAGGTTGTATCATGTGGCTATTTTGAGCACATGAAAGGATACGCAAAAGGTATGTGGACCAATCTCCATAGGCAGTTCAAGCTCTCCGACAGCATTACGTCGGGATCCATCAAAAGCTTTGATAACCGTACGGCTTCTTTTGATACTATTGAGATTGATATTCATCTTCTCCAAAGTGGTATAGGGGCAGATATTTAAAGATGATCCTCCATCTATCAGAACTCCTCCCACCATGTATCTGAAGGACAGAACCGCTATGTGCAACAGTTTGCAATGACCAGTCCCTTCGGGAGGTATGTCGTCATCAGTGAAAGATATCACATTGTTGTTAAAAATGTGATCAACTAGGTGCTAAAACTTTTCAACATCCACTGATTTCGGAAAATGGGCTTCTTCCAAAACCTTCAGTAAGACCTTCATTTGATCTTCGAAAGAGAAATCCAAGTCTAGTATGGAAATTTGTTGTGGAGCTTCTCTCAAGCTTAAAACCACCATGGCTTCATTATAGCCTATAGTATAGAGGAACTCTTCGATCTTCTCCATGGGAACTTTCCCCTTTGATCTGATGGTAGACTTCATCACCCGTTGGGGAAGATATAGTGTATTCTCCTTCAACACTACAGTAGTTATGTGGGATGTGGATCCTTTAGCCTCTCCATAATTCCATGGCACTTTTTGCAGTCTGACAACATGATACTATGGTCTGTATAGAAAGAGAATTGGCTTTGGTGCAGCCATTTTCAAAGGATTGTTAACACCTTTGATTTGAATTGTTTGTATATTGGGTGGTCTGGCAGCCAAATCATCCTTAGCGGATATAACTGCTATGACTTCCTTCCATTTTGTAGGAAATATGTACCAACTCTTGAGTAACACAGTGTCATTATCTGCCAACTGCAGGAAACCGCTGTCAATTAAGTTCTGAATAAGATGGAGGAGTGCCCAGCATTCTTCAGTGTTGTGTCCGCGAGAGTGAGAGTGATACTAACATACTCCATTAGAATTGAACCGTCTTGAACGAGGATTGATTGGAGGTAGCAGAGATGTGATTCTTCCTTCATTGATAAGCATCTAAAAGATCTCCTCCACCGGTTGGCCCAGATAGGTAAATTCCCTCTTGTTGGCAAAATCCTGACAGGCTTTGGCACTTTCTCTTTTTGCAAGTTTATCCTCCAGCGTTTCAATTTTTGGAGTCAATGGAGTATTAATAACAAGATGAAGGAGACTAGCATGCTCCTGGCTGACTAATTGGTGTGTGAATTGGTGCTGATGGATCACCAGTTTTACCAATTGGTTGACTTGCTTACAAAGAGCTTTCATCTTCCGCTCCATCATAAACTAGAACTGTGAATAATCCCATTTATTAGCACTATCCTTGCTGGTTTGGGAGGATTTACCACCATAATTGGAACTCTGTCCATTGCTCCAATTAATCATATTAACCTCCTCTTCTTTGTGTTTAGGAAGAGGGTTATCTTGCACTTGGGGTTGGTCGGGTTTAGTCACCACGATCTCACCATTATCAATCAAATCTTGGATCTTATGTTTCAAGGCCCAGTAATCCTGAGTATCATGTCCTGGAGCTCCAGCATGATAAGCACACTTTCTGTTACCATTGAAAGCCTTCCCATTCGGGTTGGCTGGTAGAAGAAGATGGGTAATTTTCTTCTAAGTTGTCAGAAGGTTGAGAATGTTCTCGAGTGAGTCCCCTAAGGGTGTGAACACTCGAGTGCACCGGACTTCTCCACTTTTTGGCAATGGAGGGTTTGAAGACTTTGCTTGAAAGGGGGAGTAGTTTCTCCTCTAGATAGGCATGTTTTGACTGCCTTTCTTTCCTTGTAGTATCAAGGAATCATCCTCCTCTTTCTTCTTATTGGTCCTCCGGGGGTTGTTTCCATAACTTCCAGACTGGATGTGCTCAGCAACATCTTTCAGAGCGGCTAGGTCTTGAATCTTTCCTGACTTCAATCCCATCTCAGCCATCTCTCTATGTTTAATCATTTCAGAAAATGGCTTGCCAATGCCAGGTAAGACTCTCTCATAGAAAGGAGCTTCTTATATGTCTATGAAGGTCATCACCATTTCAAATTCAGTCATAGAGGGAATAACTTGAGCAGCAAGGCACCTCCACCTTTGAGCATACTCTCGAAAGACTCGTTGGCTTATTTCTTGACCTTGGTAATTTGGGACCGGTATGGAGCCATCTGAGACTGGAAATTGTATTGGTTAAGGAAGGCATGAGCCAGCTCTTCCCAACTATGAATCTTGGAGTTTTCTAATCTTGTATACCATGATCGGGCTTCTCCAGTCAAACTTTTCTGGAACAGCTACATTCTGAGCTTCTCATCCTTAGTATAAGATCTGAGTTCTCCAATGAATACCTTCAAATGTGTGAAATGGTCTACCAACCCATCATACTTTTCATAGTCAGGAGTCTTAACCTTCTCTGGATAATGAACACCAGGGAATATACAAAGGTCGACATATGAAACACTCCTGTGTGCTCCAATACCTTTGATAGACCGAATGGTCTCTTCCATTTAAAGGACTTTCTTCCTGATAACACCGGTGTCTGGATCTTCTTTGAGATAATTAATTTCAAGGGTTTTTTTGGTTTTGTCCAACCGAGACTCAGGTACGGGAGTTTCCCTGTCCGGACCCTAGGTTCCTCTCTGTGCAGAGGATTCTATATGTATGGGTATTCATGGACCCTGAGTAGATTGGTGTAGTTCTTTAAGCAGAATAGTTAAATCTTTAATTTGTTTTCTTAATCCTTTAAACTCCTCACGAGAGACGGGAATAGGATTAGACTGGTCAGATGAAGACATAATTGGCTGTAGGCTTGTTGCCTCTTTGGACTTTGAACAGGTAACATGCCCAATTGTTTCCCTACAAAAAACTTATATAGTTTAGTATTAGGGAATGTATAAATGTTGCATGTTATATAATGTGTCCATTTTAGGAGTATTATCCTGCAAAGCGGAAGTTAGTTGTTTGTAAGATCGCATGTCATGTTTTAATATAAGAGGGAATGCATGTACACATATTCCTTCATATTTTCCATTACAATAAGATTGACACAGAATGAAATTACAAGCAATTGAATTTACAAGTAATTGAAATGGGAAAGTATGAAGAAACTTCCCTCCGTATTTGGTTTATCAAAGGTTGACCTATCTAAGGTTACTCTCGCAGTTTTTTGGCATGAAGGTCCCCAGATCATCGCAATTTACTTGATGGGAAGTTAATCCGGTCTTTCAATTGGCGTGAATCTGGGTGGTGCCTTGATAAGTGGATTTTATATACGCGAATCAGTGTCTATTTCATGCTTATTTGTTGCTAATTTCTTGTGTTCATGTTCATTTTTACTTATTTTATGTTATTTTATGTGTAGGATGGTTGTTACGGCATTTAATGTGTATTTGGAGTCAATTGGGATGATTTGGAGTCGATTGGTGCAAATTTGGAAGAAGCTATGAAGATCAGCAAATTGTTTAGCAGAACACACCCCCGCCGGGGCGGGCATGTTTTTAGTGTATACCCCTGTCGGGGTGAGGGGTCTCCTTACCAAACTAATAGAATGATAGCCACGTAAGGCAAGTATATTTAACTCCTTACACTTCACGGGGTGGGGGTCCCACTCGCACTCCTAATGTGATGCTAATAATGATGGAACTTGGATTTTTGAGTTTGCATAGAAATAGGACTCTCGTTGGCATGGAATTTAGCAGAGATTGTGGTTTTAAAACATATAACTGCTACACAACACGAGATGAGTTGGAGAAGGATTATTTCGATCCGATTGACTCAAGGACTTCCAAGAGGACTTAAAGATATATAAAGAGACTTATAAAAGGAGGATAATCACATAGATTAGAGGAAAAAAAATATGATTCCATTAGATTAGATTAGAGTAGATTAGATCAAAACACTAGTTCTAAAGAATTTTTGGAGATTGAAGCAACGTGGAGACCATTGAAGATTCAAAGTAGGAGCAAGGAGGGAGCTTAAAATCTATAGACAATAGATTATATCTTCTCATCTTCTTCTATCTTTGTCTTTTAAGGTGTATTCAATTGTGGATTCTTAGTTTTAATTCAAAGAACTAATTCTTTGTTTGAGATTACAATGGATCTTATTGTGTAGTTTATTTTAATATTCTTCGTTATCAATTATTATGTTCTATTGTGAGGATTGTCTATTGTGATTTGGACTTAATTTCTTAATTGCCTAGCTAACAATTACCGTGATAATCTATATGAACTCGAGAGATGAAGTATTGATTTATTAGATCTTATCATGATAGCATATGTTTGTGATTTCTGCATAGATGGAATTCATGATTCGTGTTTAGGATAGAGATATGCCTTTACGCCATATGTAATATTATAGAGAACTTGTGCTTTAAATCCTTTTTAATTGTAATTCACATAGAGATATAGTGGATTAGTTAATTAGGGTGTCTTACTTAATTCTATCATCTGTGGATTTAAATGAGTATGGGTATTATGTATCGAGAGGTGGTTTTATCTACTTTAGTGTTCTTGATTAACAATTCAGGATAGAGAATAATTGACGAGAAGTGTGTTAACTTAAATGAAGCAATAAGTGAATTTGTGATCTTAAATCTCCGTAATCTTAATTTAATTAGTGGAATTTAATAGTAGTGTATTTATATAATTTAAAATTCATTCGTTTAAATAAGATTGAGTTGGTTACGGGTTAGTACTTGGTGATTTTTATTAAATAATTCTCTGTGGGAACAATACTTAACTTATCACTTTATTACTTGTTGACCACGTATACTTGTGTGTTGTGCGTAATTAGATTTTTCCCAACAAGTTTTTGGCGCCGTTGCCTAGGAATTAGTTTAATATATTTTTGCCAATATTAGCTTCAATCAAATTAGTCTTAATTTAAACGTTTTTTTTTCTTTATTTATTTGTATTTTATTTTAGTTTATTATCTTCTTCTTTTTCTCTCGTTTCAGGTACCATGGCTGGATTCAATTATCAAAGGCCATATTCGAGTATGACTCAACCAAGGGGAGCGGGGATTGATGGACTCAATGTATTTTCTGCATTATCAGCACAACTTGAGACACTTTCGAGGAGATTGGACATTATTGCAGCCCAACGTAATCGAAGGACAGTAGTTACTTGCAATTATTGTGCTGGCAATCACCCGAGTAATCAATGTACCGTTAGTTTTGGGCTGGGACAAAACGGTGGTGAATACCTCAACGATTATACATATGCTAATTATCATCAAGTTTGGGGGTATCACCTAGATTCGTCATGGAGCTATACTTATAAAGACCAATACTACACTCCAAATCCAATATACACACCGGAATTTTCATGTCCACCTTCATTGCCACAAGAAGGAAAGCCAAATTCGTGGGATGTAGTATTGAAGGGAATATCAAACCTAGAGGAGATGAGGATTAGCCAAGAGCTGTAAACCCAAAATTTTAATAATCGGATGGAACAACTCGTCACTACCTCAACCAATGGTCCTCAATATATGGCTTTCGAGACTGAGACAGATAATTCAAAGTTGGACGAATTGTGGTCCAAGTTCGTAGCATCAAATGAGGAGAGGAGGATTAATCAAGAGATATAAATTCAAAATCTGCAGAACTAGATGGATCAAATGCTCAAAGCCCTGAACAATTGTCCTCAAAATAATTGGTGTTATGACGAGGATTCCGAGATTGATGAAGTGCCCGAGCCAAATCTCCAACTGGATGAGCCACGATATGTTGAAAAAGAGGAGACAAGTGGGGATAATGAAAACAAGGTCGGTGAAGAGCTAACTATGAGTACTAATGAGGATGAGCCAATGTTATTAATGCCTCAAGTGCCTTCTCCACCACAATTCAAGGATCCGGTTAGAATTGCAAAACCTTGTCCGCTAGGTAGTCATGTCATCAGCAAGGCTCTTTATGACATGAGAGCTAGTACAAATGTAAAGCCATGGTGGGATGAGGAGGAAAAGATAGAAGAAGAGCCCGTTGTTCTTGCCAAGCCTCAAAGCCCCAATCGAATCATAGGCTCAACGGCTGGAAAAGCACCTAGTTATTCAACATTCTCAATTGGGCACATATTTAAACAAAGCATGCTAGGTGACTTTAAATCAATAGTCATCACAAATGGGAATCTACCAAAAGCTACATTATTTCTGATGGATGGAGGGTTCCTCAACTTCCAAAGAGGAATTGGATAGCGTTGACTAGATAAAGTCAGGATGAAAGACTATAAATCAAGCGCTGACTGGGAGGCAACCCAGGAATTTTTATATTTATATGCTTTCATAGTTTATTTAGTAGATAGGAATCACGTTATATTCCAAAGTGCTATTCTAATCCATGTTGTCTCTTTTCATTATAGGTATTGGAGGTTCAATGGATAGGAAAATGATCGTCATTGCCATCGCTACCATCACCTCACGCTTAGCTGATTACAGGGAAGTTCCTTATACTTACCGTTATGTTCTTACAATGAGGACATTGTAATTGCTAAGTTTGGGGGAGTTTAGTTTAGTTCTTTATTGCATGTTTAGTTTCATGTTTATGTTGTGTTATGTTGCATATGTTGTTAATTTAGTTTAGGTTCATTATGTTTGCATTCATGTAGTACAACTGCATAAGTAGTTGCATAGTAGTATAGTTTGGATAACATTATATTCAGTTTCTTGTAAAAAAAAAATCAAAAATAATAGTTAGTTACTATGTTTATCTTGCATGAGTCCAGTTGTTTGATATTTACAGTTTGTTTTGGCCAATGATGAGATTGGAATTAGGTAGACAAGTATAGAACTGACTATTAGAGCTTTGATGTGATTTCTTGTTATGAATTGAGTCTTTTCTGTTTGAAACTAGTATAATAAGGATAGCACAGTAGAAGCAACCTTGTTGATTGATTGAGTTTAAATTGATACATAATGGGACTCTAAAGGCTATTGTTAGTTTGAATGAAAGAATGACAAGAATAAGTAGTGATGGCTAAAGTTAGACAAGAACCTATGTTTGGGGGAATATTTGGGGTATATAAGCTATATTGTAAAAAAAAGTATGAATAAACACCGTGGCGTGCTTGTCTAGTTTTGTGGCCTTTGTTACTAGAGTAAGTAAGCCCGAGGGGATTGTCTTTACACCTAGCGCCCTAAGGTCTTAATGGTCTGGGAGTCGTTAGTCGAAAGCTCGTTAAGGTACCATTGAAAAGCCTAAGGGAATAAGACATTGCATAGCTATGTGTATATAAAATAAAATAAAATAAAATAAAATGAATAAAACGGGAAATAAGAGCAAAAATCCCCGTAGATGAAAAATAAAGCATAAGTATCCCATGTTAACCCTCGATATTGGTAATTGTTTGATTTTAGTTAAATCTAGCTTGTTTTTGGATTTCTTGAGTTTACACTGTATAATGCCTTCGAAGAGACTTGTTATGTGTTTAATTTGATTTTATATCAGTTAACATTATTGAGGAGCACACACATACTATATTAGTGATAACAGTCTAAGATTTGATGATTGATTGGGAAGTTACTAATGAGTTTTGATATGATGTATTATCATGTTTACTTGATTTCTCTAAGGCCGATTGAATAGACTTGTTTCTGTCATTACTGTTGGATTCATATAGATGAGTTGCATTTCGTTGCATTGCATAACATGTGGTTGTTTTGTGCTCGAGGACTAGCACGATTTAAGTTTGGGGGATTTTGATAAGTGGATTTTATATACGCGAATCAGTGTCTATTTCATGCTGCTGCAAGTACTGGATGTCCTCAAGGTTGTCTCTAAGGTGTGCCTGACCTCCCGGGGTTATCTCCGGGTTTGGGACTGAGTGCCTCGGGGTTATCTTTGAGGTTGAAGCTGATTGCAAGGGTTAAAAGACTAAGTCTGGTGAAACCATCGCTCAGACAATGCCCTGAGATAACCCCAGGGACAACAGTGGGGGAGGATGAAAAAGAACACCTCAAAACCCCAAGTATGCACAATCTCTCGGTACTCTGGATGAAGAGTCTGGTACAGAGAGTGTATACTAAACCAGTTCCCTTGAGGCTGTGTAAAGCCGAGAACCTGCATCGCAAAGCAAATCAACATCAGAATCTTGACTCTTCATCAATAAGAAAAAGGAAGATCACACACAACTTTTACCTCATTCACATGTAAATAGATCGAGGGGTGGCGACTCAAATCATCCAGAAGCTCTGGATTCATCACATTTATGGCTGGTAACTCTCTGCAGGGAATAGAAGCAGCAGGAACGAGAGCCGCAATCGGTACATCCTCCTCCTCATCCTCAACATCTGGTGCCTCAACTCAGACAGGACGAATCACTGACTCCATCAACCGACGACGCTGTCGGGCTGGGCAAGGCCAAGGTACATCAGAAGCTCTCATCCTCACACCTGAAGAGGTCCTACGGGAGCTACTCGGCTGGTCTGGATCCATATATCTGGACACAAGTCTCTGAATCACCTCAGAAAGGGTGTGGTAAATTCTAACGTGGAGCTCATTAAATGCATTTTATATCTATATGCATGCATGCATTACTTTAACATACGACTACAGTAGAGTTAAAAATGCATGATTCATTAAATGCCTAGAATCGTGAAATTGTTTTGCCAGAGTCTCCTTTGTAAAAAAGATTATCCACATACACGTAGGCATGACTAGGTGGCCATCAGTAGCACACCAATCCACAGTCATAAACATCCTATATGCATAAAAATATCAAAGTCATAATCCATAAGGGTAGTCTAATTACCAGGATTATTTTGCTTTACAAACCTTTGCTCATTTGTCCTCAAAAAGGACAAGAAATAGCAAAAAAAGGTGCCAATTTGACTGCTTCAAAAGTCAAATTTTTTCAATCAATATGTTCAGCATGGTTAAATACTAATATTTACTATGCTGAATATTTTTTATCAAGTCATATGAGTATGCATATTCACTACTATGTGTTTAGAAGCATTTCATATGATAACTCATTTTCCAACGGACAAAACTGGAAAAGAAGACATGCATACATTACCAGGATAGTGTAAAACACTTGTACGATGACGAATTTTGCAGAAAGCAGCTCAAACTCAGTAGATCTGAAGAAGAACTCTCGAATTCTCTATGTGGCGCAACTTGAAAATGACTTGTGAAAGGGAAAGGCCAGCTCAAATAGACCCACGAATGGTCGCAGGTCTACTTGCGGTTGCCATAGGTCCACCTGCGGCTATCCCAGGTGGGTCCCACCCCCTTTGGCTCGATCTAATTTGAGTCGCAAAGGAGGTCCCACAAGCTAAAAATTTAAATCAGGAAAAAAGACGCTACGTGATTAAGCGAAAAAGCCTAAAATCCTAATTTTCAGAGACCAAACTGCGGGTCTACACATTACTCATTAGTATTCTCCGAAACACAGGGTTCACAAAGCTGATGATCACACCTATTACAAACTACATGTGGCAATGCCTCACAAAGGTCTGATGCCATCAACTTGGGGTTGTGATTCCAGTTACAACCATAACTTTCATCAAAAACCTCTCCCCAACGGAAACTTCATACAACTTTGGCCGTTGAAGCACATTTCAGCGAAGGTCAAGCATCCTTGACATTATTCAGCCGTTAGAAATTAAACCCAGCGAAGCATCGGAGATGGTCCGATGATGTTCATCCATTGAAGCACATTTCAACGAAGGTCAAGTAACCTTGACATTATTTAGCCGTTGGCAAGTAAACCCAACGAAGCATTTGAGGTGGTCCAATGATGGTAGTCATTGAAGTACATTTCAATGAAGGTCAGGCAGCCTTGACAACACAAACTATTGGCAGTAACTCCAATAAAGCACTAGAAAGACTTAGTGATACAAACTAGGGAAAACAATCCTCATCGGGGAGGACCGATGATGGAATATGTTATATAAATCTTCATCAGACAAAACATAATACCCCAAGGATCTCTCGCACATGAGAAGAACATCTTCTGTGGAAGGTCTGTGCAAAGGATTAAGGACTTTGGCAATAACCCCCAATGTCAACATCCTGCAGTCTCTATCATATAAGTTTCTGTGAGCTCTGGAAACTATCGGTCGAGTAGTTATCCAAGAAGTTCATTAGGGTCATCAATGATAACTCCATTCCCCAACAAAAGTCGTGAGAGTAGAAAATCATCACATCCCATTAGAAAATGATCCAACAAACCACCCTCATCATACATTTGCATCATGCTGCATTACATTGCATCATGATTATCTTGTCACATTTCAAGTGTCTAGTATTCTTTATCTTATCCATATCATTGCATTGCATGAATATGATAAAGAGGGGCATCTGTAGACACTCAAAATTTTGCATTCCTATTACTAACCTTTCAGGAGGGCAAAATCATCTTCCAAAGACAACCCTGGAAGTTAAATCAGCTAAATCCCGGAGACAACCCCAGGATACTTAGTTTTCCATCTCGAAAACAACCCCGAGATACTCAATTGCAGTCCCAGAGACAACCCTGGGAGATTCAATTCCAAACCTCAGAGACAACCCCGAGAAATGCAGTTCCAACTCCGGAGATAACCCCAGAGAAATCAGTTCCAACCCCGGAGATAACCCCGGGAGGTCAAGCACATCTCAAAAATACGCCCAAGGACATTCAACACTCGCAGCAGCCCAATCTCAGAGATAACCATGAGCAACGACTGTTATATCAGCCTAGAGCCGGAGATAACCCCGATGAGGGGCAAAATCATCATTTTACCACCTCAATGCTACATTCACGCTATCTCAACATCATTTCAATACACATTTCACACAGAAGTGTCCCACAATAACCATAGCTCCAAATCCCGAGTGACTACTACGCAAAATAGCACACCGGATAGAATTTGAAGACTTGAAGATCTGGTCATAGACCCATCTTCCAGGCTTCATACAACCTCCTATCCCATGTCATTGTGTAGCTCTCGACAACATCATTCTGGAAAGGTAAAGCACGCCTCAATCGGATGTTCGGATTGGAAGTTATGAAGGTTCAAGCGGATAACACGTTGCACGTGTGCATGTTCTTCGAGACGATGGGACCCGCAGAGCCCGAGGCACCCCGAATAGCCGCAGGTGGACCTGCGGCTCCCCCCTCTATAAATAGAGGGCTTGGGGTGGCCATTTTAAGGAGAAAAAAGATGAGGAAGCCCTGTCCATTTCACTTTGTACACGCCTCTATAGTACTCCAAACTGAGTGTTTCTTTTTTCTAAACACTTGTGAGCTCGTGTTTTACAACATACTAAAATTTAACCGGTGAAAATTGAGTTTTCAGGCATCAAAAGCTATCTAAAGTCTTCTTTGGCAACCCACTGTAAATATATATATACATGTCTATATATATACTATTATATATATATATATATACACACATATATATGTACATTCTAGTCAGGCCTGGAGATCACTTCGTGGCCATTTACCGCTTATATATATATATATCACTATTTATCAACCTGTGAGTTAGATTTGCCTAAATCTGGCTATTTCTCACTTTAACCGGTTCATGATGACTAAACTAGAACCGTTGAAGCTGGAATTCTTAGATTTACTTAAATCTAATTCATTTTCTAGCTTTTGCTATGGGCTAGATTTGTCTCAATCTAGCTATTTCTCAGTTTAGTCGATTCATGGTGACAAAACTGGAACCGTTGAAGCTGAAATAGTTTAGATTTATTCAAATCTAGTTCTTGTTTTAGCTTTTATACCTATTGCTTTGTCATGTGAGCCTAGGAATCATGTGATCACATATTTAGTTCCTAAATCTAGATTCGATTCCCGTGATGGACATTTCCAGCTGCAGTCAGCTTGTAAATTATTCACGGTGTCTAAATTTCCTTAGATGGCTCTCATGCCCACAAGGATTTTGACGCTGCTATATATCTTATTTTCTCGAAGATGTTTCGCATCTCAAAAATAATAAAAGCAATCCAGCCGAACACATAATAAAATGGAAGTATCAAAGACCTTAGTTACTATTGAGCACAAGGGTTTGAAAAACCTGTTTTACAAAACATCATTGCTATATCTTGTTAAAATTAAACTTTTATACAAAAGTTAAACCCTTTGTACATAGGTGCAAACGAGGCATAGCACTACTTCTAGACAATTGCACATAGACCTATACACACACACACACACATTCAGGTAAAAGTTTAAATTAAAAAGTTGCGATAACTGTGTTATCACAAAATTTAGGGGATGCCTAACACCTTCCCTCCGCTAAATCAAACCCCCGGACCCTAACGAATTTCGATTTTGCAGACCAGTTAAACAATGTCACATCACTAGGTCTATGTGCAAACCATTTCTCGATTGAGTTGGTGCAATCATTTAAAAATACCAACTGGCGACTCTTACGGTCAAATTGTCGACATCTACATGTCGGACCTTTTCAAACTTTTTTTTTCAAATAAATCTCACCTAACATGAGAACACCAAAAGACAAGAACAGAAAGAGACAGATAAAAATTCCGACATCGACAACTATGGAACTGAGTACTAAACATGTACTTGCCCGACCTGCTACTCCCCGCAGTCTCCTCCTCCCCGATCATCTCATCAGCGCAAAACTCATCATCCTCGGAGGTATCCTATGCCTCCTCTTCCTCCGGAGCATCTGAAAATACAAACCCTAACCCGCGAGGATGTGACTCCCCTCCAGCCTAAACAGAGAATCGAGCAATCATCCTGGAGTCTAATAGCTAGAGCGGCTGCTGCATAGGATCATCGCCTGAACATCGCACACCAGACTGCCTGTACAACCCACATATGAGTGATGGGTATGGCAGTCCACCTGAGAATGGCCCGCATAGATAGCGTTAGATGGAGAAACTAATGATAAAACTGATATTGTTGTCGAAGTCCTTCACAATCGCATATAATAGTATCACATTTTCCCTTGTCACCTCACTAGTATACGTTGAAGGGAATAGCTTCACGCACAAAAACTCATACCATATCTTTCCATATAAGCTGAGGTCCTTACTCATGAAAATCGTGCCACCCTTTCTCCCTTTAACCCAAACTGTCCCCGGTTTAGATATTTCTGTCAAAATCTAGTCATAGTTGGGATTGTTATCTCTGAGCTAAACATACTGGCATTGATTGCTTCAGGACTGAACGGAACCTGCTTACCCAGCACTAATGTCATGTATGGTGCCCTGTCCTCTAAATTAGCGTAGAATTCCTTCACCACGTTTACTATAGTTGGCTCAGATCATCATCGTGAGCATTTCCCGATTTCTACTCGTATCTCGCTTCACGATCCGATCGTCCAAAAAATCAAAAGCCAAGCCCCGCTCACGTATTAGTGCTTTGGGCATATTTGTAAATGATTAAGATATTATTAAATGATTAATAATATTAGTAAGTTATGAAAATATTATTCAAGGGTAAATAATATTTATAAACGATTAAGATATTATTAAGTAATTATTAAGAAGTAAATAAAATATTATTAAGTGATTAATAATATTAGACGGAAGTTTTTAAGATGATGACTAAATGATTTAAATATTATCAAAGGACGATAATATTATTAAGGGTTTAAGGAATTATCTGATGTTTAATTATGTGGCTAAATGTTAGATAATTTATTTATAAAGTAGTGGTATTATGAGATATGATATTATATGCTGATTGGAAGATCAATTCAATGATAGGTCTTTTATAAGAGATTAAAATTAGATTGTGTAGCAATAATTGACGGGCAAGACAAGTTTCTTAACTCAAACTCGAGTTATTATGTTTCAAGCAAACTAGTGGTTTAATTATTGTCAATTATTCAACATCCATGATAATTATTGTTATTCGTTGTAACAATCCAGAATTTTTATATGTAATTTCAAATATTTATTGAATTAAATAAATATTTTAGTTGATGTGTTTATGGTTAAATAAATTTTGTTTAATTGGATTATTTATTAGTTAAATAAATAATTCATGAGTTATGGGAAATTAACTTGATTACATGTAATATGTTAATTAAGTTGATATTCGATAATTTTGTATTTTGAAGTTAATTAAATTACAAGAGTGATGAATTAATTATTATGTGGTAATATTCTAATTTAATAATTAAATAAATTGTTATAATGTTATTTTAATTTAATAATTAAAAGTGATGTGCTAATTTATTAAATACAATTATAATAAAAATTATAATTTGGTGACAATTTGATTATGTGACATTTTGATTTAGTAAGTTAATATGATTTTAATTAATTAAATTTGAGTATTAGAATTTAATTAAATAGAGTGTAACACTAAATCATATAATAAGCGAGTTATTAAAATAAGCTAAAAGGAGTTTTAATTTAGTTTTACCAAACTTAAGGCTTTTTAGTCTTTATTTTGAATTAGTTTTGCCAAACAAGCCTTAGTTGTTTTTGAATTTAAATATATATATATATATATATATATATATATATATATATATATATATATATATAAATCATATCAATTAAGTAAGGGTAATTTATGTCAATGGGTTTTTATGCGTAATAATAATTATGTTATATCAGTTATGTTGTTGTGTTACGTTAAGTTGGAAAAGAGAAAAAACAGAGAAAAGAAAGAAGAGAAAAATCACAGAGAGAAAAAGAAATTGAGAGCTCTAGAGAAATTGAGCGGAGTTTGGAGGTTTTGAGAATCAAGATAGATTATCAGAGCTATTCTCATCAACCAACAAAGCATAATCAAGTATTTAAGGTAGTAATTCGACCCTTTCGTTCTTGGTTCTTTGTGTTTTTGGGTTTTCATAAGAATTCTCTGTTGGTGAGTTTTGAGAATGATTGTTGAAAATATGGTTTTACATGTGTTAATAGGTATTCATAGCATGTTTTATATAATTTATTCATGGTTTAAAGTAATCAAATTCGTTGAAATATGTTTAAGAATGAAGAAAATAAATTACAGTGATGTATATATGATATGGTTTATTTTAGAATCAAAATTTGTGTTCAATTCATGTTATAATGTGTAAATTGATTTTTGATTATGAAAATACATGAAGAAACAAAAACAATAGGTTTTAAACTAACTATTTTGGTTGAAAAACGGATTTACAGTAATTTGTTTCGCTAAGAATGTAAAAAAAGGAAAGAAATAGCAAAAATAGTGAATTTAAAGGTTTTAAGTTGGAAGTTTGTGTAGTTTATGTTGTTAATAACATGTTAAAAACTTTAGTTTATGTTTCTATAAAGTTTATGTGAATTATATGTAATAAATTTATTGTTAGAAATAAGTTTTTAGTCCAATTTGGCTTTATTTTGTGTTCTTCGCGAACACTATCTGCGTGAAATTATGTCATGAGCCATGCCTCCTTTTTATGAAGAAACAGTATGCGTTCAAAGGCCACTCAGTGTTTGTTGATGAGTACCGCATTGCAAATACCGATTCTATGAGTAAATGGGAGCACCGCAAATGCGAGACCGAGTCAGCAATGGCCGATTTCAAGCTGTTATCTCGCGCAACAACACCAGATTAGTGCAGAAACGCCGGTCCTCAGTGCAAATTGGGGCGCTGCAGTACCAGTTAGTAGTTTGGCCTAGAAATTTGATTTTTAATATACAATTCTATAATTGTTAATATAGTGTAAGGGTATGACTATAAAATGTGATTTATCATATTGTTGTGTTGTTATAATATCAAATATGAAAGTTATTAATAGTAAATAATGAGTTATATGTTGATGTTATATTACTGATAGGGAATGATATTTCGATGTTACAGTCAATTAAAATCTAGTTATCTAAACACTTCTCCATAAAGGACTTGGGAGAAACATCCTATATTTTGGGGATAAAGATTTATAGAGGTAGATCTAAAAGGATGCTTAGCTTGTCCTAAGGAACCTACATTGAAACGATGCTAAAGAGATTTAGCATGGAAGATTCTAAGAGTGGTCTCATGCCGATGAGCCATAGAATACATATCTCCAAGAAACAGGCCCCAATGACAGCTGACGAGAGAGACCATATGAGTAAGATATCTTATGCTTCAGTAATAAGATCCATCATGTACGGTATGATATGTAATAGACCAGATATCGCTCATGTACTTAGTGTAACAAACAGATATTAGTCGAATCCAGAAAAGAGCACTGGAAGGTAGTTAAAAATATCCTAAAGTACTTAAGAAGAACTAAGGATGTATTTCTTATCTACGGTGGGTCTTAATTGAAACTAGAGGGCTATACAGACTCAAGTTTTCAAATGGACCAAGATAACAGTAAATCCATTTTGGGGCATATATTTACCTTAAACGGTTGCGCAGTGAGTTGGAAGAGTTCCAAGCAGCAAACAGTTTCTAATTCAGTGACAGAGGCAGAGTACATAGCTGCAAAGGAAGTTGCTTGGATGAAGAAGTTCATAACTGAACTTGGTGTGGTTCCTAGCATAAGAGGAGTAGTACCTTTATTCTGTGACAACACCGGAGTTGTTGCACAGGCCAAGGAACCCAGGTCTCATCAGAAATCCAAACACGTGTTGCGACGATTTCATTTGATTAGAGAAATCATTGAAAGAGGAGATGTCACCCTAGAGCGTGTGGACACTCAAAACAACATTGCAGATCCACTTACTAAAGCTTTAACAAAACAGCAGTTTAATCGTCACTTAAAGAAGATGGGTATTAGATATCATGGCGATTGGCTTTAGTGCAAATGGGAGATTGAAAGTAGTATGCATACAAGCCAATCATTTATGATGAAAAAGCATATACTTGTAACAATCTTATTCATTTATTAATATTTATTTAAAGGCGTTTATATTATCTACATAATGTTGTTATATTTAAATGTGATAAACACATAGTTTTAAGTAATGCTTTTAGAATCATGATGATGATCATGCTAATGAGATCTAAACTCTTAGATAGCTTAAAACTAAAATAGTTACCAATCTAGTATGTAGGTGTTTATTGAAGAATAAGTGCATTGAACGTGGCTTGCTAAGGAAAACCTAATGGATTATTACTCACCTATCGATAGGAATCCCTTTAGTGATAATAGTACAAGTAATCCTTAGACTTGAGATCATCATAGTATCTTATGTATGATGAGGTATACTTTGACATGTCCCTTAAGAACCTAAGGGTATATCAAAGGGTATGCTTGGGTATAATTAATTATACATGAAGATAATGAATGATCAATAAAGGATCTACTACTTCTAGTAAAAGAAGTGAATGTCCTATGTGATTCGATAAATAATAACTCAGTAGTCTTTGGCCAAGACAGAATGAAATTATAAAGTTATTTCTAATTTGCACTATCGGAGTTTTTGCATTTAGGATCAGAATACATATAATTATATAAAATAAGACTTGATAGTAAATCCATATCTTATATTTAATTGGGACATTGTATGGTAGAAGGAATAAATTGTACGATAACTATTTACTCAAAGGTTCTTTTATGATTAATGTTAAAATCTATATTATCTGAAAAGTCATTGATCGCTAAGTGGGCTTACCATTATTGTAGAATAAATATTATATAATTAAATAAATTATTAGTTTAATTTATTTATTTAAATAAGATTATAATTGTTCTAATTGATTTATTCACAACCGGTTTAATATGGAGAACCTAAAGGGTCACACCATAAAAGGAAGAATAATTATTAAAGAAGCTAATGGTATAATCGTAATAATAAGTTAAGTATATTTAATTTAATCTATGGTGATGAAATAAATTAAATAGCTTAATATTTATTATTTAATATTTTGGAATATTAAATATAAATTAATATGAGGAGTCTTATTATTATTATTATTATTACTATTATTATTATTATTTAATTCCTAAAGGAGTTTGAGAATTAATTAATTAGATACTCTCCCTCATATATATTCTTAATAAGATTAAGGGGCTATTTAATTAAAAGAGTTTAATTATTTCCAATTGGATTGGGAAGCCTAATTGATTAAAAGAGTTTAATTAATTAATATGAAACCCTAATCCTAAATAGTTAGGAGGGTTGTCTACATCTATAAATAAGAAAGTCTTATTATAGAACGAAGAGACAGAACACGCTTAATTTTTAGCATTGGGAGAGTACAGAGATTCTATAGAGATAGAATTAGGGTTTAGCCAAACACCCACCTTCTTAGTTGTTGTTCTTCCTTAGTGGATCACCACTTGAGGCCAAATGCTTGGGTGGCTTGTATTGATCAAAGGAAGGAATCAATCTCGTAGATTCAAGTTGGAGTAGAACTCCTACCTGTGGAAGCTCGATCTACAACGGTATGAATCTCATCTTCTTCTCCTTCTTGTATGTATTGATAACTAATCATATAGGATGATACTGGTGATGGTTTGCATTAAAATTTTAAAATTCTCTCTTTCGCGCTTCCGCTTTATTTATGTGATTTGAATATGTAATCGCGCTACGTGCAAACCTAACAGAACTTTCTTTCATTTCCTTTGAAAAGGACTTCACGCATTAAAATCGTAAATTCGATATTACTTACGAGTACATCTAGGTGATTAGCCTATAGTACCTAATGTTGTACAACACTCATCCATTTCACGTATTTCATTTAGTTTTGACACCTTGTGTGTCAGTCGAAAACTCGACTAAATACATTTGTTTTCTCATTCTCAAACTTACCTTTGAATCCATAGCAAAGCAATTGGATTTGGATAGCATAACATCAATAATATTTCAAGGATTTAATATCAAATCGATAAAACATTTTAACATTTGTCTAGCCAAAAAAAATGGCATTGACACTTCCTTAAACAATTCATGGATATCGAACTTTAAAACTTTGGCAATTCATGTCATAACATCGCTTGAATACTTGTACAAATACTAAGATTTGCAAAAGCATGGAATTTATACAATCATACAAGAGTTGTGCTCACTTTAAAAACATTGCATAAGCTTCATGAGAATATATTCATATGAAGTTAGAAAAACTTGCTCATACAAATCGTATATCTTCAATAACTGAACAATAGTTATGAAGTACTATCAATAATTCAAAATAGCACTTCTCTTTTCTTAAAACATTTCACAATGAACAACATTTAGTAAAACATCAATTCCGGTCCAAGACCTTGAGCATTTCATACTTTCTTTGAAAAGGAGTTTATGTTATAATTGTAAAATTGGTGATGGATTCTGTTAATATGATAAGAAACAAAAAGAACGCAAGTTGAATGAATCAATTTGGTTATGAAACGAATTCGTAGTGAATGAATTCGCTAAACATATTAAAACATGAAAGTTTAGTATGAACATGAGATTGGGGTCAAGATTTAGGCTAGTTAGTATTTTTGTAAATTGTTATAATTCTAGTATGTTGTATTTATATGAATTACGAATCCATAGAATCGAAAACGGACTAATTTGGATGTGTATAACTCAAGTTATGAAGATTAGAAGGAGAAAAGGTTCAAAAATCGCGAGAACAAAGGAACCCACAGTCCCGATTATGCTAATTCAAAGGCAAATGTTGACTTTGTGCCCTAAGTTATTTGGGGTGCAGCTACCCTCTAGGGCATAGCTTCACTGTGTCCAAGGCTTAATTGGGCGCAGCTGTGCCCAAAGTGTGTCAGGTGTGACTGTTTTGACCTATTTTAGTAAAATAGGCATAACATTTTTATACAAACTCTGATTGAGGAGATTCAAGATGATCCGGAACAAGGATGAATAGACCTACAACTTTCATTCTTTAAGTTTTTCTATTTGAGGTAGGTAACAGGGGTAAAAATGGTCATCTTTAGGACTGTTATGTTTTTGGGGACAATCGGAGGGCGTCGAGCATGCACGTATGCAAGTGTAGTGCTTCTGACGATAAAAAAATATTGATCTAAGTTATAAAACATGAATGTTAGTAAACATAATGATGCTTAACATTAATAAATGATGTATTAGATAAGTTGTATAAGCATACTAAGCATACACAAGAGAGACAAATCGAGCGTGTGACGAATGAACGTCGAAACACTGTAACAAATGTTAATGAAAATAAAAAGTGCTTTAAGTCAAATGAAATGAATATTATAAGATATGAAATGGGGTTATATAAAGACAATAAGGATTCATAGCAAGACTTAAACACTTAAATGAATTTTAAGTATTATTAAAAAGAAATATAATGAGATATAAGTCGAAAGTTAACACAATTTAGGTTTGTAATATTCATGAACGCAATCAAATTGCACAAAATAAGCTTTTAAACGTGGAAAAATCGTAGTTTTAAAATTTTACAAACCATATACCCTTGATCATCCTTTATGCACAATTATTAATTAAACGAAAAAGATAAGAACAAGAATCATACCCTTGAAGATTCGAGCTTCCTCGTGTACAAGTTCACCTCCAATCTTTTTCGCTCAACTTGAATCCACCGGTTTGGTTCCTTCCTTTGATCAACGTTAGCCACCCAAGTGTTTGGCCTCTAGAGGTGATCCACCAAGGAAGAAGAAAGATTCAAGAAGATGGGTGTTTGGCAAAAAACCCTAGTTTTTCTATCTCTCATAGAAAAAGAGCGTACTCTCCAACTATTGAAATTACGTATGTCAGTGAAAAAAAGTCAACAACCACCTCACCACCCACCCATAAAGACTCTCTTATTTATAGATGTAGGCAACCCTCCTTAACAATTAAGAATTTGAGTTTTATTTTAATTAATTAAACTCCTTTAATTAATTAGGCTCCCAATCTTATTAGGAATAATTAATTAAACTTTTAATTAATTAGCCTCCTAATCTTATTAGAATATATGAGAGTACTTTTATTAATTAATTCCCAAACTCCTTTAGAAATTAAATAATAATAATAATAATAATAATAATAATACTCTCTTATTAATTTATATTTAATATTTCCAAAATATTAAATAATAATATTAAGCTATTTAATTTATTCTATCACCATAGATTAAATTAAATATACTTAACTTATTATTACGATTATGCCATTAACTTCTTAAATAATTATTCTTCCTTTTATGGTGTGACCCTTTAGGTTCTCCATATTAAACCTATTGTGAATAAATCAATTAGAATAATTTAATCTTATTTAAATAAATAAATTAAACTATTAATTTATTTAAATAAATAATATTTATTCTACAATAGGGATAAGCCTCCCTAATGATCAACGACTTTCCGTATAATATAGATTTCAACATTAATCATAAAAGAACCTTTGAGTAAATAGTTACCGCATAATTCAATCCTTCCACCATACAATGTCCCAATTAAATATAAGACATGGAATTACCACAAGTCTTATTTTATTTAATTATATGTATTTTGATCTCTTAAATGCACAACTCCAAATAATGCAAATTAGAAACTCCTTTCTAATTTCATTCTCGCTTTGCCAAGGACTACTGGGTTGTCATTTATCGAATCACATAGACATTTCTCTTCTTTTACTAGAAGTGGTAGATTCTTTTATCGATCATACATTATCTCCATGTACAACTTATTATACCCAAGCATACCCTTTGATATACCCTAAGGGTCTTAAGGAATAAGTCAAAGTATAACTCATCATACACAAGATACTATGATGATCTCAAGTCCAAGGATCACTTGTACTACTATCACTACAGAATTCCTATCGACAGCAAGTAAAACTCCATTAGGTATTCCTTAGCGAGCCACGCTCAAAGAACTTATTCTCTAATAATAAGCACCTACATACTACTTGCTTTAGTGTTCCACACAAATGATCATGAGATCAATCATCCTCATCCAATGAGCAAGCAACGATGTACCAATCTATCCGATTCACTAATCCCCAATTTAGTAATCCAACGATTGGGAACTATTTTAGTTTTAAGCTTTCTAAGAATTTAGATCTCATTAGAATGATCATCATCATTATTCTAAAAGCATTGCTTAAAACTATGGGTTTATCACATATTATAAAACAAATCATCATGTAGATAATTAAAAGCCTTTAATAAATTAATACTTTTTATTAATAAATGAATAAGATTGTTACAAAGTATATGCTTTATCATCAAACATGATCGGCTTGTGTGCATACTACTTTCAATCTCCCACTTGCACTAAAGCCAATCGCCATGGTATCTCATACCCTTCTTCTCTAAGTGACGATTATCCCGCCGTTGGATAAGCTTTAGTTAATGGATATGTAATGTTGTTCTTGAGAGTCCACTATCTCTATAGTGATTTCCCATCTTTCAATGATTCCTATAATCAAATGAAAGTGCCACAACACATGTTTAGATCCAAGATGAGACTTAGAACTATTCCTAGTTCTCAGAATGAACTTTTTCATCCAAACAATCAACTTGCAGCTTCATTTATAGCTATATATACTTTGTCTTTTATCACTAAAAACCAAGAACTTTTTGTTGCTTTGAAACTTTTCAATTCATCGCACCACCGCTCAAGGTAACGCTTTACCTTAAAGTGGATTTTCTTTCGTCTTTGGTCTCTCTCTCGAAAAAACTTGAGTCTCATTAAGCCCTCTAGTTTTAATTTAGACCCACCATAAATATGATCACATCCTTAGTGCCGCTTAAGTACTTTTTAAGATGTTTTTCACCGACTCATAAAGAACTTCTCCGTAATATGACCGATCAACATCGTGTCTCATATATTTCATCAGATACATGATAGTTACTCATGCGATCTCTTTTTAGAGTCTATGGGGACTATTAAGAGAGATACACCCATGGCTCATCAACATGAGACATCTCTTGAGTTTGCCATGCTAAACGACTTTAGCATCAAATGAATATACGCTCTCGGGTTAAGTCGAGCATCCTTTAAATCTATCTATATATATAGATTTGTATCCCCAATTAAGATACTCTTCCCAAATCATTCATGGAGGAATGTTTAGACAACTTTATCTTTACTAATTGTAGCATTGGTATGTCATTCCTTATCCGTAGTATATCAAATATATACTAGGAATGTCACGACGCCCCCAATCGACCCTTTTTACACACACTAGGTTCATTCTTATTTTTGATAAAATCAAACTCTTTTGATTTGTTTCATCAAAACGAATGTTCCATTTTTGAGAAGCTTGCTTCAATCCATTTCTCCGAGTGTCTACAACTCTTACCTCATCGTATGTAATCGGATCATCATCTTCTATGATGTGTATCTCATCATCATCATCATCATCTATGATGAATCCATACCTCCTGTATCTTCTAGACTATTCCAGATTTATTTATCTTGGCCAGGTACAATAGGTCTATCTACAAGTTCCTCTTATTTCGACTTATAGTGTTTTGTGGTTCTTGAACTCTTCAAGATCTATTATCCTCCCACTAGCCCCTTCAATGATAAACACCTTTATCTTAGAAGGCAAATATGTTTCAAACAAACACCTTTTTTGCTAGTAGGATTATAGAACATATACCCTAAACTTACTTTAGATGTCCCACAAATCAGACTTGTCAAATCTTGTCCCAAGCTTATCCTTTTGAAACCTTTTCACATAAGTTGACAACCCTTATCTTAACATACTTAAGATTAGAAATCCTCCCCGTCCATAACTTTTATGGAGTCTTGGGGCCGATTTTTGAGGTTACCTTTTTCAGAGATATATGCAACCATTTCTTTCTAGGACATTACCCCGTAAGGATACTCGAAATGTCAGAAAAATCATTATGGACCGCACTACATGTCCAACAAGGTACGATTTTTCCTTTTTAGATACATCAATCAATTATTATGTATCGAGGCGCCCATTATGAGAAAAAAATTTGAGATGATCTAGAAACTTATTGCACAAGTATTTATTCCTTGATCTAATCAAAGAATCTTAATACTTTTGCCAATTTGTTTCACTTCAATTCTTTTTGAACCTTTCAAATAATTCACACTTGTATTTCAAAGAAATACACACATTCAACTCTTTGAATGATCATCTCCTTTTCTTATACTAGTTTGTTCAATTTGCAAAATAATTTTTTTCACGTAAGTCAAGTATACAAAATCCATTAAGTAATATTCCAGCTTATACAAAAATTTATTATTATAAATAACAACAACAATTGTTCTTAAATATAATACCAAAGATTTCATTGTCCAACAACAAAATGGAAATAATGTTTCTAACGAGAACTGAATACAATAACAACTTATCGACTTAATAGATTTGCCCGTAGGCAATGCTAAAAACTATAAGTTTCTATGGCTAATGCAAAGCACTTTGCTTCATTTCCCACACATAGATTACTTATCTTTGTTTAGCTTTCTACTTCTGCTTGGTCCCTTCATAAATCTATATTTATGATAACCAAAGTTGGTATCCAATACCCAAGTAGAACCTTGACTTAAAGAAAAATTTATTTTAAATCATGAACAAAATTATATTTGTAACCGAAACTTCACTAAGCTTCTTCTTTAGTTAGCCTCTCGCAAGATGCTTCTTCTCGCAGCTTTTTTTCCAAAGGTCCAAAGCTTATTGCAAAGGAAGCAAACTCCTTTGCTATCCGTATCGCTTTTGTTCTTATTATCCTTTGTTTTTGCCTTTTCTATTTACCTTCTTAGAATCGCTCTTCTTTTTAGAAGATCCTTTGGCCCCTACCAAGAAGACTTGGTCTTTCTTGGTTGAAAGTGACTCTCAACATTTTTCAACATGTTAAGCAAATCAAATGAGGTCGATATCTAGCTTGTTCATATGAAAAATTCACAACAATTGTGAAAGGAGTCCGGAGTGAGTGCAAGATCAAATCTTGGCTCAACTCTCCATCCATGACAAAACCTCGTTGTCCTAATTGATCAATCAAATTGATAATGTTAAGGACTTTTATCCGCATCAGAGTGTCATCTGGTCATTCTAGATCTAAGAGCTCCTTAGATATCTCGATATCTATCAGTCCTACTTTCCTCACCATCAACTACTTGATGTGCAGGAATATAGTAGAGAGCATCCATAGTTTCATGTCGACGCTGCAAGCTCATTACTCATGGATGCGAGCATGATGATGCATGAGCCAATCAGGCATCATCTTGCCACTTTCTAAAAGTAGCAATCTCTTCCTCAGAGGCATTGTCTCGCAACCATTGCAGGATAGGCGATTATGACATAAGATAGCTTTTTCAAATTGAGAGAACTATTCTCAAATTCCTTAACCAATCCGCTTAATTCTTGGTCCGCTTAATTTACATCTAATATGCTTCGCAAAGATAGTAATTTTACATTGTAAAATTTCAGAAAATGAATTTGTAATTAACAACATTTTAGCATACATTCTTTTATTAATTACCAAAATAAATTAGGTCTTGTTTTAAATTGGTATCTCCCACTATTTTCTTCAAACTATATTACCTCAATATATATAGTTCAAAAAATCTAATTAAAGATATGCTAGTGAGAATAAGGATCCCATTTCAAATGTATATAGCCTTGTGTGTGCACAAACAAACTATATATAAATAAATAGGTAGACAACTCTTGTCAATTACATCAACTATGTAACTCCTTGTATTTTGCCTCTTAGATCATAATGGTCAAGTGTGTGCACATCCTAACTAAAATGATCTAAGTTAAGTCATACCTAGCACTTCCATATATTCAAAAGAAAAACATTGTCCTTGTGTGTGCACAACAAAAAAAAGATTGTTCAATTTTTTTATAAGCATTAAATGTGATAAAATAAAACATCTTAAATATTTAATACTTGCTTTGTGTGTGCACAAACAAACTCATATTAAATATTTAATACTCTATTGTTTTATCATGCTAGAAGGCTTACGCTCGATATTCCAAATATCTTTGAACGCTACAACTTAATATAAAATATTTGAGGGGTTTGTTATTAATTTGTCTCATCTTGTTTAGCATATATGCACACATATATATATATATATATATATATATATATATATATATATTATATATATATATATATAAGCATATATATATATATATATATATATATATATATATATATATATATATATATATATATATATAATACTATATTCTACCCGATTGATTATGGACTTTTATTCTAGTTTGTCTCACTAGAGCCACCAAGTGAACCAAAAGGTCAAACCTAGGGGGCAAGAATTAATATTTAAATATAACTATTACATTTAAACCCTGCTCCATTACAAACGGGTCTTCAAGCGCCTCTTGCTCCTTGATCTCCAATTCTTCAAAATTAATTCTAACTATTCCTATTACAAAACTATTTAAAATAAATAGAAACCTTGATCAAAGCAAATAAGGGAAGTACATAGAGGAGAGAGAATTTACATTAAGAAAAAAATTAGAGAAGACGAGGTACGCAGACCCCATTTAATAAAAACCATACATTCATGCATCCAACTAAAATAAAATCCAATCACATCGGTCAATAGTCCATAATCAATCCCATTTATTATCATACACATCACCATATGCATCAATAAATAACATTCATCTCATGAATAATAAACATTCAATATATATATATATATATCATTTAATGGGCAAATTTAGTTAGTATAAAATCTAATTTTGAATCAAAATAAACTCCTTTATTTTAATCCAAATTTAAATCAAAATAAACCTCTTTTTTATTTTAATTTATCCAATTTTGAATAAAATAAACTATTTTATTTTAATCAAAATCTTTAATCAAAATAAACTCATTTATTTTAATTAATTATGGAATCCAATTCCAAGTAAAAAAACTCTTTTATTAAAGGAAACACGATTCTTCTTTTTCTATTCACAAATAAACTCTTTTATTTTGAATAATATGAAATCTTATTTCATATCTAAATAAACTCCTTTATTTAAGGAAATACGATTCTTTTTTCCTATTCACAAATAAACTCTTTTATTTTGAATAATATGAAATCTTATTTCATATCTAAATAAACTCCTTTATTTAAGGAAACATGAATCCAATTTCAACTCCAATTAGTTATCATGGAATCCAATTCCAACTCTAATTAGTTAACATGAAATCCAATTTTAAAATTAAAATAAACTTTTATTTTTAAAATAAACCAATTTTTATTTTAAAATTAAAATAAACTTTTATTTTTAAAAAATTAATAAAAATTAAATATATATATATATATATATATATATATATATTAATATATATATATATATATATATATATATATATATATATATTCTATATATATATATATATATAATATATATATATATATATATATATATATATATAGAAGGAGGAGGGAGGCAATTCATTTTTTTTTTTTTTTTTTTTTTTTATAATAAAATAAAATTATGACCAATTAAATTGTTCTAAACACATATCAATATATATATCAAATTAAAATAATTAATAATTCGCATAAAGGTTTGGCTCTGATGCCACTGTTAGGTTTGTAATATTCATGAACGCAATCAAATTGCACAAAATAAGCGGAAACATGGAAAATCAGAGTTTAAAATTTTACAAACCATATACCCGGATCATCCTTTATGCACAATTATTAATTAAACGAAAAGATATGAAGAACAAGAATCATACCCTTGAAGATTCGAGCTTCCTCAGGTACAAGTTCACCTCCAATCCTTTTCGCGTTCAACTTGAATCCACCGGGTTTGGTTCCTTCCTTTGATCAACGTTAGCCACCCAAGTGTTTGGCCTCTAGAGGTGATCCACCAAGAAAGAAGAAAGATTCAAGAAGATGGGTGTTTGGCAAAACCCTAATTTTTCTATCTCTCATAGAAAAGGAGTACTTTCTCCCAACTATTGGAATTACGTATTCTATGAAAAAAGTCAACAACTAACTACACCCATAATAAGACTCCTCTTATTTATAGATGTAGGCAACCCTCCTTAACAATTAAGAAATTGAGTTTTATTTTAATTAATTAAACTCCTTTAATTAATTAGGCTCCTAATCTTATTAGGAATAATTAATTAAAATCTTTTAATTAATTAGCCTCCCTAATCTTATTAGAATATATGAGAGTACTTTTATTAATTAATTCTCAAACTCCTTTAGAAATTAAAATAATAATAATAATAATAATAATAATAATAATAAGACTCTCTTATTAATTTATATTTAATATTTCTAAAATATTAAATAATAAATATTAAGCTTATTTAATTTATTCTATCACCATAGATTAAATTAAATATGCTTAACTTATTATTACGATTATGCCATTAACTTCTTAAATAATTATTCTTCCTTTTATGATGTGACCCTTTAAGTTCTCCATATTAAACCGGTTGTGAATAAATCAATTAGAACAATTCTAATCTTATTTAAATAAATTAAACTATTAATTTATTTAAATAAATAATATTTATTCTACAATAGAGATAAGCCTCTCTAGCTATCAACGACTTTCCAGATAATATAGATTTTAACATTAATCATAAAAGAACATTTGAGTAAATAGTAACCGTATGTAAGACCCCAACTTATTATTAATGAAATTTAATTTTCTCTATTTATTATTTTGAAATAGTAAGGGTTGATTTGATTAATGTGGATTGTTATGGGTAAAATACGCAAATATTTCAAAATAAGCAAGTGGTTATAAAATATCCATCGTTGTTATACCCAATATTCGTTTTTTAAGTGTAAGGAATATTCGTATCGTTTGATTTGATTAATATTCGCATTGCAAATATTTCACGGTAGCGATAAAATATTCATTGTTGTTTGGGAATATTCGTTTGGTCGTGGAATATTCATGTGGGCCCCATAACGTAAAAAGCGTTGGATGAAAAAAGCGACAAATATAAGTTGTTTAAAAATAACTATGTAGTTGTTATCAAATAATCTTTGTTAAAATACTTGCGGGTTAAAACACAAGAAGACACCCAGTATTGCACCAATTATTGATTCTTACGTAAGAAGGCACTACTCAATAATGGTTACGGTAATTACCGCTCAAAGATTTTATTTTATTGATTTAATAATTGCTTGCATTGATATTTTATATTCTTGTTATTTCAATAATTGTCATTACAATATTTTTTATTATCGAAGCAATAATTTATATTATCCTCGAATATATTATTAGATAACATTATTGGCAATGTCTAGAAAGTTCTGCCAAGGAGAGGTTTGGTCACCTAATTGCGGCCAAGAAGGAGAAATTCTTATTGAAAGCCCCTCTTCCTGAACCGCCTGTTGTCAATATTGTGATTCTCAGTAATATTATTTGTGAATAATTAATTATTGATTCATATGATGAGGAAAATATTAATTTTATGTGGATATAGATGGAGAAAAATTTTAATGTGACAATTGTTAAAAATTAAAATTTTATCTTTTTCTCGATAAAATAATTCATTTAAATATATTATTATATTTTAATAATATAATAATGATGATATTTTTACGATGAATGTGGGATATATGAGTATATGTGGAGGAGGAGTATTTTTGTTACCAAAAATATTTAAAGCATGTTTATGTGTTCGATGGACCCCATTTCTTGATCGAAATTTGATTATAGCTTGTATAATCGCCTGCTTGTGGATTTCGGTCAATTTTGTTTTGGAATTTGGAAAAACTTTCTTACGTAAAGTTGTAGAGAATTGAATTTCCTATAAAAAGTCGCAAGAAGTTTCAATTTTCTGATAAAAGGGCTATTTATTGTGAATTATTGAAGTTCCGAAGCTCAGAAATAATTGATTTTTGGAAGTTTAAAATATTTTAAATAACAAAAACGTTTTTTTCATTATGGTGTGTTACACATGTGTGTTGAATGAGCTGAATTCAATTCTTAGAAGGTTGGCGTAGGAAAATTTAATTTATATATTAATATTATATTAAATTTTCTGCTTTGGTGTTCTAAGCATTTTCCTATAAATAGGGTGCTTAGGTTTGAATTGAAAATTACACCACAAACTGAAGTTTTCTCTCTCTATATTATCGAGCGTATTCTTGTGAGTATTTTGAGTATATTTTGAGTATTGCTATACGGTGCAAGTTCAAGTCATAGCCTATATCCGGTGTTTCAGCTAAAAGTACTGATCTTTCGAGGTAAGGGATATTATTTTTTTCGTAATGATATTATTTTTTCAATATCATTATCTCAAAATATTGTTCTAAAGTTTTTTATCAAATTTGGAACTTTTGGTGCTGAAGTTACTATTCACGATATACGATTATCTATTACTATTAACGAATACTGCATTATTCATTGAAAAATGAAAATTTTCCTTTTCGCCTAAAATATCTATTGTGGATACTAGCTTTGATTGTATCCATGTTTTGATCATTCTTGAATTTTACACCACTATGATTATTTTTGAGGTATTTTTGGACATGGATAAAACAAAGTACGAATCCTTAATCCTTAATCCTTGTCATTTTGTTTCACTGGATTCGTTTCTTTAAAAATATTTTCATCATCCTCGATCTTAAATGATGATATTATTGAATATCTTTGGCCCAGTAGTGCAATGATGAATGATTTCGATGAATATCTTGGGCCCGTAGTGCAAAGATGAACAGTGTTTTTAGATGAACATGACCAATCGATGAATATCTTTACTTTGTAGTGCAAAAGATGAATACTTGATTTCGAGATATATATTGATTGATGTTACAGGATAAAAGATAGACGATGAACTTTTAAATTCATACATAGAAGATAGTAGTTTGCATTCTCTACTTAACTCTTCTAATGAATTATTATTTCATTGCGAATATTGATTTAAAACTTGTTGTCTATTGTATTCTATTAGATTTTTTCCTCGTTGAGGACTAACGATAATTTGTTGTATATTATCTTAGTCATAATATTCTTTATCGGGCTAGTTGAGCTCACCCTTTTCCTTTTTGTTCCATTTTTCTTCTCGGGAGGCGAGAATATAGCGAAGTACGCAGCCTGGGGTATGGAATGAAGGTTCTAGAGAGAGTTATTTAGTAGTCCTCACCATTTTTATAAAATAATGTATCAATAAATGTGATGAGGATTTATTTGAGTATAGATATTGTATAGAAGATAATATTTGTATTCAAACTCACAGTTTTATTGTTATAATAATAAAGTTGTAGTTGTTTCGTACCATGTATTGACAACTCGTAATGGGTGATGTATTCCTATTTTGGGGGCGCCACGGTTGGTATCGAGCTTAGGGATATGATCTCCATGAGATCGGGAATAGAACTAGGAGGGGAGAGACGAAAATCCTTCGCTAGTGTGTCCTACCTAAGCTTATTTGTTAGTTGGTCAAGATATATAGGGATATTATGTGATATATTGATTTCCTTAATTAACCCTTGTTTTATGACAATATTTGAGAATGTCGAATCGAGAATATTAACAAAGGGGAAATGAGACCGTGGAGACGCTCAGATCACCAACGAGGAGAACGCAACAACAGTCGGCAATGTTCCTCCCGTGAACAACACCACCGAAAGCGAATGATGAACGAGGGGATGTTTAGAAGCTTTTTGCGCTTCATGCAAAATCGATGAGGAGACTCGTGTTCAAAATACTGAGAGGTAATGATAGCAATTCACGGGTTATCACAAATGCAAGCAGCTTCAAAGAGTTGGGACCACCAGAATTTAAGGGAAAGCCAGATCCGATCATGGCGAAACATGGGTTAAGCAAATTACTAAGATATTCAATGTCTTGGGATGCACGAGAACAAGGTTCCATTCGCCACCTTTAAGTTCCGTGGCGAAGCGCATCATCGTGGGAGTCTGTGAAGCGTACCCATCCAAATTTAAGACTCAAAGATGTCTTGGGAGACTTTTCAAAACTATTTAATGACAAATACTTTCCTAAAATGTTCGTCATATGAAGGAAGTGGAGTTCATCGATTAAAACAAAACAACATGACGGTGTCTCAATGACGAGGCAAAGTTTGCAGAGTTATCCAGTTTGCACCTCATTTGGTGGAGAATGAGGAACGATGATGCGGATGTTTCGAGAGGTTTGAAACCCAGATATGACAATATCTCATTTCTCATAAATTTTCTCTATTCGGATGTTATAAGCAGGCTCAATTATTAGAGCGAGATAACGAGTACGGCCAACCGAGGGACCACAATCGAGGATCATACCGGAGATAGCGAACAACAAAACAACGATAACCAAATGAGAAAGAAAAAGACGGACAAAATGGTAACCACTCTGGTGGTAATCATGGCCATGAAAATAGAAGAAGCGAGTCGAGGAGATTTTAAAAAGAGGAGATTTAACAACGACCATGTGAAGACCACGAAAGCACAAGAAAGAATCGATTCTAAGGGAGGAGAACGACCACCGGTGTCATATGCTATAAATGCGGAAAGAGGGACATATCACCAAAACCGCCTACAACAGTTCAAGGTATGCTATAATTGTGGAAAGGAAGGACATATCGCCGAGATTGATGCAGAGCGAAACCTAGTTCAATGGGGGACGGTGACTCAAAAGACCGTCCCGTAAAAGTCAAAGTCAACGGTTCTGGAAGAGCGTTTGTTGTGATCGGTCAAAATGCGAGGAACCCAAACGAGGTGATCACGGGTAAGCTATTTATAAATTCTTGCGAAGTTTATACCTTACTTGATACCGGGTGCTACCCATTCATTTATCTCTCCTATTTGTGCTCAACGCTTAAACTTGACTCAGGAGAAATTAGACTTTGACCT
Organism: Panax ginseng; assembly: GCA_020205605.1. Lineage (NCBI taxonomy): Eukaryota > Viridiplantae > Streptophyta > Magnoliopsida > Apiales > Araliaceae > Panax > Panax ginseng. The sequence continues at coordinate 88,999,299 of CM035135.1, read as the reverse complement.
ATCTGTGGAAACTCCGTTAGAGAAACTTTCATCACATCCACTTTTATAAATCTTATTTGATTCAAGTTGGCACCATCACCTTACCTCATTGACCTTATCTCTTTAAAGATACTTTATTTTGATGTGATTTTAGGATTGATTGGTTAACTACTCATCATGCCAAAATTGATTGTTTTCGTAAGGTTGTTAGCTTTCATATTCCTAAACAACCCGTTATGCAATTCAAGCAACTAAAACATTAAAATCAATCATCGCTATATCTAATCATAAAGCTATTCGCTTATTGAAAAACGGATGTCAAGCTTTCTTAGCCCATGTTATGGATTTGAATAAAGACACGTCAAATTTGAATAATATTCCTGTTGTTATTGACTTTCCGACGATTTCTCAAGAACTTCCTGGCCTACCCCTGTAATGTGAAGTTGAATTCTTTATTGATCTTGAACTGGTACAAAGCCCATTTCTAAAACCCTATATCGAATGGCTTCTATTGAACTTCAGGAGTTAAAGGTCCAACTACAGGAGTTGTTGGACATCGGTTTCATTCGTCCTAGTACATCTCCTTGGGGTGCTCCTGTTTTATTCGTAAAGAAGAAAGACGATAGTATGCGACTTTGTATTGACTATCGGGAATTGAACCATGTCACCATCAAGAATAGGTATCCTTTACCTCGTATTGATGACTTGTTTGACCAGTTGCAAGGAGCACAATTCTTTTCAAAAATCGATCTTCGTTCTGGATATCATCAGCTGAAGATTAGAACTGAGAATATTCCAAAGACTGCCTTCAGAAATTGGTACGGGCATTATGAATTCTTAGTCATGTCTTTCGGATTGACTAATGCTCCTGCGGCTTTCATGGATATGATGAACCGAGTATTCAAGGAATATTTGGATCAGTTCGTTGTTGTCTTTATTGATGACATCCTCATATATTCCAAAAGTCGTGAAGATAATGAGCACAATTTGAAGCTGGTACTCCAAAGGCTTCGTGAAAACAAACTATATGCCAAATTGAAGAAATGCGAGTTCGGCTTGAGGAAGTAGCATTCCTTGGGCACGCAGTGTCGAAACATGGAGTATCTGTTGATCCGTGAAGATTGAAGCAATACAAAGTTGAGCAACCAAGTCTGTGTCAAGTACATAGTTTTTGGGCTTAACTGGTTATTATCGGAGATTCGTGGAAGGGTTTTCTCGAATCGCTACTCCATTAACCCAGCTAACTCGGAAGGATACAAAATTCGTTTGGAGCGAAGAATGCGAGAAGAGTTTCCAAGAGCTTAAGAGGAGACTTATTTAGGTTTGTTCTAACAATACCATCTGGTTCGGATGGATTTGTTATCTACAGCGATGCTTCAGGCAAAGGGTTAGGATGTGTTCTCATGCAACGTGGGAAAGTCATAGCCTATGCCTCGCGACAACTTAAAGAATATGAGAGGAATTATCCTACTCATGATCTAGAGTTGGCGTGCTGCGTTTCAGCGCTTAAAGATATGGGAGGCACTATCTATATGGGGAGAAAGTGGAGATATATTCGCACCATAAAAGCCTTAAATATTTCTTCACTCAAAAAGAACTCAACATGCGGCAACGACGTTGGCTCGAGCTATTGAAAGACTACGACCACACTATTCAATACCATCCTGAAAAGCGAACGTGGTAGCTGACGCGTTGAGTAGAAGATCATATGCAGGAATGAGTGCGATGATGTCAAGTATACGACAGAGCCAACTTTAATAGAAAACATTAAGGTTGCTCAAGCCACCGACCCAGAGTCGGTGCGTATATGAAGAAGAAAGTACAAGAAGGTGCTATTCCGAAGCGAGAATTGATGAAGAAGGAATACTTGAGTCCACTCTGACTTTGTGTTCCTAACGACTACGATTTGAAGTACAAGATTATGATGGAGGCACACAATACACCATTTGCAATCCATCTCGAAGTACCAAAATGTATCATGATCTTCGACATACATTTTGGTGGAACAATATGAAGAGAGAGATTGCAAAGTTTATCTCAACGTGTTTAACTTGTCAACGTGTAAAGGCGGAGCATCTAGTACCTAAGGGTCCGTTGCAACCATTTGAGATTCCGAAATGGAAGTGGGAACATATTACCATGGATTTTGTTATGGGTCTTCCTACGGTTTCTCAAGGCATCAATGTTATTTGGGTTATTGTTGATAGATTAACCAAGTCTGCTCATTTCTTGCCGATACGGGAGACTTATTCCCTTGAACGTCTTGCTAGTATATATGTAAATGAGATTGTGAGGTTGCATGGCATGCCAGTATCCATAGTTTTGGATCGTGACCCAAGATTCACTTCAAGATTTTGGGTTAGCTTGCAAAAAGCTATGGGCACGGATTCTGATTTATTCGGCCATACCATCCTCAAACGGATGGACAATCAGAGAGGACTATTCAAACTCCTGAAGATCTATTAAGACTCTGTGTCCTAGACTTCAAGGGCAATTGGGATAAGTATTTACTATTGGTGGAATTCTCCTACAACAACAGTTATCAGGCAAGTATAGGTGTGGCTCCATTTGAAGCATTATATGGATGAAAATGTCGCTCCAAATATGTTGGGACGAGGTGGGTGAAGCAACATTGTTGGGACCCGAAGTTAATACGTATGACTACGGAAAAGATCCAAATGATTCGACAACGATACAAACCAAGACAAGATCAACAAAAGAGTTATGCAGATCTTCATCGAAAAGACGTGGAATTTAGTGTTGGGGATCACGTATTGTTGCGTGTAGCTCCATGGAAGGGAGTTACAAGATTTGGGAAGAGAGGAAAGCTCAATCCACGATTTATTGGTCCATTTCAAATTCTTGACCGAGTAGGAAATGTAGCCTATAGACTCGCGTTACCTCCGAGTATGTCTCGTGTTCAAAATGTGTTTCACATATCTGTACTTCGTAAATATGTGAAAGACCCGAACCACGTTATAGAGTTAGAACCGGACGAGATAGCCGAAGACTTAACGTATGAGGAGGTACCTGTCAAGATCTTGGATAGGAAGAAGCATGTCCTACGCACAAAGGTCATACCACAAGTTAAAGTTTTGTGGAGGAATCATGCTATAGAGGAAATGACCTGGGAATTGAAAACAGAAATGAAAGCGTGGTATCCTCACCTTTTCGAAACACCAGGTACGTACGTCAATTTCAAGGACGAAATTTCATAAGGAGGGGAGGTTGTAAGACCCCAACTTATTATTAATGAAATTTAATTTTCTCTATTTATTATTTTGAAATAGTAAGGGTTGATTTGATTAATGTGGATTGTTATGGGTAAAATACGCAAATATTTCAAAATAAGCAAGTGGTTATAAAATATTCATTGTTGTTTTAGAATATTCGTTTGGTCGTGGAATATTCGTATCGCTTTGTAGAATATTCATATGACGGCGCAGCCATGTGTGGGCCCCATAACGGAAAGCTATTGGATGAAGAAAATGACAAATATAAGTTGTTTAAAAATAACGGCGTAGTTGTTACCGTTAATACTATTAAAATACTTGGTGGTTAAAACACAGTAGCACACGGTATTGCACCAATTATTGATTCTTACGTAAGAATGCACTACTCAATAATGGTTACAGTAATTACTATTCAGTATTTTATTGATTTAATAATAGCTGCGTTGATATTTTATATTGTTGTTGTTTCAATAATTGTTATTACACAGTATTTTTCATTATCGAAGCAATAATTCATATTATCTGAATAATATTATTAGATAACATTATTGGAAATGTCTAGAAAGTTCTGTCTAAGGAGAGGTTTGGTCACCTAATTGCGCGCCAGAAAGGAGAAATTCTTATTGGAAAGCCCCTTCTTTCCTAGGAACTGCCTAGTTGTCAATATTGTGATTATGTAATATTATTTGTGAATAATTAATTATTGATTCATATGATGAGGAAAATATTGATTTTATGTGGATATAGATGGAGAAAATTTTTAATGTGACAATTGTTGAAAATTGAAATTTTATCTTTTCCTGATAAAATAATTCATTTAAATATATTATTATATTTTAATAATATAATAATGATGATATTTTTACGATGAATGTGGGATATATGAGTATATGTGGAGGAGGAGTATTTTTGTTACCAAAAATATTTAAAGCATGTTTATGTGTCTGTGGACCCCATTTCTTGACTGAAATTTGATTATAGCCTGTAAAATCACCCATTTGTGGATTTCGGTCCATTTCTGTTTGGAATTTGGAAAAACTTTCTTCTGTAAAGTTGTAGAGAATTGAATTTCCTATAAAACTACGCGAGTTTTGAATTTTCTGACAAAAGGGCTACTTATTGTGAATTATTGAAGTTCAAGTTCAAAATAATTGATTTTTGGAAGTTTAAAATATTTTAAATAACAAAAACGCGTTTTTTCATTATGGTGTGTTACATATGTGTGTTGAATGAGCTGAATTCAGTTCTTGAAAGTTAGGCGTAAGAAAATTTAATTTATATATTAATATTATATTAAATTTTCTACTTTGGTGTTCTAAGCATTTTCCTATAAATAGGGTGCTTAGGTTAGAATTGAAAATTACACCAGAAACTGAAGTTTTCTCTCTATATTATCGAGCGTATTCTTGTGAGTATTTTGAGTATATTTTGAGTATTGCTATACGGTGCAAGTTCAAGTCATAGCATATATCCGGTGTTCAAATTAAGTAATCGATCTTTCGAGGTAAGGGATATTATTTTTTTCGTAATGATATTATTTCTTCAATATCATTATGCTAAAATATTGATCTGAAGTTTTTATCAAATTTGGAACTTTTGGTGTCCGAGTTACTATTCACGTATACCGGGGCACTATTCACGTATACGACACTATTCATGAATACTAAGATTATTCATCAAAAATGAAAATTTTCCTTTTCGCCTAAAATATCTATTGTGGATACTAGCTTTGATTGTATCCATGTTTTGATCATTCTTGAATTTTACACCACTATGATTATTTTTGAGGTATTTTTGGACATGGATAAAACAAAGTACTAATCCTTAATCCTTAATCCTTGTCAATTTGTTTCAATGGATTCGCTTTTTTAAAATATTTTTCATCATCCTCGGTCTTAAATGATGATATTATTGAATATCTTTGGCCTGTAGAGCAAAGATGAATGATTTCTGATGAATATCTTTGGCCCGTAGTGCAAAGATGAACAGGTGTTTAGATGAACATGACCAACTGATGAATATCTTTGGCCTGTAGTGCAAAGATGAATACTTGATTCCAGATATATATTGATTAATGTTACAGGGATAAAAGATAGACAATTCCCGGAGAAGAAGCAATGACGGTATCTGGGGAATAAGCATCGGCTAACTCTCGTACAAGTATGGGAATACAAAGCGTCATGTAGGTGGCTTTTAAGTCCGTCAAAATCCTGAGGCTCAACCACAGACAAAGCGATGTGTCATCTTGATTTAAAACTTGTTGTCTATTGTATTCTATTAGATTTTTCCTGTTGAGGACTAACGATAATTTGTTGTATATTATCTTAGTCATAATATTCTTTATCGGGCTAGTTGAGCTCACCCTTTTCCTTTTTGTTCCATTTTTCTTCTCGTGAGGCGAGAATATAAGCGAGTACGTGCCTGGGGTATGGAATGAAGGTTCTAGAGAGAGTTGTTTAGTAGTCCTCACCATTTTGTAAAATAATGTATCAATAAATGTGATGAGGATTTATTTGAGTATAGATATTGTCTAGAAGATAATATTTGTATTCAAACTCACAGTTTTACTGTTGTAATAATAAAGTTGTAGTTGTTTCTGTACCATGTATTGACAACTCAGAATGGGTGATGTATACCTATTTTGGGGGCGTCACACCGTACAATTCAATCCTTCTAGCATACAATGTCCCAATTAAATATAAGACATAGAATTACTGTCAAGTCTTATTTTATTTAATTATATGTTTTTCGATTCTTAAATGCACAACTCCAAATAATGCAAATTGAAAACTTCTTTCTAATTTCATTCTGCCTTGGCCAAGGACTACTGGGTTGTCATTTATCGAATCACATAGGACATTTCTCTTCTTTTACTAGAAGTGGTAGATTCTTTATTGATCATACATTATCTCCATGTACAACTTATTATACCCAAGCATATCCTTTGATATACCCTAATGGTCTTAAGGAATAAGTCAAAGTATAACTCATCATACACAAGATACTATGATGATCTCAAGTCCAAGGATCACTTGTACTACTATCACTACAGGAATTCCTATTGACAGGAAAGTAAAACTCCATTAGGTATTCCTTAGCGAGCAACGCTCAGTGAACTTATTCTCTAATAAGCACCTACATACTTGCTTTAGTGTCTCCACACAAATGATCATGAGATCAATCATCCTCATCCAATGAGAAAGCAACGTATGTACCTATCTATCCGGATTCACTAATCCCCAATTTAGTAATCCAACGATTGGGAACTATTTTAGTTTTAAGCTTTCTAAAAATTTAGATCTCATTAGAATGATCATCATCATTATTCTAAAAGCACTGCTTAAAACTATAGGTTTATCACATATTATAAAACAGCATCATGTAGATAATTAAAAGCTTTTAATAAATTAATACTTTTTATTAATAAATGAATAAGATTGCTACAAAGTATATGCTTTATCATCAAACATGATTGGCTTGTGTGCATACTACTTTCAATTTTGACTTGTTAAAAAATTCAAAAAGTTAATCTGTTAGGGGGAAGTTGTAGAAAATGATGCGAGCTAGAGAATGGCTCAAGAATGGACTCATTCCGATAACAGATGGGGGAGTTATGATGTTGCAAAGTAGGTATAACAAAGATGAAAAACTGTATGTTACTTCAGGTGCAGGTTTTTGTCTAAAGTAGACACTCAGACGTGTTATACTGTCTGATTGTAATTACGTCACATACAGTAGGTTTTGGTCTAAAGTAAACACCTTAAGCAGACAGGATACGTTGTCCTATTTAAACCTACAGCAAAATATGTAACGAAAATTGGTCGCGTTGATCAAATCATAAAACGCAAACAACATGAAAAATGAGAAATAATGTTAATGTAAATCATAATTGACATCTTTATGTAACTAATTAATTAGTATGTGAATGTGTACTTAAAATGTATATGACATTTGAAGGACGATTATCGTCGAGTTTAAAGAACGCTTAAGGCAAGTATTGTAATTTCATTCAATCTTTATATATTGAATATTATGAGAAGTTTTCAAGTTAAATTCACACAATGCTTTTATAATTTTATGAATTCTATACTTATGCAAATTTTTGATATTTGTATAAGTGTTCAAGCTATGCTATGACATGAATTGTTCAAGCTTTAAAGTTTGATATTCATGAACAATTTAAGAAGTACGTCAATTCCATTTGATTTCAACTAGACAACATGTGAACTATTTTATCGATTTTTTATAAATCTTTGAAATATTGTTGATGTTAAGTAGAGCTTCCAAACCAAGTTGTTTTGGTGCGGATTCAGAAGTAAGTTTGAGAATGAACAACCCTAGTATTGGGGAAGTTTTTTTTGTCGAATATTCCGGCAAACCCACGAGGCGGTCAAAATAAACGCATGTAGTTGTTTAGCATGTAGTCTTGATCAATGCATGGTACAAAGGGTTTATCATCTAATGTGTCTGTAAGCCATAACGGTTTGTAGTGGAATAACTGTTTAAACCTTTTCAAATGAAAAAGAAAGTTCTTGGTCTTATGACCGCTCAGCACAAAGTCATTATGTTGTTTCAGAAATATTTTGAAATGGAAGAAAGTATTATTCCTGTTATTCAAGGTTTTTCACAACTATTGTTCAGTTGTTGAAAGTTTATGAATATGAAAGCATGATTCTTGATGTTGTTGTTTATACAACTGTTATATTTGTTGGTCATGTATTTTAATGCTTATTCTTATTTTAAATTAAATTTTTTTAGCAAAATCGGAACGTGTAAAATATTTTGGTAAGGACAAGATGAACGAGTAGAAGTTATGAGAACTATCTATAATAGATAGAAGTATTGTAATAATTAATATGTTAAGTATCATGTTTTAAAGATTTAAAAGTTATAGAACTTGAAAATGTAATAATGTGTGTAATAACTAGTAATTACTTTCATATTGACATGATAATATAGATGAATGAATGAATGTGAATGTTTAGTACTAAAGCACCAAATCTAGAGTTTAAAGATATCCGAATTTAGTTATGACAACCCAAGAAATTAGACAAATTATTAAAATCTTAAATGATGGATTTAAGGTCAAATAATAGACCTATATAGAAAATAAGTGTATGCATTTGATATTTTTGGGAAGGAATTTTGAGGATTTCAAAATTCTGTGAAGAATTTTGGTGAATTATTCAAGATTAACTGTATATGTGTATATGTTCTGTGAATATGGTATTATATGTGTACAGTATGTGGTTAAGGGTCAAAGGTTGACCAAATAAACTATATATGTGACAAACCCTAAGTATATATTTAGAACGTCAACGTTCAGTTAGAAAATTTTTATGATTTATAAGAAACCCTAAAACCGATTCTGGAAACCCTAATTTCAGTTTTTGAGCATTTGAAACCCTAATTTAGGAATTCAAATGCTAGTATAAGGTTTAACGTTATTAATTATAACCTAATTAGGGAAACCCCTAATGATTTACTTGAAACCCTAATAATTAGAAAACCTAATTATTAAAAACCCTAATTATTCTGTTTGAAACCCTAAGGTACAATTATGGACTTAACTGCTAAAATTAGCAATTTTAATTAGGAAATGTTAATCCTAATTAGCAAGATTGAACTTATGATTAGGAAATCTAAATATGAATATAGAATCCTAATTATAATTTTGAAATATTAATTTTATATTTTGAAAACCCTAATCTGGAAATCCTAGAAAATTGATTTATGGAACCTTAGGTTTTAACCCTACGGGTTAAACCCTAAGAGTCAAACCCTAAGGTTTAAACCCTAAGGGTTGGATCAAATGACAACTTTAGAATTAAAATTGTATGCAAAATGACCAATGTGCCCTTATTGCATTCTTTAATTATGTTGAGTGCAAATCTTGCCAAGATAATTGGTTGGTGACCAACCCTAGCCCTAACCCTAGCTTAGCAAGTGACTAAAAACAAAGCCATCAGCCACATTCATTGTATTCCTAATTTATAAAAGATTAAAGTGAGAGAAAACTCATTTTACTTTCCATACTAGCCAAAGCCATCCTCTCTCTCTAAATTTGAAAATGAGAGTGGAAGGGAGTGAGAAGATAAGCCTATATCAAGTCTCTAGCCTTCCAACATCAGGATCCAAGATCAGATTCAAAGATCTAAGATTAGAAGGTATAAACCCTAAATTCTGTAAATCTTGTAATTTGATGTTAGTTGTTGTTTAGAGTTGTGTTATAGGATGTCATTTAGTGATCTGGGTTGTTAAATCTCAGATCCATAACATCAAAGTGCTCAAAATTTGAGTTTTTAGAAATATGGGCAAAAGTTTGAAAAATGGCCTGACAGCCATATGTCAGAGGCCTTAGATCTTTATCTGTTAAGTGTTAGTGTTGTTTTATGTTATAGATCTGTTCTTTGTTGTTAGGGTTTGATCTGAGACTTGAATCAAGCTTAGAACATGTATAGATTGCAAGATATAATCGATCAAAGTGCGTTGACCAAACACAAAGTTTGATTTCTGGGCAACCCAGATTACCCAGAAAAGTCTGACAAGCACTTTCAAGGCCTCTGATCTTGCATGTGTTTGATATTTTGACCAATTTGTTGTTTTGATGTTGTAGTATGATATAAGGACTACCCAATAATGCTTTTAGATCACCCAGATTCATAATAGAATCATAGATAATCGTGGTCAAAGTAGTTTGACCGAACTGGCTCATGAATGTTTTTTGGAAAACCCAGATCTTCATCACCCGAAATTTCTGACAATGTTTGACTAGCTTGAATCTGGTGATTTGGATGTTGTTATGTTGATCTGATATTCTAGAATTATACACTGACATATCCACTACATATTTGAACCTTTATAACACATTAAGTAAGCCTGGACATTAAGGATTCAAGGGCACAAATAAGGTACCTCGACTGTTCTTCAATTTCTGGAAAACCCAGAAGTTGAAGAACAGTGTTTGACAAGTTTTGTTTGGCTTGAATCTCACTATTGTGATGTGTTTTAGCCATTAACTAAGTTGGGATATGTAGTATTACATGAGTACTACATGTCTAACACCATTCCAAGTCCAGAAAATCTAAGGATCATATATTAAATTGTGGTCAAAGTAAGCCCCTCGGTGACTGACATGCATTTCTCGGTTTGGCCAAGAACAGCTCAAGAACACTATTAGCGACGGATATGTCGCTTAACGCCCCTATAGCGACAGTTAATTTTGGAAATTAATTATTTTAATAAATAAACTGAATTAAATGATTTTTAATTACTAAAAATACATAATAAGTTATTAAAAATTATTTAAACGTCCGAAAATTAGTTTTTAATTATTTTGAGTATATTTCATAAATATTTAATATTTTTGGAATATAGAAGGTATTTAATTTATTTAATTATAATATTAAATAAATTATTTTAAAATAATTTTAATACATGAAAAATGATATTATGGTATAAGAAAATATTTTGAGTTATTTTTAATAACTTTTAATATTTTGTGATGAATTTTATTAATTAATTAATATTAATGATAAGTAATTTATTTAATTAGTATATTAAATAAATTATGGAAAAATAGAATTAATTTTTTTCAAAATCATATAAAAATGATCTAAGTGTTATAAAAATATTTTAAGTTATAAAATATAACTTTTGATACTTTGTCATGAAAAACATTAATATTTATTATTAATGGCAATTATCGATATAATGAATTTAATTGTTTAAAAATCATATAAATGTGATTTTAAGGTATTAAAATACTTTGATATATTATAAATATATTCTAATATTATGACATGTATTTCATTAATATTTGATATTAAATAAATATTAATGATAAAGAAATTATGTGGTATTTATATAATATAAATACGATATAAATGATTGAAAAATCATGATAAATGGTAATAATTATCTGAAAATTATTACAAGCTTATGAAAATTCGTTTGACTAATAATAAAATTATCTAACATAATTGTTAAGTGTTTAGGCAGAGTTTAATTGAACTTAAACTCGATAATTGTCCGACTAGACCGTCGGGATATCAGAATTGTGCCGAACTCGACTCATACTATAAAAGTTTGACTTGAGGTTAGGTCTTATGTGCTGTATAGACTGATAGGGTCATGTGTTATGTGTTTAGATTGTTTTAAGAATATATATAATAGTATTATACTGTGATGATATTATTCTAATATTGGAGATCTATATTATTTATATATTAGGTCTTCAGACAAAGCTTATTAAAATGCGTAACGATAATCAACGAAACAGGCAAGTTTTCTTTAACTCAACCCTGAGTTATAATTTTACGTATATGCTTGTGAATAATCATTCATGATTATCACGTCTATGATTTGTTGAATCGTACTATATGTACATTACATGTAATCTTCAGGTATGAAAGGTTGATCACCTTCATTACTATTCGGTCCAGATATATTTATTCATATTCAATGTTCGCTCAGTTATAAAAATTTATTCATGCTAATTCACAACTATATTGTTGAATTATAGCCAGCTTATTATTCAAATTCTTTCAATCATGATATATCCTCAACTAAACTTATACTTGCTAGGCAAACATATTCTCACCCTTGCTATATCATGAAAAATATTGCAAATTAAGGCGAATACGTCGGATACAAGGAAATGTTAAAGACAGTTCCAGCTTTAAGTTAATGTGTGAAGCTAGATTGGTAATAGTATTGTATGTTAATAATGTTATATGTCAGACAAGTTATAAATTGTGTATAAGTTCAGGTTATTCGACCTTGGGGAATAATGTGTAAAGTTTATTGTATAAACAATTTATGTTTATATCTTCCGCAATAGGTTATAGATTTAGTATACCACATTCGTGGTGATTTGGGACCCGGATTTGGGGCTCTCACAGTTGGTATCAAAGTTGTTTGTTATGAACCTTAGGTAGGAATACCTAAGACCAATAACCGCAGTGATTAGAATAAGATCTAACTCACATAGAGTTAGTTGGTTGGTAAGATTCAAAGACGAATCTCAACGAGTTATTAAGATATAGAGTTCCCTAAATCTGATAATAAAGGTGAACAGCAGTGATGAATAGATCGAGTCTAAAAGACTAAAAGTGCAAGGATAGGAGATCGTAAAACAAAACGATCAAGATATAGAAATGAATCGTAATATATACGATGAGATCACTCCGTGATCTGATAAGGTTATAGTATGGAGAAGGATCAAGCGAATGATTGAAAAGTTTACAGCAAAGATTGTTGTGTGTCAGTTGTACTACGAATTGGTACAGATTCAGGAAAGGATTATGAATACGGATTAAATGAAATTCGTATTGAGCAGGGAGTTAAGATTAGGTGGGGATTTCAATTGAGGACTCATGTCAGCAGCTGAGTTGTACGATTCTTCATATGGGAGTTGAATTGTACTTGGTGTAACAACCACTTAGTTTCTGGTACTGATAATCATTGAAATGTTTGTGTCGCGCTATTTGTTATATGCACGTTAAGAGGATGATTCCTTTCTCATGTATATAACAGATAGATAGGTTATAGGTAGAGAATATAAGGTTAAGTACGAGTTCTTAAAACTCATACTTATGTTACGTTCATGACTCATAGTTATATGAAATGTTTATGAACCCCTCAGCGAATGGACGACAAAGGTCTGAGTAGGATAAGTTCTTAAACTCATATGATTGTGGAAAGTTCCTGAACTCGTGAGTGTGGTTTGACGAACTGGGAATAGTTATGTGTGAATGGAGTATTGAGGATAATAGGAATAGATAGATTACTAAGCAACTTATCATTAGTGAAGACATAAGTTTTCTAAAACTCCTAGTTATGCTAGACTTTGAAATTTTGACATCAAGCTAAATACGCACTTTGTGTTTTTGAAATATATATATATATATATATATATATATATATATATATATTAAAATATATTTTTATTTATCACTCATGTACCATGTAACTCAAAAGCGAGAGATGATAAAAGTTGATAGAGTTATAAATACAGAATACTTAGTGTGAATTCGAACCAAAAATCATTGTTCCACTATTGTATGATGTGTTATGACAAAGTCATACAATGACGGCATCCTCAAACCAATTTGTTAATCTGATGCGACATCATGACGTCATTCTCAAAAATATGTTCAAAAATTTTAATTTGCCAACGGGGTTTGGCTACACCTAAATAATTCGATTGAATCGAATTATTGATATGAGTCTATACTATTCGATTCAGCTAGACTAATGTTTATGAAAACTCTAAGTGTTCATTGAAAGAAATTCCTGAACCAAATTGTTTTGGTGCGGAATCCAATAAGACTGAGGTAAGAAAATTTTATGCGCCCAAGGCGGATAAGAGGAACAAGTAAATGGTTCCAACCAGTGGTACTTAATCAATACAGGGCATAACGGGGTAATCACCCACTATGTGCGTAAGTTATGACAGTTTGCGGATGAATTTTCATAAAACCTTTGCGAAAATGACAGACAAATAGTCTATATAACTCCTCAGCAAAATTTGAAAATTTTTAATCTTGTGAGTGGTGTATCGGGTAGCATGTAATGATGTGTATGAATGGTGTAAGCAGTATGGTGTAAGGTGTAAGGTGAATTTCGGGGACAAAATTCTTAGAAGAAGGGGTGAATGTTACAACCCGAGAAATTAGACAAATTATTAAAATCTTAAATGATGGATTTAAGGTCAAATAATAGACCTAGACAAAAAATAAGTGTATGCGTTTAATATTTCTGGGAAGGAATTTTGAGGATTTTAAAATTCTGTGAAGGATTTTGGTGAATTATTTAGAATTAAGTGTATATGTTCTGTGAATATGGTATTATATGTTTACAGTATGTGGTTAAGGGTCAAAGGTTGACCAGATAAACTATATCTGTGACAAACCCTAAGTATATATTTAGAACGTCAGGGTTCAGTTAGAAAATTTTTACGATTTATAAAAAATCCTAAAACCGGTTCTGGAAACCCTAATTTTAGTTATTTCCGGGAATTCAAAACCCTAATTTGGGAATTTAAATGCTAGTATAAGGTTTAACGTTATTAATTATAACCTAATTAGGGAAAACCCTAATGATTTACTTGAAACCCTAATAATTAGAAAACCTAATTATTAGAAACCCTATTTGTTCCGTTTGAAACCCTAAGGTACAATTATGGACTTAACTGCTAAAATTAGCAATTTTAATTAGGAAATGTTAATCCTAATTAGCAAGATTGAACTTATGATTAGGAAATCTAAATATAAATATAGAATCCTAATTATAATTTTGAAATATTAATTTTATATTTCGAAAACCCTAATCTGGAAATCCTAAAAAATTGATTTATGGAAACCTTAGGTTTTAACCCTAAGGGTTAAACCCTAAGGATTGGATCAAATGACAACTTTAGAATTAAAATTGTATGCAAAATGACTAATGTGCCCTTATTGCATTCTTTAATTATGTTGAGTGCAAATCTTGCCAAGGTAATTGGTTGGTGACCAACCCTAGCCCTAACCCTAGCTTAGCATGTGACTAAAAACACAACCATCAGCCAATTCATCAGCCACATTCATTGTATTCCTAATTTATAAAAGATTAAAGTGAGAGAAAACTCACTTTACTTTCCTTACTAGCCAAAGCCATCCTCTCTCTCTAAATTCAAAAATGAGAGTGGAAGGGAGTGAGAAGATAAGGCTATATCAAGTCTCTAGCCTTCCAACATCAGGATCCAAGATCAGATTCAAAGATCTAAGATTAGAAGGTATAAACCCTAAATTCTGTAAATCTTGTATTTTGATGTTAGTTATTGTTTAGAGTTGTGTTATAGGATGTCATTTAGTGATCTGGGTTGTTAAATCCCAGATCCATAACATCAAAGTGCTCAAAATTGGAGATTTTAGAAATCTGGGAAAAAGTTTGAAAAATGGCTTGACAGCCATATGTCAGAGGCCTTAGATCTTTATCTGTTAAGTGTTAGTGTTGTTTTATGTTATAGATCTGTTCTTTGTTGTTAGGGCCTTGATCTGAGACTTGAATCAAGCTTAGAACATGTATAGATTGCAAGATATAATCGATCGATCAGCAAGTCGTTGACCAAACACAAAGTTTGATTTCCGGCAACCCCAGATTACCCGAGAAAAGTCGACAACAAGCACTTTCAAGGCCTCTCGATCTTGCATGTGTTTGATATTTTGACCAATTTATTGTTTTGATGTTGTAGTATGATATAAGGACTACCCAATAATGCTTTTAGATCACCCAGATTCGTAATAGAATCATAGTTAATCGTGGTCAAAGTAGTTTGACCGAACTGGCTCATGAATGTTTTTTGGAAAACCCAAATCTTCATCACTCGAAATTTCTGACAAAGTTTGACTAGCTTGAATCTGGTGATTTGGATGTTGTTATGTTGATCTGATGTTCTAGAATTATACACTGACATATCCACTACATATTTGAACCTTTATAACACATTAAGTAAGTCTGGACATTAAGGATTCAAGGGCACAAATAAGGTACCTCGACTGTTCTTCAATTTCTGGAAAACCCAGAAGTTGAAGAACAATGTTTGACAAGTTTTGTTTGGCTTGAATCTCACTATTGTGATGTGTTTTAGCCATTAACTAAGTTGGGATATGTAGTATTACATGAGTACTATATGTCTAACACCATTCCAAGTCCAGAAAATCTAAGGATCATAGATTAAATTGTGATCAAAGTAAGCCCCTCGGTGACTGACATGCATTTCTCGGTTTGGCTAAGAACAGCTCAAGAACACTATTAGCGACGGATATGTCGCTTAACGCCCCTATAGCGACAGTTAATTTTGGAAATTAATTATTTTAATAAATAAATTGAATTAAATAATTTTTAATTACAAAAAATACATAATAAATTATTAAAATTATTTTAAAGTCCGAAAATTAGTTTTTAATTATTTTGAGTATATTTCATAAATATTTAATATTTTTGAAATATAGAAGGTATTTAATTTATTTAATTATAATATTCAATAAATTATTTAAAATGATTTTAATACATGAAAAATCATGAAAAATGATATTATGGTATAAGAAAATATTTTGAGTTATTTTTAATAACTTTTAATATTTTGTGATGAATTTCATTAATTAATTAATATTAATGATAAGTAATTTATTTAATTAATATATTAAATAAATTATGGAAAAATAGAATTAATATTTGAAGAATCATATAAAAAATGATTTACGTGTTATAAAAATATTTTAAGTTATAAAATATAACTTTTGATATTTTTTCATGAAAAATATTAATAGTTATTATTAATGACAATTATCGATAATGAATTTAATTGTTTAAAAATCATATAAATGTGATTTTAAGGTATTAAAAATACTTTGAAATATTATAAATATATTCTAATATTATGACATGTATTTCAATAATATTTGATATTAAATAAATATTAATGATAAAGGAATCATGTGGTATTTATATAATATAAATACGATATAAATTATTGAAAAATCATGATAAATAGTAATAATTATCTGAAAATTATTACAAGCTTATGAAAATTATTTTGACTAATAATAAAATTATCTAAGATAATTGTTAAGTGTTTAGGCAGAGTTTAATTGAACTTAAACTCGATAATTGTCCATTGCACTCGCGTCGGATGTCGAATTGTCTTAAACTCGACTCATACTGTAAAAGTTTGACTTGAGGTTAGGTCTTATGTGTTGTATAGACTGATAGAATTATGTGTTATGTGTTTAGGTTGTTTTAAGAATATATATATATATATAGTATTATACTGTGATGATATTATTCTAATATTGGAGAGCTATATTATTTATATATTAGGTCTTCAGACAAAGCTTATTAAAATGCGTAACGATAATCAACGAAACAGGCAAGTTTTCTTTAACTCAACCCTGAGTTATAATTTTGCGTATATGCTTGTGAATAATCATTCATGATTATCACGTCTATGATTTGTTGAATCGTACTATATGTACATTGCATGTAATCTTCAAGTATGAAAGGCTGATCACCTTCATTACCATTCGGTCCAGATATATTTATTCATGTTCAATGTTCGCTCAGTTATAAAAATTTGTTCATGTTAATTCACAACTATATTGTTGAATTATAGCCAGCTTATTATTCAAATTTTTTCAATCATGATATATCCTCAACTAAACTTATACTTGCTGGGCAAACATATGTTCACCCTTGCTATATCATGATAAATATTACACAAAGCGAATTAAATTGATACAAGGAAAGGTTAACGATACGGGCCCAAACTTTAAGTTAATGTGTGCAGCTAGATTGGTAATAGTATTGTATGATAATAATATTATATGTCAGACAAGTTATGAATTATGTATAAGTTAAGGTTACTCGACCTTGGGGAATAGTGTGTAAAGTTTATTGTATAAATAATTTATGTTTATATCTTCCGCAATAAGTTATAGATTTAGCATACCAGATCCATGGTGATTTGAGACCCGAATTAGGGACTCACATTAGTGACGTCACAAATATAGTATCATGATTGTAATCCGTATAAACATACATGACCTAATATTCTTAGATTGTGCTTATCTAATTGGGTTGCAATTCTTTGTTATTTGTGGACGTATAGAGAAGTATAGTTGTGACGTTATATTCAAGAATGAGTATCCAATTCTTTTTGTAGATTACCTTTTCTCCGTACAATTTTGGAAATTTTCAGATTGGAGCAAAGCGTTTGATCAATAATTTTGCGAAGGTGCCAACGAATCATGTTAAGCAGGCATATATGCTTTTGCTAATATGCAAGACATTTACAAACTTCAGAATATTATGTATAATGTTATTAATTTTACAAAAACAATAATAATAATAAATAGAAAAATATATGCATCCCAGTTCTAACATGCCCAAAATAGCTAGACAGATTATTAAGTTCACAAAAGTCTTATAGACCAACAGCTTTAACTTGCATGTTCCGAAATCCTATATATACCCAAGTGAGTAAATAATACAGATTACAGCAGCTCCTTTATTTCCTTTAACTAGACATGGGAAGAAGCTCCAACCAAATCATCCTTTATTTCTTTCTCCACTGTACAAATTCCACAATGTAGTATCCTAGTGATTCGTACAACTTCTTCAAAATTTATGGATTGAACTTGATAAGATGCTGCAAAAAACATTTTATTTATTTCTGTTCAACTCTGTTATGAATTGAATTTCACTTGTGCATTTCTTCTTTTTGCTTCTTCAATGGACTTTTGAAGTTCAAAGAACATCTTGACGCAAGAACCTGCAAAACTATGTAATCCAGTTCTCTGAGACTTCATCTCTCATTATGTTAAAACCAGATTCACTATGGCTGCCACCGTGCCAATATGTTGAATGAGTATGATTAATACCCTTCCCTTGGTATTTTTCTTGACGTGGCAAGAAGTGAGAAATTTCAGCTGATAAGGCCCTTATGGAATCTACAACTCCTTTAGAAGGCAAAACATCAAGCTTATCCAACCACTCCCCACAGGTAACATATATGGGTGGGCCATAATTGCGTAAAGACGGGGTTTGAATCCTCCTTTTCCTCTTGGATGATATCTGTGGAAGAGAGACGCACTTGAAAAGCCATCCATTTATAGCCTGAACATATGCTTTCTGAGCTTCAATCAATTTCATAAAACTTGAAGACAGAGTACCCAATTCATTTTCTAGTTGGATAGTAATCTGGCGACGTGACTCTGATTGCAAGGAGAATTTGTAGTTGGCATTGTTATTTCCTACTACTGATATAACATTAAACTGAAGCTTGTGGCATTCGAACATCACTTCCCACATCTTCCTTAACCTGGAATAATAGGATAACGAGTGACCAACTAAAGCTGACGGGCAAAGCATCCAGTTAAAATATATCAAAACAATAGATAGCCATGTAAATATTATATGCATGTGGCGAGCAAAAAAATATACAGTAGAACCTCTATAAATTAATACTCGATATATTAATAATCTCTCTAAAAAATATTTTTTTCCTAGTCCCGACTTGAGCTAATGGGATAAATTAATAATTTCGATAAAATAATAAAATAATAATTTTTAAAAAGACCCTTATATAAATATATAAATTAATAATTCTTTTAAATTACAAATATATTTAGGGTAATCTTGTAAAATATAATTCTATTCTCGTTTGTTTTGTCTTGAAACCTTAATTTTTCTAATTGCGTCCAAAAGTTTAGATGTTGCATTCTCGAATTGTAATAAAAACTTGTGAAGAGTTGTTGACGCTATGAGTGCTTTCTTTCGCGTTATTGGCTCCAAAGGTATTGTATCATCCTCACAAGTATGATACATTAATTTAATAAGTATGATACATTGCATCAAAAAAAGTATAATATAAACATCAATAAAATGCAATAATTTTAATGTAATTAAATTTATGTTCACCGAATAGAAACACTTTTTAAATTAATAAATTATTAATTTATCGATTAAATAATAAGTCTCTAAATTAATAAAATTTTCCAGTCCCAACAGTATTAATTTATAGAGGTTCTACTATACACACATGCAAGTGTACAAACACATGCATGTAAATTTGCTTATCAATATTTACAAACTTTTATTTACACAATATGTGTGCTTTTAAGTAGGCTTAAATACACTTTAAAGTTTAAAGTTTTTTAGTTTTTACACTTTAAACCCTAATGTTGCAACTGAAACATTAAACCTTAATGTCTCAATATTTTTATAAATAAAACATTTTGACTACCGAATTTAGCATTTCTTACCGGTATAAAACATTTAATGACCATATGTGGGGCCAAGTCTGTTGCATATAATTTACCAGTAGAAAGCAGCAGGACAAAGTTAATAAACTTAATTGTTACTTTCTAAGATGTCTATCGCTATAGCCAAGTCACCAACTCTTTCACAATAAATCTAATGTCTGCTGGTAAGCTAAATCTCATCCCAGAGAATACCACCATGTTTTTTCTAAGGTTTAATATGGTCAGTGAACTGTTATCTTGTTCAAGGATCTGTTCACATTAATCAGTCCTTGCAAAGGTGCTGTTATGCCAGGCAAGGGTAAACTGGTCAACTAGGGAATAATAAGTGTATTATAGTAGGTAGTACATTTTGAGCGAGTATGAGAGCACATGAGTAGTTAGTTATAATTTGAGTGAAGGATAAGAAAATTAGTGAAGGTTAGGAGATTTTATTTTCAGCATTTGTTCTCTTTAAATAGATGTAATGGGATCCCCAAGAATTGAAATGTCACTTTTGAAATTAAATAAAGGAGCTAAAGTTTCAACTGCTTTCTCCTTATTTTTTTTCTCTCTCCTCTCACGAACTCGGTGAAGGTTCACTGAGTTTTCTTCTCCTTCCTCCCAATTTCTCTCAAATTCTCTCTATCTATCTCTTTTTCTCCTATTTGTGGTTAGGTACCAAAAGGGTCCTGACAAATTGGTATCAGATCTGCTGGTTTGACTCAAAACCATCATCTTCTTCTTTCTATTCCACAGCTTTTCTCTATCTTCAAACTCTGATTTCTTCTCTAAGTTCTCTTCTATAAAACCCAAACCAAACTTGTCTCTTCTAGTCTCTTCCATACTTCTAAGACTCTCTAATCCCAGCCCCAATTCATCTACAACAACTCAGAATCTAATGTTTTAAAAGGCGCTAGGTGGGAGGCCTAGGCAGGGCCCTATGCGGGATTTTTTTATTGCAAGTCAATTTTAATATTTTAACTTACATTTATCCAAACAAAACAATAATATAAAGCAAAACAATCTATAATAAAGATAATAAAAGTCTTTACTTAAAGTTCAAACACGTCCATGTTGATGCTAATGTCAAAGTTCAAAAACAAACATACAATTAGTTTTATTTATAAATTTATAAACAAGATTGCTATTAAATAATAAAATTTCAAATTTCAAAAATTTAATTTCATATTAAAACTTAAGAAACTAAACATAAATTTAAGAATTATATTGAATTAAACTAAATATTACAAATGTATCATCATTTATATAATTTGAAGTTAGTTCAAAGTTCAAAAAATTACAACTATAATAAAATTATCCATTTTGACTTGATATTATTCACTTCTTGTTATGATTTGATATGCTACAACCTGTATTATGAATATGATAAATCATTAAAAAAATATATATATCAAGATCTGGTTTAGGTAGTTATTAAAATAAAAAAAAACTCTTTGCATAGACTCCGCATAGGCCCCACCTAATTTCTTGGAGGGATTTTTTTACCGCCTTGGGCCTAGGTGAGTAGCCTGGGGGGCCTAACGCGAGGCGCCTGAGGGCCTAACGCGAGGCGCCTGGGGGCCTAGCGCCTAGGCGAGGCGCCAAGGGGGGGCCTAGGCGGGATGCCAAGGGGGGCCTAGCGCCTAGGCGGGAATTTTTAGAACAATGTCAGAATCACAGTAAGCAAGCAATAGAAAATGAACTTCGGAGGATCTATTTCTGCGAACTCCTGCAACTCAGCAAAGTCACTTGTTTTGGGTATTAAACTCTTCTAACTCACTCGTTCAATCACATATAGACAACCCAAACTATATCTCTCATAAACAACACTACACAAGCATATTTCAATCCATAAATTCCTGTTTCTTCTTGGTCAGCAGAAATTCTGGAAACTGTGAGATAATTATGTTTGATCTGTGACCTATTTCACTTTGTTTAGCATAACTAGCATTAGTATAATAATTCAAAAACCCAAAAGCTTAATTAAAATTTCCAGTTCAAAAATTAAACAGTTTCTGCTATATTGCTAATATTAGTGCTTGTTACTACCTGGGTAACTAGTGTTAATATTATTGTTGATCCTTTAGTGCTATAACTTGTTTATGTGCTCATTTACTCTATAAAATTCAACTAAGCTGTAGCTTGTAGAGTTTAACCCTAGTTCAAAAATTGAATACTCAATTTGCTTCACTAAGGAAGTCCATTTCACACTTATAAAGCTACTCAGGCTCTCTTTTACCTCATCAAGTAGTATTGCTGCTATTTGATTATATTTTCAAGCTCAAAATCACAATTCTTGTGGGATTTATTTTCATTCTAAGAATTTTGTGATCATGGCTGGACGACCATCACAAATGTTGCAAGACTTTTTGAGTTACAAAGTATACAATGAGATGTAGCTTATTGATGAGAAGATGGACTACTTCATGGGTGGAATAAATGAGCTGCTGAAGCAAAAGGGCTCAGATGATGAGGAAGGATTTGAGAATCCTTTAGGGAGTAAGGAAAGGAGCAAGAGGCCAGTTGACACGGGTCAAAGAAGAGAAGGGATTTTTCAGAAATCCTAGTCATGCTAAGCAGGAAAGGGAAAGAAAAAAATGAAGAAGATGATACCCAATGGAGGAAGAACCACAATGGTGAAGCTAATGAAGAAGGGAAGGAGCTGAAACACCATCATTTACTGAAGGTGATGATGCTAAGAGAATATTTTGGAAATTATGGAATCCATTCTCAAAAAAGGATTCTCCTATCAGGGATGCACCTCCATAGTGTCATAGTCCTCCGAAAATATTGGTATAAGTCCTACATCAATGGCAAGCAAGGACATACATGGAGGGAGTTTGCATATAATTTCATTGTGAGGTTCACATGGTGTAGAGAATATATATGAGCTATTGAAGCAAGTGAGAAATGTGAATGCCTATTATGATGAGTTTGAAAAGCATAAAGGAAGGCTACTTAGACAATGATCTAAAAATCATTAGGCGGACCTCAGCGGGGGAGGGGGCACCTAGGCGTTTCTTTAGGCGGACTAGGCGTTACCTTAAACGGTCTCATTTATTTATTTTTTTCTAATGTACATACATGTTATATTATACAAAACATAAAGTAAATGTAATATTGTTAAATATTACATGAAACATTACTAAAAAAGTAAAATCTTTTAGCGCTTAACAAATTCATTTTTAGCATTGTAGAGCTTCAAAGTAGAGATCTAGGTCTGCCTACGCGGGGGCCTAGGCGCCCAACCAAATCAAGCGGTATAGGACCGCCTAGCACCTAAACAGAGAATAATCGGACCTAGGTGGGGATTTTTAGAACACTATTACTAGAGAAATTGCACATTTGACTAGTGGGAAACGTTTTTGGTGGTTTCAAGGATAAAACCAAAAAGATGGTGAAGCTACCTGACCCAGAAACACTAACCCAGGCTTTCAAAAAGAGCTAAATTATATGAAAGTCCAATACAAAAACCTACCAATTCTTACCCCAAAACCTCGCACACTTGTACAAACCCTCAGTCACATATCAAAAAGGACTCCCATGCACCAACTGCAACCAAAACTCCCATGCTCACCTACCCTAAAAAGGACTATAACAAGCCCAAGCCTATCACTGTCATATTTTTTATTGTGATGAAAAATATTCCTTGGGACATTAATGTAAGACTCCACAAAATTTCATGATCACTTGTAGGAGACTCAGGACTATGAAGAGTATACTCAAGCCACCTAAATTTAATGAATTTGTTCATGCCAAGGAAGAGAATGACAACAACGCACACACAGTTGCCTTGTCCGATATGAAGTTAAAAGAATCAGAAAAAAAAAGGGAGTAAACCCTAATCCTCCAAGGAAAGAGTAAAGGGAGGGAGCTGAAACTACTAGTTGACAGTGAGCTCTCTAAAATTCCTTAATGAAGAAGTTGCAAGAGAACTTGGCTGCCAGTTACACCCTATTGACCCTATCATCATTACTCTTCTTAATGGTGAGGAACTTCAAAGTAAGGCATGGTGCCCTGAGTTTACATGGACTTTAGATAATCATAGATTCAGCACACCAATGTGGATAATTAATCTGTTGCATCATGATGCCATTATGGGAACTACATGGATGAAGCAATTGGGGGCAATCCATTTCAACTATAACAACCTCCTTTATGAAATTCATGCATAAAAGGGAAAAGATACAACTACAAGGAATTAAGACCTAGCAACCCACAAGCACTATGAACCTTCCAGTCTGCAACTACTTGACCATAGCTCAACCAGCTTGAATGTCCCAGATTATTGAAAGTTATGTGTGATGAAAATGTTTCTCAAGTTATAGGTGAGTTATCAGCTACCAAAATGGGGCCTAATGAATTTGAATTTCTCCCTGCTCAAGTATAAAGGAAGGTGGGTGATAGGATTTCAAGGGGAGCTGAGGAGGCAACTATTTGAAGAACTCCATGAGAATGGAGTTGGGGACCCTCAAGTACAAGGACTACTCTAAAAAGGAAAATATTTCTACTGGATAGGAATGAAGAATGATATCACCAAATGGATAGTTGAATGTCCTATTTGTCAATTCTCCAAGCATGAAATAGTAAGAAGTCTTGGGCTTCTCCAATCTTTGCTTATCCCTGATCAACCATGCAAAAATTAGCTATGAATTTCATCAGTGGGCTCCCTAACTCCCAAGGGTTATGGAGTGATTTGGGTAAGTGATTAATAGGTATTGCAGGAGCTCTCACTTCTTACCTCTCAGCCACCCTATATCAGCCAAAACACTATCCCAGTTATTTTTTCAGAACCTCTTTAAGCTTCGTGGACTTCCCAACTCTATTGTGAATAATAGGGACCCTCTGTATTTGAGTGATTTCTAGTAAACCATATTTAAACTTCCAGGAATCAGGCTCCATATTAGTATTTCCTATCATCCTCAAAGTGATGAAAGTACTGAGTAAATCAATGTCTGGAACAATACTTAAAAAGCATGTGCAGACACTCACCTAAACAGTGGAGCTCTTGGTTGTCTATGGCAGAGTAGTGGTTTAGCACCACTTTCCACACTTTTCTACAAACTACACCCCACAAGATTCTCTATGCCATGACCCTACTCACCAAGCATTTCAACAAAATTTGGTATCAACATTGCAGCAATAGAGGATATTCGTGCAGAAAAGTAACATCAAATGGAAATTCTCAAGGAAATTAAAAGATCATTATTGCTTTTGAAAGTCAATTTAAACATATTCAAACTCAAAATTAAGGATGACTAACATCCTATAAATCTGTTTTCTCATGTCCAAAAAAATAGAATAACAGACCAGCATAAATCTAAAATACTTCTTGAATAAATTAATATTTCCAAATGAAAAGGGTGAAAAATTAACAAGGTATGTAAATGTTTCATATTTCCTTTGATGTTTTATTACGTATGAAGCTAAGTAAAGACTAAAGAGGGAAAAAAATAAAGAAATAATCCATCTCACAAAAGATGACTAAAGTACCCAAAAAAAGTCTCAATAAAGATGTCTTAAGTACATAATTCAAATCCAAAATGTTATCTAAAGTATATTTTACCCTCAAAAATACTCAAGTAGGGACCACTATTTTTGAGAAAAAAAGGGAGAATCTTTAATTTACTTATGTGGGGTCCATAGTGAATAAAATGCAAACTTATTTATCCTCACCTTAACTTTTTTTGTTCTTGAAAATTGTCTAAAAAAGTATACTTTAATACATCTTTTACGGTACACAGGGAGTAGATGAAGTGAACCAACATAAAGAAGAACAGAGAAAGAGATCGGAACCAGAGGTCACAACTCTCAAAGGCTTTCGGAACCGGAGATCACACCTCAAACCATGATCCCAGCTGACTCCCTTTCTCTTACTCTGTTCGAAACCTAGCTGCTGCTACTAACGCTCAATTGATCACCACAACTGGTTATATGGGTTTATTTGGTTAATCTGAATGGGTTATGGGTTACTTTTTTAATTCATATTAGATTTCAGATCAATCCTAAACCCATTTTTGTTTAAAAAGGTCAAGTTCCATCCAACTCTCTAAGGTGTACGCCTTTCCTTCAAGTCATACAAGGCAACGCCTAGGTGCTAGCCTTAGACATGTGATCTAACTCTTTAAGGCGTACGCCTTTGCTTCAAGTCATACAAGGTGAAGCCTAAGCGCTAGCCCTGGACATGTGACCGAGGCGTAGTCGCCTTATGATTCCTCGCCACCTTATCAACTAGGTGATGACTTAATAACAATGCATGTAAGCATAGCTGCTGGATGAGTTTACGATATATGAATTTATAAGTGAACTAACCAGCAATGGAATTTATCAAGCACGTATTTTGTGAAAACAGAACCGTCAATGTGAACCAAGTAAGATTTTGAGACTTCGATCACATGATTATTATATTGTGACTACACAGTATTTTATTGCATGATATAAAAGTGCACTTTATTTAAGTTAGCATTTCAACTTCATGATTTTCATGAATCAAGTTTCATCAACATATTAATAAAGATCTAGATTTATCACTCATATAAGTGTGTGTCCAAGATAAAGTAGAATCAGTTGTATATTAAATAGTCTTCCAAGTCATTTACCTTTAGATATTTCTAATTAGTTTCAATAACCTATATATTACTTGCCACTGCAAAGGGGCTGACCAGTATTACATTCTTTATTCACATCTTGTATTTCTTTCTATAAGGAAGGAGTTTAGGAGTACATACCCTTCAATCAACTCCTCCAGTTGTGGCTGAAGCTCTTTGTCTCTTAAATCCTCAATTTTCTTTGATATTGAATCAATTCTATGAATAGCAACTCTGATTCTCGAGTGTAGATCCTTGACTACTGCGCGGGTTTTATCAATCTTGTCAGAACTTTCTCCGTTAGATTCTAGTTGCCTGAGCAGTTTCCGCTTCTGATCATAATCCTTTCTGACAATACCACTAGCCTGGAATCAATTAATCTCTTCAGATAATACACTTGAAAATAAAGAAATTGCAACTGTAACATTCCTTTCTTCCCAAACAAAAAGTCCAGCCTTTTCTGTTTGGGATATCCCAAAAAGACAGTTTACTTTCCTAATAAACGCACATATCAAATTGTTTAAGTTCATTTGATCTTAATCATTCATTCTGTAAGAGTCCAACTTTTGTTCGAATTTTGAAAAGGGGCGAACAAATTTATCTAAATGCCCCTATGTTGATAGAAAACTAAAATACATAAGACTTCATGCTAAAGTTGATGCATATTGGTGCATAATTGTTTAAAAATGTATAAACTAGTGAGCAGATGCACACCCAGAATCAGATAGAGAAGAATAATAAAAAAAACAAACTTCACAAAAGAAGATGAGAAAAGCCGGAGACTAGCACATTAATAAACATCTAAAATAACAGAATTTATCCGACAACTTATGCTGAAGATACAAATAAGATTCAAACTCCACGAAGATTTAGTTGAATTTGGGCAAGGATCCAGATATGCAGGCCATGAGACGCTCAAGGAAAAGCAACCTCAAAGAAGAAACCATTTAAAAACTAGGTTCTTTTCCAGATGGGACCACATGAGGCATTCAATAGTCAAGCTATTCATTTGTTAATAGTAGTTCTATTATCATCCCATACTAAAGGAAAAGTATTTATCCGGCTAAATATGGATCGTAGTAGTGACCCATAGTGGTACTGTGCAATATTTGCTACTCTCCGGGGCATCTGGACAGAGAGAAACGCGAGTACTTTATCGTCACTTGTCACTTGTCTCCCTTCCACCTACTTTGAGACAAGATGCATCTTTGGCTTCCTCATGGCCTATGGGCATTGTCCAAGAAGGCCTTCAGAGGTGTAGCTATTTCAGATATTCGCAGGGATTGAGGGCTGTCCTTTGATAAGGATATGTTTAGTTCCACCTTCATTGTATCATTATTCTTTTAAATAAAATTCCTTTTATCTAAAATAAGGGGATAAAAGTAACAAGTTTTAAATTTACACAAATCTAGTTTAGCAGCAAAAGATTATTATAATCCTTACACCAACATTCTGATCAATTGTCGTAATACCATGTGAAAGTGAAAAAGATATTGCAGGTGAAGGAGACGAAAGAAAACAGCCGTATATTATGTTAAATTGTGAATTCCAAGTACAAGGATATAAATGCTAAAACAAGGAGGTATTGGAAGTGTAGCAATTTCATTGTTCTTTATAGGCATGTCAATGGGTCAGATCAGAGTAAATCATGCTTTGATTCAATATGCTCCACCAAATGTGATAATGGATCACTGATTTGATTCATCATGTAATGGATCACTGATTTGCTATTATAATCCAAATCGACCCATTTCAAAAAAATAAAAATATTTGTATAATTATTAATCATAAAATATTATTATTTGTAAAATTATATCAAGTTATATTGTATTAGCCTTATTTTAAAACTATATTAAGTTAAAATTATATCAGAGTAAATTAGACTTATTTTAGTGATAAAGTTACTTCACGTTGAGAGTATATATAATCACAGACAACTAGAAGCAACTTATTGATGAAGTTACATAAACATATACATAAAAATTCATATATAAGAGGTACTGGAAATATGTAGAATTTTGCTACTACATACTAGTACTATACAATAATTGTGATTCTTCTTAATTTATGCTTTGGTGCATGTGATTGGTAGAATAGTGAGTTTCTGATCTCCCTCTAGATGTCTCCTAAACATTAGTAGTAGGTTACATGTAGCAAATAGTGTGTATTAATTAATTTTGTCATGGTTGGAAAAATGTGCATGACAATTTTAGCATCTTAATATTGTTGATTTTACGCATGCTCGTAGTATCTTCTTCCGGTACAACCACGTCTATTTCTTACAATGTGATGAGCTAGCTATGGTGCAGACGATGATGGATCAACTAATGACTCCCAAGTAATATTTCTTTCTTTCTCAATTTTGAATTATATATACATATATTTTAATAGGTAATGATTCATAACATGTATTTGCTATGAATCAAAAATGAGCAAATACTGGCGTCTGTTCCAAATATCAACGGCTAAGATTAAAAAGTAAAAATCCATGTCCGCTAGAATTACTAGCGGACGGAAGGGTGGACAAGTTGCGACGAATTTAACCCAACTCTTCCACTAAATTTTCTCCACATAATTAATCCCACAACCCACATCACAAAGCTCTTCCAACATCATCTGAGCCAATTTCAAGAATCTCGATCCCTTCAAAATCGAAGCATAACCCGTAAACGGCCCTAAAGGACAGCACTCCTCGATAAATCATACCGCAGCACTCCTCGATAAATCATATTGCTGCTGGTCATACCTCTGCAGCTGAGTTATTGGTGAAGGAACAGAGTTGAGTTATTTTGATGGGTTTGCTGGGAGGAGAGAGAGAGTGATAAACCTTGACCACTAGACAAAACCCCTAATCCATTATTAAAGGATTGATCAAGAACCCTAAGGTTTTGAGGAGAGAGGAGAAACAAGTTATTTAAATCGTGAATAGAGCTAGGGTTTATGTGGAGAGAGGATTGGGGATCCATGTATAGATGGTGGGAAGTTGAAGATGAAGAAGATGAAATATAACCCATTAAATTCATGTGTTCTTCTTTAATACAATTTGGGTTTGTTTTGGAGTTTTCGGGGAGTGGGTTTTGATGGAAGTTAGCGCAGGTTAGTAAATCGGAGGAAATAAAGGAGGGATCGTAAAGAGGGAGTCCTGCGCAGGAGACGGTCTATTTTTTTGCTGAGTTGGGTTAAATTCATCACATTTGGTTTATTGTTCCATCCGCTAGTCAATCGAGAGGACATGGGTTTTTCTTTTTTAATCTTGACCATTGATATTTAGAACGGACGCCATAGATGTTATTTGTCTATTTTTTATCTATAACAAATACATGCTATGAATCATTCCGCTATATAAATATAATATATAAGTTCATTGTGAAATGTTGATGTTTCATGGAAAACACTTCGAATTAATAATCATTTAATTGAACATCCTCTTGCCACATATAAATTTTTGTATTGGCCTATATTGTTGTTTGGATGAGTAATGAAACATGTGATTTTTTGTTTTGGTGGATCATTGGCCAAACCAAATCTGATGCATGATTTGGCCCATTTGAAATATTGATCTACTAGATCAAATTATCACAAATCAATCAATACATGAACTGGAGCTTTAATCCAATAAATTGTGCTAAAGCAAATCAAATCAGGAGCTCATTGACGTCCCTAGTTCTTTGTTGTGCCTTGTAGTACTTTTGCTTCTCTAGGTATGTTAGATGTATTATTTTCCAGCCTAGAAGTTCAGGATGTCAGCTACAGTCTTTTAAATACTTTACATTATTATTCCACCTCTTTGGGATTGTATGATGGCTTCTATATATCTTACCAGTTAGATTAATTCTATTACTGGTGGTATGAATTCGGATTACCAGGATACAAGCTGCTTTACATTTGTACCACGTCTATTTCTTACAATGTGCTGAGCTAGCTATGGTGCAGTCGATGATGGATCAACTAATGACTCCCAAGTAATATTTCACTCTCAATTCTGAATTATATATACATATATAAATATATATATATATATATATATATATATATATATATATATATATATATATATGTTCATTGTGAAATGTTGATGTTTCTCGGAAAATTCTTCAAATTAATAATCATTTAATTGAACATTCTCTTGACACATGGATTTTTGTATCGGCCTATATTGCTGTTTGGATGAGTAATGAAACATATGTGATTTTTTGTTTTGGTGGATCAATTGGCCAAATCAAATATGATGCATGATTTGGCCCATTTGAAATATTGATCTACTGGATTAAATTATCACAAATCAATGAATAAATGAACTGGAGCTTTAATCCAATAAATTGTGCTAAAGCAAATCAAATCAGGAGATCATTGACCCCTATTTCTTTGTTGTGCCTTGTATTACTTTTGCTTCTCTAGGTATGTTAGATGTATTATTTTCCAGCCTAGAAGTTCAGGATGTGAGCTACGGTCTTTTAAATACTTTACATTATTATTCCACCTCTTTGGGATTGTATGATGGCTTCTATATTTCTTACCAGTTAGATTAATTCTATTACTAGTGGTATGAATTCGGCTTACCAGGATACAAGCTGCTTTACATTTGTACCGAACTCATAAAATCTATAACAGCCACCAACTCATTGGCATCTAATGAGATTTTTGCGTAAAAAATCCTAAAAATATTCACCATTTGAACAATAAAACTAGTAATAAAAGAATTAGCGGACATGTCAAATGATGATATACCTATGGAAAATTGAATAGAAGCCACCCAAAAGTCTTCGTAAAACCAAATATGCTCCCCTGCCCCAACACCATATCTCAATATGGACAAAGATTATGTGTCTCAGCTGGGGGATCACGTATCTCTCTAGGGGTGCTCAAAAAATTTGGTTTTTTCAGTTTTTTACCAAACCGGTCTGTACCGAAATCGGCGGTATCGATTTTTTTCGGTACCGGTTTTTCGATTTTTTTATAATTTTCGGTACCGGTTGCGGTAATGAATTTTTTGGATTCGGTAAAAACCGAAATACCGAAAAAAAACCGGTTGATTTTTGAATTTTCGGTACCGGTTGCTGTTGTCAAAAAAATTATGGGCGTCTGCTAGACTGCTACTGCTAAATGTTAATGATGTCTGCTAGACTGCTACTGTTAAATGTTAATGATGTTCAGTTAATGCTAGACTGCTACTGCTAATTCAACACATTGATTTTTGAATAGCAAATTAGCACTTCTCACTTCTCACTACTAGTACTAGTGAATGGATTGGTGATGAGAGGGACCACGTCCACGCATGCTTCAAAAAAGAAAAAGAGAAAGAGAAATAAGAATATAAGATAACAAGAAGCCAACAGTAAGTTAGTAAACAAGTAACCAACAACAAGAATTATTTCTTTATATTCTATAATACTTTTTAATTATTTTATAATATTTACAATTATATTTGACAAAATTAAATAGCTCACATTATATTTAAATATTAGAATTCACCAATTAATTAAAAAAAAAAAGTAGAATAGAACTTTTTTGTTGGAATGACAAAGTCGTAATACATATTAAAAACTATGGTAATTATGTCTTGTAGCAATAATAAAATACCTAAACATTATAATACAAATGTAAGGCATGTGCATGAAACTGGAATCCAAT
Organism: Panax ginseng; assembly: GCA_020205605.1. Lineage (NCBI taxonomy): Eukaryota > Viridiplantae > Streptophyta > Magnoliopsida > Apiales > Araliaceae > Panax > Panax ginseng. The sequence goes on along the minus strand of CM035135.1, from coordinate 88,967,085 downwards.
CTATTGAAGGACACAATTATAAAAAACTTACAAAAATATTTCCAAAGAGTAAAGGAGTACACAGTTGTGGAAATATTTATAATGGTATGGGAAATATTTACTACAAAACGTATATGATTTCAATTGATATATATAAATTGTATATGATTTCTATCTTAGTTTTAAAAAAAATGTTAATATATTAAACAAAATTATTTAACTATTATTATTTATTAATAATTACATATATCACCATGCATGCGGTATAACCGAAAATCGAACCGAAAAAATCGGTACCGAATTTGTACCGAACCGGTACCAAAACGATAATTCGGTACCGGTTTCGGTTCTTGTTTTTTCGGTAATTTAGATTCGGTACCGGCTCGGTTTTTTTACCGATGAGCACCCCTATATCTCTCTTCAAACATAAGAAGAGCTTCATATTTTCTCCTAGGAGATCAGATTGGGGTGACGCCTTGTGGCTCTACCGCTCTAGTCATTGAACAAAAAGTACCTACTGAGGTCCCAATGCAGTTCACGCAACAGTTATTGCATTGTTATTTAAGGAGTTATTGCATTGTTATTTAAGGCGCGAGCGCAAAGGTCTTGTTTGTGACGACCCCAAATCCAGGTACTTGAAACCCGAACTCGGTTCTCCACGATACCATTTCTTTAAGCTGAATAATACTAAATAATAATACATTCAAACTTAATTTACATACATCAAAGTTTACTTTCCCAGGTACGTGACCTTAAAATACATTCCTTACAATACATGAATAGATACCAATACAACTATAACCATTAACTCATAATACACACTTATTCGATCAGCTTTCCTTTTCCTTTGTTCGTGCCTGAGCCTTCAGGTTGCTCATACATAACTGAAAACATTTAATTTAAGCAAGGATGAGCATTTAAGTGCCCAACAAGTAATAGCAATTATATATATAAAATTGAAAGAATATAAGTATTCTCTTTACATAACACTTCTACAACGAATTGAAAGTTGTGAAGTAATCATCTTGATAAAAAATTCACATAACAACTCTCTTTCAAATTCTTTAAATTTGGCTCGCTCTACCCTTGAATAGGGTTTAAGAAACATACTATGAACATTCTTTTCATTTTCAAAAGGTTTAGCGGAATTCTATCCTCAAACCAATGTCATAACTTACGACACGGAGAGGGTGATCACCCCACATTGTACCTGTGATTGATCAATACTACATAACTTGAACAAAATTCATCGCTCACTCTATCCGCCTTTGCAAAAATCTTCCCATATAGGGATGTTCATACATGCCCGGTTCCAAACCCAAGGTTTTAATCTTGCTCAACAATAATATGTAATTCAACATATATATACTGGTAATTGACAAAGGTGTATCAACATGTGAACAAATGCCATGATTATCCAAGTGGGGACACTTATATAACCATTTATAGAAATCAATGAATGTAATATATATCCGAAAGCTAACATGTCGATAATCAAAGAGTACATAATCATGCAGGTGGATAGAATAATTCAAACTTCTTACTCATGTCCATCAGATAAAGGAAAGTGCAAAGGTAGGATACTTTTGATTCACGATTACAAATCTCAACTTAGGTTTTATCTCTTTATCACAACCTATCAATAATCGATCATTCGTTCGATTAGAACAATATATCTTAACATATAATCGCATTTATTACAATTGAGACATAGTCCAATCACATAATCACAAAGTGACCATACTTTTAGTTCCTATTATATACTTGAAATATTTTTATACATTTTTCAAATATCTCATCCATGCTCTTACAAATAGTCTTTTCTTTCTTTTATAAAGGTCCGACATTTGTTTGCTGCATCGGTCAACCTTTATCGGGTAAATAATCTGAGTCTAAGACTCTTAATCTATACCTCAACATCTCAGAATATCGGACATTTTACTTTTAATCATTTTCAATTTTCCGTAAATTGAAAAATTTAAAATAAATCAAATCATCACTCAAGGGCTTATAGTGATATAATCATTACTATGGGTGCTCTTCATCAAATCCTCGGACTTCATAACCTGCCTCTCTAATCGCCACTAGTTTGGTAAATTATAACTTTCAAACATCTAATCATAATTAAATGACTTAAACATTAAATAATTCCATTATCATTAATAATTAATTTATATTAAACTATTAATGAAACCATTGCCAAAATATAAAAGTTATTTATAATAACTCAAACTATTTTTAAAACATTTATATTACCTTTAAATGATTTTTAAAACAATTAAAATCATTTTAAATAATCACCATTAATATATAAATATTAATGTACTATTCATCCAAATATTAAAAGTCATTAATTATAACTTAAAATATTTTTAAATCCTTAATATCCTCTTTAAATGATTTTAAATAAATAAAACCATTTTTAAACTATTTATTTAATAATAATTATTAAATAAACTAAATATCATTAATATTATCTTAATATTATTAATATTAAATTATTAATGAAATTATCCTTTAAATATTAAAAGTTATATTTTATAACTTAAAATATTTTTAAATACCTTAATTTCATTTAAAATGATTTTATAATATTAAAATCATTTTAAACTAAATTATTTAATATAATCATTAAATAACTTTAATATCATTAATATATAATTAATTAATGAAATTCATCACAAAATATTAAAAGTCATGGAAAATAACTCAAAATATTTTCTTATACCATAAAATAATTTTTCATGATTTTTCATGAATTAAAACTATTTTTAAATCATTTATTTAATATTATAATTAAATAAATAAATACCTTTTATATTTCAAAAATATTAAATATTTATGAAATATACTCAAAATAATTAAAACTATTTTCCGGACTTTTAAAATAATTTTTCATAATTTATTTGGTATTTTTAATAATTAAAAACTAATTTTTCTAATTTTAAATTAATTTCCTAAAATCGAAATTAAAATAATTAAAACTATCGCTAAAGGCCCCTATAGTGACAGAACCGTCATATAGGTGTTCTTCTTGAGCCTACCTGATCTTCATAAGGCGTAACCAAGAGTGGGCTACTTTGACCGTGAATAACTCTCTCATCTTAACGAATTTGGACAATCTATAAATTGGGTCTTGTAGAGGAAATACAAGACTACAAGATCCAACAAACATAACCTCTAAAAACATCGATCTGGGAGAAAACGAACCTCAAAGTAGGCTGCCCAAAGTCGTTTTCACGAAAAACGACTTCGAGGTGCCTACTTTGGACCTCTATAACTTGGTGATCGTAACATTTTTGTGCTCTATCACTTCTAGTGTGTGTAGACAACATGTAGGACTACAACTACAAACCTTAACATCATCATAATAACATCGATCGAACTAGAAATTACTTGATCAAAGTCGACTACCACAAAGACTCAAGAAATTTCTGGATTCGCTGGTTTTGCAGTTTTGGTCAACCCTGTTTGACTGATTATAACTTGTGATCTGTAATAGATATGGCCTTGATTCTTTTTGAATCTTAAAGACCTCATAACAAGCTACACATAACATCTTACAAACACCAAAAACAGTAAATAACCACAGAGATATAAGGCTTGACATTTGCCCAAAAATAACAGAATTCGATTTTACAAAAGTTGGAAAAACTTTGATTTTGAGCACTTTGATGTTATGGGTCCCGAATTTAACAACCTGTAACATTAATAGACTCCTATTACACAACTTTAAACAATCAATTGCACCAATTAACATCGAATCGAAGGATTTCTAGAATTTAGGGTTTTTACCTTTTCTAGCTTTGATTTCTTGAGTTTGATCCTTTGATGCTTCTGATTTATTGTTGGTGTGAATGGGGCTTGATTATGAATCGATATGGTAAGGAAATTTCAGGTTTAAGCTTGAGAGAATGAAGCTAAGTGCTTGTGAATAAATAGGCCAAAATGGTACATTTCTCTCTCTTAGATCCATAAAATAATGTATGAAATGATTGTAATGGGTGATTGATGGTAATACTACGTTTCCATAGGTGATTTCTAGATGGAATGGCCGGATTTTGTGGACATGTGATAGCAATAAAGCATAATTAATGAAAATAATGCATTTTCCTCTCTTTAATCTATATAAAAAATATAATAGATACATTGGATGCTACACTTGGATAATTCCATTGTTTGCTAGTGATAACATGGTAGGTAAGCATGTTGGGCATTTTGTTACAAGATTCCATCAACAATGTAAGTAATAATACACTAAATAACCAAAAGGATATTTTGGTCATTTCACATATAATTTCAAGGGCATTTTTGTACAAGGCAATTAAATGTAATATTTAACCATTAGATTATAATTCTTACCATTTACCAATTAATTTCTATCCTTTGGTAAATTAAAACATTTATACAATAATATCGTAATTAAACCCGATAATTTTAAATTAGGGTTTTCTATAGAAAATTAGGGTTTCTTAACGTCATCAATTAGGGTTTCTAATTGACCATTAGAGTTCTCTAATTATCTGTGTATGTTCTAACACAGTCATTACAATCTCTAACTTCAACCGATTAAGGTTATAATAATTAGGGTTTGTCCTAATTATCAGCGTAAAAAATAGTAATTAGGGTTTTCTTCTAATTACCGACATTCGTGTACACAGTAACTTCATATACACAGTAAACTTCATATACACATATTACTCACCATTTCTCATAATCGAAGTTTAGGGTTTCACAAAGACAATCTTCAAATATTATGACCTAATCAATCGCCATTCCTCAATAATATCTCGTCTCATATATACACAAATACATAATTATTGTCTTTCAAAATCATTATAATAATAATATAATATTATTATTCTCATCTCTTGATCACAATCCCAATTCAGGGTTTGGATCTCATATCTGACTTCTCTTTCGCATATCAATAATACTTGATTTAAATATTCTGAACAATTCATATAATAAAATATATATTATATAAGTTCTAATTATCACTTCATATATTATTTCCAATCATGTTATCATGGAAAATAATTAATAAAAACATTTCGGCTTACAGAAATTTTTTAAGCACCGGAATAGTAGTGTAGTAAAGTACTCAAAGTTTCTGGAAAAAATGGGCAACATAACCCCTTAGTATTTTGCAAAATAGCCTTTTTTTGGGGCAAGAGAAGAGAATAAAAAATAAAGGAGAAGAGACAAGGAGAAGGGAGAGACTTACTTGGAGGAGGAGGCAGCAGAAATTAATGGTCTAGATTACTTGGGGGGGAAAAATTACACAACTTAAATGAGGTCAGCGCCTCATTCGCCTCGTGCGCGCACCTCTGGTGCACCTCATTGAAGGAGTCTCACCTCAGGCGAGGCGCCCAACGTGGGCTGGATGGGCCTCACGCCTAGGCGTGCCTTTAACAACATTGAGTTATCATGTCTGCTTGAGATCACGACACTGATTCCTAGGGTGTCTTGATGACTGCACTGAGAACAAGTTCACAACTAGGGCATAAAGTCAAAGACAAACATGTCTGGCAAGCAAAATTGATAGTTGGTCCAGTTATGCCTTTGCATCTCTTAGTGACATGTATTGTCCCGTTTTGCTTGAATTATAATCCACATAGTAGAATGGGACTTAGATTTTGCTAAAAGGAATAGAAACCCTAATAAAAAGGAATACAATCCTCAACCTAAAAATTATGTGATTCAATGGTTTAAACTAAAGTTATCTTACCTTTAAGTTTAAAATATGTTATATTAAATATTCGTCCAAAGAGGCCAAGAAATTGTCAAATTTTTATTAAGTTCTATAATTAAAAACAATTATGAAATCTCAATGAGCTCACCGACAATGCTTGCCCCTTGCTCCCAACACCACTAATTAATGGTGATGGGTAAGCTACCAAAATGTAGAAACGAATATAGATTTGTAGGTGTGATGGTTAGGGTAAGATGGAGAGAGGACGAAACAGATTTAGGGCAAATGAAGTTTCAATGGTGTTGTTGATGGAATAGAACAAAGGTGGTTCGAAGAAATAGCTAGTAATAATAGGTATATAGAAACGGTTGACATTTGACAATGGTGGACAAGAGAAGAGATAGAAAATAGCTTTTGAATTTGATGAAATATCAATGGCAAAAGAGTCAATCAGTAATGTCGTTGCTGTAGTTTCAAGGCCAGAATCAGTTGATGATTGGTGGCGTCTACCTCTCCATTGATTCTAAATCCTTTTTTTATAAGGGAGAGTGTGGGATAGGCAAGTGATGTTTGCCAGTTCGTTAATGTTCATTTCTTCTTTTAATCAATATTCCACACAATATGATGGAGGACTACAATGTTTAATTAACTTGAGGCTTGAGCGATGCAATTTGAAAAATAAAAAACCATTAGTCATCCAAATGAAGATGCCAAATACAAAATGATTCATTCAAAAAAAAATACAAAATGCTGAAAGATGGTAGAATTTCCAAATATTTTTTTTAATACTGAGATAACTATTTTTAAGGGAATATAATATTTTTCAAATTTTTTGCAACCAGAGCATCCTAAATGACTCAGACTTGAGTTTACTCCAATCAATCAGACAACAGACACCATTAAGAAGATTCCAGGACTTAAAAATAGCTAAGTAGAGAACGCAGGATGCATTAAATTCCATTTTCTACCCCTTACTTAGTAACGCAAAACAAAGTTAATAGATCACAAGTAAAATTTCATTTTTCCCTTTTGACAATTAAAAACGGAACTGTACTTGATAGAAAATTTAGAAGTCCGGCTGAAAAGTTAGAACATTAATATATTAAAGTAAACAAATTGCAATACCTTGACTTCATCATAGAGCTTCCTCTCCCATGCGTGGAGCCTATCTAAGGTTGAGGCATGACTTCCAGACACCATACAGAAGTTATCAAAAAGATTACTGGTAAGGTCCTCAATATCATCTGCTGTGTTCTCACCAATATGATTCCTGGATGAAGAGGAATGTGATGACGTTGTGCGGTGCCAAGTTAGGTACTTCGTGGTAGTCTGGGCAGAAGTCTCTAAGTGGATAAATACAAAGCATCAGATGAGTAACCAAAACCTAGAAAATAAGTAATAAATGAAAACAGAGAATTTTGGAGCAACTAAAGATAAAAATATAAATAAGAAGGGTATATAGATGAAGACAAATTATGGGCAACGAATTTGGTCAACAAAATGTTTTTTATACTTGTATAATCCAACAATGTCCAAAAGTATATATTAAGATCAAGCTATTAGGTATTTAGCTAAACAAGGATTTCTAATCAACGTATGTGTGTGTCCATGGAAAATAGTATTAACATGATCAAACTTTTTTCTGTGTGTCCTTGCAGGCAATAACAAATGAAGTTGCATAGAAACCTTTCTGTTTGGTAACTAAGTTAGCTAGCAACCCCTGCTACAAACATAAGTTCATAATATACTCCGAGGAGTAACGTGGTATACAGTTGATATACATGAACATGAATTACATATATGTTTTTGTTAAGAATCTAAAAAAACTCTATTAGTTTCTAACAAGTCAACAGAACAGCGTGATATATGATCTCTTGCAGTAAGACTATGAGAGAAACTTACCTTCCTGAAACTGGCTTGGATCTTCCCCGCAAGAGAAACAGGATTTCAATAATGTTGAAGTCATTGACCCACCTGCCACATAAGAAGATTCAATTACCATAAAGCACCTCAAATAATTTATCAAGTCCATCAGTAGTTAAGCTTTTAAAGCTTCTTCCAGCATTCAATCTTCCAATAAAATTAATGAGCCTCCATAAAGGTGAACTTGAGAAAGTACAGGATTATAAATGTGGACCAAATGTAAATGCTCCACTTATTTAAGGGAGGGGCACAGAGAGAGTATACCTTCTTTGCCAGGGAAAATTGGACGAAAGTGAAACTTATTTGCCTCAAGCATTCGTGGAACTTCTCTTCCGGAATCAGATGCTTTAATAAAGAGATATTCAATATCTTTCATGCTTGAAAAGAAATCCTTGGGGGCAACCTTATTTCTCATGCCATCTTCTTTTAACAGAGTCGTCTTTACATCACTGGGAAATACAACTCCAGATGCAGCTCTCAATGGTGACAAAGTAGGAGAGTTGCACTTTTCCCCATTCAAAAACTCAGTTTCTGACGATACACTTTCAGCCAAGGGTGTAGCAGGTAAATCAGTTACAGCAACATTATCAGTTGCCCTATTAACATTTTCAAAACTTCAACGAGCTTATCACTAGAAGGATCATCAAATTCATCTTCAGATTCCTGCAACTCTTCCGTTACAGGACATGAGTCTTTCATTTCTTCACCTTCAAGCGGTGGAACTCTCCCCTCTTCCTTCCTATGTCTTATTTCATTGGCCTCACTTAACCTTTGGCTCAACTCCCTCGCATCTTTTGAAGAAAATGATTGTCAATTGGATGGAAAAGCCCAAAAAAATCCCAAGGTGGAGACTCAGATGGACTGGGAGTAGCGTTGAATGGGAATGCTTCTGGTCTTTTGGAGGAAAGCAGTGTGGTGTTCTGGGTACTAGAAGAAGTTAATGAACCCAAAAGTGGAACAGGAGGTTTTTCTTCAACTTTTCTAGAGGAAGAACCTCTAACTTTCATATGATTTGCCTGGAAGCGACTAGAGGTTGGAGGAGAATGAGATGGAGAGCGGTTTTCAGTTGCATCCACATGTTGCGACAGAGATGGAGAAGAGAGTGAGAACTGGGAAAGAGATTTATCAGTTAATCCAACTGGCTCTGGTGTTGCACTTGTGGAAGTATGTAAGGAGGATTCAGTTGGACCTTCAGGTTCAACAAACCTCCTTAAAGCAGTTCCTGTAATTTTCAAGGATTGAATATATGTAACATGGGTGGCTGCTAGTGCACACCTACCATCAAGAGCTTGTCTAACGAACTTTTTTCTTTCACGACAAAGCTGCAAAGCCTTGTCTTCTTCAACTCTAGAGCTTGATGCCCCCATTCACAGGTACCTGTCTCTGATTTAGGAAATGGCTTGCTAAGTGTTATCAGGCATTTGAATCCTCCTGTATGAATCATTAATGCTTGATACATTAAATAGCACCAGGCAATAGAGATTGAAGCTAAAATTCTAGAAAATTATGAACTCTTAAAGGCAAAATGTAGTGAAACTTGTCCACTCAATTCCCTTATTTTTCTTATAAGTAACTTGTATCACAGCATATAATATTTGATACAACTAATATGGCACTCCTTCCTCTAGAAATGACAGTACTACTTGTTCATGAACTTTCTTTTCGATTATCAAGTTTTGCTTCAGATATTTGATGAATTATTTTTCAGCACTTAACTTCAAGAGTCAAATTTATTATCTAGGAAATTTATCGAGAAAAAGTATTCCTAATTGAGTCAAATATAAACCTTAATATTGAAGGGGAAAACAAAAGGAAAAGGACTCTCATCTCGAAACTGAGGTAGTATAAAACAAAGGAGAAGATCCAAAACTGAAGTAAATCACCCTGGCAGGCGCCGATCCTAATCCTTGACACGAAATAACGGGAAATCAACATAAAGGGGGAATTTCGACGAGTTTTCATCATAGCGGCACCGTTTCGGTCACGGTAACGAAGAAAACACGGCGTAAACGGCGAAACCCAAGGCAAAAAAAAGAGACTGAATTCACTGTAAAGGGAATAATCGAACCAAAAAACGCACCTTTGCAAAGCCAAAAACCTCGGCTATTGCTGTCTGATTTGTAGATGCGATATTTGAACATATGGCTCTCTGATTTGATGGATTGTGTCCCAATACTCCAAAATTTTCTTTAAGTACTCCTCATGATGAAGGGTTTTGAGCACCCACTCCTCCCCTCCGATCAATTTCTTCTCTCTGTACTCTTGCGAGTTGTGATTCCCGATCTTTTCCCTCTTGTTCCTCCGGCTCTCTGTCGAACTCTAGGAAAATTTTTGCCTTTGGGACTAATATGATTATGTTTACTTGGATTGTAAATATATACCTCTAGTCTTCAAGTCTTTCGAGTCTTTACATAATAGACTGCATAGCAAAACATTAGGCAGAAGCATAGTTTGAACTAGGACCCATAAAAAAACGGGTATAGGTTATTTTTAACAATTCGGTTATATCAAAAATTATTTTATGGTTTGCGGATAGTTAGGTTGTGTTTGATAAACTTGAGAATTAAAATCTGAATGATTATGATGTCTTAATAAATTAGATCATCTGATTGGTTATGAAGTCTGAATCTAAAAAATTATTTGATAACTAAAAAAGTAAGTTGTCACTTAATGACACTATTTTACCATTTTAAAGGGTAAAAATTTATTTAATAATTTTAAATATTCAATTTAATAAAAATGAGTGCATAATATTGTTGAATATATTTATATAAAAAAAAATTATCAAAAAAAATTCATTAAGAGGTACCTCTTAATTTTTAAGATTTCATTTTCTGTCTTACTGATTAAGAAGCATTCAGAGGTAACAAAAAAATAAACAAACAGCATCATGCCTCTTAGCGAATAAGAGGCAGTCCATTAAGAGGCAATCAGATGTAAACAAACATCACCTTAATACGGATTCTAATTTTAAGATATTCGGTCTAACTGAATAACCGAATTAAGCCTTAAACTTAAAATATCTCAATTCTCACTTTCTCATGCTCTTAATCGGTCAGCCCACTAGCCCAAATCTTGAACTCTCACTCTCGACTCTCAACTCTCAACTCTCAACTCTCAACTCTCAACTCTCAACTAATACTCTCTCGATGTCTCACTAAAAAATCAAAACTCAAAGCCTCAAAATCGATCGATCTCTCATATCATCTCTCACTACTCAAAATCATCTCTCAGTCTCACTACTCAAAAAGTATCACAGCCTCGAAATCATCTCTCACTACTCAAAGTCGATCGATCTCTCAAATCTCAGTCTCTCAGATCTAATCGATCGATCTCTCAGTCTCTCAGATCTCACTGTCTGCCCTAACACACAGGTTTAAGCAACAAATTCAGTTTAAGTAGGTATAAAACCTCGTTATCAAGAAGAGTCTCATTCCTACTCTCTTTTGTAGAGTTCATTTCCACTTAAGTAGAATTTCATGGCCATTTTTTGGATCCTTTTTCTTTTAGTTTGGCTTTCCCCAGTGGGCAGAGATCCATCCCATAGATATTCTTGATATCTTGGTATCAAGGCTGTTTGACGGGAGATAGTTCATATGGTACTTCTTCAATGTAATTTCTGTATGTTGGTGTTATCTGTGTTGTGAACTCGATAGTAGGGATTCCCTTCCTTGCAGTCACATGAACTAAGGAAACCAGAGTTGTTATTGCATCAGCGAAATCATTTCAATTTCAAGGCTATATCATCAAATTCTCTAGCTATATTGATAACCTGCCAATGATATGACAATAAGTGTAATTCTTTAGTGTGATATACTCTAGTGGTTTGTTTGATGACCAACTTGGAATCTCCAAAAACTGCTAGCCGTTTGACACCCATTGATCGGGCCAGTTTTAATCCCATGATATAGCCTTCATGCTCGGCTGTGTTGTTAGTATTGTTGAACTGTAGCTTGGTGTCCGTGAGATATTATTCCCTGAAGATGGATACAAGGACTGCCCCTACTCCTGCACCTTCTATGTTCACAGCACTGTCGAAGTACAGTTTTCAGAATTAGCTCGTATCTTCCCAATGGTTTTGATAGATTTCCATTACATGGTCATCATGGAAATAGGTTTCCAAAGGTTCAAAGTCTCCTGACGGCGCTTCAACGTGCTGATCCGCAATCCCTTGACCCTTGATGGCGTTTTGTGTGACGTAGATGATGTCGAATTGCTGGAGAATCAACTGTCATCTTGATAATAGACAATTCAACATAGGCTTGTTGAAGATGTAACTTAAAGGATCCAAGCGGGATATAAGGTAAGTTGCATTTCCATGGAGGAATGTTGTAACCTCATGGCGGCCCATGCTAATTGAAAGTAGTATGCAAGAACTATTAGACCGGAAGTACATTCAATCAAGTGTTTCGCCATGGGGAGCACTGGTACTGTTTGTCAAGAAGAAGGAAGGATCGTTAAGACTTTGTATCGACTATAGAGAGTTGAACAAGTTAACGATAAAGAATAAATACCCATTCCCCAGGATCGATGATCTCTTTGATCAGTTGAAAAGGGCTAAGTATTTTTCAAAAATAGATTGAAGAACGGGGTATCACCAGTTGAAGGTTAGGAAGGAGGATGTACCAAAGACAACATTCAGGACTCGTTATGGTCATTACGAATTTCTAGTGATGTCATTTGGGTTGACAAATGCACCAGCTGCATTTATGGATATGATGAACAGAGTGTTCAAACAATATTTGGACAAGTTCGTCGTGGTGTTTATAAATGATATTCTAGTTTATTCTAAGATGCCAGAAGATCATGTTGAACACCTAAGATTAGTGTTGGAGACATTAAGGAAGGAGAAGTTGTATGCGAAATTCAATAAGTGTGAATTTTGGTTGGAGAAGGTACAATTTTTAGGTTATGTCGTTGACCATGAGGGGATTTCAGTAGATCCAGCGAAGGTGAAAGCCGTGATGAATTGGGAACAACCGAAAACGCTGACTGAGGTCCGGAGTTTCCTAGGGTTAGCGGGTTACTATCGGAGATTCATCCAAGATTTTTCGAAGATAGCTACTCCGTTGACTAACTTGACGAGGAAGACGGTAAAATACGCTTGGATTGACAAATGTGAGGACAGTTTTCAAGAACTGAAGAAGAGGTTGAGTGAAGCGCCTGTTTTGTCATTGCCCGATGACATAGGAAATTTCGTAGTTTATAGTGATGCTTCGCATAGAGGACTTGGTTGCGTGCTCATGCAGCATGGCAAGGTCATTGCGTATGCATCTAAGCAGTTGAAGGATTATGAGAAAGTTTATCCTACTCATGATCTGGAACTGGCCGCAACAATTTTTGCTCTAAAGATATGGACACATTATCTTTATGGAGAAAAATATGAGATATACACGGACCACAAGAGTCTAAAATATATCTTCACACAGAAGGAGTTGAATATGAGGCAGAGGAGATGGTTGGAGTTGATAAAAGATTACGACTGTGAAATCCTGTATTGATAAGTAGATTTTATATCTACTTATCCGGTATCTGTTACTTGAATTAGTTGCTTATATTCATGTTTCTTAGTTACTTTTCATACATTTTATGTTATTTTGTAGGCTATGACATGACATGGGCATGAAGAAGAAAGGGAAAGCAATTCGGACATCTTTTGGACTAAAATACGCAAGCAAATACAAGAAGGGAATATTGAAGGACTTTTAACACAACGTTAGATGCATGTTCTTGGCTTGGAACTTGGATTTTATGGTATCTCTACTTTTTAGCTTTCCGGAACATCTTGAATCATCCCAATCGGAGTTCAGATGTGAGAGTTATGGCCTTTTTATCAACGAAGATCAAAGCTAAGAGTTGTCATACTTGCCAATTACATAACATCTACTTCAAGCCCAATTTCCGTCTTTATCTAATTCTAATTTGTCAAAGCTCAAAGAATGAAAGTTATAGATCTCGTCGATATCTTCGATTTGATAGGTGGAAGGCCCCGTAATTCCAAGCGGATCAAAAGTTATGCCTATTTTACCAAAAGACGTCGCAAAGAAAAAAACAACAGAAGCGCGACCGCGCGCTAGGGACGCTTAGGCCACCAGATTCTCTCTGTCAGTAGAAGTGGCTGAGCGCGCCCTGAAGAAAAACTTAGCAAAGAAAGACGGAGAGCGTGCTAGGTGGCGGGAGGAGAGTTAAATTGGGTTATTTGATGTCCAATCTGAACTAGAATAGGATTCTTAGTTGCCTAACTTGCTAGGGTGTCCATTAGAACTCTAAATGCTTGAGTTTAACTTTGATTGAGAGGCTAATTCTAAGACTTTATAAAATCCCTCTTGGGATAGATTTCTATAAAAATTATTCTTTACTTCCTTTCTTAGATTAGGAACCCTAGATTAGATTAGAATGGGAAATTGAAGCAACTTGGAGACCATTGAAGATCAAGAGCAGGAGCTTGAGGAAGATGGAGATTTGCTAACAACAGATTTATTCTTTACTCTACTCTTATTTTTATCTTTTAATGTGTATTCAATTATGGATTCTTAGTTTTAATTCAATGAACTAATTCTTTGTTTGAGATTACAATGAATCTTATTGTGTAGTTTATTTTAATAAGCTTCATTATCAATTATTATGTTCTATCATGAGAATTGTCTATTGTGATTTGGACTTAATTGTTTAATTGATTGGCCATTTATTACCGTGATAATCTATATGACCTCGAGAGATGAAGTTTAGATTTAGATCTAATCATGATGGCATGTGTTTGTGATTTCTGCATAGATGGAATTTATAATTCGTGTTTAGGATAGAGATATGCCTTTACGCCATATGTAATCTTATAGAGAACTTGTGCTTTAAATCCTTTTTAATTGTAATTCACATAGAGATATAGTGGATTAGTTAATTAGGATGTCTTACTTAATTCTATCCTCTATGGATTTAAGTGAGTATGGGTATTATGCATCGAGAGGTGGTTTTATCTACTTTAGTGTTCTTGATTAACAATTCAGGATAAAGAATAATTGATGAGAAATGTGTTAACTTAAATGAAGCAATAGGTGAAGTTGTGATCTTAAATCTCCGTAATCTTAATTTAACTAGTGATAATTAGAATTAGTTTAATTATAAATTGAAATTCATTTATTTAAATAAGATTGAGTTGATTACGAGTTAGTACTTGGTGATTTTTATTAAATAATTCTCTGTGGGAACGATACTCTACTTTCACTTTATTACTTGTTGACCACGTATACTTGCGTGTTGTGCGTATATAGATTTTACCCAACAAGTTTTCACCCTGAAAAAGTCAATGTAGTTGCCGACGCCTTAAGTTGGAAGGGTCGGGAAAACTTGTCTTTGTTAACGGCTCAAATTGAGTTAATAACAAAGATGGCTAGGATGGAGTTGGAAGTGAAGCTGCCAAGTGAAGTAGGACAAATGCTGTTTACAACGAAGATGCAATCTACCATCACAGAGAGAGTTAAGGAGGTACAACTCAAAATTGATGAGTGTGACTGGATGAAGGAGCGGCTGGCTAATGAAAAAGATACTAAGTACAGTCTTGATAATGAGGGATTATTAAGATTTGAAGGAAGAATTTGGGTTCCGGATGAGACGAAATTAAAGGAGCAGGTGTTACAAGAGGCTCAAAGTTCGAGGTTTTCGATTCATCCTGGTAGTACTAAGATGTATCAAGACCATCGACAGGAACACGAAGAGAGAAATAGCAGAGTACGTGAGCAGGTGCTTGACTTGCCAGAAAGTTAAGGCCGAACATCAACGACCAAGTGGCTTGTTACAGTCATTGGAAAATCTGGAGTGGAAGTGGGAAAATATCACGATGGATTTTATGGTGGGACTTCCGACTACAACCAAAAGGTATGATGCGATTTGGGTAATAGTAGACCGATTGACAAAGTCGGCTTACTTTTTGCCAATTAGGGTCAAGTATAACTTAGACCAGTTAGCTAGACTCTATATTAAGGAAATAATTTCCAGACATGGAGTACCAGTATCGATTGTGTCAAATCGTGATCCACGATTCACATCGAATTTTTGGAGGAGTCTACAAGAGCAGTTAGGAACGCAGTTGAAGCTGAGTACAGCGTATCATCCACAAATGAATGGACAGAGCAAGAGAACAATTCAGACGTTAGAAGATATGATAAGATCTTGCGTAATGGATTTCTAAGGTAGTTGGGATGATCATCTACCATTAGTGGAGTTTGCGTATAACAATAGTTATCATGCAAGCATAGGTATGCCGCCTTACGAAGCTTTGTATGGGAGGAAATGCAGAACGCCACTGTATTGGGATGAGGTAGGAGAACGCCGAATGTTGGGACCAGAATTGGTGCAGCAAACAGCGGACATTGTTAAACTGATACGGATGTGTTTGGTAGCAGCTCAAGATAGACAGAAGAAGTTCACGGATTCGCATAGAGAGAATAGAGAATTTGAAATAGGTTCGTACGTATTTCAAAAAGTATCTCCCTGGAAAGGAAAGATACATTTTGGAAAGAAAGGAAAGTTAAGTTCGAGGTTTATAGAACCTTTTGAAGTATTAAAACGGGTGGGTGAGGTAGCATATATGATAGCATTACCTCCGGACCTAGAACGAATATATAATGTATTTCACGTATCGGTATTGCGTCCTTATAAGCCGGATTATAAGCACGTGATAGAATATGAACCTATTCATATTGAGAAGGACTTAACGTACGAGGAAACGCCGATTCAAATTGTCGATAGAAAAGAACAAGTTCTGCGAAATAAAGTCATACCTTCCGTGAAGGTGATATGGAAGAACCACAATGCAGAAGAAGCAACGTGGGAGTTAGAAGAAATGATGAAAAATAATTACCCTCAATTATTTATGTAATTTTTTTTATATATAGCGAGATTCTGGGGACAGAATCCTTATAAGGGGGAGAGAGTGTAACGTCCCAGAAAATCGGACTTTTGTAAATACTTTTAATAATGAATAAAATAATATTATTTATTATTATTGTGTGTTGATAAGATGAATGTCGTTCTATAACCTAGAAACGTCGGAACGTCATAGTATTTTAACTACGTGGATGAATTACACACAGGGCTCTTATTCGAACCCTCAGCGCCCGGGCGCTGAGTTTACCTAGAGATCAAGCGCCGGGGCGTTAGGCAACTTGACCTCGATGGTCGATCTAAGCTACTTGGCGTTTGTACATACATATACATCTCATGGCAAGGTGTCAGATCATTAGATGGGGTGTGTGCCTCTCTATACCGGTATTTGCTTTTGCATAGAAAATGAGCGTCGGGGCGATGTGTGTCCGTGACTTCAAGAATCTCTAGCACCGGGGCGCATTATTTGGGTGGAAACCAAGTGTCGGGGCGCTGTTAGGCAGGAACATCTTGCACACGTCCCCCAACCTGCAAATTGAAACTCAATTAATACTTGCACAAGGACCTGCACCCATGAGATAAATTAAGACTGAATTACCCAAAATGTTTACTAGCAATACTAAAAAAAACTAAAATAAGGAAATGATATGCAACTAAATAAATAAAAATAAAAAGTGATTGGGTTGCCTCCCAATAAGCGCTTGGTTTACAGTCATCAGCCCGATTTTGCTGTCGTGATCACTCGGTTACTGGGTCAGAAAGATTTATGACCGTAGTTTGACGTTCGATGGGTCCACTCCAGTAATGTTTGAGTCTTTGACTGTTAACCTTGAATGTGCAATTTGAATTTGGTTTCTCGATCTCGATGTTACCATGTGGTGTAACAGACACAACTTTAAAAGGTCCTGACCAACGAGATTTCAGTTTCCCAGGAAATAAACGCAATCTTGAGTTAAAAAGCAAGACTTGTTGGCCTGGTTCAAATGTTCGTTCAAGAATTTTCTTATCATGCCAGGCTTTGACTTTCTCTTTGTAGAGTTTTGCGTTTTCATAGGCGTTGAATCAGAATTCATCCATCTCGTTCAATTGCAGTAACCTTTTCTCACCCGCTGCTTGTACATCGAAATTGAGCTTTCGAATGGCCCAGTGTGCACTATGTTCTAGCATGAATGGGAGGTGACACGCCTTTCCGTAAACCATTCGATAAGGTGACATGCCGATCGAATTCTTATATGCTGTTCGATACGCCCATAGAGCATCGTCAAGACGTAAAGACCAATCTTTTCGTGACGGATTTACCACCTTTTCCAGAATTCGCTTGACCTCCCTATTCGAGACTTCTACTTGACCATTAGTTTGGGGGTGATATGATGCCACAATTTTATGACGAACCCCATACTTCACCAGCAATTTTGTGAACTGCTTATTACAGAAATGCGTTCTCTCATCACTTATTATCGCCTTCGGAGTCCCAAATCGTGTGAAGATGTTTTTCTTTAAGAATCGGAGAACAACGTTGGCATCATTCGTGGGTAAAGTTGTGGCTTCTACCCATTTGGAAACATAATCAACTGCCAACAAAATGTACTGATTATTAAAAGATGATGGGAAAGGTCCCATAAAGTTGATTGCCCATACGTCGAACAGTTCTACCTCCAAAATAGAGTTGAGTGGCATTTTATTTCGCTTGGAGATATTACCTATGCGTTGGTATCGATCACACTTTAGCACAAAGAGATATGCATCCTTGAATAAAGAAGGCCAGTAAAATCCTAATTGTAACACCTTGGCCGCAGTTCGATCACCGGAATAATGGCCTCCATAATCTGATGAGTGGCAATGACCCAATATACTATCCATCTCTTCATGTGGCACACAACGTCTAATCATTTGATCAGCGCAAGCCTTAAATAAGAATGGTTCATCCCAATAGTACTGCTTCACATCGTGGAGGAATTTCTTTCGTTGTTGTGAGTTCAAATCCGGTGGTAATACCTTAGCAACCACGTAGTTCACATAATCAGCATACTAAGGCAGTGTTGTGGTTACTCGGAGAAGTTGTTCGTCCAGAAATTTCTCGTTAATCAGTGCATTATCTTTCCTCTATACCTCTGCATTTTCCAACCGCGAAAGATGATCTACCACTTGATTTTCTGTACCCTTTCTATCCCGGATCTCCAAATCAAACTCTTGCAGCAATAACACCCACCGAATTAACCTCGGTTTAGCATCTTTCTTCTCAATCAGATATTTAATGGCAGAATGATCCGTATAGACAATTACCTTGGTCCCAATGAGATATGCTCTGAATTTGTCGAAGGCAAACA
The DNA here is from genome assembly GCA_020205605.1 of Panax ginseng. NCBI lineage: Eukaryota > Viridiplantae > Streptophyta > Magnoliopsida > Apiales > Araliaceae > Panax > Panax ginseng. The sequence continues at coordinate 88,948,281 of CM035135.1, read as the reverse complement.
CAACTGCAAGTAGTTCTTTTTCGGTTGTTGTGTAGTTCAACTGAGCATCTGTCAGCGTCTTGTTGGAGTTATAGATTGTGTGAAAAATCTTGTCGTGACGTTGTCCCAATACTGCTCCCACTGCATAGTCATTGGCGTCGCACATCAATTCGAACGGTAAAGACCAATCGGGCGCCACAATGATCGGAGCAGAAACAAACTTCTTCTTTAATACCTCGAATGCCTCGATACATGACTGATCCATTTTGAAAGGCATGTCTTTCTCCAACAAGGAACATAATGGTTTTGAAATTTTTGAAAAATCTTTAATAAAGCGTCTGTAGAAACCCGCATGTCCCAAAAAACTCTGGATCCCCTTCACAGATGATGGAGGAGGTAATTTCTCAATAGTCTCAATCTTTGCTTTATCTACTTCTAACCCTGCTGCAGAATCCTTATGCCCTAGAATAATCCCTTCTTTCACCATAAAGTGACATTTTTCCCAATTAAGAACCAGATTAGTCTCTACACATCGTTTCAATACTAAAATCAAAATTTTCAAATAAAGATCAAAGCTATCACCGAACACAGAGAAATCGTCCATAAATACCTCCAAGTTTTTCTCGACCATATCGAAAAAGATCGCCATCATGCACCGTTGAAAGGTTACTGGTGCATTGCATAAACCAAAAGACATACGCCGAAATGCAAACGTACCGTATGGGCATGTGAATGTCATTTTCTCTTGATCCTCCGGTGCTTTGGCAATTTGATTATACCCACAATAACCATCCAAGAGACAATAGAACTGATGTCCCGCTAGCCTATCCAACATCTGATCAATGAATGGCAAGGGGAAGTGATCCTTGCGTGTGGCTTTATTTAGCTTGCGGTAGTCCATGCATACTCTCCATCTTGTAACTGTTCGAGTAGGGATGAGCTCATTAGCTTCATTCTTCACCACTATCATACCCCCTTTTTTTTTGGTACGCATTGTACAGGACTCACCCATGAACTATCTGAGATCGGGTAAATAATGCCAGCATCCAACCACTTTATAATTTCCTTTTTCACCACTTCCTTCATGATGGGGTTTAGCCTTCTTTGCATTTCAATGGTTGGTTTTGCCCCCTCTTCCATTAAGATTTTATGCATACAGAATGAGGGGCTAATACCTCGAATGTCCGCTATAGTCCACCCAATAGTTGTTTTGAATTCTCGCAAGACCCGTAGCATTTTCTCCTTTTGCGTATCAGTTAATTCTGTCGAAACAATAACTGGTAGGGTATCATCTTTTCCCAAATAAGCATACTGCAGATGAGATGGTAGTGGCTTTAATTCCAGCACCGGTGGCTCTTCTATTGAGGGTTTGAACTTTTTACTTTCCGCTTCGGGCCTCTCTATGGTGTCGAAAGATTGAGTGCTTTTCCGAAAGACTGATGGTGTGTCTAGCCATTTGACATATTCAATATTCTCTTCGATGCCACATTCGTCTGTCCCGAGCAAAATGGATTCAAGTGGGTCCTCCGAATAATTTGCGCTGAATTTGTGATTCACCAATTCCTCCATGATATCAACCCGCATACATTCACCTTTTTCTTTTGGGTAAGACATTGACTTGAAAACGTTAAAGGTGACCTGTTGATCTTCAACTCGCATTGTCAATTCACCTTTTTGAGCATCAATCAATGTCCTGCCTGTTGCCAAAAATGGTCGCCCAAGAATGATCAGGATTTCACTGTCCACTTCACAATCCAAGATAAAGAAATCCGTGGGGAAGATGAATTTATCCACTTTTACTAACACATCTTCAACAATACCTCGTGGATATGTAACCGATCTATCCGCTAATTGTAAACTGATATTCGTTGGGCCTGGAGCCTGAAGTCCGAACTAGCTGTAGATGGATAATGGCATCAGATTTATACTGGCCCCCAAATCACATAATGCTCGACCCAAAAACTGATTTCCAATCTCACACGGTATATTAAAGCTACCGGATCCTTGAGCTTGGTGGTAACTTATTCTCAATGATAATAACAGCATTCTTCATCCAATGCTATCGTCTCAAATTCACCCAATTTCCTCTTCCTCGACAAAACCTTCTTCATAAACTTAGCGTAACTCGGCATTTGTTCCAAGGCTTCTAAGAAGGGGATGTTGATATGAAACTTTTGAAAATATCCAAAATCGTGGAAAACCGCTTATCCAACTTAGCTTTCTGGAATCTCAATGGATACTTGGTATGGGAGGCATTGTCTTTGGTTGGTTCCGAATTTTTCTCGTCAGAAGGTCTCATTGGCGACGCTTTTGGTATCCACCACTTCTTCCTCGCTTTCAATTGATTGCCTTATCCTTCTTTTCCCTATCCGTGACTGACTCTTGTAATTCTTTTCCACTTCGTAGAGTTACTGCCTTACAATGCTCATTTCTGCCCTGGTTTTTCTCTGTATCACTCGGAAGTGTTCCAAGTGGTCGGTTATTCAATACATGTGCTATTTGTCCCATTTGATTTTCCAGATTCTTGATAGACGCATTTAGGCTTTGCAAATTCGGACTTATAACGAAGAAGTTATGCGTCCGGGAAGTTCACAAAATTTAAAATCTGCAAAAAAATTTCTAAGGCACAGAGTTGGGCTGATCACCCAGAAGTGCTCGTAAGTAATGTCGGACTTACGGACTTAGTGCCAGGTTGTCCTTTTCAAAAGAACTTATGAAATGCTCAAGGTCTTGGACCGGAACTGATGTTTTACTAAATATTGTTGTTGTAAAACGTTTTGAATGAAAAGAAGTGATATTTTGAATTATCGATAGTACTTCGTAACTATTGTTCAGTTATTGAAGATATTCGAGTTCTATGTTTCAAGCATGTTGTTTATTAGAATTATAGTACTTGCTGAGCTAGTTATGCTCACTCTTGCTTGAACCATATGAACACAGCTAAGATCGAACGGACCGAATGCTTCGGTAAAGACAAAGGCAAGGCGAAGACGAACCCTTAGCTTACCTATGTAATAGTATAGGTGTATGTTTGTAATATATTGAATATTATGACAAGAACGAAGGAATGGGTTATAAAGAACCTGGAAAATGTAATATTATTTTGAATATATAGAAGTTATATTAGTCCTTTTGAGACTCTTCAATTGAATGAATGAATGAATGGTAGTACCGTGTAGCACCATCTGTCGGGTTGGAAGATACCCGGATTTGGGAGCGTCACAATAGTGAGGACTACTAATGCTATCATCTGGACCGTCACTCCGTTCCCCGACTAGTCCCAGCTATATTCTCATTTCCTGAAGAGAACAATGAAAGCAAAGGGTGAGCTTAACTAGCCCAGTAAGAAATATTAAGACTAAGATAATGCAAAATAAATTATCCTTAACCTTCAATAGTATAACAACTGATAAAATACAATAGACAACAAGTTTTAGATCAACAACTGTAGCGGAATAAGCAATCCACTAGAAGAGTTAAGTAGAGCATAAAATCTACTATCTTATATGATTAAAAAAGTTTTTCATCAAATTTATCGCTGAGACTCAGCTTAATAAATAAAATCGAATCATCCCTGCACCACGGCCAAGGATATTCATGTAATCATCAATGGTCATGATTATACCGAATAATCCCTGGTCATAATCATACCAACAACTATCCATCAATGAACTACAGGCCAATGATGACTATTATCACATCATTCGTTACATTACGATCATGATTATACCGAATAATCCCTGGTCATAATCATACCAAGTCCATCTATGCACGTAAGCCAAAGATGAATTTCATCACAATATAAGCATGAGGATGATGATAATGACATAATCATTCAATAAAACAAGTTCAAGGATAAATTTTAAAGATTTATAATTTAATTTATCCAGAATTCAATAACGTTCAAATTGTAAACATGATATTGCTTTGTGGAGTAAAAATTAAAGAATGATATTCATGTACCAAAAATAATTTGGACCGAAAAGAAATGTATTTTTCTGGTAAATAGTACCCCGTGAATAGTACTTCGGGAATAGTACCTCATTAATAGTACCCCAGCATGAAAAGTTTCCCAAATACCCGAGTGAATAATACTAGAGTGAATAGTAATCGGGTGAATAGTAACCCGTGAATAGTAATTCGTGAATAGTACTCTGGCACGAAAAGTGCCCCGACTACCCGAGTGAATAATACTAGAGTGAATAGTAACCCATGAATAGCAACTCGTAAAAGAAAAATACCAAAGAAAACGATATTTCATGACGAGTACAAAAGAAATGATATCTCATACGAGTATAATAGAATATACGAAACTGCAAATGGATTTTCATCCGCCATGCGGTAATCCACGTAGACAGATCATTTCCATAATTTAATAAAGAATGAATACGAAGGGTCATTCACCATGCATGCGATAGTCCGTGAGATGTTATTATTCCAATGAATAATAAAGAATGGAATAACAGAAGAATTCACCATGCATGCGGTAGTCCGCGTAAATAGGTTATTCCAACAAAATAATAAAGAATGGAATAACAGAAGAATTCACCATGCATGCGGTAGTCCGCGTAGATAGGTTATTCTAACAGAATAATAAAGAATGGAATAACAACAGAATTCACCAGGCATGCGGTAGTCCGCACAGACAGGTTATTCCAACAGAATAATAAAGAATGGAATAACAAAAGAATTCACCAAGCATGCGGTAGTCCGCACTGACAGGTTATTCCAACAGAATAATAAAGAATGGAATAACAACTCTTACGAGTATTGAAAGAAAATAACTTCTCTTCATGAATATGAAAGAAATAATACCCCTTACCTCAGAAGAAGACTGGATACTGGAATAGTGAGGTAGTATACTTCTCTTCTTCTTTCTCTCTATAATTTCTCTCTATAATAATTGCTTTTGTGAGACTTAGTGAATTGGTGAGAAATGAAGGAAGAATGAGCTTCTATTTATAGAAAAATATATTTTCAATAATTGCACATTTTGGGGCTCACAATATTATAGTATAATACCTTCCTCTTTTTCTTTCTTTTTAATTTAGTCCTGCAAGTATTATCAAACTTGCACCACCTCCCCTAATAGTAAATCATGTGAATTAATAGTTTATTCATGTGACTCAATAGTATAATCATGTGAAAGAAACTAATTACAGTATAGTACCTTCATCTACACCTCTATTTTTAATTTAGTCATGCAAGTATTATCAATCTTGCACCAACTCCCCTAATAGTAAATCATGTGAATCAATAGTACACACATGTGAACACATAGTTATAAGAATGTGAATTAAATTGAGGGTTGAGATAACGCCTTCTTGAACCTTCTTCTTCGTTTTCATCAGCTCCGGGTCTGAAGCTTGAACGGCTTTTAACTTTATCGATTAAAGTTGATTCTACTCGTATATTTGACATCATCACGTGGGTACCTAGAGTCTTTAACTCTATCTTCATCATTTGTAAGTTATACAAAATGGGTTTTTATGTTAACAACATCGCAGTCATAAACGCATACGATCTTCTACTCAATGCATCAGCTACCACGTTCGCTTTTTCCACGATATTATTGAATGGTATGGTCGTAATCTTTAACAGCTCGAGCCAACGTCTTTGGCGCATTATACGTTTGTTTTGGTTGAAGAAATATTTAAGGGTTTTAGAAATGGGTTTTGTACTGGGGTTAATACAAAATTCAATTTCACGCTCTGGCGTAGGCCAGGAAGTCTTTAGAGAATACGTCAGGAAATTTATTAACAATAGAAATATCAGTCAAAACTGTGACTCTCATCCAAGACTTGGATAATACATCACATTGATACCTATCAACTTGCCATCTTCATTCACGACGTCGCCTACAGAAAGTCTGGCTTCGGTGCATTCCACACAAGGAAGTCACCAGCGAAAGGCTCGAGGCTCTTTACTTATGGCTTGATATGATAATAATTGACTTTAGTGGTTTGGTTGCTTAAATTTGCATAACAGGTTGGTTAGGAATATGAAAGCTAACAACCTTACGAAAAGTATGATGAGTAGTTAACCAATCGATTCCTAAAATCACATCAAAGGAAAGTATTTTCAAAGAGATAAGATCGACAGGTAACGTGAAAATGTCGATTTGAATCAACAAGATTTATAAACAGTGGAGGTAGCGAAGGTTTCTCATAATTGAGTTTCAACCGATAAGTCAAAGTTTAATTTCTCCGGAGTCAAATTTAAATGTTGAGTGCAAGCAAGAGAGATAAAAGAATGGGTAGAACCGATATCTAATAAGGTATAGACTTCGAAAGAATTTATAATTAACTAACCCGTGCTAACTTCGTTCGAGTTACTCGCTTTTTGAGAAGTCACAAAAAACGCTCTTCCTAAAACCACCGACTTTGTTTTGTCCGTATTCGCCTTTGGTGCCACCGTCCCAGCTGGACTTGACTTTGGTGCACGATAAAATCGGGCTAGGTGACCTTCTTTTCCACAATTATAACATGCTTTGGACTGCATCACGCAGTTTGGACTGATAAGTCCCTCCCCTCCGCATTTGTTATATACAACCGGTGGTCGTTCTCCTTCCTTAACAATAGGTGCTGGTGCTGATGTCTTTCCATTATTATTGAATCTCCTCTTCTTGAAAGTTTCACTTCAATTATCTTGACCATGATTACCACCGAAGTGGTTACCATTTCTGGCATTATAATTTCCTCCACGATGGTTATCGTTGTTCCGATGGTCGTTGCCACTGGTACGATTATTATCATGTTATTGGTCGTTGCCTTTTGGTTGTGCTGACTCATTATCGCGCTCCAATAACTAAGCCCTATTCACAACATCTGAATATAATCAAAGTTTGTGAGAAATGAGGTATTGACGTATATCGGGTTTTAAAACTCTTAGAAATATTCACATCATTCGCTCCTCATTATTGACCAAATGGGATACAAACCGGGATAAATTCGCAAATTTAGCCTCGTATTGCGACACGGTCATATTATTTTGCTCCAACTTGATGAATTCCACCTCTTTCATGTGACGAATACTTTCGGGAAAGTACTTGTCGTTGAACAACTCTTGGAACTTCTCCCAAGACATCTTGAGTGCGTCAAGATGGGTACGCTTTACAGATTTCCACCAATAATCTGCCTCTTCACGCAACATAAAGGTGGCGAAGGAACCTTTACTTCTCGGAGCATCCCAAGACATCAAATATCTTGGTGATCTCGCTTTAACCACGCTCCGCCTTTAAGTGGTTCGGCTTTCACAAAAACTTTGCCGGTCCCAGCTCCTTGAATCGCTTAGCGACCAAAATGTGGGTTGCCATTGTTTCCACCTGCATTATGAACAAGAGTCTCTTTCATCTGATGTTGCATGAATTTCATAAAGCCTTTGAACATCCCATCGCTCATCATTTCATCGGTGTTGTTGTTTTACCGAGGATTATTGTCTTCTTGTTGCACATTATCCTCGGTATTGATCGTTGGTGACTCAACGGCCTCTCATGTGCTTTCATTCTTTGATCTAAACATATTTAGATGCCATTTTTAACACCACACAAAACAAGGGTTAATTGACATATCACATATTATCCCTATACTCGTGAATTCCACCAATTAAATACCAAATAAACTTAAGTAGGTCATACTAGCGAAGGAATTCCCGCTCTCCCCTCCTAGTTCTTGTCTCACATCTCACCAGGATCATATCCCTAAGCTTTGATACTAACCGTGGCGCCCCAAAAAGTATATACATCACCCATCTTGAGTGGCCAAATACATGGTACAAAATTCAAATACAAACTTAATTATACAACTGTCGGGTAAAATACGATAAAACATAGCCGAGAGTTTAAACCAGAATATTGCCTTCTAGACAATATCCATTCTCAATGGAGTCCTCATTACATTTATTATCACACTATTTCACAAAATAGCGAGGACTACTAATGCTATCATCTGGACCGTCACTCCGTTCCTCGACTAGTCCCAGCTATATTCTCATTTCTTGAAGAGAACAATGAAAGCAAAGGGTGAGCTCAACTAGCCCAGTAAGAAATATTATGACTATATAATGCAGAATAAATTATCCTCAGCCTTCAACAGTATAACAACTGATAGAATACAATAGACAACAAGTTTTAGATCAACTACTGCAGTGGAATAAGCAATCCATTAGAAGAGTCAAGTAGAGCATAAAATCTACTATCTTCTATGATTTAAAAATTTTTTCATCAACTTTATCGTTGAGACTCAGCTTAATAAATAAAATCGAATCATCCCTGCACCACGACCAAGGATATTCATATAATCATCAATGGTCAAGATTATACCGAATAATCCCTGGTCATAATCATACCAACAACTGTCCATCAATGAACTAGAGTCCAATGGTGACTTTTACCACATCATTCGTTATATACGGTCATGATTATACCGAATAATTCCTGGTCATAATCATATCAAGTCCATCTACGCACGTAAGCCAGAGATGACTTTCATCACAATATAAGCATGAGGATGATGACAATGACATAATCATTCAATAAAATAAGTTCAAGGATAAATTTTAAAGATTTATAATTTAATTTATCCAGAATTCAATAACGTTCAAATTGTCAACATGATACTGCTTTGTGGAGTAAAATTCAAGAATGATATTCATGTACCAAAAATAATTTAGACAGAAAAGAAATGTATTTTTTTGGTAAATAGTACCTCGTGAATAGTACTTCGAGAATAGTACCTCATAAATAGTACCCCGGCATGAAAAGTGCCCCAAATACTCTAGTGAATAATACTAGAGTGAATAGTAATCGGGTGAATAGTAACCCGTGAATAGTAACTCATGAATAGTACTCCGGCACGAAAAGTGCCTTGAATACCCGAGTGAATAATACTAGAGTGAATAGTAACTCGTGAATAGTAACTCGTAAAAGAAAAATACCAAAGAAAATGATATTTCATGACGAGTACAAAAGAAATGATATCTCATATGAGTATAATATAATATACAAAATTGCAAATGGATTTTCATCCGCCATGCGGTAATCCATGTAGACAGATCATTTCCACAATTTAATAAAGAATGAATACGAAGGGTCATTCACTATGCACGCGGTAGTCCGCGTAGATAGGTTATTCCAACAGAATAATAAAGAATGGAATAACAGAAGAATTCACCATACATGCGATAGTCCGCGTAAATAGGTTATTCCAACAAAATAATAAAGAATGGAATAACAGAAGAATTCACCATGCATGCGGTAGTCCATGTAGACAGGTTATTCTAACAGAATTATAAAGAATGGAATAAAGAAGAATTCACCAGGCATGCAGTAGTCCGCACAGACAGTTTATTCCAACAGAATAATAAAGAATGAAATAACAACTCTTACGAGTATTGAAAGAAAATAACTTCTCTTCATGAATACGAAAGAAATAATACCCCTTACCTCAGAAGAAGACTGGATACTGGAATAGTGAGGTAGCATACTTCTCTTCTTCTTTCTCTTTATAATAATTGCTCTTGTGAGACTTAGTGAATTGGTGAGAAATGAAGGAAGAATGATATTCTATTTATAGGAAAATATAGTTTCAATAATTGCACATTTTGGGGCTCAAAATATTACAGTATAATACCTTCCTTTTTTTCTTCCTTTTTAATTTAGTCCTGCAAGTATTATCAAACTTGCACCACCTCCCCTAATAGTAAATCATGTGAATTAATAGTTCATTCATGTGACTCAATAGTATAATCATGTGAAGAAAAACTAATTACAGTATAGTACCTTCATTTATACCTCCATTTTTAATTTAGTCATGCAAGTATTATCAATCTTACACCAACTCCCCTAATAGTAAATCATGTGAATCAATAGTACACACATGTGAACACATAGTTATAAGAATATGAATTAATAGCATTTAATTGCTCATTTATTCGGATAATTACCCGATTGGTCAATATAACCTCCAGACATCAATTATTATCGAAATAAATGTCGATTTCCACTAACACTAATAATTCTCACACAATGGAACTACCAATTTCATCTTTAATCAACATGAACTTATTCATCATTAATTTTATAACTCACAATATTTAACAACCAGGTCGTTCCCAGGAAAGAGGGGGCTTTCCGATAAGGATTTCTCCTTATTAGCAGCCGCAATTAGGTGACCAAACCTCTCCTTCGATGTAACTTCTAGACATTGTCAATATTGCAAATAATAATATGAATAACTTTGTCGTCTCAATTTTTGATTTAATAATATAACATATTATACATATGATACTGTGACAATAATTAAATCAATAATATGAGAGATATGATGCAGCAATTACTGTAACAATAATTGAGTATAACCGAGTGACTTCTCACGTAAGCATCAATAATCAACACCGCAGTGCTACTACGCAACCACGCCATTACATCAGCATTTCTTTACTACCGGGTAGTTCAATGGTTTTTAACGGTAACACTTTCGTAGTTATTTTTATAAAAGATAATTCGTCATTTTCTAACTACAACAATACTTCCGCCAGGGGTCCACTAATGATTGTGTTGTCGTCATTTGGATATTCCCGACAAAAAAGAATACTCCCACCAAACGAATATTTTATAACAACTTGCTTACTTTACAAAAATTTTCACATATCACCCTTTTAACTTTAACCTTTTATCAATTTAACCATTTACTGAAATAAAATAATAATTATAAAAATTGAATACTTTCATTTCATAAAATTTGGTCTTACAATCTCCCTTTTTATGAAATTTTGCCCGCAAAATTTACGTCGACGCACTCGTATCTTAAGAAGAAGTGAGGATACCTTGACTTCGTTTCAGATTCTAACTCTTGAGGTATAACCTTTGAGTGTCGAATATGATCCTTCTTATCCAAGATTTTAACACGTATCTCTTCATACGTTAAATTTTCTGTTATCTCGTCTAGTTCCAATTTAATAATGTGGTTCGGGTCGTCGACATATTTACGTAACATCGATACATGAAAAATGTTATGAACACGTGACATATTTGGCGGTAAAGCGAGTCTATAAGCCACAGTTCCTACTCGATCGAGGATTTCAAATGGGCCAATTAAATCGAGGGTTGAGATAACGCCTTCTTGAACCTTCTTCTTCGTTTTCATCAGCTCCGGGTCTGAAGCTTGAACGACTTTTAACTTTATCGATTAAAGTCAATTCTACTCGTATATTTGACATCATCACGTGGGTCCCTAGAGTCTTTAACTCTATCTTCATCATTTGTAAGTTATACAAAATGGGTTTTTGTGTTAACAACATCGCACTCGTAAACGCATACGATCTTCTACTCAATGCATCAGCTACCACGTTCGCTTTTTCCACGATAATATTGAATGGTATGGTCGTAATCTTTAACAGCTCGAGCCAACGTCTTTGGCGCATTATACGTTCGTTTTGGTTGAAGAAATATTTAAGGGTTTTAGAAATGGGTTTCGTACTGGGGTTAATACAAAATTCGATTTCACGGTCTGGCGTAGGCCATAAAGTCTTTAGAGAATACGTCAGGAAATTTATTAACAATAGAAATATCATTCAAAACTGTGACTCTCATCCAAGACTTGGATAGTACGTCACACTGATACCTATAAACTTGCCATCGTCATTCACGACGATGCCTACAGAAAGTCTGGCTTCGGTGCATTCCACACAAGGAAGTCACCAGTGAAAGGCTCGAGACTCTTTACTTATGGCTAGATATGACAATAATTGACTTTAGTGGTTTGGTTGCTTAAATTTGCATAACAGGTTGGTTAGGAATATGAAAGCTAACAACCTTACGAAAAGCATAATGAGTAGTTAACCAATCGATTCTTAAAATCACATCAAAGGAAAGTATTTTCAAAGAGATAAGATTGACAGGTAACGTGAAAATGTCGATTTGAATCAACAAGATTTATAAACAGTGGTGGCAGCGAAGGTTTCTCATAATTGAGTTTCAACCGATAAGTCAAAGTTTAATTTCTCCGGAGTCAAATTTAAATGTTGAGTGCAAGCAAGAGAGATAAAAGAATGGGTAGAACCGATATCTAATTAGGTATAGAGTTTGAAAGAATTTATAATTAACTAACCCGTGCTAACTTCGTTCGAGTTACTCGCTTTTTGAGAAGTCACGAAAAATGCTCTTCTTAAAACCACCGACTTTGTTTTGTCCGTATCCGCCTTTGGTGCCACCGTCCCAGCTGGACTTGAGTTTGGTGCACGATAAAATCGGGCTAGGTGACCTTCTTTTCCACAATTGTAACATGCTTTGGACTGCATCACGCAGTTTGGACTGATAAGTCCCTCCCCTCCGCATTTGTTACATACAACCGGTGGTCGTTCTCCTTCCTTAACAATAGGTGCTGGTGCTGATGTCTTTCCATTATTATTGAATCTCCTCTTCTTGAAACTTTCACTTCAATTATCTTGACCATGATTACCACCGAAGTGGTTACCATTTCTGGCATTATAATTTCTTCCACGATGGTTATCGTTGTTCCGATGGTCGTTGCCACCGGTACGATTATTATCATGTTATTGGTCGTTGCCTTTTGGTTGTGCTGACTCATTATCGCGCTCCAATAACTAAGCCCTATTCACAACATCTGAATATAAACAAAGTTTGTGAGAAATGAGGTATTGACGTATATCGGGTTTTAAACCTCTTAGAAACATTCACATCATTCGCTCCTCATTATTGACCAAATGGGATGCAAACCGGGATAACTTCGCAAATTTAGCCTCGTATTGCGACACGGTCATATTATTTTGCTCCAACTTGATGAATTCCACCTCTTTCATGTGACGAATACTTTCGGGAAAGTACTTGTCGTTGAACAACTCTCGGAACTTCTCCCAAGACATCTTGAGTGCGTCAAGATGGGTACGCTTTACAGATTTCCACCAATAATCTGCCTCTTCACGCAACATAAAGGTGGCGAAGGGAACCTTTTACTTCTCGGAGCATCCCAAGACATCAAATATCTTGGTGATCTGCTTTAACCACGTCTCCGCCTTAAGTGGTTCTGGCTTTCACAAAAACTTCGGCGGTCCCAGCTCCTTGAACTGCTTAGCAGTGACCAGCCGTGGGTTGCCATTGTTTCCACCTGCATTATGAACAAGAGTCTCTTTCATCTGATGTTGCATGAATTTCATAAAGCCTCTGAACATCCCATCATTCATCATTTCATCGGTGTTGTTGTTTACATGAGGATTATTATCTTCTTGTTGCACATTATCCTGGGTATTGATCGTTGGTGACTCAATGGTCTCATGTGCTTCATTGCTGATCTAAACATTTTTAGATGCCATTTTCAAACACTATCATAAAACAAGGGTTAATTTACATATCACATATTATCCCTATACTCTGACCGACCAATTAAATACCAAATAAACTTAAGTAGGTCATACTAGTGAAGGAATTCCCCGTCTCTCCCCTCCTAGTTCTTGTCTCACATCATAGCCAGGGATCATATCCCTAAGCTTTGATACCAACTGTGACGCCCCCAAAACAGGTATACATCACCCATCTTGAGTGGCCAAATACATGGTACAAAATTCAAATACAAACTTAATTATACAACTGTCGGGTAAAATACGATAAAACATAGCCGAGAGTTTAAACAAGAATATTGCCTCTAGACAATATCCATTCCCAATGGTGTCCTCATTACATTTATTATCACACTATTTCACAGAATAGTGAGGAATACTAATGCTATCATCTGGACCGTCACTTCGTTCTCCGACTAGTCCCAGTTATATTCTCATTTCCTGAAGAGAACAATGAAAGCAAAGGGTGAGCTCAACTAGCCCAGTAAGAAATATTATGACTAAGATAATGCAGAATAAATTATCCTTAGCCTTCAACAGTATAACAACTGATAGAATACAATAGACAACAAGTTTTAGATCAACAACTGCAGCGGAATAAGCAATCTATTAGAAGAGTCAAGTAGAGCATAAAATCTACTATCTTCTATGATTTAAAAAGTTTTTCATCAACTTTATAACTGAGACTCAGCTTAATAAATAAAATCGAATCATCCCTGCACCACGACCAAGGATATTCATGTAATCATCAATGGTCATGATTATACCGAATAATCACTGGTCATAATCATACCAACAACTGTCCATCAATGAACTATAGGCCAATGATGACTTTTACCACATCATTCGTTACATCACGGTTATGATTATACCGAATAATCCTTGGTCATAATCATACAAAGTCCATCTATGCACGTAAACCAAAGATGACTTTCATCACAATATAAGCATGAGGATGATGACAATGACATAATCATTCAATAAAACAAGTTCAAGGATAAATTTTAAAGATTTATAATTTAATTTATCCAGAATTCAATAACGTTCAAATTGTCAACATGATACTGCTTTGTGGAGTAAAATTCAAGAATGATATTCATCTACCAAAAATAATTTAGACAGAAAAGAAATGTTATTTTCGGGTAAATAGTACCCCGTGAATAGTACTTCAGGAATAGTACCTCATGAATAGTACCCCGGCATGAAAAATGCCCCAAATACCCGAGTGAATAATACTAGAGTGAATAGTAATCGGGTGAATGGTAACTCGTGAATAGTACTCTGGCATGAAAAGTGCACTGAATACCCGACTGAATAATACTAGAGTGAATAATAACTCGTGTAGTAACTAGTAAAAGAAAAATACCAAAGAAAACGATATTTCATGACGAGTACAAAAGAAATGATATCTCATACGAGTATAATAGAATATACGAAACTGCAAATGGATTTTTATTCGCCATGCGGTAATCCACGTAGACAGATCATTTCCACAATTTAATAAAGAATGAATACAAAGGGTCATTCACCATGCACGCGGTAGTCCTTGTAGACAGGTTATTCCAATAGAATAATAAAGAATGGAATAACAGAAGAATTCACCATGCATGCGGTAGTCCGCGTAGACAGGTTATTCTAACAAAATAATAAAGAATGGTATAACAAAAGAATTCACCATGCATGCGGTAGTCCACGTAGACAGGTTATTCCAACAAAATAATAAAGAATGGAATAACAGAAGAATTCACCAGGCATGCGGTAGTCCGAACAGACAGGTTATTCCAACATAATAATAAAAAATGGAATAACAACAGAATTCACCAGTCATGCGTTAGTCTACGCAGAAGATATTTGGCTTACCAAATAATGCATTTAATCATTCAAAAATGCCATACTCATAAGATTTCATCACCAATGATCAAATCCCTCATCAAAAATCTGCATATACCCTATATAGGTTTCCCAACCCATAAAATCCTATTTTCCAATTTTGTTACTTCACATAACATATTTAATTCATTTACTCATAACTAGTTCATTTTCATGAAAAATATTAAATCAGTCCCAAAATATTTTTTTTTCTTGAATTTAGCGAATATAGTCCCATATTGAACATATATTTTTCTCGGAATTTTTAAAATTCATTTACTATTTTTTATATGGCCAAAACTGCCAAATATTTAGACATTTATCATAAATTGTAATTTTGTCCAAAAATTTCGAAATTTATAGGGTATACTCCTGTTATATACATGTACTCCCAATAAAAATTTCACCAATTTTGGAGTTAACCACAAGGAGTTATAAGGGTTTACTTTTAAAATAGTCTTTTCCCATAAAATTCATAACTCCTATCTATACATCCAAAAATCGCCATTTTTGGACACAATCTAGAAAACTCATCAAATTATCATTTCAAATTTTTTCAGAATTTTTGAAGGTCAAAAGAATTACAAAACTGCAAATGAATTTTACGCCACTACATGCAGTAATCCACGTAGATAGATCATTTCCATAATTTAATAAGGAATGAATACAAAGGATCATTCACCATACATGCGGTAATCCATATACACATGTTATTCCAATGTAATAATAAAGACTAGAATAACAAAAGAATTCACCATGAATGCGATAGACCGCATGCATAAAGTTATTCCCAATGTAATAATAAAGAATGGAACTGTGTCATGCGTAATCCGCATAGATGTGGATATTCCAAATGTAATAATAAAGAATGAAACTAGGTCATGCATAATCCGCACAGATAGGATATTGCAACAATATAATAAAGAATGGAACCAGGTCATGTGTAATCCGCATGCATGGATATTCCAAATGTAATAATAAAGAATGGAATAACAACATAATTCACTGTGCATGCGATAGATCGCACAGATAAAGTTATTCCAACAGAATAATAAAGAATGGAATAACAGAAGAATTTCACCATGTATGCGGTACTTCGCATAAACAAGTTATTCCAACATAATAATAAAGAATGGAATAACAATCCTTACAAGTATTGAAAAAAAATAACTCTCTTCATGAATACGAAAGAGTAATACCCCTTACATTAGAAAAAACTGGATACTGGAATAATGAGGTAGCAGACTTCTCTTTTTTATTTCTCTCTATAATTTCTCTCTATAATAATTGCTCTATAGCTTTAGTGAATTGGTGAGAAATGAAAGAAGAATGAGCTTCTATTTATAGGAAAAAATAGTTTTCATAATTGCACATTTTGGGGCTCGAAATATTATAGTATAATACCTTCATCTTTTCTTTCATTTTTAATTTAGTCATGCAAGTATTATCAAACTTGCACCACCTCCCCTAATAGTAAATCATGTGAATCAATAGTACAATCATGTGACTCAATAGTTATAATCATGTGAAAATACTGAATTACAATTATAGTACCTCCATCTATACCTCCATTTTTAACTTAGTCATGCAAGCATTATCAATCTTACACCAACTCCCCTAATAGTAAATGAATGTGAATCAATAATACACACATGTGAACAAATAGTTATAATCATGTGAATTAATAGCAATTAATTGCTCATTTATCCGGTTAATTACCCGATTGATCAATATAACCTCCAGACATCAATTATTATCGAAATAAATGTCGATTTCCACTAACAGTAACAATCCCAACACAATGGAAATATTTTTCTCAAAAATTTCATTTTTGAAATTTCGAAGTTTGACTTTTTCTGAAAAATTCAACTATTGACTTTTTTGACCAAAAAGTCAACCCCGACAAATTTTGTATTTATAGTCTATTTCTACTAATTTCATCATTCCGGACTCAAATATCACGTCCGCGTCTCCAAATTGAACTCCGAACTCAAATTCTATTTTTAATAACATTCATCATTAATATTATAACTCACAATATTTAACAACCAGGTTGTTCCAAGGAAAGATGGGGCTTTCCGATAAGGATTTCTCCTTATTGGCGCGTAATTAGGTGACCAAACCTCTCATTGACAGAACTTCTAGACATTGTCAATATTGCAAATAATAATATGAATAACTTTGCCGTCTCAATTATTGATTTAATAATATATAAAATAATATGCAGATGATACTGTGACAATAACTGAATCAATAATATGAGAGATATGATGCAACAATTACTGTAGCAATAATTGAGTATAACTGAGTGACTTCTCACGTAAGCATCAATAATCAATACTGTGTGCTACTACGCAACCACGCGTATTACTGTATTTTTACTACCAGTTATTTTATGACAACTTGCTTACTTTGACAAAATTTCAAATATGACCCTTAACTTTAAACTTTTATCAATTTAACTATTTACCAAAATAGAAAAATTGAATACTTTTATTTCATAAAATTTGGGATCTCACAATCTTCCCTCCTTATGAAATTTCGCCCTCGAAATTTACGTACCTGGTAGTTCGAAGAGATGAGAATCACTTGCTTTCTTTTCGGATTGTACCTTCCTGGTTATTTCCTCTGTATCATGATTTTGTCATTGCTCATCTCCTGTATTTTAGATATCATTCTAGAATATATCTTCAAAACAAAGGTTAATTGACATATCACAATTTGTCAACTTATCAAGTAAGCAATTTTAGCTTAGGTAAGTCACACACTAGTGAAGTATATAACTCGTCTCTCCCCTCCTAGTTCTAGACTCATATCTCCGCCAGCGAACATATCCCTAAGCTCTGATACCATTTGTGACGCCCCCAAAATAGGTCCACACAACCCATTCTGAGTCGCCATGTGTCGCCCCCAAAATAGGTCCACACGACCCATTCTGAGTCGCCAGATATCACTCTATAAAAATCAAATACAAACTTCATTTATACAATTGTTGAATTGTCGTGCGCAGTATCTGACAACACATAAGTCGTGAGTTTTAATACAATATTATCTCGTAGATGCGATTATCCAAACTCAAATTGTTACAATGCCATATAAAATACAGCAGCAAATATTTTAAGACCCCAAAGAAGAACGAGAAGATTACTATCATATTCATTCTAATGAGGTGCACTTTTGACGCTTTCAAAGTCGGGTTCTCATCACCCTATTGTTGTATAAAATACGATACACACATCTTAGGTCCTCAATACAATTATCTGTTGCATGTCATGCCGTTTTATAATGTATTGAGAAACTTCGACAGTCTCGGACCATCACACTATTTTCCTGTTATCCCCACTCGACCCAGGTACACTCTTATTACCTGAAAGGAATTGTGAAGCAAAAAGGGTAAGCAAAACTAGCCCAGTAAAGAATATCATGACTAAAGATAATTAAATTATCAATAGCCTTCATCAGTAATAAATCAGAGATTTAGAACATATGGTAGATGATAAAACTTTTCAACCATAGTTGCAGCGGAACGAGCAATCCATTAGAAGAGTCAAATAGACCATAGGGTTTATTATCTTCTCCATGTTAAAAGTCCACCAACAATGTTTTATCCCTGTAACATCAATCAACAATTCCTGTCCATAATCATGTGAATAACTCATAATCATAATTGTGATTCTAAATTCCTCTTCGCACCCAGGACGAAGATAATTTTCATCACCTGTCTTTACCTGAAACATCAAAAATCATGGTTATACCAAATCACAATTCTTGTTCATAATCATACTAATAAATTCATCTTTGCACTACGGGCCAAAGATATTCATTAACAATTCATCTTTGCTCTACAGGCCAAAGATATACAACTGTATTATAGAAGAGTCAAGTAGAGCATGGTATCTACTATCTTCTACGAATTAAAAGTGTATTATCAATATGTTATCGCGAGACTCGACAATAATTAATCCACATCATCGAATCATCCTCAAGACTTCGACCAAGGATATTCATTAGTATTATGACCATGAATTATCCATGCACTAAGGGCCAAGGATATTCGTGTTTTCAATAATGGTCATGATTATACCGAATAATCCCTGGTTATAATGATACCAACAACTGTCCATCAATGCACGTAAGCCAAAGATATACAACTATAAAACTAATAATCAACGGTCCATCTTTGCACGTAAGCCAAAGATATACAACTATAAAACCAATAATTAACAGTCCATCTTTGCACGTAAGCCAAAGATATACAATTGTAAAATCAATAATCAACAATCCATCTTTGCACGTAAGCCAAAGATATACAACTATAAAATTTGATTATGTTTCTTTTCATGTTCTTCGAGTTTCTTTTCCGAAGCTTTAATAAATCTTTCCATGGTTTCTTCCAGGCCAAAGATATACAACTGTATTATAGAAGAGTCAAGTAGAGCATGGTATCTACTATCTTCTACGAATTAAAAGTGTATTATCAATATGTTATCGCTGAGACTCAGCTTAATAATTAATCCACATCATCGAATCATCCCTGCACCACGACCAAGGATATTCATGTAATCATCAATGGTCATGATTATACCGAATAATCACTGGTCATAATCATACCAACAACTGTCCATCAATGAACTATAGGCCAATGATGACTTTTACCACATCATTCGTTACATCACGGTTATGATTATACCGAATAATCCTTGGTCATAATCATACAAAGTCCATCTATGCACGTAAACCAAAGATGACTTTCATCACAATATAAGCATGAGGATGATGACAATGACATAATCATTCAATAAAACAAGTTCAAGGATAAATTTTAAAGATTTATAATTTAATTTATCCAGAATTCAATAACGTTCAAATTGTCAACATGATACTGCTTTGTGGAGTAAAATTCAAGAATGATATTCATCTACCAAAAATAATTTAGACAGAAAAGAAATGTTATTTTCGGGTAAATAGTACCCCGTGAATAGTACTTCAGGAATAGTACCTCATGAATAGTACCCCTACATGAAAAAATGCCCCAAATACCCGAGTGAATAATACTAGAGTGAATAGTAATCGGGTGAATGGTAACTCGTGAATAGTACTCTGGCATGAAAAGTGCACTGAATACCCGACTGAATAATACTAGAGTGAATAATAACTCGTGTAGTAACTAGTAAAAGAAAAATACCAAAGAAAATGATATTTCATGACGAGTACAAAAGAAATGATATCTCATACGAGTATAATAGAATATACTGAAAGCTAAAAATGGATTTTTATTCGCCATGCGGTAATCCACGTGAGATGCATCATTTCCACAATTTAATAAAGAATGAATACAAAGGGTCATTCACCATGCACGCGGTAGTCCTTGTAGACAGGTTATTCCAATAGAATAATAAAGAATGGAATAACAGAAGAATTCACCATGCATGCGGTAGTCCGCGTAGACAGGTTATTCTAACAAAATAATAAAGAATGGTATAACAAAAGAATTCACCATGCATGCGGTAGTCCACGTAGACAGGTTATTCCAACAAAATAATAAAGAATGGAATAACAGAAGAATTCACCAGGCATGCGGTAGTCCGAACAGACAGGTTATTCCAACATAATAATAAAAAATGGAATAACAACAGAATTCACCAGGCATGCGTTAGTCTACACAGAAGATATTTGGCTTACCAAATAATGCATTTAATCATTCAAAAATGCCATACTCATAAGATTTCATCACCAATGATCAAATCCCTCATCAAAAATCTGCATATACCCTATATAGGTTTCCCAACCCATAAAATCCTATTTTCCAATTTTGTTACTTCACATAACATATTTAATTCATTTACTCATAACTAGTTCATTTTCATGAAAAATATTAAATCAGTCCCAAAAATATTTTTTTTCTTGAATTTAGCAGAATATAGTCCCATATTGAACATATATTTTTCTCGGAATTTTTAAAATTCATTTACTATTTTTTATATGGCCAAAACTGCCAAATATTTAGACATTTATCATAAATTGTAATTTTGTCCAAAAATTTCGAAATTTATAGGGTATACTCCTGTTATATACATGTACTCCCAATAAAAATTTCACCAATTTTGGAGTTAACCACAAGGAGTTATAAGGGTTTACTTTTAAAATAGTCTTTTCCCATAAAATTCATAACTCCTAATCTATACATCCAAAAATCGCCATTTTTGGACACAATCTAGAAAACTCATCAAATTATCATTTCAAATTTTTTCAGAATTTTTGAAGGTCAAAAGAATTACAAAACTGCAAATGAATTTTCGCCCGCCATGCGGTAATCCACGTAGATAGATCATTTCCATAATTTAATAAGGAATGAATACAAAGGATCATTCACCATACATGCGGTAATCCATATACACATGTTATTCCAACAGAATAATAAAGACTAGAATAACAAAAGAATTCACCATGAATGCGATAGACCGCACAGACAGGTTATTCCCAACAGAATAATAAAGAATGGAACCAGGTCATGCGTAATCCGCATAGACAGGATATTCCAACAGAATAATAAAGAATGAAACTAGGTCATGCATAATCCGCACAGATAGGATATTGCAACAATATAATAAAGAATGGAACCAGGTCATGTGTAATCCGCATGCGCATGTGATATTCCAAATGTAATAATAAAGAATGGAATAACAACATAATTCACTGTGCATGCGATAGATCGCATGCATAAAGTTATTCCAATGTAATAATAAAGAATGGAATAATGTAAGAATTTCACCATGTATGCGGTACTTTCAGATAAACAAGTTATTCCAACATAATAATAAAGAATGGAATAACAATCCTTACAAGTATTGAAAAAATAACTCTCTTCATGAATACGAAAGAGTAATACCCTTACATTAGAAAAAAGCTGATATCGGAATAATGAGGTAGCAGACTTCTCTTTTTTTATTCTCTCTATAATTTCTCTCTATAATAATTGCTCTATAGCTTTAGTGAATTGGTGAGAAATGAAAGAAGAATGAGCTTCTATTTATAGGAAAAAATAGTTTTCATAATTGCACATTTTGGGGCTCGAAATATTATAGTATAATACCTTCATCTTTTCTTTCATTTTTAATTTAGTCATGCAAGTATTATCAAACTTGCACCACCTCCCCTAATAGTAAATCATGTGAATCAATAGTACAATCATGTGACTCAATAGTTATAATCATGTGAAAATACGAATTACAGTATAGTACCTCCATCTATACCTCCATTTTTAACTTAGTCATGCAAGCATTATCAATCTTACACCAACTCCCCTAATAGTAAATGAATGTGAATCAATAATACACACATGTGAACAAATAGTTATAATCATGTGAATTAATAGCAATTAATTGCTCATTTATCCTAAGCATTACCCGATTGATCAATATAACCTCCAGACATCAATTATTATCGAAATAAATGTCGATTTCCACTAACAATAGAATAATCCCAACACAATGGAAATATTTTTCTCAAAATTTCATTTTTGAAATTTCAAGTTTGACTTTTTCTCGAAAAATTCAACTATCGACTTTTTGACCAAAAAGTCAACCCCGGCTAAATTTTGTATTTATAGTCTATTTCTACTAATTTCATCATTCCGGACTCAAATATCACGTCCGCGTCCAAATTGAACTCCTAACTCAAATTCTATTTTTAATAACATTCATCATTAATATTATAACTCACAATATTTAACAACCAAAGTTGTTCCAAGGAAAGATGGGGCTTTCAGATAAGGATTTCTCCTTATTGGCGTAATTAGGTGACCAAACCTCTCATTGATGTAACTTCTAGACATTGTCAATATTGCAAATAATAATATGAATAACTTTGCTAGTCTCAATTATTGATTTAATAATATATAAAATAATATGCGATGATAATCTTGACAATAATCTGAATCAATAATATGAGAGATATGATGCAACAATTCTCGTAGCAATAATTGAGTATAACTGAAAGTGACTTCTCACGTAAGCATCAATAATCAATATCAGTGTTGCTACTACGCAAACCACGCCAGACATCGTATTTTTACTACCACCGCTTATTTTATGACAACTTGCTTACTTTGACAAAATTTCAAATATGACCCTTAACTTTAAACTTTTATCAATTTAACTATTTACCAAAATAGAAAAATTGAATACTTTTATTTCATAAAATTTGGGATCTCACAATCTTCCCTCCTTATGAAATTTCGCCCTCGAAATTTACGTACCTGGTAGTTCGAAGAGATGAGAATCACTTGCTTTCTTTTCGGATTGTACCTTCCTCGGTTATTTCCTCTCAGATCATGATTTTGTCATTGCTCATCTCCTGTATTTTAGATATCATTCTAGAATATATCTTCAAAAAACAAAGGTTAATTGACATATCACAATTTGTCAACTTATCAAGTAAGCAATTTTAGCTTAGGTAAGTCACACACTAGTGAAGTATATAACTCGTCTCTCCCCTCCTAGTTCTAGACTCATATCTCCGCCAGCGAACATATCCCTAAGCTCTGATACCATTTGTGACGCCCCCAAAATAGGTCCACACAACCCATTCTGAGTCGCCATGTGTCGCCCCCAAAATAGGTCCACACGACCCATTCTGAGTCGCCAGATATCACTCTATAAAAATCAAATACAAACTTCATTTATACAATTGTTGAATTGTCGTGCAGAGTACGACAACACATAAGCTGTGAGTTTTAATACAATATTATCTCGTAGACAGTATCCAAACTCAAATTGTTACAATGCCATATAAAATACAGCAGCAAATATTTTAAGACCCCAAAGAAGAACGAGAAGATTACTATCATATTCATTCTAATGAGGTGCACTTTTGACGCTTTCAAAGTCGGGTTCTCATCACCCTATTTGTTGTATAAAATACGATACACATCTTAGGTCCTCAATACAATTATCTCATTGCATGTCATGCCGTTTTATAATGTATTGAGAAACTTCGACAGTCTCGGACCATCACACTATTTTCCTGTTATCCCCACTCGACCCAGGTACACTCTTATTACCTGAAAGGAATTGTGAAGCAAAAAGGGTAAGCAAAACTAGCCCAAGAAAGAATATCATGACTAAAGATAATTAAATTATCAATAGCCTTCATCAAGAATAAAAATCGTAGATTTAGAACATATGGTAGATGATAAAACTTTTCAACCATAGTTGCAAATGAACGAAGCAATCCATTAGAAGAGTCAAATAGACCATAGGGTTTATTATCTTCTCCATGTTAAAAGTCCACCAACAATGTTTTATCCTCAGTAACATCAATCAACAATTCCTCATCCATAATCATGTGAATAACTCATAATCATAATTGTGATTCTAAATTCCTCTTCGCACCTGTGACGAAGATAATTTTCATCACCGCCTTTACCTCGAAACATCAAAAATCATGGTTATACCAAATCACAATTCTTGTTCATAATCATACTAATAAATTCATCTTTGCACTACGGGCCAAAGATATTCATTAACAATTCATCTTTGCTCTACAGGCCAAAGATATACAACTGTATTATAGAAGAGTCAAGTAGAGCATGGTATCTACTATCTTCTACGAATTAAAAGTGTATTATCAATATGTTATCGCTGAGACTCAGCTTAATAATTAATCCACATCATCGAATCATCCCTGCACTACGACCAAGGATATTCATTAGTATTATGACCATGAATTATCCATGCACTAAGGGCCAAGGATATTCGTGTTTTCAATAATGGTCATGATTATACCGAATAATCCCTGGTTATAATGATACCAACAACTGTCCATCAATGCACGTAAGCCAAAGATATACAACTATAAAACTAATAATCAACGGTCCATCTTTGCACGTAAGCCAAAGATATACAACTATAAAACCAATAATTAACAGTCCATCTTTGCACGTAAGCCAAAGATATACAATTGTAAAATCAATAATCAACAATCCATCTTTGCACGTAAGCCAAAGATATACAACTATAAAATTTGATTATGTTTCTTTTCATGTTCTTCGAGTTTCTTTTCCGAAGCTTTAATAAATCTTTCCATGGTTTCTTCCAGACTTGACTTCCTCTCTGATTGTTGTGTCTGATTTTGAAACCCGGATGTGTTTTGTTGTCTTGGCACTTGAGCTGTAGCTTGGTTGTTACTCCATGAAAACCCTGAATGATTTTTCCAACCTGGATTATATACATTTTGATTCGGATAGGGTTGGGTAGATCGATCAGAGCTCCTTTACAAACCGTGTCTTTGATTCAAAGATTTATGGCACATTGATCCGTAGTATGACCCCCAACACAAATTTCACAAACCATCGCTACCTGCTGTATGGATGGAGGACGCCATAATTCCATTTGCTTAGACATTGCGGCCACTTGTGCTTGTAATGTCTTTGTCATCATCGTCTCGTCGCTATACTTTCCTGTAGTTTTCGGAGGATTAGACCTAGTCATGGGCCACTGATAGTTGTTGGTGGCCATTGTCTCTAACAACTGATATGCCTCGTCAAAACTCTTCGACATGATTGCTCCTCCTGCTGTTGCATCTATACTAGCCCTCGTGGACGCTTGCAAACCATCACAAAATATCCCTAACTGCATCCACTACGGAATTCCATAGTGAGGACACTTACGGAGCATATCCTTAAACCTTTCCCACGCCTCATATAATGATTCTGAATCAAATTGTGCAAAGGTATGAATATCATTCTGTAGTTTTGCCGACTTCGCTAGTGGGAAAAACTTAGCTAGAAATTTTTGAGCTAAGTCGTCCCAGGTGGTGATTGAACCAGGAGGCTGAGAGTGTAGCCAACTTCGCGCTTTGTCTTTCAAGGTAAACGGGAACATCCTCAACCTTGTAGCATCTTCCGATACATTATTGAATTTGAAGGTGTTGCAAACTTCCAAGAAACTTAAGATATGCTCATTTGGATCATCTAACAAACTACCCCCAAACAGACATTGATTCTGAAGCATTTGAATTGTTGCTGGTTTAATCTCAAAACTGTTAGCATTGATTGTCGGCCTCCTAATACTCGAATGTATATCCGTGACATTCGGCATGGCATAGTCCCGAAGTGATTTCTGATCGTTCCCTACCATGTTCACTGGAATTTCTTGTTCTGCCAGTTTTTCTTCCTCGGGTGATACTTCACTAGTTGATTGCACTTTCCGAAACTTCCTTTCAATCTCGTCTGTATAAGGAAAAAGTTCCTTTCTCGCCCTTGATCTAGTGTGCATACACCCGCAAAGAATTCCTGCAAAGACAAGAAGAAAAATAAGTAACGTTTAAATTAAGACCGAATTGATTATAACTAATATGGAATTAATATTAACAAAGAACTCCCCGGAAACGGCGCCAAAAACTTGTTGGTTGATTTCACAATCAAAGCTAACGTGCAAGTATACACAGTCAACAAGTAATATAGTGATAAAATAGAGTATCGATCCCACAGATAATTCTAATTAATAAACTCCAACTACTAGTACTATATCAATTCAATTTTATTTAAACAACCAATAATTGTGATTTTCGATTTAAGAAAACTAAATTAAACAAAGCAAATAAATTATTCTAAAAGAAAATAAATAAACAAACTAGGATTTGATCAATTCAGATAAACAAGGATTAAGACTCCAATATCCCCAATTATGAATTATAAATCAATTATTCAATTATCCCAATTATTATGTCTACTGAATTGTTAACAGGAATTCTCAAATGCCAAAAGCCCTTTCTCAAGTGATCATTTGCCTTCTATTTAATCCAAGTTAATTTTGCTATATCTCTATGCAAAACAATTGAATTAAACTCGCTACAATCCCAATTCCTTATGTGTTACATGCGGCAAATAAATATTCTCATTCTATTCACAAACCTAATTATTCACTATGCAAATAACCAAGTCACATGTCACCATGCCCAGTTCTAACCCTAGAATTCCTCTCTCAATTCCTTCTAGAATAACAAGGTAATTATTGGCCAGATAATTAATCAATAAGCACAAAGCAAGATGAACAATTCACTTTAACATAAATAATTGGAATAAATCAAATAAACAATTCATAATTATAAAAGGTTCCATTGGAATCTTAATAAAAGAAATTAGTTCATAACGAAAATTAAAACCAACAATAATTGATAAATCATCCTTAATGAATTACACAAAATTAAAAGAATAAAGAAGAAGAAGAACTCCAAGTCCAAATCTTCATAATCTGCCCTTGCTCCTCGATTAATCTTCCAATTGTGTAGAATCCAGCCCCAATTCAATAAAAATAGTTCTTATATACTTCACTTGTCCAACTCTAGCAATCCAAATCCAATTAGGCTTCAAAAGAATTCTCCAATTGAGTGGTCAATCAAAAAGTCAACACCAGTCAAACAGTCAAACACGCGTCCCCACCAATGCCGATTCGAGGACCAAAGACACCCGTACCGATTTTAAACTGCGAGAGAACGCCCCCAAGACCGCTGTCGTCAGTAAAATTACTATTGTGCCCTTTTTAGCCCAAATGCTCCCAAACATCCCAAAACTTCCAAATCTATAAATCAAAACATAAACACAGTAAAAATGATACTAAAAGACTCTAGAATACACAAATCTAAGCTCAAGTATACCCGATTCATGTGTATATTATCCAATCATCAGAAGCATCCTATATTTTGGGGATAAAGATCTATAGAGATAGATCTAAAAGGATGCTTGGCTTGTCCTAAGGAATGCACATTGACTCGATGCTAAGAGGTTTAGCATGGAAGATTCCAAAAGAGGTCTCATGTCGACTAGCCATGAAATACATCTCTCCAAGAAACAGGCCCCAAAGACACCTGAGGAGAGAGACCATATAAGTAAGATTCCTTATGCTTCAGCAATAGGATCTATCATGTATGGTATGATATGTACTAGACCAGATGTCGCTCATGAACTTAGTATAAGAAGCAGATATCAGTCGAATCCAGGAGAAGAACACTGAAAGGTAGTGAAAAATATCCTAAAGTACTTAAGAAGAACTAAGGATATATTTCTTGTCTACGGTAGGTCTGAATTGAAACTAGAGGGCTTCACAGACTTAAGTTTTCAAACAGACAAAGATGACAGTAAATCCGTTTCGGGGTATGTGTTTACCTTAAATGGTGGCGCAGTGAGTTAGAAGAGTTCCAAACAGCAAAAAGTTGCTGATTCAGTGACAGAGGCAGAGTACATAGCTGCAAGTGAAGCTGTAAAGGAAGATGTTTGGATGAAGAAGTTCATTAACAAACTTGGTGAGGTTCTTAGCATTACAGGACCAGTGCCTTTATTCTGTGACAACACTGGAGCTGTTGCGCATGCTAAGGAACCCAGGTCTCATCAGAAATCCAAACACGTGTTGCGGCGATTTCATTTGATTAGAGAGATCATTGAAAGAGGAGATGTCACCCTGGAACGTGTGGACTCTCAAGACAATATTGCAGATCTATTTACTAAAGCGTTAACACAACAATAGTTTAATCGTCACTTAGAGAAGATGGGTATGAGATACCACGGCGATTGGCTTTAGTGTAAGTGGGAGATTGAAAGTAGTATGCATACAAGCCAATCATGTAAGATGATAAAGCATATACTTTGTAATCAATCTTTTTTTTTATTAATAAAAGAATTATTTATTAAAGGCATTTATTATCTACATGGTGCTGTTTTAATAATATGTGATAAACCCATAGTTTTAAGCAATGCTTTTAGAATCATGATGAGATCATGCTAATGAGATCTAAATTCTTAGATAGCTTAAAACTAAAATGTTCCCAATCAATGGATTACTAAAAAGGGGATTAGTGAATTCGGATAGATTGGTACGTACGTTGCTTGCTCATTGGATGAGGATGATTGATCTCATGATCATTTGTGTGGAGACACTAAAGCAAGTATGAAGGTGCTTATTAGTGAATAAGTTCACTGAACGTGACTCGCTAAGGAATGCCTAATGGAGTTTTACTTGCCTGTCAATAGAAATTCCTGTAGTGATAGTAGTACAAATGATCCTTAGACTTGAGATCATCATAATATCTTATTTATAATGAATTACACTTTGACTTATTCCTTAAGACTCTTAGAGTATATCAAAGGGTATGCTTGGGTGTAATAAGTTATATATGAAGATAGTGAATGATCAATAAATAATCTATCACTTCTAGTAAAAGAAAAGAAATGTCCTATGTGATTCGATAAATGACAACTTAGGAATCCTTGGCCAAGGTGGAATGAAATTAGAAAGTAGTTTCTAATTTGCATTCATTAGAAGTTGTGCATTTGGGAATCGAAATACATATAATTAAATAAAATAAGACTTTAACAGTAATTCCATGTCATGTATTTAATTGGGACATTGTATGGTGGAATGATTGAATTGTACGATAACTATTTACTCAAAGGTTCTTTTATGATTAATGTTGAAATCTATATTATCTGAAAAGTCGTTGATCGCTAGGGAGGCTTATCTCTATTATAGAATAAATATTATTTATTTAAATAAATTAATAGTTTAATTTATTTATTTAAATAAGATTAGAATTGTTCTAATTGATTTATTCACAACCGGTTTAATATGGAGAACCTAAAGGGTCACACCATAAAAGGAAGAATAATTATTTAAGAAGTTAATGGCATAATCATAATAATATAGTTAAGTATATTTAATTTAATCTATGGTGATAGAATAAATTAAATATCTTAATATTTATTATTTAATATTTTAGAAATATTAAATATAAATTAATAAGAAGAGTCTTATTAATATTATTACAATTATTATTATTTTAATTTTTAAAAGAGTTTAGGAATTAATTTAATATAAGTACTCTCATTTATTCCTAATAGGATTAGGAGGAAAACTAGTTAAAGGAGTTTAATTAATTATCCCTAATAGATTAGGGAACCCATTTAATTAAAAGAGTTTAATTAAATAAATAATACCTTATTTTAATTAAATAGGGTTACCTGATATCTTTATAAGAGGAGTCTTATATCAGATATCACATATACGCAATTCCAATTAGTTGGAGAATACGCCCCCTTTTTCTATAGAGATAGGAAAAACTAGGGTTTGAGCCAATACACCCTTCTTCTTGAAAATTGTTCTTCCTTGGTGGATCACCTCTAGAGGTCATACACTTGGGTGGCTAAAATTGATCAAATGAAGGAATCTACCCGGAAATTCAAGGAGATCGCGGAGAAGTAGGAGGTGAACTCATACCTGTGGAAGCTCGTATCTACAAGGGTATGATTCCATAACTTCTTGTTCTTCGTTTTAATTAATAATATGCATAAAGGATGATCCGGATAATTGGTTTGTAAAAAATTTTAAAATCTGATTTTATTTTGCTTCTGCTATTTTTGCAATTTGATTGCTACTTTGATTTTCACAAAACCGTCACTAATGCACAACAAGTTTTTTTTGATCAAAGTGTATTTCTGCTCACCGTTGCTTAATCTTTTACTGAGATAATAAAGGGCTCTTTCCTTACCTCTATTGTCTTTCTGCCCCAGCATACAACCCATAGTGTTGGAATTGACTGATATGTATAGGAACAATGGAACTTTATCATTCGGAGGCACCAAAATAGGAGCTTCGATCAACTGCTTCTTGATGGCAAAGAAAGCTTTTTGACAATCCTCATTCCACTTACTAAAAGAATTTTTCCTTAATACCTTGAAAATGGGTTCACAACTTGTAGTGAGTTGACAGATGAATCTGCTTATGAAATTGATTCTTCCCAGAAATCCTCGAATTTCTTTCTCGGTCTGGGGTGTAGGAATCTCAATGATGGCTTTGATCTTGGCTGGATCAAGTTTAATGCCTTGGTTGCTCACCAGGAACCCCAAAAGTTTGCCGGATTTGTCACCGAAAGCACACTTGGTAGGGTTCAGCTTCATGTTGTATTTGCGAAATAGAGTGAATAGCTTTTTGAGATGGTCAACATTGTCGCTCTCTTTTTTGGATTTCATGATGATGTCATCTAAATAGATCTCTATCTCTTTGTGCATCATGTCATGGAATAGAGCCATTGTCGACGTTGAAAAGATTTTATCTCCCTATTCCTATGTGTTTCTAACCCTTTATGTTTTCTGTTTGATTTTGTTTGATCTGAAGGGTGAGATTTTTAGGAAAAAGGCCGACATATAATGTCAACGATTTGAAAAGATTTGATTTTTATTGGTCTGAATTTGACAGAGTCCCCAGTTGGTATGAGTTAAATGGTTGTACCAACTCAACCGAGTTTTGAAAGGTTTTGCAATATGACCCAATTATTGGACTCTATTAAATTGGTCTTGGAAAGCGAGATTCATAGAGTTCGAGGGCTTGATTAAGCAGGGGGAAGATGTTAAGCACCCCCCGACTTCCGTGAAACACTATTACCGCACTTTTTATTCCCTAGTTTGTGTGTATGTGTGTGTGTGTGCGTGCATTGCAGTTAATTGGGCCTAAGTACTTTATTTAGAAGTAGTGCTATGTCTCTTTTGTACCTATATACAAAGGGTTGGGTTTGTATAAAAGTTCAATTTTAATACAAGGCATATAAAGTGATGTTTCAAAAACAAGTTTTCAAACCCTTATGCTCACATAGTAATTGAGGCCTTTGATACTTCCATTTTATTCCGTATTCAACATATTTTGCTTTTATTCTCGAGATGTAAAGCATCTTTGACAAAATAATATATATATATATATATATATATATATATATATATATATATATATGGGCATGAAAGTCTTCAAAGTATGCCCGAGCACCACACATAGGATTTTCATTATCATGGGGACCTTAAATCCGGATAATCGTTTTAAGTTCCTATATTTACAATTACAAATTTGCAAGATAGTTGTACAACTAAAAAGAGTCCATCATGAGAGCCAGATCTAGATCCATCAATTGGATCTTATATCATATAGCTCCTAGGCTCACATAATTGTTAAGTTTGTAATATTCAAGAACACAATCAAATTGTACAAAATAAGCGGAAGTATGGAAAATTAGAGTTTTAAAAAATTACAAACCATATACCTAGATCATCCTTTATGCATAATTATTAATTAAACAAAAAGATAAAGAACAAGAATCATACCCTTGAAGATTCGAGCTTCCTTAGATACAAGTTCAACTCTAAATCTTTTTCACGTTCAACTTGAATCCACCGGGTTTAGTTCCTTCCTTTGATCAACATTATCCACCCAAGTGTTTGACCTCTAGAGGTGATCCACAAAGGAAGAATAAAGATTTAAGAAGATGTGTGTTTGGCAAAACCCTAGTTTTTCTATCTCTTATAGAAAAAAAGTGTACTCTCCAATAATTGGAATCACGTCTGTTGTGAAAAAGTCAACCACACAACCCATAATAAGACTCCTCTTATTTATAGATGTAGGCAACCCTCTTTAACAATTAAGGAATTGTGTTTTATTTTAATTAATTAAACTTATTTAATTAATTTAACCAACTAATCTTATTAGGAATATATTAGAGTACTTTTATTAATTAATTCCTAAACTCCTTTAGGAATTAAATAATAATAATAGTAATAATAATAATAAGACTCCTCTTATTAATTTATATTTAATATTTCCAAAATATTAAATAATAAATATTAAGCTATTTAATTTATTCTATCATCATATATTAAATTAAATATACTTAACTTATTATTACGATTATGCCATTAACCTCTTAAATAATTATTCTTCCTTTTATGGTGTGACCCTTTAGGCTCTCCAAATTAAATCGGTTGTGAATAAATTAATTAAAACAATTCTAATATTACTTAAGTAAATAAATTAAATAATTAATTTATTTAAATAAATAATATTTATTCTACAATAGGGATAAGCCTCCCTAGCGATTAACGACTTTCTAGATAATATAGATTTCAACATTAATCATAAAAGAACCTTTGAGTAAATAGTTACCGTACAATTCAATCCTTCCACCATACAATGTCCCAATTAAATATAAGATATGAATTACTGTCAAGTATTAATTTATTTAATTATATGTATTTCGACTCTTAAATGCACAACTCCAAATAATGCAAATTAGAAACTTCTTTCTAATTTCATTCTGCCTTGGCCAAGGACTATTGGGTTGTCATTTATCAAATCACATAGGATATTTCTCTTCTTTTACTAGAAGTGGTAGATTCTTTATTGATCATACATTATCTCCATGTACAACTTATTATACCCAAGCATACCCTTTGATATACCCTAAGGGTCTTAAAGAATAAGTCAAAGTATAATTCATCATATTAGGTATTTCTTAGCGAGCCACGTTCAATGAACTTATTCTCTAATAAGCACCTACATACTTGCTTTAGTGTCTCCACACAAATGATCATGAGATCAATCATTCTCATCCAATGAGCAAGCAACGTATGTACCAATATATCTGAATTCACTAATCCCCAATTTAGTAATCCAACGATTGGGTACTATTTTAGTTTTAAGCTTTCTAAGAATTTAGATCTCATTAGAATGATTGTCATCATTATTCTAAAAGCATTGCTTAAAACTATGGGTTTATCACATATTATAAAGCAACATCATGTAGATAATTAAAAACCTTTAATAAATTAATACTTTTTATTAATAAATGAATAAGATTGTTACAAAGTATATGCTTTATCATCAAACATGATTGACTTGCGTGCATACTACTTTCAATCTCCCACTTGCACTAAAGCCAATCACCATGGTATCTCATACCCTTCTTCTCTAATTGACGATTATCTTGTTGTTGGATAAGCTTTAGTTAATGAATATGTAATGTTGATCTTGAGAGTCCACTATCTCTATAGTGATTTTCCATCTTTCAATGATTCCTATAATCAAATGAAAGTGCCACAACACATGTTTAGATCCAAGATGAGACTTAGGAACTATTCCTAGTCCTGTAATGAAATTTTTATCCAAATAATCAACTTGCAACTTCATTTATAGCTATATACTTTGTCTTTATCACTAAACCATCAACTCTTTGTTGTTTAAAACCTTTCCAATTCACTGCACCACCGTTCAAGGTAACACTTTACCTTAAAGTGGATTTTCTATCGTCTTTGTCTATCTGAAAAACTTGAGTCTGTTAAGCCCTCTAGTTTTAATTTAGACCTACCATAAATTTTAATCGCACATCCTTAGTGCCGGTTAAGTACTTTAAGATGTTTTTCACTATCTTACAATGAACTTCTCTAGAATATGACTGATCAACATCAGGTCTCGCACATTTCATTGCATATATGATAGTTACTCATGCGATCTCTCTTTTATGAGTCTATGGGGACTATTAAGAGAGATTCACTCCAGGGCTCATCAACATGAGAGTTAGTTCCCAGTAGGCACACAATAGATCTAGAAGGGGGGGGGGTTGAATAGATCCTTTTTAATTTCAAATACTTTTTCCTGGTTATTTTGTAATGCTAATGAATTAGCATATGACAAACATAAGAATCTTTTCTAGCACAACGGAATAAGTAAAATATCCCTTTCATTGATATATTCATAATCATACATACATTGTTCTTAGAGTTAGTTAAGTGGTAAGTAGTTAATACATACATAACAGTTATAACAGATAAGAACATAATGTAAATGACATAATGTAAAAGAAGGGGTTTTAAGTGGTTCAGAGACTCAAGCTCCTAATCCACTCTTCTACTTTTAACTAGTAGGATTTCCACTAAGGAAGGGCAGCACCCTGAATCACTAAGATTCCTTCAAGGCCAACAGCCTTGGAACTTCAGTTCACTAAGAACTCTTCAAGGCCAGCAGTCTTGGAACTCCTCTAGTTCCCTAGGAACTCTTAAAGCCCAGTAGGCTTAGAACTTTGTTTAGTCCCTCCGGATAAGGACCCCTCAGGCCCTGGCTTCTTGTTGTTGTAGTTGTTGTTGTTGGTGCTGAGCTGCTAAAATGTCTTTAAGCTTGAACATCTTATGTACTTAGCAGCTTGGAGTAGTCCTCTTGGCATTTTTCTTGGAGTCTGGACTACATCTTCTTTGGTGCAGCTGATCTTTACTCTTTTCTGCTCATCTTCATCTGATGTCAGCTGTGCACCATCACCATCTAGATTTGCTAAGTCTCTAAGCTTTTGGTAGACTTTTTCTGGCACTTAGCAATCCCTGAACCCTTCTTGAATGCTTTGCAGACATGATTCTGCATCTGTTCTTTTTTAGCCTTTGGTTTATGGTGATCTATAGAGTGGCTTTCTTGATCTTCTTTGTACTCTGCCACTTTTCTGAATGCTATCTTCTTGTCCTTCTCGGCTCTCAGTTTAGCTGCCATCTTCAGTGGTATTCTCATCTTTATTGAGTGAAGCTCTGGTCTGTTTAAGTCCTTCTTCAAAGCTTCTTCACTTCCACCTATGTAGTCTCACTGTCACTGAGATTTGTTCTGTTAATCTCTGGTGGAACTCGTAGAGTCAACAATAGCATTCCTACTACTCAACAATTTTGTAACTTTACAATCATTAGCAACTCTTGATCTTTGAAGCTTTGTTGATTTATACTCCTTCCCAATCTTCCCGTTGGAAAGTAGCCGTTAAAAGCTTTTTAAATTGCTTCGCAGATCTCGAGTTATTTGGTGTAGACTGCAGATGTTACATGACATCCCCTTTTCTGACTTTCTGACACTACAGTCTACTATTTCACCTACCCTCTCAGAGATGTCACTTTGATGTCTCGGGCAGGTAGTCAAATTTATTTCCTCATTCTGATTTCTCGATCAGAGGTTGTCCTTTTGCATCGATGCTCTTCAATAAGCTTTGTTCGACCATCAATCTTCAGATTGAACCATTGCCAATGCTTCAACCTTCAGACAACCGAACTCTACAATTCTGATGCATATCTCCTTGGACTTGATCGTAGTGTCTAGTTGACAGGTAGAGTCAACACTACGATCTTGAAGAGTGTTGATTGGATCTTTAATGTAGAACATCTCTTCCTTTTCTTGTACAATGCTTCAACACTTCTGTTTGCTTCGACTGCTCTCAGATACTGATGGCTTGACTCTTTGTTCTGGCCCCTTCTGAATAGAAAGACACTTCATATTTGTGGCGTGTCCATGTCTCTTTCTCCTTGTGATCTCCCGTTCACTTATCATCAATGGACTGACCCAATGCTTAATCACTTTAGCCTTGTTCTTCAGAGGCTGACCAGTATCTTTGTGTACACTCCATCAGTTCCTTCTTTGTTTAGCAAACACTATAATCCTGATTTCTTTCAAGATCATCGTCTTCTATTTTCTTGACAGCTACTGTACTTGCTGACTTTCCTTAGTCAGTTACTGAAGTCTTCTTGTGATCAACTTGTGGAAGACTTAATCTCGAATGGCTTCACAACTCAATCTGGATGTTGATCGAGTTGGTGCTTAGATCTTCTGTTAGCTTACATGCCATTTGTTGAGTGCTCTCTGGTTTCCTTTAGGTGGGATGTATCTTTGCAGTACCAACCAGAGGCTTCGTTCCTTTGGATATTTTGAGAATGCTCATTTGTTGAGAATCATGTTTACTCTACGATTCAGCCTTGGCGTTGTGAGCACATCTGTTGAAGCCTTAGTTCTACACTCTACGATTCTTCCTTGGGTTGTGTAGACACTACGACTCTACGATCAGATCTTGACACTCTACGATTTCTGTCGTTGTGCTTGTCGTCTTCATCTGATCTTACTCGACTACGATCTCTGCCTCTGATACGATCAGTAGACAGAAGGAAGTCATCAATCAAATTAGTATATTCCTCATCAGTCAAATTCGTAGGGCCAAGCAGAATTTGACACATGCCCCACTAATCAAATAGAGAGAGGAAAGTCACAAGTACAATTTGAAAACACCTTTTTGAAATCAAAAGTTCAAACAACTCATCTCTCTCTCTACAAGCAGAAACCCTAACTTTCCGAAAAACTCAAACAACCATATTCAGTGCA
Organism: Panax ginseng; assembly: GCA_020205605.1. Classification (NCBI taxonomy): domain Eukaryota; kingdom Viridiplantae; phylum Streptophyta; class Magnoliopsida; order Apiales; family Araliaceae; genus Panax; species Panax ginseng. The sequence goes on along the minus strand of CM035135.1, from coordinate 88,911,100 downwards.
AAGAAATCAATGGCAGCCTCAAATGTCATCTCTGGTTACAGACTCTGTTTCGATGAGTTCAAGACAGCTGATCCTAAATTTCTCAAAACTCCATCTCTGATAAAGAAAGATGGTCTTGAAGAGGCTTTGGGTACGAGCACGTGGATCTACCCTAAGCTGATAAAGGAATTCTAGAGAAATGGTGCATTCAAAAATGACATCATCACTACGAGGGTCAGGGACGTGGAAATCAAGCTCAAGGCTGAGGACATAAATCTAGCCCTAGGTTTCAAACCGAAATGGTTTCTGTTCATAGATGGCATCGATTTCCATGAAGGACTTAAGAGAATGCACCACAAGAAGTTCCCCACTGTCAAAGGATACAAGAAGAAAGAATTCCCTTAGAGGTATGAATTCTTGGCAGACATTGTTGGGAAATGCATATGCTACAAAAGCTCCGGCCATGACTCTATAAACGAAGTACACCTCAAGCTCATGACATCCATAAGTTGTGGAATTCAACTCAACTATGGAGCTCTACTACTTGACTGGATTGGGAAATGGATACTAAGCTCGAAGAAATTAAAGAGCTCTGGAAAGATGCTCTACGGGCGATTCATTAACATCATCCTATAGTCTACTTTGGGAGATAAAATTAGGGATGATGAAGGCGAATCCATAAATCCAAACAGAAGAATGACTCAGCAGCTGTTCGAGAACTGGAAAACGAATCCAACAGAGAATGTAAGAATGATGTCTGAGTCCAGTGGAAGGACTGGTGATGCAAAGGAATTAGGGATTCCAGGAAACATGTCTGTTGTCAAGGAAACTGAAGAAGAAGAAGAAGAAATCAACAAAGAAGAACCCATTGCTTTAGTCAGAAAAAGTAAGGGCAAGAGAAAGCTGAAGGCTCAAATGACAGAAGAACCCCATGGGTCAACCACTGATGCACCTCAAGAATGTTCTGAAATTGAAACTCTGAGGATCTTGAGAAGGAAAGAACATCAGGCTGAGGCAGATGAAGATAGAGCTACCATCTCTCAGCTGCCGAAGAAGAGTAAACACAGTCACAAATCCAAGACACCCTCTGTCTCTTCGATCATAGAGTCTTTACCGATCGTAGAGACCAGACAGGACAACTCTCCCAAAGAAGTTGCTGCAACAGATTCTCAATCTGATTGACCAATAAGAGCTGAAGCTGGAGAAAGTCCTAAGGTTGTGGCTCAGCCCAGGAAACCAAGAAGGAAATTGGTCAAAAAGTACATTCTTGTCAATAAAGAAGTACTTAAAGAAGAAGACAAAAAGGTAGTCACTAAGAAGGGGCTATCCGAAGCAAGACAAGAGGACATAGCTCCAGCTGAGGGGGAGCTACCTAAAATTCTCACTCTACAGAGTGCTCTAGCTGAGGGGGAGCCATTCGAAATGCAAATGGATGATCATATTGAGGGGGAGCCTCAAGATATCCCTATGTCAGAAGAAGCTGTTTCTGAAGAGAATGAGAGCGCCCCAGAACAAGAAAGTCAAAAAGAGGTAATTAATGTAGTGGAGTCCTCAAAAGAAGACAATGAAGAAGAAGAAGATGATGAGATAGAAATTATAGCTGTGGGCTGTGACGGGTATAGGAGAGCCAACTACAATCATCTGTTCTCCTATCTACCCATGATGCCTTTCTATAGAGCTCAAATTCTCAACTCTTTGGATCACATGTTCTGGAGCTTCAAAGCATATCCAGCAATCTCAGTGCTAGCTCATGGATTTCCAGGCAATCTTAACTTTGCCAGAAAGCTGATCACAAATGGCCCTTCTTCATAGAATAGGCATGAGGTACAATCTATCCCAATCTCTTTTAGAAGTAATCACTGTGACACCCCCAAATCCAGGTTACTTGACCCCCAAATTTGGTGTTCACGATCCACAATATAATACCATCTAACGACCCATTTTAATATAAATAGGAATACATAACTCATTAACATAGATTGTTAATACATAAGTCCCAGGTCTGCTAACCTTAACATGACAGACATACCCCTTTAGATATACAAAAAAGGGTTTACAATACAATACAACATAATAATAATATTGTTCATCATAATTAATTTATAACTATTCCTTTTCCTTTGTTCTTCTTCGCAACACCTTCTACAACTTCGTCCCTAACTGAAAAGTTTTATTTATAGCAAGGGTGAGCAACGAGTTTGCTCCACAAGTTAAGAGATACAATAAAGGTATAGAAATCAATATCAAACCTTCTCACATTCTACGCAATAATAATTCAATAATGAAAGCGTACAACGCTTTCAAGGTTTTCTACGATATTCAAATGAATAATCAAGAATTAATTCTACGAAATAGCAAAGTGGAATGTTTTCCAGATTTATGCTGTGCGATCTATTGGATCTTGAACTTCTCTTCTCAAGTAACTATCAAAGTTAAACTTTGATATACCCAGGTGTATCAGATAACCATAAAGATTAAATCATACCCCTCTACAAGTATATAAAGTGATCAACTTTAGTATACCCTATATTATGCATAATACTTAATCACGCGCAAAGGCCGAATACTCGACCGATAAAATATTTCCTTTATATAAAAGGTTGTTCTTCTCAGTCTTAGAATCAAGATTTTGATTTTATAACGAAATACTGTGATTTCAAATTCTATTTACTTCTCGATCTAGCCGAAATAATTGGCATCGATCTGTCAATAATAATTTAATTCTCTTCTCGAACTTATCAAGTTCTAACAAATGTTCGTCTAACCAGAATAATTGGCTAAGACATTTCTCAACATAATTCGACAATAAACAGGAATTATCTGTATAGTCAATTCTAGCTTCTACGGATATGTATATCCAACAATGGTTATTCTACAAATGTATATATTCCGAATCAGTAATTCATTTTGAATTATTAAACATGCACTAACTGCGAAAAATCAACAATAAATTCCCTGGACGTGGTGTAATTAACAATAATTAACCACTATAATAATTGAATGAATATAACTCAAGGTTGAGTTAGGAAACTTGCCTCTTCCGCTGATTACAGCTACACAATAAACTTATCTTCTTTCGAAAGACCTATAACCAATAATATCGGTCTAACAATTAGCATAATCATTTTATAACACATAACACTGTAATTTACAGTCAAACTTCTCTTAGACACATTACCACATAGCCACATCAGTGTTTATAACCTAGATAAACACTTATCAAGTCTAACTATTTCGGTCTGGTTGGACTTCGGTCCATTCTTGAAGTTCTGGTCACCCTTTTCGACAATTAACACAATTATTGTCAATTAAACTTGGTCTCTAAGCTTCAATATTATTTTAGATAAGTCAAATATCATTTATAATATTTTTCGGAAGCTTTTAATAATTTATAAGCAATTATTATAATTTATAATAATTTTTTCAAACATCGGAATCATTTTTAAATGATTTAATTATCAAATAATCTCATCATTATTAATATTTAATAATATAAAAATATTAATAACATACTTGTCAAAATATTAAAGTTATTTTTAATAACTTAAAATATTTTAAATCATCAATATTCTACTTAAATGATTTTTAAAGTAATTAAAATCATTACCATTAATAATCAAATATTAACGAAATTATCATCAAAATATTAAAAGTCATTAATTATAAATTAAAATATTTTAAAATCATTTTCTCATTTTTAATTGATTTTTAAATCAATAAAATCATTTTTAATTTATTTATTTAATATAATAATTAAATAAATGTAATATCATTAATATTAAATTATTAATAAAATTCTCTAAAAATATTTAAAATTATATTTTATAATTTAAAATATTTTTAACACATTATTCTTATTTAAAATGATTTTTAATAATATTAAATTATTTTCCTCTAATTTATTTAATACACTAATTAAATAAAATAAATACCTTTAATATTTAAATAATTATAAATATTAAAGAAAAATATTCTAAATAGACAGAAATTATTTTTCATAATTTAAAATAATTTTTAAAACCATTTTTGGTAATTTTTAGAATTTATTTCTATTTTTAATCATATTTCGGAAATATCAGAAATTAAAAAATAATAAAACCGTCGCTAAAGACCTTTAGCGACACTTGACTGTTGTCTTAGGTGTTCTTGGCTCAAGAACATTGACAAAGTCAGTGTTTAAGGTCCCCTGTTTGACCGTGAATAATTCTTTGATTAATAGGATTCTGGGTTAACTTAAACCTCAGTCGTGTAGTACTCATGTAGCACTACAACATACAATAAATACTTTGATCAAACAACAAACATACGAGGAGATCTGTGCAATTGAACTCGTTGTCAGAACATTTCTGGGTTTCCAGAAACCCAGATAGTTCGACCAGTCACTTTCAAGGCCGATTTAATCCAAGTTCCAAACATGTTTTATGTGATCTAAATGTTCAAACTTATTGTCCATACGTTAAGGAACAATATTAAAGCAACAAAGCTGACCAACAACAAATTAATCATTATTTATTTAGTGGTCAAACTAAGTCAGAAACAATGTTCATAAACTTTCTGGAAATTCCAGAAAAGTGCAGTCATGGCCGAATGGCCTACTTTGACCAACTGTTACACTCATCCTGTTCATTATTAACATGAGCTAAAGCCATAATCATAAAATACATATGTCAGGCTATATATTGGTTTACAAAAACAACATCAAACAACTTAAATCCTGACATATCCGAGCTGTTAAAAAATTGTCAGACGTTGCTTTTTAAATTACAAAGTGCTTTGATTTTCATCTTGCAATAACGCTTCATTCAATGGGTTTTGACCTTAAATAACTTCAAATCCAGACATCTAATGGCTATACTGCCACTTGCAGATTAAAGACAACCTAACAAGCTACCAATAACAACATTAAAACAACAATTATCACCAACATAGACAGATCTAGGACCACTGACATATATTATCAGACCACAAAAATTTCTCAAGAACAGATTTTGAAAACTTGCATTTTTACCCACTTTGATGCTACGGATCCATGATGGATCAACATAGATCAATTAAAAACACCATATAACATAAATATAAACACTTAAAACACAATTATTTTCTTAGCAACAAAGATCAAAAAATCAATTTGGGTTTATACCTTCTAGCCTTCCAATCCTTGATCCTTGCTCTTCTCCACTGATCTTGGTGATCTAAAGGCTTGGTTAGTGACTGAAACACTTAGTGATTTCGTGGGTTTAGGTGAGAGAAAGAGTGGGTTGGTGTTAGATAGTTAATGAGCTTAATATGTGAACTTTCTTTCTCCTAGATCTCTTATATCAAAGATGTAATGAATCCAAGTGTGCAAGTTGGCAAGATATGGATAAGATTTGATATAGAATTTAAGCACATGGGATAATCTCAAGTGATGACTCACTAGATCTTGCAAATCTTCTAACTAAATATCTAAGTAAAGTGGTACTTTGGACTTTGTACATGAAATTTTAATGGCATAAAAGGAATTTACCAAACCCTTAGGGTTTGACCCTTAGGGTTTAATCCTAAGGCTCTAACCCTAAAGTTTTACAACTTTAGCTTCTAGGATTTTCTAAATTAGGATCTTTAAAATAGAAAATTAAGATTTTCAAAAATATAATTAGTGTTCCGTAATTATATTAAAGGTAACTAATCACATTAAAGTATACTAATCACTTTAAAGCTTACTAATTAGGATTAGGGTTTCCTAATTATGGTTTAGGATTCCCGAATTAAAAATTAGGGTTTCCCGACTTTCGATTAGGGTTCCTAACTACTCGTTAGGGGTTTTAAATCTTGAGATTATAGTTTCCAATCCCTTATTAGGGTTTATAGATATTGTATCCTACCCGACCAATCATTGATCAACATTCTATACAGTATAAACACGTACTCATCAGTATAATTATTTAAATTATATTTTCAATCGAATCCCTATTTGGACTTAGGGTTAGGGTTTCTATTCTCCGTTAAGCACAACTCTACTCTAATTTCTTAGTCAATACACAAATTGACTACTTCTTGATACTCGTATCACAAATACACAGTACAATATTAACAGTCAATGTCAATATTTAATAAAATAAAATAAAAAAAATTTATTCGTGAAATTTGGATTATTCGAAATCCCGGGTTATCACAATCACTATCCACCATCATTCTTCAACTAATTCTATGAACTGCCAAGATGGTTGGAAGTGATTCTACATCCACTTAATCAATTCCCAGTTACAGAATCCCAACATTTTGTAACTGATGAACCAAATTTGTCCAACTTTGTTTTTATCCAATCTCCTATCATCTCTACGATTACTGAGTCGAGCTTAATCGAAGAATCACACGCTCAAATCGTAGAGTCACCTCCTCATAAAGCCCAAACACCAGCCCCTCCATCAGATATTCCTTCCTCGCCCTCAAATGAATATTTTAACCTTGATCATGCTCTCTACACCCTGCAAGATCAATACACAAGGGCCCCTCCTCCAAACAGTCCGCAACTCATTGAACTCATTTCAGATATGCCCACCAAAACTTAGTTGTCAGCAGCGACCAAGAAAGTGACCAAGGACATAGAAGACAGTCTTGAAGATCACACTGTACTCGTTCAAATGAGACTGACTAATATGATCAATGCTGCCAATGCTCTTCCAGGCACCCTAAGTTCTGAGCTCACAAAGCGACTTAGGGAAATCATAAAAGAGATACTTCAGAGCATAAATGACAGGGATCAGATCCACTTTCAAGCTGCTAAGAGACATAGGGATGCTGTTCTGATATTATAGAAGACTCAGGAATCTCAGAACAACCTTATGATGAACAGCATCACAAATCTACAAACTGCATTGAAAGAATTTCAAGAATTCTCCATGGGCCAAATGAAGCAGACCGATAATATTCTGGCCATCCTCCAATAAAGGGAAGCTCGATCTGATGCTCTCATTCAAGAGAACCGTGAAGACATTGCTCAATCCCAAAGTTAGCTCAACGAGCTTGTTCAAGGCATGACTCGCCTATCTGAAGACATTCGAACCCTTAATGCTGACATAAAGGGGGAGAATAAAGGGAAAGGAGATCATGGTAAGGGCAGAGGCAGAGGCAGAGGCAGAGGCACATTCTTAGCCCAATTATCAAGGAGTCCTCCTTCAAGGCAGTCTCACCATCAGACTCCACGATCTGGCCATCAAATTCAATGATCTAACCAACAGCCAATTATCATGGCTCAACCATTAAGGAGTCAAGGGCCTACCCCCAGCTCACAAGAAGTGACCACCATAGGCCTAATAATGCCAATTGGAGATCCTGCATTCATGAATAGGCATGATCACAATGAAAGACTAAGTCAAAGTGAGTTGGAAGATATAACAAGGAGAGATGAAATGAGCAGGAAAAGAAGAGCTGAGGAGTATGCCAATCCTCCACAAAGCAAAAGGCCGAAGAAACAGAGATAAGTTGAAATTTAATTCCTATTGATGTAACTGAACTTAAATGTAATATCTATCTTCAAACATCAATAAATTCATGCTTATTTTCTAGAAATTTTAGTTATATTAAGTCATATTTACTTTCTAGCAATTGCATCTAGAAATTGATAATCATGGCACAAATCTCCTGGGTTATGTGAACATCAAATAGGGGGAGATTGTTGGGAAACTGCATATTTTGATTTGATGTTTAAAGTAAATGCCCATGATTTTATGTAAAGTCCTTCAAGGAATATATGTATAAGGACTTAGTGATAGATCAAATCTATTAAGTTGATCTAAGCTTTGAATGTTTATCATTCTGTAAATGAATGTATTTATGAGGAGATCAAAGATGTTAGGTTGATCTATGCCTTGAGATGTAATAGATAGGCTTCAACTGAATCGTAGTCTATTGAGCTGATCAAGAAATTGCAGAAGCCAAGACAGAATCGTAGAGCATCAAGGATCGTAGTGTGTATGTCTTGAAGGGCCTTTCCGAAAATCGTAGAATGGTCCAAACGTTTGCCGGGCCAGCTCAGAGATCGTAGTGTGCTCTCGAAAATGTAGAGTCTGCAAGACAAGCAAGTAAAGATCATAGTGTGCCAAGTCCTTAAGAGAAATCGTAGTGCTCTCGTTGCTAAGTATCGAATCAAGCATCAAGGTGGCAAGACACCACGATCAGAATCGTAGAGCATCATATGTCTATGTCAGAAGCATCGAGCCTTACCCATTTGTTTAAAGATAAATCCCAACAAATGTGGAATAGGTTATAAACGTTGAAGACCTCACCAGTCCCAATGACACAAAATATATCCTTAGTATACAACAAAGAAACATATTGAAGAAGCTAAGGAAAGTACCATGGGTCAGAGGAAAACACCTTTTTAGGTGTTAGGTGAGATGGCAGTCTGCTGTGTCAGTGGACCAGAATAAAAATCAGAAGATGTACAGAAAAGTCTCCATCAAAGCTTAAAAATGTTAAACGCATTTAATGCTTCAACGGATACATTTCAAGGATCACATATATGCAAAACATTTTGCAGATGAAGTGTAAGCAAGCATTGAACAAAACACTGAAGAACACTCAACTCTCAACTCTACGATCTGAAAAAGAAAAAGCTTGCTCAGCTACTCAGTTCTTTCGAACAAGAGCTTAACGGCAACTGAGTAGCACCAATCAAGAACTCATCAACTACCAATTAAGTGAATTAAGAAGTTCCAAGTCAGAAGGACTTGAAGAGTTCTAAGTGAACTGTGAAGAACCAAGTCTGCTGGACTTGAAGAGTTCAAAAGTGAACTAAGAAGTACCTAGACTGCTGGTCTAGAAGGAATCTATGAGATTCAGAAAGTGTAAAAGATATCCTTAGTGGATTTCCTACTCAAGAAGTAGAAGAGTGGATTAGGAGCTTTAAGTGCTCTGAACCACTTAAAACTGCTGTGTCTATTACATTCTTGCCATAACTGCTACAACTGTTATAACTACCTCATTCTCATTAACTCACCATATCTAAGAGGAAGTTCAAACAAATCTTAATTCTGCTGTGTTTGAATCATTAACAAAACTAACAAAGTATTTAAGGAAGAATTTTAAATATCTATTCAACCCCCCTTCTAGATAACTGTTATGCCTTCGGGAACTAACAATTGGTATCAGAGCAGGTTCTCATGCTATATTCAAAAGCTAATCGCTTTGAGTCTGATCCTAGGCACAAACATTTTTCTAAACTTAGTTTAGTTGTAAGTTACTTGTAAACGCAGATGAGCTCACAAGTTATAAATATTGTGTACAGGTAAATGTGTATATACACACAAGTCGCTTTCAGTTGGTCCATGTTCTTAAATGCTATAGCAGCAAGACCAATCCGTGTCCACAATCAATTGTGTAGTCTAAATAGCAGATATGGGAGCTCAAGAGGCATCAACAACAAATAGTCAAGCATCCACCAGACTGAAAGATAAAAAGGCCACATGTGCTAAGAAGTACTCATTCAAAGAAGAAAGAAGAATCTCTCAAATCTATATTTAGCCAACCAATAGCTGGATGTGAACCTTGAGGACTCAAGGTTGTTAAAGAACTAAAGATGTCAAGATTCTCTGAGCCTACATCTTCAAGACTATGACTGGTTGATCAAAGGACAACTGGAGCAACAAGCTGTTAGAAGTAAAAGAAAAAGTATGCACATCAATGCCTAACCTCAGTATATCAAGATAAATAACTGTCAAGAAATTGACAATGTAAAGGTATGGTTCCTCATCAGTATAAATGTGTACATCATAATTGCCTCACCTTATGCACTATAATAACATTATATCAAGAGGCCATACTCTACCAAAAAAGGAGAAGAGAGTAAGTACACTAAAGTTGGAAACTCAAATGCTAACAAACTTTCTCTCCATCCAAGTTTTAGGTTGAAGATAACATCTTGAAAGAAGTTTGAAATAGGTCATAAGCTTACCAAGGTTTAATTAATTTTAAGTGGAGAAATCTTTGCTGATAGGTTAGTATGTATGTACAAATCTATGTTCTAAGTTTTTGATAACACATAGAGCATGATCAGTTTTATAAGATTATCTTGAAGATTCGTAGAAACTGATCACCTCCATGAATCAACAAGATACAAATAAATGTTAGAACTGATTCTCACTCTGTGAACATTTAAACTCTGTTAACATAACCAAGCAAATGATGAAACCATCAAAGAAAAAGTGTGTCTTATTAAATTGGTTAATCTTACACACACTCATCATCATTCATCCTAAAATGTCATATCTAAATTGGATACATACATGAATATGATTGTTGGTGATCAAGATAATGAAATTTCAAGAATATGAGGAACATGGATTTTAAAAACTGACCTAGCAGGACCCATTTAACCATGGGTACCAAAAATAGAAATTTAACTAACCTGCAGGTACCTAGTCTATCTGGCCACACTAAGGAATGCTGAAGCAAAGGAATTCAGTCAAGAAAGATTCAACCAGTAGAAGGCTTAAGACTGTTCAGAAATGATTCTAATAAAATTCCTATATGTCAAAGTCTACCCTTGAAGACCTGCTGAGCTAATCTAAATGAAGCTCACATGGTTGCTGATCCTTATATGGAAGTAGGCCACTTAACCAAAGATGGAAAGGGTCTTATATGCTCAATCATGCAAAGCATGTCATAAGAAAAGAATTCTCAAGGAAGCTCACCTCAGAGGATCATCGAGCATCAAACATGAGGAACTCATTACGGGAGCAGAACTCTAAGTACAAGCTGTCAAGGAAGACTACGTTCGTAATGCTGTCAAAGGATTATAGAATGATCAACCCTGAAGATACTCATTTTTACGACACAAGAAGATTTAATGACTTTATCCAGAATGAGATATGCATGACTGCCTTCTGCTACACATAAAGAAGAAGAACTTTTGTCTCTCTGAGAAGACAATATCAACTATGGGGGAGTAGTGATCTGCTAATAGAACAACAGATTTAAAACATTAGAGATATACTATGAAGCAATGTACTAGTTACAGAGTCCCAAAAATTTGTGGCTGACGAACCAAATGAAGATCCATAGTTAGTAGGAACGTCTCAAAACGTACTATCGATAACCAGTCAACCACCCAACTCAAAATCATGGAGAGCCTAAGATCAAACATGTAATTGTAGTGTAAGAACAGAAGGAAACCACGATTATAACCAATGCAAATGTCTAAAGGTGGTAGAGGATCACCCAAGCAGAAAAGGTCAAATTGAGATAGCAATGCAAAACACTTCTAAAAAGTTTTTCATCTGGAAAGTGCCTCAGGGATAAACCTGACCCTTAGTTCACTCTAAGAGGTTGGCCCTTCCTGAGCTACCTTAACCTAGAAGGAATGCTTAGTTAAATTCATCTCAAGGACCAAGACAGTCAGCGATCGTAGAGTAAAGATTGAAGAGAACTCAACGATCGTGGAGTAACCTCAGCGATCGTAGAAGCAGACTCGATGATCGCAGTCTTACCAGAGGATACCCTAGCTCATAAGGAGCTTGGAAGAATTGGATACTTTCTCAACTACTCAGATTGTGTGGAGATAAATACAAACATAGTTTGGAAAGACATCATGCAAACGCACCTCAGAACTTAAGTGCCCAAACTGGCTTGGGGTACATCAGTGATCAAGCTATGTAGTTTCAAGATGAGGATTAGTGCCAAAACCATCCACTACAGCATCTCTCGGAAAAAGATCGTTGAGTCAACAAAGGAAAACGTAGAGTCCATAGCTACCTCACCAGGATACTCTACGAACCAAAAAGGTCAACGGTCAATCCACGTCAGTAATGCTTATTCTCTTAAAAAGGAATATAAAACCGAAAAGGTTATGGGGAGTTACAACTCATTACTGGGCATCGTGCAACCAATGGCCAGTTGACACATCACAGCATATGCAGAGTCAGAAGGGACTGCTATAAAGACAAATTCAAAATCTGCAAACAATTATAAAAAATTATCAAACCTCTCTCCCTCCCAGCTTCAAACCCTAGAATCCTTTTCTAAGCCAGAATCCGTTAACCCTTCATAGCATTGCCCAAATCACATTCATCGATCTCTCAAAAGACTCTCTAAATCAAATACCCATATTCTTTGAACTCTTCAAATGGCAGATTGGCAAGTAATCACTGGCATTCAGCTAGGAACCAAGTTGTTTGAGAAATCCAAAAAGAAGTTCAGAGACATTCTTGAACTTGTAAAGAAAGCTGGATTCTTAGAATGTCTTGAGGCAAGCACTCGAGTATATACTAAATTGGTTAAGGAGTTCTACTCAAACGCATCTATAAATTCCGGAACCCTTTCTACCAAGGTCAAAGGTCAGTCTCTAAAGTTGAAATCATCTGATATCAATCAATGGTTAAGCTTTCCTGACCAAGGACCGAAAAGCCTTGATGAGATTGACATTAAACAGGCGAAGAAAATTATGGGGTACCAAAGAAACCCTTGTGTGAAGGACATGAAGAGAAAGGAGTTTCCAGAAGAATTCGAGTTCCTTGCTGAGATAGTGGGAAAATATATACTATGCAAGAACACTGCACATGACACTGTGCTTGATCAACAACTGAAGATTATGTCTGTAATAGTTCTGAAGAAGAAAATAAACTTTGGAGCTATCTTGTTCGATCAAATCTCCAAATGGGTGGAAAAGGCTGAGACGAAGAAGTATACAGACAAACCCCTCACAAAAGTGTTCCATGGAAGACTATTGAGCATTGTGCTAAAGAAGAAACTGGGAGGCAAGATCAAGGATGATGAAGGAGAGCCTCTGAATGTTCACAAAGTAATGTCTCCATAACTGTTTGTGAATTAGAAGAAAAACCCAAAAGAAAACAGGAGATTAACAACAACTAAGAGCAACAGAAAGAACTATGCGAAGAAGAGGAAGGCAAAAGAGGTGGAAAGCTCTGAACCTAGTGAATCTGTACCAATACCAACCACACCAGCAGGGAAGAAATCCAAGGGTGTGAACAAAACTGAGTCCTTACCAATAAGCCTCTCCACAGAAGACAAGGATGAAGATGAAAAGGTCTCAACTGCAAAGACCAAAAAGAGGAGAAGTAACAGATTACTTCAAGGGCTATCCAAAAAGAATGCTAAAGTGGTAAACAAGCAAGCCCTAGCTTCCCAAGAAAGTCCATCTGACAAAGAAGAGAACGTAGAGTTAGAAGAAGAGAAGGGAACTGATAAACTCAAAACTGGGTCCCTAAAGAACAAATCCAGTAATGAAGGTGAAGCTAGATCAATGAAAGAAAATGCAGACTCTGATAACGAAGAAGAATGTATAAGTCCTACGACTAACTCTTAGAACATCCACTCTGAAGATGAAGAAAGGCTGCAAAATGACAAAACTGCATCTTCTACTGCAACTACTCCTACAAACCCACATGATGGTTCAAATGATGTTGAGTTTGAAGAAGAAGGACCTGCTCCTGCCAATGATGAACATCAAGGAAATCTATCTAATGATGCAGAAGCTTCAGATTCAGATTCAGAAGAACAGTCTGATCCTCCTATAGCTGAACCTCTAAGGAGAAGAAAGAGCAACAGACTGCTGGCTAAATCGATCGCAAGGAATCACGGTGAACACCCTACCACAATCATTGAAGTCAGTGATGATGAATCTAAGTCCAAGGAAGAAGATACTGAAGAAGGTACTAGTGATAAAAATCAGCAAAAAGAACTCACTGATGAATCTGCTGAAAGAAGTCAGCATGATTCAAGCTTAGAAAGTGAAGAAATGGATAAAGATTCGAGCTCTGCAAATTAGGAATCAGAGGAACCAACAGACTATCCTGTTATCTCTCCAGCAAGAATTAGCAGAAAAATAGTGGTGGAAGTTTTTGATGAACCACCAGCTGAACCAGCAGCAAGATGGATAAGTTATGGAAATGAACAACTCCGAGTTGTAAGAATAACTACAGATGAGGTGCTTAATAATTGGAAAAATATGGAGTTAGATTGCACAACAATACTGTTTAATTCTGAAGATCTTCTGATGAGGTGGTTCTTCCCGTGGATGCCTTGGTTAAAAGCACATACTGATAAAGATGAGAGCTACTTCAGCTGGTGCTACTCTCAGTTTCCAAATCTGGAGCTGGTGTCATAGAACTTCCTAAGAGTAAAGAAGTTTGCAACCATAATGATCAAAGACCAGCCTCACTAAAAAGTCTACCGACATGCTGGCAACCACTACATTCCCTACAATTGTAGAGTGGGTTCTGATGGAAAAAGGATTATGGCCAAGGAGATTATCATAGAGTATGTTTACTCTACCAATGATGTTGATCAAGTCCAAAATGAGAAGCCTCCCTCAGCCCAAGCACTGTTACTCGACACTCCTTCATCCTCCAATAACGATAGGTACTCAACGATTATTCAGATTCTCAACGCTTTTGAAAATCTGTCCAAAGATGACAATCGTAGAGTCCAATCTGGTGTTTAACAAGAGGATGCCCAATCCGATGACCAAATTTCCATGGAGAAGGAGCTATTAAATAATTCTGATGAGCTGGTTGAGAAGATATCTCAAATCAATGAAGAGTCAAAGATGTTGAAAGTAGTAGGAGATAATTCAGCTCAAGACAGACTTCAAGCCACTATGGCTGTTCTATCTCTCAGAATCAAAGAGAGAGATCAAATTTATCTGAAAGCTATACATGATCATAAGGCAGAAGCTCTATGAGCACATAAGGCCAATGAAGAGAAAATTCAAGTCCTCTCTAATAAGATTGACAACCTGAATCAGTCTTTCTCTAAGAACTCAAGATTGAAGTTGGTAGCTCCTCTTATCTGATGGAGCATCTTATGTCCAACATGGAACAACTCTCTCAAGTGATTAATGACAAAAAGGGGGAGAAAAAGAGGCATTCAAGGAAGAGCAAGGAGAGTAGAAACAAAGAAGATAAGAAGGCTAAGAAGAAGGCAAAGAAGAAGATAACAGCAGCATAAGCAGGATTATCATCTGAGGGGGAGCCAAAGGATGATGATCCTATGGATGTAGAGTTTGAGGGGGAGCCAGAAAAAGAAGAAGACCATGAGTCCCAGGGGGAGCAGGAACAAAGAAACCAAACAGATGAATAACTAATTAACAGACATACTAGAAACTCACATTGAGCCAAAGAGGTACATCTCTAACTAGTTAGGTATGTTCTGGATCCAGAATGTAAAGTGTCATAGTTTATGTAGTCCCATATCATTATCATATGACATTCATGATTATCTATTTTTAGAAATACAGCTGCTCACTGTATATAAGAATCGTTCATATCTTTCATATACACTTATTATTTTTGTCATAATCAAATAGGGGAGATTGTTAGGAATAAGCATGTGAATGATATTCCTACTTATGTATGATTTGATTATGATATAAATGAATGAATATGCAAGTATGATTGCATCAAGAAAAGCTATAAAGTCCTCTGATATATAATAGGAACATAAATACAAGGACTTAGAATGAATTGATCAAATATGTTAGGTTGATCCTACATAAGAAAAACAACTTTGTAAAGTCCTTAAAAAGAAATAATGTACAAGGACTATAAATATAGAAAGATCAAGCTTGTTAGGTTGATCTTATAATGTAATAGATAAGCTTGTCTGATCGTCGAGCACTGCATCAGAAGTTGTAATCTGCCAGGAGAGTCGAGGAAAACTTGAGAGCTATCAAGGCAGAATCGTAGTCTGTAAGATAGTAGATCTTGGAGTTTGTAGACTTCCAGGAGAGATGAGGAAGGATCGTAGTGTGTCGAGAAGAATATCCTCGGAGCCATAGTTTGCTGAGGATGTCATGTTCAGATCTTAGAGATAGCCTGCCTAAGAGCCGACCGAACATCTGCCAAAGCCAAGTTAAGAATCATAGACTACACTCTGAGTTGTAGAGTCTACTGATGTCAAAGCCAAGTTAAGAATCGTAGACTACACTCAGAGTCATAGAGTCTACTGATCGTATCAGAGGCAGAGATCATAGTCGAGTAAGATCAGATGAAGACAACAAGCACAACGACAGAAATCGTAGAGTGTCAAGATTTGATCTTACCCGACTATGATCTCTGTCTCTGATACGATCAGTAGACTCTATGACTCTGAGTGTAGTCTACGATTCTTGACTTGGCTTTGACATCAGTAGACTCTACGACTCAGAGTGTAGTCTACGATTCTTGACTTGGCTTTGGCAGATGCTCGGTTGGCTCTTAGGCAGGCTGTCTCTACGATTCTGAACATGACATCCTCAGTAGACTATGGCTTCGAGGATGTTCTTCTCGACACACTACGATCCTTCCTCATCTCTCCTGGCAGTCTACGAACTCCGAGATCTACTATCTTGCTGACTACAATTCTGCCTTGATAGCTCTCGAGTTTTCCTCGACTCTCCTGGAAGATTACAACTTCTGGTGCAGTGCTCGACGATCAGACAAGCCTATCTATTACATTATAAGATCAACCTAACAAGCTTGATCTTTTTATATTTATAGTCCCCATACATTATTTTTTAAGGACTTTACAAAGCTATTTTGCTTATGTAGGATCAACCTAACATATTTGATCAATTCATTCTAAGTCCTTGTACATATGTTCGTATTATCTATCAGAGGACTTTACATCTTTTCTTAATGCAAGCATACTTTCATATTCATTCATTTATATCATAATCAAATCATATATAAGTAGGAATATCATTCACATGCTTATTCCTAACACATCCCATGGAGTTTGCCATGCTAAACGACTTTAGCATCAAATTAATATACGTTCCTTGGGTTAAGTCGAGCATCCTCTTGAATCTATCTATATAGATTTATATCCCCAATTAAGATATTCTTCCCAAATCATTCATGGAGGAATGTTTAGACAACTTTATCTTTACTAATTGTAGCATTAGTATGTCATTCCTTATCCGTAATATATCAACATATAATACTAGAAATGTCACGAAGCTCCCACTGACCCTTTTGTGTACACACTAGGTTCATTCTTGTTTTTGATAAAATCAAAATCTTTTGACTATTTCATCAAAATGAATGTTCTATTTTTGAGAAGCTTGCTTCAATCCATTTCTCTGAGTGTCTACAACTCTTACCTCATCGTATGTAGCTGGATCATCATCTTTAGTATGCGTACCTCATCATCATCATCTATAATGAATCCATACCTCCTAGGTATGTTCGGTACTATTCCAGATTTACGATTCAGTTGTGGTACAATAGGTTTATCTACAGGTTCCTCTTATTTGACTTATAGTGTTTTGTGGTTCTTGAACTCTTCAAGATCTATTATCCTCCCACTAGCCCCTTAAATGATAAACATATTTATCTTAGAAGGCAGCGTGTTTCACAACAAACACTTTTTGCTAAGTAGGATTATAGAACATATACTCTAAATTTTCTTTAGGATGTCCCACAAATCTATACTTACCAAATTTTGTCCCAAGCTTATCCTTTGAAACATTTTCACATAAGTTGGACAACCCCTTATCTTAACATACTTAATATTAGGAATCCTCCTTGTTCATAACTTTTATGGAGTCTCGAGGCCGAATTTTGAGGTTACCTTTTATAGATATGCAGCCATTTCTAGGACATTACCCTAGAAGGATACTGGAATGTTGGTAAAATCATTATGGACCGCACCATGTCCAATAAGGTACGATTTTTCCTTTTAGATACATCAATTAATTATTGTGTATCAGGAGGCATCCATTGTGAGAAAACCATTTAAGATGATCTAGAAAGTTATTACACGAGTATTTATTCCTTGATCTAATTAAAGAATCTTAATACTTTTCAAATTAGTTTCATTTCTGAATTCTTTGAACCTTTCAAATAATTCACAATTGTATTTCAGCAAATACACACATTCAACTTTTTGAATGATCATCTCCTTTTTCTTATACTAGTTTGTTCAATTTACAAAATATTTTTTTTACGTAAGTCAAGTACACAAAATCCATTAAGTAATATTTCAGTTCTATAAAAATATTATTATTACAAATAGAACAACAATTGTTCTTAAATATAATACCAAAGATTTCATTGTCCAACAATAAAATGGAAATAATGTTTTTAACAAGAACTGGAATACAATAACAACTTATTGACTTAATAGATTTGCCCGTAGGCATTGCTAAACTATAAGTTTCTATGGCTAATGTAGCAACCTTTGCTTCATTTCCCACACATAGGATTACTTATTTTTGTTTAGCTTTCTACTTCTGCTTGGTCCCTTCATAAATCTATATTTATAATAACCAAAGCCAGTATCCAATACCCAAGTAGAATCTTGATTTAAAGAAAAATTTATTTCAATCATGAACAAAAACTATATTTGTAACCGAAGCTTCACTAATCTTCTTCTGGTTAGCCTCTACAAGATACTTCTCGTAGTTTCTTTTCTAGTGTCCAGGCTTATTGCAACGGAAGTAAACTGTGACGCCCCCAAATCTGGGTATCTTCCAACCCGACAGATGGTGCTACACGGTGCTATGGTTCACACATACATTCAATTGAAATGCTGTAAAAGAGTGAATATGTCTTCTATATATTCCAAAACAATATTTCCCTTCCCAGGTTCTTTGTAACCATTACATGTGTTCTTTGTCATAATATCGAATAATTATAACATTCATACTATACTATTACAAAGACAGCTTATTGGTCAGCCTTAGCCTTCCCTTTATCCTTACTAGGTCCTTTCGTCCGTTCGGTCTTAGCTGCATTCATTTGGTTCAAGCAAGAGTGAGCATAACTAGCTCAACAAGTATGACAATTTCATTTAAGCAACATGTTTGAATCATATGAACCGTATATCTTCTATAACTGAATCAATAGTTATGAAGTACTATAGATAATTCAAAATAGCACTTCTCATTTCTTTAAAAAAGTTTAACAATGAACAACATTCGTTAAACATAAATTTTGGTTCAAGACCTTGAGCATCTCATTCTTTCTTTGAAAAGGACAACCCGACACCAAGTCCGTCAGTCCGCTATATCTTACGAGCACGTCTAGGTGATCAGCCTATAGTACTCTATGTTGTACAACATTACTTCATTAAACGTATCTACGTTTAAGTTTTGGCAACCTCACATGCCTGTCGTTTGATGACAAAACATTTGTTTATTCATACTCAGTCTTTCTTTGAAATCCATATCAAAACAGTTGGCAAAAGATAACAACATCTATAACATTTTGATAGATTATAAGGAAATCTACAAAACACATTAAGTCTAGCCGAAGGAATTGTCTTCGAATTCATTATACATCAATCCATGCGTAAGATACATGAATCACAAAACTTGTCCAGAAAGAACATAGACAAGGTTTTAGCATTCTTACCTTCAGCATCTTCTATAGTTATACAATACATAGGTATATATCATACCACATTAGGTCATACACAATCATGTAGGGTCACTAATGTATCTTACCCTTCTTCTCAATCAAATCATTTATTAGATTGGTTAACGTTCGTTATAGTTTATCGTATTACTTTGTATTTACGTTCAAGTAATATTTCGTCAACATTTAGTTATAATTCTTAAGGTTATTAACATCATTAAGGATATTATTTTAAGTTTATTAAGGTTATAACTCACCTTCAATCAACTTTTACATGCATTACATTCATTTCTATTTATTACTGCCTTTTTTCTAGTGCTGGCGCTACGGCGCCAGCTTCTTATATAGATCTCGCGCTACGGCGTGCCTTGATAGTGTCCATGCCCTAGCCTCGGCGCTGCAGTGCCACTTTTCTTACTATATGCCGCGCTACGGCACCACTTCATAGTGTCTCAGGGTTTGGACTGGCGCTGTGGCGCCGACTTTACACCCTTGGGCCGCGCTACAATGTCGACCCTGAGCCTCAGATAAATTTCTCAGTTATTCTACTATAATTCTTTCCGGGCTCATAACTTATTCATTATAAGTCTGAATTGGCTTGTTCAAAGTCGTTAGCTCATATATCACATGTATTATGATTTCATTAGAAAATCTTACATTTTTCGAATTCGTTAACACGAAATTCACCGATTATGTTCTGTATTATGAATTTGATAAACGTTCGTGAACGTTCATAGCTCGTTTCTTCGTTCTAAGTCAAAATTTGACCATTTTCAAGTCCTCAACTTAAAAATGCAAATTTATACTATACTCCATCGAAAACTAACATTTTCAAGTTCAACGGTGACTTTTGATTTCCATTCCGAGAATTTCACGATTTCGACGATTATCGTCTAATCTCGTAAATTTGCTATAACTTTGTTACTTGAGATTTTTACACCGTTTAAAATTGATTCATTCCATCATTCTATCATCCTAACCAAACATATTTCATCTTATCCTATACACGATGGTTTTAAACTTGTCCATCAACAACAAATGACAGTTCTTAATTCAATGTTCTTTATTAATTCATAACTTCTATGATTATGATTTTCTTGTAACATGGTTTATTAAGGTTTAAATCCATTAATAACCATCCTTATACTCCTTATGATACATGCTCCACTAATATCCACTTCTCTATCAAACTAATAATGAAGAGATGATGATTAATGGTCTAGAGATTCATTACCTTTGATGTTCAAACTTTCTTTCTTCTTCTTTCTCTTGGATTATCCAAGACTAGCTCTCACTTCTGTGGCGACCCCAAATCCGGATACTTGAAACCCGAACTCGGTTCTCCACGATACCATTTCTTTAAGCTGAATAATACTAAATAATAATAATATAATTCGAACTTAATTTACATACATCAAAGTTTACTTTCCCGTGCGTGACCTTCAAATACATTCCTTACAATACGATAATAGATTCCATTGTCTTACTAACTATAACCATTAACTCATACTAAATCTCATTCGAATAGCTTTTCTTTTCCTTGTTAGTACACGAGCCTTGGTGTCGATCGTATATAATCGAAAACATTTAGTTTAAGCAAGGATGAGCATTTGAGTGCCCAAAGAAAGTAATAGCAATTATATATATAAAATTGAAAGAATATAAGTATTCTCTTTACATAACACTTCTACAACGAATAGAAAGTTGTGAAGTAATCTGTACTGATAAAAAATTCACATAACAACTCTCTTTCAAATTCTTGAAATGAGGCTCCACCCATGAATAGGTTTAAGAAACATACTATGAACATGGTTTTTCATTTTCGAAAAGGTTTAGCAGAAATTCATCCGCAAACCATCATAACTTATGGGCACGGAGGGTGATCAGCCCCGTTGTACCCTGTATTGATCAATACTACATAACTTGAACAAAATTCATCGCTCACCCTTTGTCCGTCAAGCGCATAAAAATTTTCCCATTATCGGGATGTTCATACATGCACGGTTCCAAACCCGGTTTTAATCTTGCTCAACAATAATATGTAATTCAACATATATGTATACGGGTAATTGAAAAAGTGTATCAACATGTGAATAAATGCCATGATTATCCAAGTGGGGACACTTGTATAACCATTTAGAAATCAACTTAATAGAATATATATCTGAGCTAACATGTTGATAATCAAAGCGTATATAATCTTACCAGAATAGAAAAAATTCTGAAACTTCTTACTCATGTCCATTGCATAAAGGAAATGCAAAGGTAAGATACTTTTTGATTCACGATTACAAATCTCAACTTAGGTTTTATCTCTTTATCACAACCTATCAATAATCGGATCATTAGATTCGATTAGAACAATATATCATAACACATAGTCTTGCTCTATTACGATTACAGACATAGTCTAATCACGTCATCACATAATCGCAGTTGATAATACTTTTAGTTCATATTCTATACTTGAAATATTTTTATACATTTTCAAATATCTCATCCATGCTCTTCTTACGGTAGCCTTTTCTTGCTATTATAGGAGTTACGACGGTTTGTCCGGCGTCTGAAGCGACTTTATCGGAGTAAATCTTGAGTCTAAGACTCTTATCCTATACCTCAACATCTGTAAATATCAAACATTTTACTTTTAATCATTTTCGAATTTTCCGTAAATTGAAAAATTTAAAATAAATTAAATCATCACTCGAGGGCTTATAGTGATATAAGCTGTTACTATGGGTGCTCTTCATCAAATCTGGACTTCATAACTTAGGTTCTCTAAATCACTAGTTTGGCCAAAATATAACTTTCAAACATCTAAATCATAATTAAATGACTTAAACATTAAACAATTCCATTATCATTAATAATTAATTTATATTAAACTATTAATGAAACCATTGCCAAAATATAAAAGTTATTTATAATAACTCAAACTATTTTTAAAACATTTATATTACCTTTAAATGATTTTTAAAATAATTAAAATCATTTTTAAATAATTACCATTAATATTTAAATATTAATGTACTATTTATCCAAATATTAAAAGTCATTAATTATAACTTAAAATATTTTTAAATCCTTAATATCCTCTTTAAATGATTTTAAATAAATAAAACTATTTTTAAACTATTTATTTAATAATAATTATTAAATAAACTAATATCATTAATATTATCTTAATATCATTAATATTAAATTATTAATGAAATTATCCTTTAAATATTAAAAGTTATATTTTATAACTTCAAATATTTTTAAATACCTTAATTTCATTTAAAATGATTTTTATAATATTAAAATCATTTTTAAACTAAATTATTTAATATAATCATTAAATAACTTTAATATCATTAATATATAATTAATTAATGAAATTCATCACAAAATATTAAAAGTCATGGAAAATAACTCAAAATATTTTCTTATACCATAAAATAATTTTTCATGATTTTTCATGAATTAAAACTATTTTTAAATCATTTATTTAATATTATAATTAAATAAATAAATACCTTTTATATTTCAAAAATATTAAATATTTATGAAATATACTCAAAATAATTAAAAACTACTTTTAGGACTTTAAAATAATTTTTATAATTTATTTGGTATTTTTAATAATTAAAAACTAATTTTTCTTATTTTTAAATTAATTTCCTAAAATCGTAAATTAAAAGCGTAAGCTAAAGGCCCCTATAGTGATGAGGCAAATACATCGCTATAGGTGTTCTTGAGCCTACCTGAGATCTTCATAAAGCGAGGCAAGGTGGCTACTTTGGCCGTGAATAACTCTCTCATATTAGCAATTTGGACAATCTATAAATTGGGTCTTGTAGAGGAAATACAAGACTACAAGATCCAATAAACATAACCTCTAAACAACATTAGATATGGGAGAAAACGAACCTCAAAGTAGCAGTCAGAGCTGTTCTTCGTGAAGAACAGTTCGTGATGCCTACTTTGGGCCTCTATAACTTGACGATCGTGTAACGTTTATGTGATCTATCAATTCCAGTGTGTATACAACATGTAGGAATACAACTCTAACACTTAAAAGCATCATAAAAACAATAAATCATGCAGATAAAGTATGGTCAAACCTTGTCAGAAAAATTAACACTTAGAAAATTCTGGGCTGCCGAGAATTTTCCGGTCAATCTTAAATCAACCCACTTTGACCTTAAATAACTCTTAATCCATAATATATATGGACCTGATTCGTTTTGGAGCTTATATAACACATGACAAGATACACATAACAACCTTTAGAACACAAAAAACATTAAAGATAAGCGAGATATAAGGCACGACATTTTCCAAAATAATATTTTACGGACACTTAGAATATTTTACGGGTTTGAAGAATAGTAGGTCGATGTCGATTGCAACCCACTTTGACCGCTTATAAATCCCGATCTACAATAGATATGAACTTGATTCCTTTTGGAGATTAAAGACCACATATCGAGGCTACCTATAACAACTTTTAAACAACAAAACTCGTGATCGACTAAAGAGTTATAGCCTCGACATTTGGTGAAAAATAACGAAATTCGGTTTTTCCACTTTGTTTAAATCTTCAAATTAGTGCACTTTGATGTTATGGGTCCGTGTTTTTTACAACCCGAACATTAATAGACTCCTATTACACTACTTTAAACAATCAATTGCATCAATTAACATCTAATCAAAGGATTTCAAAATTAGAAATTTCATACCTTTTACAGCTTCGATTTTTGATTTTTTGGCTTTGATGCTTCTCGATTTGTTGTTTGTAATGGTTGGGCTTTGATTAGGAGCTTATGGGTAAGAGAATTTCGTTGGCTAGAGCTTGAGAGAGTGTGGCTAGAGAGTTTAGAAAATATTAGTGTGCATTTGCATTATTTCTCCTTCAATCTCTATATATAGACCATGTCGAAGTGCCTTGGATGCTCAATAGGGTTGGTATAATTGAGGTGTAATGGTATAGTAGCATGAGGGAATTCTAGAAGCCATTGATTAGCTAGCATAATTGAAGATTCCATCAACAATGCTACTAATAATACACTAAAATGGACAAAAAAGGTATTTTGGTAATTTACATATATAATTTCATGGGCATTCTTGTACATGGCAATTAAATGTAATATTTAATCACTAGATGGTAATTCTTATTATTTATCAATTACTTTCTATCCTTTGGTAAATTAAAATATTTATACAATAACATCGTAATTAAACCCGATAATTTTAAATTAGGGTTTTACTATAGAAAATTAGGATTTTCTAATTAGGGTTTTAAGCAACGCCATCAATTAGGGTTTCTAATTGACCATTAGGGTTCTCTAATTATCTCGTGTATGTTCTAACATAGTCATTACGGTCTCTAACTTCAACCGATTAGGGTTGTAATAATTAGGGTTTGTCTGATTATCGACATACTGACGATAATTAGGGTTTTCTTCTAATTACTGAGCATCTTATACACAATAACCTTCATATACACATCACTACTTAGTTATATCTCAAATGGCGAGTTTAATAATTAGGGTTTCACAACCGCGATAATATGCTATGACCTAATTGGTATCATTTGCTCAATATTATCTGTCACTTTTATACACGATACATAATTATTGTCTTTGTAAAATCATTATAACAATAATATAATATTATTATTCTCATCTCTTGATCACAATCCCAATTCGGGGTTTGGATCTCATATCGACTTCTCTTTCTTACACAACATCAATAATCAAGTTAAAATAATTAACTTAAATATTACGAACAAATCATATAATAAAATATTTATTATATAATTCTAATTATCACTTCATATATTATTTCCAATCATGTTATCATTGAAAATAATTAATAAAAATATTTACCTTCTGAAAAATTAATTACCATAAAATATAATTTGTAGTAATTAATAATTCCAAAATTATTTCTAATTTTTCAAGTAATAAATATATTCGCATTTATCGTTCACATTACTAGACACTTATTCTCGTCATTAAATAAAAAAAAAAAAAATTTATACGCAAAATTTCTTAATTATTTTATATTGAAAATCTCGGGTTATTACAACTTCTCTCAATATAATTGTTCTAAGTTATTAGTGGAAAATGAACAAGCAACAAAATGACCAACAAACCTTCTATTTATAGATTTTCCAAGGTTAGGGCATTAAGGTCAAATACCCCACCTCCTTACTATTCCACCTCCTTACTATTTTTTTCTTGCTCACCACAGCACTTATCATTTGCTTGGCCACCAAGTGGCTAGCCATGACTCACCTATTGGGCCCACATGGGTTGCCCCATTGGTTTTCTCTCCCGGTGCCCCATCGGTTCGATCCACGGGTCCGATTCTTGGTTCGGGCTTAGGTTTTAATTACTTTGGGCCTAACGTTGGGCTTGTATTTCATATCTTTGGGCCTTAACAAGTTTGCACTTGGGCTTGCCCAATTCCTAAACAAATTCTACAAGTCCATTTCTATTGGTTTAAAGCTTATAACGTATAATCTTCGTTTCTTCTTGTATACTAATTCGTAATCATTCATCATATACAATATGCTATCTTCCGTATATACTTGTATAATACTTCGTATCATACTCGTATTCCTTGCTTCATATAATACTTGCGTATCATACAATCATCATTTATTCAATCTTTACTTTCCTTAACATTCTCGAACTTAGTACGCAGGCAAAAAACTACGTTTGTCATAACTGAATTATGACATGGATGAATAGTGTTTTTTGTAGAATTTCTCGGAAAGATTTTATTTTCGTCTTGGAAATTCAAACACTGTAATTTCTTCACGTAGCTAGAATACTACGATACTTTTAGGTTATAGAACAACCTTCATCTTGTTTACTCATTATAATAACATATATTATAATTTTATTCATTATTTAATCAAATAAATTATTTTACAATTAATGCGATTTTCTCGGTCGTTACATTCTCCCCCCTTATAAGGATTCTGTCCCCTGAATCTCGCTATAAATTAAACAAATAATTGAGGATATTTCTTCTTCATCTTTTCTTCAAGTTCCCATGTTGCTTCTTCGGCATCATGGTTTTTCTATAACACCTTTACTGAAGGTATAACTTTATTCCTCAGAACTTTCTCTTTTCTATCAATGATTTGAATATGCATTTCTTCATACGTCAAGTCTTTCTCAATATGAATAGGCTCATATTCTATTACGTGCTTATAATCTGGCTTATAAGGACGTAACACAGATACATGAAACACATTGTGTATTCGTTCTAAGTCTGGAGGTAATGTTATCATGTAAGCTACATCTCTTACCTTTTTTTAATATCTCGAAAGGTCCTATAAACCTTGGACTTAACTTTTCATTTTTCCCAAAGCGTGTGACACCCCCAAAACAGGTATACATCACCCATCTTGAGTCGCCAGATACATGATACAGAATACAAATAAAAACTTAATTATACCACTGTCGTGTAAAAATATGACAAAACATAGCTGAGTTTTTACACGAATATTGTCTTCTAGACAGTATTCAAACTCAAATTCAATTCTCATTACATTTATTATCACACTAAGTAGTGAGGACTGCTAAAGCCACTTATCCTGGACCATCACTCCGTTCCCCGACTCGTCCCAACTATATTCTCATTTCCTGAAGAGAACAATGAAAGAAAAGGGTGAGCTCAACTAGCCCAGTAAGAAATATTATGACTAAGATAATGCAGAATAAATTATCCTTAGCCTTCAACAGTATAACAACTGATAGAATATAATAGACAACAAGTTTTAGATCAACAACTGCAGTGGAACAAGCAATCCATTAGAAGAGTCAAGTAGAGCATGATATCTACTATCTTCTATAATTTAAAAAGTTTTTCATCAACTTTATCATTTGAGACTCGACAATAAATAAACCACATCATCGAATCATCCACGCTTTCACGGGCCAAGGATATTCATGTAATCATCAATGGTCATGATTATACCGAATAATCCCTGGTCATAATCATACCAACAACTGTCCATCAATGCACTACGGACCAATGAGGACTTTTACCACATCATTTGTAACATTACGGGTCATGATTATACCGAATGATCCCTGGTCATAATCATACCAATCAACAGTCCATCTATGCACTTAAGCCAAAGATGACTTTCATCACAATATAAGCATGAGGATGATGACAATGATATAAGCATTAATCAAACGAAATCAAGGATAAATATTAAAGACTTTAAATTTATCCAGAGTTTAAAAATATCCAAATTGTCGACATGATACTGCTTTGTGGAGTAAAATTCAAGAATAATATTCATGTATCAAAAATTAATTTGGACAGAAAAGAAATATATCTTTTGGGTGAATAGTACCCCGTGAATAGTACCTTGTGAATAGTACTTCAGGAATAGTACCTCGTGAATAGTACCCCATCCTGATAAGTGCCCCAAAATACCCGAATGAATAATATTTGAGTGAATAGTAATTGGGTGAACAGTAACCCGTGAACAGTAACCCGTGAATAGTAATTCGCGAATAGTACTCGACACGAAAAGTGCTCCAAATACCCGAGTGAATAATATTCGAGTGAATAGTAACTGGGTGAATAGTAACCCGTAAATAGTAACTCATGAATAGTAACTCGTGAATAGTATTCTGGCATAAAAAGATCAATAATTATCAAGAAAGCTCAGAATAATATTTCTATGAAAAGATACTGGATGAAGCGCAAATATAAAGGATATTCTACTAATTTCACGGAGTATAGAAGCAATACTTCAACAAAATGAGTGTAGAAGTAGGAATACAAAACAAAATAATATTACTTACATACTACAGAGTATGGAAGAAAATATTATTTCATACGAATATTGAACCAAGATAATATCCATACGAATACGAAAAATAATATCTCTTCTGAATATGAAATAAATAATACCCCTTACGATTGTTGAACAAAAATAATATTCATATGAATACGAAAAATAATATCTCTTTAGAATATGAAATAAATAATACCCCTTACGACTGTTGAACGAAAATAATATTCATATGAATAAGAAAAATAATATCTCTTCAGAATATGAAATAAATAATACCCTCACTTACATTTGTTGAATCGAAAATAATATTCCTACGAATATTGAGCGAAGATGATATTTAAATGCGAATATTGAATCGAATATAATATTCATACGAATACGAAAAATAACATCTCTTGAATATATGAAATAAATAATACCCTTACCTAGAAGAAGATCGGATCTTTGGAGTAGTGAAGTAGCAGACTACTCTTCTTCTATCTCTCTATAGCTTCTCTCTATATAGCTTCTCTCTCTATAATTGCTCTTGTGAGTCTTAGTGAATTGGTGAGAATGAAGGAAGAATGAGCTTCTATTTATAGAAAAATATAGTTTCGATAATTGCACGTTTTGGGGTTCAAAATATTACAGTATAATACCTCCATCTTTTCCTTCATTTTTAATTTAGTCCTGCAAGTATTATCAAACTTGCACAACCTCCCCTAATAGTACATCATGTGAATCAATAGTACAATCATGTGACTCAATAGTTTTATACATGTGAAAAAATAATTTCAGTATAGTACCTTCATCTATACCTCCATTTTTAATTTAGTCATGCAAGTATTATCAATCTTGCACCACCTCCCCTAATAGTACATACATGTGAATCAATAGTACACACATGTGAACAAATAGTTATAAACATGTGAATTAATAACAATTAATTGCTTATTTATCTGATTAATTACCCGATTGGTCAATATAACCTCCAGAAATCAATTATTATCAAAATAAATGTCGTTTTCCACTAACACTAATAATCCCAACACAATGAAACTATCAACTTCATCTTTAATCAACACGAACTTATTCATCATTAATATTATAACTCACAATATTTAACAACCAGGTCGTTCACAGGAAAGAAGGGGATTTAGATAAGGATTTCTCTTTATTAGGCGCCGCAATTAGGTGACCAAACCTCTCCTTGATGTAACTTCTAGACATTGTCAATATTGCAAATAATAATATGAATAACTTTGTCGTCTCAATTTTGATTTAATAATATAACATATTATACATATGATCTTTGTGACAATAATTAAATCAATAATATGAGAGATATGATGCACGATAATTATTATAGTAATAATTGAGTATAACTGAGTGACTTCTTACGTAAGCATCAATAATCAATACCGTGTGCTACTATGTAACCACGCGTATTACTATACTTTTACTATCGGGTAGTTCAACAGTTTTAACGGTAACACTTTCGCCGTTATTTTTATAAGAAGAAAATTCCGTCATTTTCTAACTACGACAATACTTTCGTTGTGGGGTCCACCAATGATTATGTCGCCGTACGAATATTCCCTGTTAAAATGAATATTCCCCGACTAATCGAATATTCCCCGACACAACGAATATTTTATATCAACTTGCTTACTTTGCAAAATTTTCATATATCACCTTTAACTTTAACCTTTTACCAATTTAACCATTTACGAAATAAAATAATAATTATAAGAAAATTGAATACTTTCATTTCATAAAATTCGGGGTCTTGCAATCTCCACTCCTTATGAAATTTCGCCCTCGAAATTTACGTACGTACCTGGTATGCCGAAGAGGTGAGGATACCTCGTTAGATTCTAACTCTTGAGGTATAACCTTTGAGTGTAGAATATGATCCTTCTTATCCAAAATTTTAACACGTATCTCCTTATACATTAAATCTTCAGCTATCTCATCTAGTTCTAATTCAATAATGTGGTTCGGGTCGTCCACATATTTATGTAACATACTTGGCGGTAAACCGAGTCTATAGGCGATAGTTCCTACTCCATCGAGGATTTCAAATAGACTAATAAAATCAAGGGTTGAGATTTCCTCTCTTCATCGAGTCTTGCCTCTAGAATAATGCCTTCTTGAACCTTCTTCTTCGTATTCATCAGCTTCGGGTCTGTAGCTTGAACGGCTTTTAACTTTATTGATTAAAGTCGATTTTACTCGTATATTTGATATCACCATGTGGGTCCTTAGAGTCTTTAACTCTATCTTCATCATTTGTAAGTTATACGAAATGGGTTTTTGTGTTAACAACATCGCACTTATAAACGCATACGATCTTCTACTCAATGCATCAGCTACCACGTTCGCTTTTTCCACGATAATATTGAATGGTATGGTCGTAATCTTCAACAGCTCGAGCCAATGTCTTTGGCGCATTATTATACATTCGTTTTGGTTGAAGAAATATTTAAGGGTTGAAGAAATGGGTTTTATACTGGGGTCAATTCAAAATTCAATTTCACGCTCTGGGGGTAGGCTAGGAAGTTTTCAGGAATACGTCAGGAAATTTATTAACGATAAAAAAGAAAACTGTGACTCTCATCCCAAGACTTGGATAGTATGTCACATTGATACCTATCAACTTGCCACTGTTATTCACGGCTTCCTCTACAGAAAGTTTGGCTTCGGTGCATTCCACACAAGGAAGTCACCAGCGAAAGGCTCAGGGCTCTTTACTTATGGCTTAATATGATAATGACTAACTTTAGTGGTTTGGTTGCTTGAATTCGCATAACAGGTTGGTTGGGAATATGAAAGCTAAAAACCTTACAAAAATCATGATGAGTTATTAACCAATCGATTCCTAAAATCATATCAAATACAAGTATTTTCAAAGGAATAAGATCGACAGGTAACGTGAAAGTGTCGATTTGAATCAAACAAGATTTATAAACAGTGGAGGTAACGAAGGTTTCTACTAATGAAGTTTCAACCAATAAGTCAAAGTCTAACCTCTTTGGGGTCAAATTTAAACGTTGAGCGCAAACAAGAGAGATAAAAGAATGGGTAGAACCGGTATCTAATAAGGTATAAACTTCGCAAGAATTTATAATTAACTAACCCGTGCTAATTTCATTCGGGTTACTCACTTTTTGAGAAGTCACTATCCGACTATTAACAATTGTTTTGCTCACTCTTGCATATTTATAAAATCATTGCAGCTAAAGTGGAGAAGGTAGATGAACCTTCAACTAGCAAAGGAAAGGGAAAATTGTACAAGTGATGCTGATTTGTACTTTTATTTATTATGATGATCTTAGACTTTATTTTAGTGATGTTATTTAATAATTTAATTCCGCATTTGAATGACGTTTAAAGGTTAGATAACCTGGGATGTTTTGAGTTTAATTATATAACCCTATTTAAAGGGAGAATTTTATGGTTTAAATATTATTTATTTGGGTAGAAAGTATGAATGTTTGAATAGTGAGCACCAAATCTTGTTGGAATGAAGTACCTAGATTTGGGGGTGTCACATAATGAGTCAACACAACCAAAAGGCAATGACCAACAACACGATAATAATCGTACCGGTGGCAACGGCCATCGGAATAATGATAACCATCGTGGGGGAAATTATCATGCCAAGAATGGTAACAACTTCGGTGGTAATCATGGCCAAGATAATAGAAGTGGAAAATTCAAGAAGAGAAGATTTAACGATGATGGGAAGACGTCGGTAGCAGCACCAACACCAGCAATAAATTCTATGGGAGGAGAATGAGCACCAGTTAGATGCTACAGATGCGGAGAGGCTGGACTCATAAGTCCAAACTATGCATAGCCTTCCGAGGTATGTTTTAGTTATGGAAAAGATGGTCACATAGCTCGATTTTGTCCTATAGCGAAATCAAATCTAGCTGGGACGGTGGCACCAAAGGCGGATATGGACAAAATAAAGTCGGTGGTTTCAGTATGATCAATATCAAGGTAAATGTAATGTTATAACTAAAACTCAATGGATTAAAGAAGATAAGTCAAAGGTCTCCTCTAGTCATCCCCCATTAGAAATAGTCCTACTTCCAGTTAAAAATACGTCTGTTATTTCCAGTCCTTTTAAAATATCAGATGGCAATAAAGATGATAAAAAAATTATTGAACAATTAAATTTTAGTAATCAATATCTAGCAACCGTAGGAAGACAACTAGATAGGATTGAAGAAAAATTCGAGGAAACTACTATTAAAAAACCCGATTCGAAAATTGAACAACCTCTATTAAAGTTTCCAGAAAATAGAAGTAAATTAGGTTTACCTAACAAAGATGGTGAACTCACTCGAGCTATTGATAAATTATTTAAAAAATTAAAAACTGAGCCTGAATCAAGTGGCACCATTGTAATCATTGATCAAGTTGAAACAGACAATGAAAGCAATAGCAAGTCAGATCATTCTGATACTTCTTCAGTCCCAGATTTTCATGATCAGTTAAATAAATTAACAGTTAAAAACACTAGTATAACCAGGAATTGGTACTCTAGACCTACTCCTCCGGATCTACAGTTCGAAGAGAGAAATCTAGATAAGCAATTCTCTATTTCATCCAATAAAATTTATGAATGGAACATTGATGGTTTCAGTGAACAAGAGATTTTAAACAAGTTAAATCACATGTCTATGGTAGCAAATAGCTATACAACTAAATTCAACAATCTGACTCAGCCAGATATTTTTGAGTTATTAGCTAGTGGATTCACTGGTATTCTCAGATCTTGGTGGGAAAAACATCTCACTGAAAATACTAGATTATCAATAATTCATGCTGTCCAGTTAGATGATGACGGCAACCCCATCTTTGATGAAGATGTTGGTATTAGTCCGCCAGATGGAGTTAATACTTTAATTTTTACCATAATTAAACATTTTGTTGGCACTCCCAGTAATATAACTGAGAGAATCCACGATCAGCTTAGTAATCTCACTTGTCCCACTCTAAGTAATTTTAGATGGTACAAGGATGTATTTACCTCTCGAGTTATGATGCGAAATGATAGAAATATACCATTTTGGAAAGAGAAATTCGTCATTGGTTTACCTTCATTATTCGCTCATAAAGTCAGAGAAGAGCTAAGTAAAGATTTAGGGTATATTGATTATGATAACCTGACTTATGGTGACATAATTAGTTATATTCAAAAAATTGGATTAAAAATGTGTATTGATTTTAAATTAGCCAAACAAGCTAGTAAAGATAAGAAAAAAGCCAAGTATGAGTTAGGAACATTCTGTGAACAACATGGTTTACCTCCTGTTGCTCCCTCTAGAAGGAAGCACTTGCGTAAACATATTAATCATCATAAGAATCACAGGCGTTATAAACATAAACAAAGTCATAAAAAAGATAAAAATCAAGATAAATATTACACTAAACCCAAACCCTCAAGAGAAATTTATAATAAAAAATCATCTACAAAATTTGATAAAAGTAAAATTGTTTGCCACAATTGTGGGCAGAAAGGGCATTATAAAAATGAGTGCAAAATTAAGAAAAAATTATCTCAATTAAACATCTCAAGTGAAGATACTGAACAACTATTAGAATTAATGAGAATAGAGAACAATATCAGTGATGATGAAGGTTCTGATACCCCTCATTCATCTAATAGCAGTACTAGTAACCACGAAATAGATAGTGATAATGACGAAGTCATTATTTGTACTAACAATTGCAATGAGAAGTGTTGCAATAAACAAATTAATGTAATCACTAAAGAAGATGAAGAAAGTTCTTTGCTAATTGATCTAATTAGTAAGATTTATGATCCTGAGTTAAAATCTCAATACACTAAACAGTTAAAAGATTTATTAACTAAAGGCAATAGAGTTAAGGATAAAATTATTAAAGCTAAAGAAAAACCAGTATTTAGTCTTAATAAAACTCTTGAGAGATTTAAAACCCCAGTTAAGGAAGTTACCCTTCCAGAATTGAATCAAGAAGTTAATAAACTGAATTTTTTTTTTAACTTAAAATTAGAAGTCTCTAATTTAAGAAAAGAGTTTGAAGACAAAAAATCTGATCTTCAAATCCATGATTCCTCCTCTAGTGATGAAGATCACGATGAGCCTGAATCATCGGGAACAAAAGAAGAGCCAGATCTTTTTGTTCAAGGTCCTTCTCTTAAACGAATTAAAGATGTCACCATTCAAAAATGGTATATCTCCATTAACTTAGTTGTTGATAAAATCTTTTCTATACAACTTCACGCTTCTAGTTGATCTTCGGCGAGATCTTAATTGTATTCAGGAAGGTCTAATCCCAACTAAGTATTATAAGAAAACTAATGAAAAGTTAAATTCAGCCAATGGTTGTCAAATGGAGATAAAATATAAACCACCTAAGGTTCATATCTGTCAAGATAATATGTGCTTTAAAACATCATTTGTTTTAATCCGCAATCTTACTGATAAGATCATCTTAGGGTTACCGTTTATATATTTACTATACCCTTTTACTACCAGTAATGAAGGATTAAGATGTAAACATTTAGGAAAAAGAATAACATTTAAATTCCTTATTAAACCTAAAGAAAGAGATTTAAAATTCATTCAAGAAGAATCTATTTCCAAATCATTAAATTTATTGAATTGTAAATCTACCCATTTAAATTTCTTAAAGGAAGAAATTAAGTACAAACGTGTTGAAGAACAACTTCAGAATAAAGAAGTTCAAGAAAAAATTGAAGAGTTAAAAATATATTTAAAAGAAAACCTTTGTTCTGATTCTCCTAATGACTTTTGGCATCGAAAGAAGCATGTAGTAAGGCTTCCTTATGCTAAGAAATTCAAGGAGCACCTGATTCCTACTAAGGCCAGGCCCATACAAATGAATCACGGACAAATGGAGTTATGTAAAAAGGAGATTAATTATCTTCTTAGTAAAGGTTTAATTAAGCCTAGTAAATCCCCATGGTCATGTCCCACCTTTTATGTTAACAATGAAGCAGAAAAGGAGAGAGGTGTTCCCCGTCTAGTAATCAATTACAAGCCATTGAACAAAGTTTTAGAGTGGATTAGGTACCCTTTACCTAACAAAGACGACCTTATTAACCGTTTGAGTAATGCCACTATCTTCAGTAAATTTAACCTTAAATCTGGTTTTTGGCAAGTTGCAATCCTCCAAGATGATAGGTACAAAACAACATTCACTACCCCATTTGGTCATTATAAATGGAATGTCCAGGCATTTGGCCTAAAAAATGCTCCCAGTGAATTTCAGAATATTCTCAATAATATTTTGAACCTTTTCAGTCACTTTATTGTCGTATACATTGATGATATTCTCATTTTTTCCAATTCTATTGAAGAACACATTAAACATTTAAAATCGTTCTTCAAAACAGTTAAAGATAATGGACTTGTCCTTTCACCTTCTAAATGTAGCTTGTTTCAAGCTAAAGTTCTGTTTCTTGGTTTAAATATTTATCGCGGACTCATACAGCCTATTGACAGAGCTATTCAATTTGCTGACAGATTCACAGATAAAATTACCAATAAAACCTAACTACAGAGGTTTCTGGGCTCGCTCAATTACATTGGCAAGTTCTATAAAAACCTCAAGAAGATTTGCAAACCTCTTTTTCAGCGTTTACAGGACAATCCTCCTTCATGGACTGACACTCACACTTCTATCGTCCAACAAGTTAAAAAATATGTCAAGGCATTGCCCTGCCTTGGTATTTCCAATGATTCTGCATTCAAAATTATTGAAATTGATGCCTTTAATATTGGATTCAGAGGAATTCTCAAGCAAAAACTTACTCTCAACTCCCCAGAACAAATCGTCCGTTTCCATTCCGGTGCATGGAATACTACACAGTTAAATTACAGTACTATTAAAAAGGAAATACTCTCTTTAGTATTATGTATTAACAAGTTTCAAAGTGACTTATTGAACCAAAAGTTTTTAGTTCGCATAGACTGCAAATCAATAAAATATGTTTTAGAAAAAGATGTTGAAAACATAGCCTCTAAATATTCTTTTGCTAGATGGCAAGCCTTATTAAGTATCTTTGATTTTGAGATTGAGTACATTAAAGGTAGTAACAATTCAATTCCTGATTTTCTCACTCGGGAATTTATTAATACAGGTACTGTTCGTCCATTATGAGTACTGGAGGAGCATCATCCTCTCGTGGTTCGAGTCGCCCTACTGGCCCAAGTAATCAACCAAAAGGAACCTTGGTTCCTCATCCAGTAAACCCAATTTATCAAATCACCAACAAATTTACCAGTCTTGGAATAATACCCAAGCCATACAGTTCAGCCTTAGCTAGTAACCCAACTCCGGTTGACCCATTCTAGTCAAAAGCCTCCGTTTCAAACCCCAGTCATCCTCCTTCTGAGTATATGCTCAAATGGACCACTCACTTATTTCATATTAAACCCCATATAAAACCTAAAGATGACCCTGTGTATGGCATTTCCAGCCCTTGGCTCCTTATAAATCCCTTGTGTATTATAAGGATATCCTTGTTGAAACCGAGTCAATCTTTGTTAAACCCATTTATGCCAATAATGATAAAACCAAAGTACTTTATCATTCATTGTATATTAAACAGTTCATTCTAATGTCTGATTGGGGAAAACATCCTTCTGACCTTATGCAACTTTCTAGTCAGGATAACTCTTATTATTATTATGATTATATGGAAGCCTGGTATAGAGTTTTCCTTTTTCAAAATGAGTCAAACAGTCATTCATGGTTTTTTTTGTTCGATCATAAGTTCAAAAGCCAGTTCTCTCACTGGTGGATGAGGTTTGGTTCCACTTATGATCTCCTTCCTAAACCATTGAAAGTTCAACTTAGTCATTTTTGTAACCACAGTAAATACAATCCAAAGTATGATGGCGTCCCTGTCATTCTTCAATTTTTTAGTAAATATAAGATTCCCTGGATTCTTAAATGGCAGTATGACATTAAAACCCCAACTAAAGTAACCGATCCTCATGGTCGAGATTTCAATGTGGCGGATGCATGTACCCTTTGTGAGCCATTCGTTCTTCTCTCTCGACAATTTTTCATCAAATGGTGGGATTAGTTTGATGTTAATAGGATTGTTAGTCAAGTTCAGTTAGAATTTCCCACCGTCCCTCTTAAGGTTCTTCCAGTCTCATCCAAAGAACCTTCCAGTCAACCAAAAGAGTCAAAATCCAAAGAGTCAAAAATCAGTCCTACTGGATCGTCTTGTTCTCGTGACATTTCTGATTTCAAGAATTGTTCTAGTAAAGAATTAAAATTAATAGCCCAAGCACTTAACAAAAGAATTGATGAGTTACATGAGGAAGCTTCTGTTCATTTTTCTTCCTCTTCTCAGAATGCTTCAGTTAGCCAGTTTGCAGATGATGATGGTCAGTATGATCCATATGGCACCATCAATCTACAGGATGCTCAGGACCCATTTTCCTGACTTCCCAGTCACATGCACCTGCCCTACAGACCAATCGATCAAAAGAATCGCTTTTCCACCTAAAAAGGGCTCGATCCGCCAAGACCGCCCTAGCGACCTTTAAAGTCAAAAGATGCTCTCTCTTTTCCACCGAAATCATCTGCTAAGTCAAAAGTTGTCGGCCTCTTTGTCTAAAGTAGCCGAAAGCATATATATTTAGTCAAAAGTTAGCACTATTCATCTACAGTTATTTGTCTGTAATAATTCACTTTGTAATAGTAACTTTGTAATAGTTCCTTTCCTTATTCTATAAAATTAATTCGAACTTAGTTAGCAGGATAGACTTCGAAACTTAGAAAGACTTTGAGTTCCTTCTCAGACGAATCTTTGGTTTCTACTGCTGTTTATCCCATCTTAACCCCTCCTTCTCTTTCTTCTTAAATGTTCTAAGTTAAATTGTAAGTCACTTTAATTTTCATTTTTGTTTGTAAATATTTTCATTTATCAATAAATTCAATAAATTTATTTCTATTTAGTAATTAAATTGTGTTGTTTATATGCACTACTATATTTTCTCTTTTTCTCCTTGCTTCTGCCCCCAAATGTTAAATTGTGTTGTTTATATGCACTACTCTATTTTCTCTTTTTCTCCTTGCTTCCGCCCCCAAATGATATATGTATATATATATATATATATATATATATATATATATATATATATATATATATATATAATCGCTTCATCGCTTTTCATATAAACTACAACATCATGTGAGCCTAGGAATCATGTGATCACAGATTCAGTCTACTGAATCTAGATTCGGTTCCCGTGATGGACACTTTCAGCTATAAGCAGCTTGTAAATTATTCACGGTGTTTGAATTTCCTTAGATGACTTTCATGCCCATGAGGAGTTCAACACTGCTATATATTATTTTCTCGAAGATGCTTCGCATCTCGAAAATAAAATCAACCAAGTCGAACATTTAATAAAATGGAAGTATCAAAGGCCTCAATTACTATTTAGCACAGGGTTTGTAAAACCTCTTTTACAAAACATCATTGCCATATCTTTTTTAAAACTGGATTTTTATACAAATTAGAACCCTATGTATATAGGTGCGAACGAGGCATAACACTACTTTCACATAACAGCACATTGATCCACACACACACACATTCATATAACAGTTTCTTGAAAAGTGGCGGTCACCGTGGTAACACAGATGTCGGGGGGGGGGGGTGCCTAACACCTTCCCTCCGCATAATCAAGCCCCCGAACCCAAATGAATCTCGGTTTAACAGATCCATTTAGCAGTGTCACATCACTGGGTCAATGTGCAAACCTTTTCTTGGTTGCTTTGGTGCAACCAGTTAAAAACACCAACTGGTGACTCTTACATTCAAATCGTCGACATATACATGTCGGACCTTTTTCACTTATTTTTTTCAAACAAATCTCACCTAACATGAGAACTCCAAAGAACAAGAACAGAAAAGGGACAAATAAAAATTCCAACGTCGACAGGTGGCGACTCAGCTGGGGACTCTAGTAAGAGGGCTTAAGCCGCTACTACAAGCTTTTCAAAACTGCTATATGCTTGTGTGTGGATGTTGCACTTACATTTTTTTGATGAATGTGTACGAATGCATTTACTTACTACACTTAGTGCTTCGCACCATATCTGCCTGTGATATTAGTGCTTCGCACATGTCATCATTTCTATACGGTGAGATGCATTGTATGTGAATGTATGTTGTGTGGTTCTTCCACTAGGAAGCTATCCTATCGGTGTTTGATTACTGGACTCGTAGGGAGACTAATTCCAATGAGGCTCAGGAAAGGCACCACCCAGAGTCACTCCAGTTGAAAGACCGAATTAACTTCCCATCAAGTAAATTGCGATGATCTGGGAACCTTCATGCCAAAAAGCCGCGAGAGTAACCTAAGATAGGTCAGCCTCTAATAAACCAAACGCGGAGGAAAGTCTCTTCATGCTTTCCATTTTCAATTACCTGTAAAGACAATTACTTGTAATTCTATTCCATGTTAATCTCTATGTAATGGAAAATATGAAGAATATGTGTACATGCATATTAAGGCTTGACATGCTATCAACTGACACCCATTTTGCAGGATAATATTCCTAAAATGGACACATTATGATAACATTTAAAATTTTTATACATTCCATAAGACTAAACTACATAAGTTTTTGTAGGAAATCAATAGGTCCTGTTTCCCGTTCAAAGTCCAGAAAGGCATTAAGTCCATAGCCAAACATGAATAAAAGTGCCCAGCTTGATCTTACTCCTGTCTCTCATGAGGAGTTCAAAATATTAAGTTATCAAATTACAAAGTTGGCTGTTATGCTCAAAGAACTACACCAATCTACTTAGGGTGCACAAATACCCATCCACATAGAATCCTCTGCACATGGAGGAACCCAGAGCAAAACAATGCCTACTCAATCAAAGTCATTCATACTAGGGGGAAGTCATGGTATTGGCAAAAAGATGGAAATCCAGATACTTGAATCTCATTCCAATAAAGGAACCAACAAAACCCCTAAAATCACAAAACTCAGGGATGATCGAGAAACTGGGGATATAAGAAAGAAAATCCAACAAATGGAGGAAACCATCCAGTCAATCAAAGGGGCTGAAAACTATGGTAGTGTCACCATTCAGATCTTTACATATTCCTAGGGGCTCGATATCCTGACAAATTCAAAGTCCTAGAGTTTGAAAAGTACAATGGGGCAGGCGATCCCTATACGCACCTAAAAGTATATATTGGCGAGTTGGGATCTTATACTGAAGATGAAAGCCTCAGAATGCAAATTTTCCAAAAGAGTCTCACTAGAGAGGCTAAAGCCTGGTATGCTCGACTTGACAATGCCAAAATCCACAACTAGGAAGAATTGGCGCACGCCTTTCTCAATCAGTACGGTATTCAGTCACAAATGACACCAGATCGATACCAAGTGACTAATGTCAAAAAGCAAAGTATTGAATCTTTTCGAGAATATGCCCAAAGGTGGAGACATCTAGCGGTATGAAATCATTCCATCAATGAATGACCGAGATGGTAATGACATTTATTGATATCCAAGAGGCTCCTTACTATGAGAGGATCCTAGCAGGCATAGAAAAGCCATTCTCGAAAATGATCAAACACGGAGAAATGGCAGAGATAGGTCTAAAGGCAGGCAAGATTGAAGACTTCACTACCTTAGAAGCAGTCACCAAGAATATATAGACTGGCAAGTATGCGAGCGATCCCAAGGGGGTACCCGATAAAGGCACTGAAGATGTATCCCTTGTTTTATAGGGGCAAGCTAGTAGACCAACCTATAGTTCCCCCATTTGGAAAAAGTGAGACAATCTGCCATTTCAACAACAGGCTGCATTTAACCAATTCTAGGACAGGAAATGAAAATTTGAGAGAACAGAAAATTGGGTGTTCACTCCACTAGGTGATTCTCTTGAAAATGTATTGGAGATATTGATGGATCATAAGAAAATTACCGAACTGGCTCGACCTTTGGAACCAAGGAGTGTCGACGTCAGGATTTTTATTTGTCCCTTTTCTGTTTTTGTTCTTTGGTGTTCTCATGTTGTGTGAGATCTGTTTGAAAAAACAAGTAAAAATGGTCCAACATGTATATGTCGACGATTTGACTGTAAGAGTTTCTAGTTGGTGTTTTTAACTGGTTGCACCAACGCAACCGAGAAAAGGTTTGC
Organism: Panax ginseng; assembly: GCA_020205605.1. Lineage (NCBI taxonomy): Eukaryota > Viridiplantae > Streptophyta > Magnoliopsida > Apiales > Araliaceae > Panax > Panax ginseng. The sequence goes on along the minus strand of CM035135.1, from coordinate 88,869,777 downwards.
ACATTGACCCAATGATATGACACTGCTAAACGGGTCTGTGAAACCGAGATTCATTTGGGTTTGGGGGCTTGATTATGCGGAGGGAAGGTGTTAGGCACCCCCGATATATGTGTTACCACGGTGACCGCCACTTTTCAAGAAACTGTTATATGAATGTGTGTATGCGTATGGATTAATGTGCAATTTATTTAGAAGTAGTGCGAGGCCTCGTTCGCACCTATATACAAAGGGTTTGAATTTATATGAAAAATTCAGTTTTAAACAGGATATAGTAGTGAGGTTTTGTAAAAGAGGTTTTTCAAACCCTGTGCTCAATAGTAATTGAGACCTTTTAATACCTCCATTTTTATTATTAAATGTTCGGTTTGATTGCTTTTATTTTTGAGATGCGAAACATCTTCGAGAAAACAATACATAGCAGTGCCGAACTCCTCATGGGCATGAAAGCCATCTAAGGAAATTCAAACACCGTGAATAATTTACAAGCTGCTTACAGCTGAAAATGTCCATCACGGGAATCGAATCTAGATTCAGTAAACTGAATCTGTGATCACATGATTCCTAGGCTCATATAATGCCATAGTTTATATAAAAAGCAGTAAGCAGTTATATATATATATATATATATATATATATATATATAAGCTGTAAATATATATATACAGACATGATCAACCACCACGATGCACCTCCATGGGGGATCGGAAATGTAAATATATAAAAGCAGTAAATATATATATATATAGACATGATCAACCACTACGAAGCACCTTCATGGGGGATCAAAAATGTAAATAAAGCAATAAATGCGATCAACCGCCACGAAGTAAACTCCGGGCGAGACTAAATATAAATAGAGCAGTAAAAACGATTGGCCATGAAGTAAACATCCTGTACGTTTATATATATATATATATAAAAAAGTAGTAAACGCTCCGGATGTAAAATTCAGACTCATCGGACATAATCCGACAACAGTTCATATATATAAATATAAAAGCAAGTAAACGCTCCAGATAGAAGTCTAGGCTCAATCGAGGCATAACTCGATAATATTAGTCCATATATAAATATATACATATATAAGTATATATATACAGATAGAAATGAAAACCACGGACCGAAGTCCAGGCATACACACGCAACACGACTCTCAATGTGAAGAATAATGTGTGCAAAGATGAAGAGAAAGGCTTTATAGAGTGTAAGAAGGCTTACAGTGGGCTGCCAAAGAAGACTTCTATGACTCTAAGTCAATGAACACTAAGCTCTCGCCGGTAAAAAGATAGTTATGTGAGCTAACAAGTGTTTAAAATGAGAAAGCACTCAATATTGGGTGTGTACAAAGAAAATTTGACAGGGCTTCCTCGCCTTTCCTCTTTAATTATGGCCACCCCAAGCTCTATATTTATAGAGCTTGTAGCAACCCCGAATCCAGGTCCCAAATCACCGCGGATTCGGTTCACTATTTCTATAACTATTTGCGGAAGATATAACAATAAATTGTTTATACAATACACTATACACACTTTTCCCAAAAATCGAGTAACCTTAACTTATACACAATTCATGCACTATCTAACATATAACACATTTATCAAACTATACTATTACAAATTAGCCGCACATTAACTTTAAGCTGGAACTATATTTAACCTTTCCTTGTATCCAACGCATTCGCCTTATCTGCAATGTTTTGTCATGATATAGCAAGGGTGAGCATGAAAGTTGCCTAGCAAGTTTAAATACAATTTAAAGATATATCATGACTGAAGAGTTTGAATAATAAGCTGGCTATAATTCATCAATATAATTGAGAACTAGCACGAACAAAATTTTTGACTGAACAAGTTTTAAACATGAACAAACATTTCTGGACCAACCGGTAATGAAGGTGATCAGCCTTTCATACCTGACTTATACATGCAATATGTACAGAGTATAATTCAACATGGCAATCAACAATGATTAACCATAAGCATATCTGAATCAAACACTCTTAGTAGAGTTAAGTAAAACTTGCCTAAACCGTTGATTACCGCAACACAATTTAGAACGCTTATCCAAAGACCTATTATTAGTAATATAGATCTCCAAATATTAGAATAATATCATCACAGTATAATAATGTTTTATATATATACACAGAATAACCTAAACACATAACACATAACCCTATCAGTCTATAACACACATAAGATATAGCATCAAGTCAAACTATTTAAGTCTGAGTTGAAACTCCATCACATTTTTATCATCTCTGCACCAGGTTACATGGTACATGAGTGATAATTAAAATATATTTTGATATTTCAAATCATTTGCGTCTAGCCGAAATAAGTAGCATAGACTGTACTTTAAACTGTTTCAAAAATGGTTACGAGTCTACAATTTTTTTAAAAGCACATAGTGCGTATTTAGCTTGATGTCAAAATTTCGGAGTTTAACATAGCTAGGAGTTTAGGAAAACCTAATTCCTCCACTAATAATCATTTGCTTAACAATCTATCTGTTCATATAATATTCAACAGTCCATTTACACACAACTATACCCAGTTCATAAAACCACACTTATGAGTTCATAACCTCGCCACAATTATATGAGTTTAAGAACTTACCCTAGTCTGACCTTTGGCGTCCGTTCGCTAAGGGGTTCATAAATATTTCATATAACTATGAATCAAAAATGTCACATAAGTATGAGTTTTAAGAACTCTGACTTAACCTTATATTCTCTACCTATAACCTATCTATCTATATATATACATGAGAAAGGAATCACCCTCTTAACACGCATATATAAATAAATAGCGCGACACAAACATTTCAATGATTATCAATGCCGAAACTAAAGTAGTTGTTATACCAAGTACAATTCAACTCCCATACTGAAGAATCATACAACTCAAATTTCTTGACGACATGAGTCCTTAATTGAAATCCCCACCTAATCCTAACCCCCTTTTTCCATACGAATTTTATTTAATCTGTATTCATAATCCATAACTCTTTCATGAGTTTTCATAGTACAATTTCATAGTACAACTTACACACAACATCTTGCTGTAAACTTTTCAATCATCAGATTGATTCTTTCTGACTGTCATAACCTTATCAGATCACGGGGTGATCTCATCGTATATATTATGATTCATTTCTATACTATGATCGTTTTGTTTTACGATCTCCTATCCCTGCACTTTCAGTATTTTAGACTCGATCTATTCACCATTACTGTTCAACCTTATTACCAGAGTTAGGGAACTCTGTATCTTTACAACTCACCGAGATTCGTCTTTGAATCTTACCGACAAACTAACTCGATTTGAGTTAATACTTATCCTAATCACTGCGGTTATTGGTCTCAGGTATTCCTACCTAAGCTTCATAACCAACAGCTTTGATACCAATTGTAGCAACCCCGAATCCGGGTCCCAAATCACCGCATATTCGGTTCACTATTTCTATAACTATTTGCGGAAGATATAAACATAAATTGTTTATACAATACACTATACACACTTTTCCCCAAAATTGAGTAACCTTAACTTATACACAATTCATACACTATCTAACATATAACACATTTATCAAACTATACTATTACAAATTAGCCAAGACATTAACTTTAAGTCGAACTATCTTTAACCTTTCCTCAGATCCAACGATTTGCCTTATCTCGCAATGTTTTGTCATGATATAGCAAGGGTGAGCATGAAAGTTGCCCAAACAAGTTTAAATACAATTTAAAGATATATCATGATGAAGAGTTTGAATAATAAGCTGGCTATAATTCATCAATATAATTGAGAACTAAAGACGAACAAAATTTTTGGTGAACAAGTTTTAAACATGAACAAACATTTCTGGACCAACCGGTAATGAAGGTGATCAGCCTTTCATACCTGACTTATACATTGCAATATGTACAGAGTACAATTCAACATGGCAATCAACAATGATTAACCATAAGCATATCTGAATCAAACACTCTTAGTAGAGTTAAGTAAAACTTGCCTGAACCGTTGATTACCGCAACACAATTTATAACGCTTATCCAAAGACCTATTATTAGTAATATAGATCTCCAAATATTAGAATAATATCATCACAGTATAATAATGTTATATATATACACAGAATAACCTAAACACATAACACATAACCCTATCAGTCTATAACACACACATAAGATATAGCATCAAGTCAAACTATTTAAGTCTGAGTTGAAACCGACACAATTCTATCATCCCGACGGTCTAGTCGGATAAATAACGAGTTTAATTTCAATTAAACTCTTTACGAAACACTAACAATTATCACGATAATTTCTTATCACCAAAACATTTTTCCTAGGCTCGTAATAATTTTGGATAATTATTACCATTTATCATGATTTTCCAATCATTAATATTGTATTTATATGAATTAAATACCACATAATTCATTAATCATTAATATTTATTTAATATAAAATATTAATGAAAATCATAACATAATATTATAATATAATTATAATATATCAAAGTATTTTTAATACCTTAAAATCATATTTATATGATTTTTAAACACTTAAATCTATTATCCGATAATAAAATATTAATATTAAAATAGTAATATTTTCATGACTAAATATCAAAAGTTATATTTTATAACTTCAAATATTTTTATAATACTTAAATCATTTTTAAATGATTTTTAAAACATTAATTCTAATTTTCCATAATTTATTTAATATATTTATTAAATAAACTAATTACCATTAATAATAAATTATTAATGAAATTCATCACAAAATATTAAAAGTCATCAAAATAACTTAAAATATTTTCTAACACCATAATATAATTTTCCATGATTTTTCATGAATTAAAACTATTTTTAAATAATTTATTTAATATTATAATTAAATAAATAAATACCTTTTATATTCCCAAAATATTAAATATATTTGAAATATATCCAAAATAATTAAAAACTATTTTTTAGGCTTTAAAATAATTTTTCATAATTTATTATGTATTTTTAATAATTAAAACCATTTTTTTCTATTTATTAAATAAAATCATTTTCCTAAAATAAATGTCATTAAAGGGCCCTATAGCGATAGAACCGTCGCTATAGGTGTTCTTGAGCGTTCTTGGCCAATTCCCAGAAACTCATGTCAAAGTTCGTGCGACCTTGTTCACCATTTATAATAATCGATTATTGTTTGTTTTTCAGGCGATAAATTGTTATAGTTGTAGTATTAGTGTAGTACTACAAGTATAAACAAATTGCATAGTCAAAACATGAACAACTCGCAAGATCTAAGCTACATAAAATATTATATTACATTCGCTTCTTCAAATTCTGGGTTTTCCAGATTTGAAGAACAGTTCGAGTTAGCTTCTTTAAATCCATATATCTTGGGTTCTGGGTTTAGTTTGGGTGATCTATAGGTTCTGGCTTGTAGTCCGGTTGTCCAGGTATCATAATATATAAACATATCAATATAACAACAACAATAAGTTAAGATTTGAGCCGGTCAAAGTAGGCTGGAGAGACTGTTCTTAAGGAATTCTGGGTTTCCCAGAATTTTACCCAGTCAGTCGGTCAACGCTTGCTTAACTGATTACAACTTTAATTATATGCAAGATCTAGGTGTTCTAAAGGATTGATGTTGTAGTCCTTGTACCAGACTACATGTCCATAACACAAACGTTGCCAAAACACTTGTCAGTAGGAAGATCAGAGGCTCTAAAGTCGCTTGTCGACCATCCGGGCAAATCTGGGTCCTTGATTCCAGATTTCGTGGTTCATCAAAGGGTTTTGATCGCTTATAACTTTAAATCTACACCAGTTCTGGATTTGATTCAAGTTCCAGATCAAAGACAACATGGCATACTACAGATCTATAACATAAACTACACAAAACACTTATCACACACGGATCTAAAGGTCCTGACATTTGCTTGTCAGTCAACATTTTTCAAGATTTCCAAATTTGAGAAATCTTTAAATTCGTGCATCTAGATGTTATAGATCCTTGATCTAACAACCCAGATCACTTATTAACACCCTAATACACAACTTTAAACAACCAATTACAACAAATAACCTCAGATCATAAAATTTCTAAATTTTGGGATTTTATACCTTTGAGCTTTGATTTTTGATTTACGACTTTAATGACTCGATCTTAGCTTGCTGATGAACTCCATCCTAGCTTTGCATAACACTCTTCTCACTCTTAAACCCGAAAATATATAGAGAGAGGGGACTTGGATACAATGTCAAGTAAAGTAAGTATTTCTTACTTTTTAAATTCTAGATTTTTTTGATTCAATGTATGTTGGTTATAATATGGCTAATATGAGAGATATATGCCACATGCTAGCTAGGTTTAGGCTTAGGGTTGTTGAACAACCCAAATTTATCTAGATTTACAAGTTACCTTACTAAAGAAATAAGAAGGGCATAATTGTCATTTCTCATGCCATTTTTATTCTAGAATTGGTATTTGATGAAACCCTTAGGGTTTGAACCTTAGGGTTAAAACCTAATATTCACAAAAATCACATTTCTAGAATTTCCGAGTTTAAGATTTTCGAAATAGAAAATTAACATTTCTAAATTATAATTAGAGTTTCACTAATTATATTAAGATTCCTTAATCATAAACCAAGTTGGCTAATTAGGATTATTATTCCCTAATTAATATTGCTAATTTAGCAATTAAATCCACAATCGCATATATGGGTTTCTAATGTAACAATTAGGGTTCAACAGTTTAAAATTAGGGTTTGCTATTTAATTAAGCTTTACCCTAATCACTATTATAATTAATTGCATTAAAGCATTATAATTCTCTGTTAAGTTCCCAGATTAGGGTTTCAAATTACCGGAATTTGAAATTAGGGTTTCCAGATCCGGTATTAGGGTTTCATAATAATCAATTAGGGTTTCAAATAAATCATTAGGATTTTCCCTAATTATGTATATTCAATAACGCTTTAAATCCTTATATATAGCATTTAAATTCTTTAATTAGGGTTTTCGATATCCTAATTAGGGTTTTAGATTTCCGTAACTCAAATTAGGGTTTCAGAACCGATTTCTAGGGTTTCTTATCAGACGTTAGGGTTTTCTAACTGAATGTTGATGTTCTTAATATATACTTAGGGTTTGACACTGATAAATTTATCTTGTCAACCCATGACCCTTAACCACATTCAGTACACAAACATAATCATATTCACAGAACATATTCACATAAATCCTTAATCCTGAATAATTCACCTAAATTCTTCATAGAATTTTGAAACCCTCAAAATTTCTTCCCAAAAACATCAAACGCATACACTTATTTTATGTCTAGGTCTATTATTTGACCTTAAATCAATCATTTAAGATTTTAATAAATTGTCTAAATTCTCGGGTTGTCACATTCACCCCTCCTTCTAAGAATTTCGTCCCCGAAATTCACCTTACACCTTACACCGTGCACCTTACACCATTCACACATATCACATGCTACCTAATACACTACTCACAAGAGTAAAAGTTTTCAAATTGCTGAGGGGTCATATAGACCATGAACACATAGATTTAATGGTATTCATACCGCAAAACTATACATTACTTGGTCTGTTTACAATCACAAAGAAGGTAAACTACCATTACTAGTACTTTAGGTGATTAGCCTATCGTACTCTAACGTCATGTATAACGTATTAATCATGTTTAGCGAATATTTACGCTACTAGATTTGATTATTTATCCAAACAATATCGCTCACCTCGCCTTTATTCATAGGATTCCGCACTCAAAACAATTTGGTTCGGAAAATTCTTTCAATGAACACTTAGAGTTTTCATAACATTAGTCTAGTCAATCAAAGAGCATAGACTCATATCGATAATTCAATTCAATCAATTATTTAGGTGTAGCCAAACCTCGCTGCAAAATTAAACTTTTGAAAACATTTTCTAAAATGACGTTATGATGCCGCATCAGATTAACGATTCGCTTGAGGATGCCATCATCAGTATGACTTTGTCATAACACATCATACAATAGTGGAACAACGACTTCAGTCAAATTCACACTAAGTATTCCTCAGATTTACAACTCCATCACATTTTTATCATCTCTCACTAAAGTTACATGGTACATGAGTGATAATTAAAATATTTTTGATATTTCAAATCATTTAGGTTCAAATGAAATAAGTAACATAGATCATACTTTAAACTGCTTCAAAAAATGGTTACGAGTCTACATTTTTTTTAAAGCACATAGTGCGATTTAGCTTGATGTCAAAATTTCGAGTTTAACATAGCTAGGAGTTTAGGAAAACCTAATTCCTCCACTAATAATCATTTGCTTAACAATCTATCTGTTCATATAATATTCAACACTCCATTTACACACAACTATACCCAGTTCATAAAACCACACTTATGAGTTCATAACCTCGCCACAATTATATGAGTTTAAGAACTTACCCTAGTCTGACCTTTGGCGTCCGTTCGCTAAGGGGTTCATAAATATTTCATATAACTATGAATCAAAAATGTCACATAAGTATGAGTTTTAAGAACTCGGACTTAACCTTATATTCTCTACCTATAACCTATCTATCTGTTATACACATGAGAAAGGAATCACCCTCTTAACACGCATATAGCAAATAGCGCGACACAAACATTTCAATGATTATCAATGACAGAAACTAAGTAGTTGTAACACCAAGTACAATTCAACTCCCATACGAAGAATCATACAACTCAGCTGCTGACATGAGTCCTTAATTGAAATCCCCACCTAATCTTAACCCCCTTTTTCCATACGAATTTTATTTAATCTGTATTCATAATCCATAACTCTTTCATGAGTTTTCATAGTAAAATTTCATAGTACAACTTACACACAACATCTTGCTGTAAACTTTTCAATCATCAGATTGATTCTTTCTGACTGTCATAACCTTATCAGATCACGGGGTGATCTCATCGTATATATTATGATTCATTTCTATACTATGATCGTTTTGTTTTACGATCTCCTATCCTTGCACTTTCAGTCTTTTAGACTCGATCTATTCACCATTACTGTTCAACCTTATTACCAGAGTTAGGGAACTCTGTATCTTTACAACTCACCGAGATTCGTCTTTGAATCTTACCGACAAACTAACTCGATTTGAGTTAATACTTATCCTAATCATCATGCGGTTATTGGTCTCGTGTATTCCTACCTAAGCTTCATAACCAACAAATTTTGATACCAATTGTAGCAACCTCCGAATCCGGGTCCCAAATCACCGCAGATTCTAGTTCACTATTTCTATAACTATTTGCGGAAGATATAAAAACATAAATTGTTTATACAATACACTATACACACTTTTCCCCAAAATCGAGTAACCTTAACTTATACACAATTCATACACTATCTAACATATAACACATTTATCAAACTATACTATTACAAATTAGCCACACATTAACTTTAAAGTTTGGAACTATCTTTAACCTTTCCTCAGATCCAACGATTTGCCTTATCTCTGCAATGTTTTGTCATGATATAGCAAGGGTGAGCATGAAAGTTGCCCAAAAAGTTTAAATACAATTTAAAGATATATCATGATCAAGAGTGAATAATAAGCTGTCTATAATTCATCAATATAATTGAGAACTAGCACGAACAAAATTTTTGACTGAACAAGTTTTAAACATGAACAAACATTTCTGGACCAACCGGTAATGAAGGTGATCAGCCTTTCATACCTGACTTATATATTGCAATATGTACAGAGTACAATTCAACATGGCAATCAACAATGATTAACCATAAGCATATCTGAATCAAACACTCTTAGTAGAGTTAAGTAAAACTTGCCTGAACCGTTGATTACCGCAACACAATTTATAACGCTTATCCAAAGACCTATTATTAGTAATATAGATCTCCAAATATTAGAATAATATCATCACAGTATAATAATGTTATATATATACACAGAATAACCTAAACACATAACACATAACCCTATCAGTCTATAACACACACATAAGATATAGCATCAAGTCAAACTATTTAAGTCTGAGTTGAAACCGACACAATTCTATCATCCCGACGGTCTAGTCGGATAAATAACGAGTTTAATTTCAATTAAACTCTTTCTGAGCACTTAACAATTATCACAGATAATTTCTTATCAGTCAAAACATTTTTCCTAGGCTCGTAATAATTTTCGGATAATTATTACCATTTATCATGATTTTCCAATCATTAATATTGTATTTATATGAATTAAATACCACATAATTCATTAATCATTAATATTTATTTAATATAAAATATTAATGAAAATCATAACATAATATTATAATATAATTATAATATATCAAAAATATTTTTAATACCTTTAAAATCATATTTATATGATTTTTAAACACTAAATCTATTATCCGATAATAAAATATTAATATTAAAATAGTAATATTTTCATAACTAAATATCAAAAGTTATATTTTATAACTTCAAATATTTTTATAATACTTAAATCATTTTAAATAATTTTTAAAACATTAATTTAATTTTCCATAATTTATTTAATATATTTATTAAATAAATTAATTACCATTAATAATAAATTATTAATGAAATTCATCACAAAATATTAAAATTCATCAAAAATAACTTAAAATATTTTCTAACACCATAATATAATTTTCCATGATTTTTCATGAATTAATTAAAACTATTTTTAAATAATTTATTTAATATTATAATTAAATAAATAAATACCTTTTATATTCCAAAAATATTAAATATATTTGAAATATATCCAAAATAATTAAAAACTATTTTTAAGCTTTAAAATAATTTTTCATAATTTATTATGTATTTTAATAATTAAAACCATTTTTTTCTATTTATTAAATAAAATAAATCATTTTCCTAAAATAAATGTCATTATAGAGGCTTATAGCGACAAACCAAATCCGCTATAATGGTGTTCTTGAATGCTTTGCCAATTCAACAAAACTCATGTCAAAGTTCGTATGATCTTTGTTTGACCAGTTTCTATAATCGTGATTATTAATGTTTTCTTTCAGGTATAAATTGTTATAGTTGTAGTATATAGTGTAATACTACAAGTATAAACAAATTCCATACTCAAAACATGAACAACTCGTAAGATCTAAGCTACAACGTTTCGTTATCAGACACATTCTCTTCAAATTCGGGTTTTCGTATTTGAAGAAAGCGAGGGTCATACTTTGGTCTTTTAATCCATATATCTTGGGTTCCAGGTTTAGTTTGGGTGATCTATAGGTTCCGCTTGTAGTCCCGTTGTCCGTATCATAATATATAAACATATCAATATAACAACAACAATAAGTTAAGATTTGAGCCGGCCAAAGTAGGTCGTCAGAACTTGTTCTTGAGATTCTAGGTTTCCCGTAATTTTACCCGACGATGGTCAACGCTTGTTTAACTGACACAACTTTAATTATATGCATAGATCTAGGTGTTCTAAAGGATTGATGTTGTAGTCCTTGTACCGCACTACATGTCCATAACACAAACGCTGCCAAAACACTTGTCGTTAGGAAGATCGAGGCTCTAAAGTCGCTTGTCGACCCATCTGGGCAAATCAAGGGTCGCCAGATTCCAGATTTCGTGGTTCATCAAAGGGTTTTGATTGCTTATAACTTTAAATCTACACCGCTTCGATTTGATTCAAGTTCCAGATCAAAGACAACATGGCATACTACAGATCTATAACATAAACTACACAAAACACTTATCACACACGGATCTAAAGGTCCTGACATTTGCTTGTCAGTCAACATTTTTCAAGATTTCCAAATTTGAGAAATCTTTAAATTCGAGCATCTAGATGTTATGGATCCTTGATCTAACAACCCCGATCACTTAATAACACCCTAATACACAACTTTAAACAACCAATTACAACAAATAACCTCAAATCATAAAATTTCTAAATTTTGGGATTTTATACCTTTGAGCTTTGATTTTGATTTACGACTTTAATGACTGATCTTAGCAAATCTAAAAGGTGATCCTAGCTTTATTAACACTCCTTCTCACTCTTAAACCCGAAAATATATAGAGAGAGGGACTTGGATACAATGTCAAGTAAAGTAAGTATTTTCTACTTTTTAAATTCTAGATTTTTATAATTCAATGTATGTTGGTTATAATATGGCTAATATGAGAGATATATGCCACATGCTAGCTAGGTTTAGGCTTAGGGTTGTTGAACAACCCAAATTTATCTAGATTTACAAGTTACCTTACTAAAGAAATAAAGAAGGCATAATTGTCATTTCTCATGCCATTTTTATTCTAAATTGGTATTTGATGAAACCCTTTGAGGGTTTGAACCTTAGGGTTAAAACCTAATATTCACAAAAAAATCACATTTCTAGAATTTTCAACTTTAAGATTTTCAAAATAAAAATTAACATTTCTAAATTATAATTAGAATTTCACTAATTATATTAAGATTCCTAATCATAAACCAAGTTGTTAATTAGGATTATTATTCCTAATTAATATTGCTAATTTAGCAATTAAATCCACAATGGCATATTAGGGTTTCTTCTAACGAACAATTAGGGTTCAAAATTTGAAATTAGGGTTTGCTATTTAATTAAGCTTTACCCTAATCACTATTATAATTAATTGCATTAAAGCATTATAATTCTCTCTTAAGTTCCTGTATTAGGGTTTCAAATTACCTAAAATTTGAAATTAGGGTTTTCGAGATCCGGTTTAGGGTTTTCATAATAATCAATTAGGGTTTCAAATAAATCATTAGGATTTTCCCTAATTAAATTATATTTAATAACGTTTAATCCTTATATATAGCATTTAAATTCCCGAATTAGGGTTTTCGATATCCTAATTAGGGTTTTAGATTTCGTAATCCAAAATTAGGGTTTCGTAACCCCATTTCTAGGGTTTCTTATCGACGTTAGGGTTTTCTAACCGAATGTTGATGTTCTTAATATATATTAGGGTTTGACAACGATAAATTTATCTTGTCAACCCATGACCCTTTAACCACATTCAAGTACACATAATATAATCATATTCACAGAAACATATTCACATAAACACTTAATCCTCAATAATTCACCTAAATTCTTCATAGAATTTTGAAACCCTCAAAATTTCTTCCCAAAAACATCAAACGCATACACTTATTTTATGTCTAGGTCTATTATTTGACCTTAAATCAATCATTTAAGATTTTAATAAATTGTCTAAATTCTCGGGTTGTCACATTCACCCCTTCTTCTAAGAATTTCGTCCCCGAAATTCACCTTACACCTTACACCGTGCACCTTACACCATTCACACATATCACATTCTACCCAATACACTACTCACAAGAGTAAAAGTTTTCAAATTGTCTTTGAGGGGTCATATAGACTATGAACACATAGATTTAATGGTATTCATACAAAACTATACATTACTTATGGAAATTCAATCACAAAGAAGGTAAACTACCATTACTAGTACTTTTGGTGATTAGCCTATCGTGACTCTAACGTCATGTATAACGATATTAATCATGTTTAATAATATTTTCGCTTACTAGATTTGATTATTTATCCAAACAATATCGTTACCTCGGTTTTATCATAGGATTCCGCACCAAAACAATTTGGTTCGGAAAATTCTTTCAATGAACACTTAGAGTTTTCATAACATTAGTCTAGTCAAATCAATAAAGCATAGACTCATATCGATAATTCAATTCAATCAATTATTTAGGTGTAGCCAAACCCCGCTTAAAATTAAACTTTTGAAAATATTTTTGAAAAAATGACGTTATGATGACGTCATCAGTATTAACAAATCCGCTTGAGGATGCCATCATCGTATGACTTTGTCATAACACATCATACAATAGTGGAACAACGATTTTGATCAAATTCACACTAAGTATTCCTCAGTATTTACAACTCCATCACATTTTTATCATCTCTCGCACTGAGGTTACATGGTACATGAGTGATAATTAAAATATATTTTGATATTTCAAATCATTTGTGTCTCAAATAAAATAAGTAGCATAGATTGTACTTTAAACCGCTTCAAAAATGATTACGAGTCTACATTTTTTTTAAAAAGCACATAGTGCGTGTTTAGCTTGATGTCAAAATTTCGAGTTTAACATAGCTAGGAGTTTAGGAAAACCTAATTCCTCCACTAATAATCATTTGCTTAACAATCTATCTGCTCATATAATATTCTAACACTCCATTTACATTAAAACTATACCCAGCTCATAAAACCACACTTATGAGTTCATAACCTCGCCACAATTATATGAGTTTAAGAACTTACCCTAGTCTGACCTTTGGCGTCCGTTCGCTAAGGGGTTCATAAATATTTCATATAACTATGAATCAAAAATGTCACATAAGTATGAGTTTTAAGAACTCGGACTTAACCTTATATTCTCTACCTATAACCTATCTATCTGTTATACACATGAGAAAGGAATCACCCTCTTAACACGCATATAACAAATAGCGCGACACAAACATTTCAATGATTATCAATGCCAGAAACTAAGTAGTTGTTACACCAAGTACAATTCAACTCCCATACGAAGAATCATACAACTCAGCTGCTGACATGAGTCCTTAATTGAAATCCCCACCTAATCTTAACCCCTTTTTCCATACATGAATTTTATTTAATTCAGTATTCATAATCCATAACTCTTTCAAGTTTTCATAGTACAATTTCATATACAACTTACACACAACATCTTGTTTTAAACTTTTCAATCATCGATTGATTCTTTCCCATATTATAACCTTATCGGATCACAGGGTGATCTCATCGTATATATTATGATTCATTTCTATACTATGATCGTTTTGTTTTACGATCTCCTATCCCCTCGCACTTTCAAATTTTTTAGACTCGATCTATTCATCATTCTTTATTCAACTTTATTACCGAGTTAGTTAGGAACTCTCGTATCTTTACCACTCACCGAGATTCGCCTTTGAATCTTATCGACCAACTAACTCGATTTGAGTTAGATATTATCATAATCACTGCGGTTATTGGTCTCAGGTATTCCTACCTAAGCTTCATAACCAACAGCTTTGATACCAATTGTAGCAACCCCGAATCCGGGTCCCAAATCACCGCAGATTCGGTTCACTATTTCTATAACTATTTGCGGAAGATATAAACATAAATTGTTTATACAATACACTATACACACTTTTCCCCAAAATTGAGTAACCTTAACTTATACACAATTCATACACTATCTAACACATATCATTATTTATCAAACTATACTTTTACAAATTAGCCGCACATTTTAACTTTAAGTCGAACTATCTTTAACCTTTCCTCAGATCCAACGATGCTTTGCCTTATCTGCAAATGTTTATCATGATATAGCAAGGGTGAGCATGAAAGTTGCCCAACAAGTTTAAATATAATTTAAAGATATATCATGATTGAAGAGTGAATAATAAGTCGCTATAATTCATCAATATAATTGAGAACTAAAGACGAACAAAATTTTTGACCAAACAAGTTTTAAACATGAACAAATATTTCTAGACCAACCGTAAATGAAGGTGATCACCTTTCATACCGACTTATATATTGCAATATGTATGTAGTACAATTCAACATGGCAATCAACAATGATTAACCATAAGTATATCCGAATCAAACACTCTTAGTAGAGTTAAGTAAAACTTGCTCGAACTGCTTGATTACCGCTACACACAATTTATAACGCTTTATCCAAAGACCTATTATTAGTAATATAGATCTCCAAATATTAGAATAATATCATCACAATATAATAATATTATATATATATACATAGAATAACCTAAACACATAACACATAACCCTATCGATTACTATAACACACACATAAGATATAGCATCAAGTCAAACTATTTAAGTCCGAGTTGAAACCGACATTCTATCATCCCGATTTGGCCTAGTCGGATAAATATCGAGTTTAATTTCAATTAAACTCTTTACTAAACACTAACAATTATCACGATAATTTCTTATCGATCAAAACATTTTTCCCTAGACTCGTAATAATTTTTAGATAATTATTACCATTTATCAAAATTTTCAATCAATCATTAATATTTATTTATATGAATTAAATACCACATAATTCCATTAATCATTAATATTTATTTAATATAAAATATTAATGAAAATCATAACATAATATTATAATATAATTATAATATATCAAAATAATATTTTTAATACCTTAAAATCATATTTATATGATTTTTAAACACTAAATCTATTATCCGATAATAAAATATTAATATTAAAATATTAATATTTTTTTATAACTAAATATCAAAAGTTATATTTTATAACTTCAAATATTTTTATAATACTTAAATCATTTTTAAATGATTTTTAAAACATTAATTCTAATTTTCCATAATTTATTTAATATATTTATTAAATAAATTAATTACCATTAATAATAAATTATTAATGAAATTCATCACAAAATATTAAAAGTCATCAAAATAACTTAAAATATTTTCTAACACCATAATATAATTTTCATGATTTTTCATGAATTAAAACTATTTTTAAATAATTTATTTAATATTATAATTAAATAAATAAATACCTTTTATATTCCAAAATATATTAAATATTTTGAAATATATCCAAAATAATTAAAACTATTTTTCAAGCTTTAAAATAATTTTTCATAATTTATTATGTATTTTTAATAATTAAAACCATTTTTTTTCTATTTATTAAATAAAATAAATCATTTTCCTAAAATAAATGTCATTAAAGGGGCTTTATATAGCGACAAATAAACTGTCATATAGGTGTTCTTGAGGTCGTTCTTGCCAAACCCGTAAACCATGTCAAAGTTCGTTGTTGGTTGTTTGACCAGATTCTATAATCGTGATTATTCCTTTTTCTTTCAGGCGATCTAATTGTTATAGTTGTAGTATTAGTGTAATACTATCAGTATAAACAAATTCCATACTCAAAACATGAACAACTCCGTAAGATCTAAGCTACATAAAGTTCGTTGTCAGACACATTTCTTCAAATTCGGGGTTTTCGAGATTTGAAGAACGATTCGAAAGTCATACTTTAAATCCATATATCTCTATAAGTTCCGGGTTTAGTTTGGGTGATATATAGGTTCCAATTGTAGTCCGAGATGTCCATGAATCATAATATATAAACATATCAATATAACAACAACATAAAAAGTTAAGATTTGAGCCAATTAAGTAGGTCGGAGAACTTGTTCTTAAGATTCTAGGTTTCCCGAATTTTCATCCCGTCGATGGTCAACGCTTGCTTAATCGACTTACATATCTTTAATTATATGCAAGATCTAGGTGTTCTAAAGGATTGATGTTGTAGTCCTTGTACCAGACTACATGTCCATAACACAAACGTTGCCAAAACACTTGTCAGTAGGAAGATCAGAGGCTCTAAAGTTGCTTGTCAGACCATCTGGGCAAATCTGGGCAGCCCAGATTCCAGATTTCGTGGTCGGTCAAAGGGTTTTGACTGCATATAACTTTAAATCGACACCAGTTCTGGACTTGATTCAAGTTCCAGATCAAAGACAACATGGCATACTACAGATCTATAACATAAACTACACAAAACACTTAACACACACGGATCTAAAGGTCCTGACATTTGCTTGTCAGGCCTTAATTTTCAAGATTTCCAAATTTGAGAAATCTTTAAATTCGTGCATCTAGATGTTATAGATCCTTGATCTAACAACCCAGATCACTTAATGACACCCTAATACACAACTTTAAACAACAATTACAACAAATAACCTCGGATCATAAAATTTCTAAATTTTGGGATTTTATACCTTTGAGCTTTGATTTTTGATTTCGACTTTAATTTGATCTTGATCTTAGCTTGCTAAAAGGTGATCCTAGCTTTATTCCTCACTCACTTCTCACTCTTAAACCCGAAAATATAGAGAGAGAGGGTCTTGGATACAATGTCAAAAAAAGTAAGTATTTCTTACTTTTTAAATTCTAGATTTTTTTTGATTGATATAATTCAAATGTATATGGCTAATATGAGAGATATATGCCATGTGTTTAATAGAGAGCTTATGGTTGGTTAGAGTTGGCCACCAACTTATCTAGATTTACAAGTTACCTTAAAAATGAAATAAGAAGGGCATAATTGTCATTTCTTCCATTTTTATTACTAAATTGTATTTGATGAAACCCTTGATTTGAACCTTAGGGTTAAAACCTAATATTCACAAAAATCACATTTCTAGAATTTTCAACTTTAAGATTTTCAAAATAAAATTATCATTTTCTAAATTATAATTAGAGTTTCACTAATTATATTAAGATTCCTTAATCATAAAAATTAAGTTGGCTAATTAGGATTATTATTCCTAATTAATATTGCTAATTTAGCAATTAAATCCACAATGGCATATTAGGGTTTCTAACGAAACAATTAGGGTTTAAAATTTGAAATTAGGGTTTGCTAATTAATTAAGCTTTACCCTAATCACTATTATAATTAATTGCATTAAAGCATTATAATTCTCTCGTTAAGTTCCCAGATTAGGGTTTCAAATTACCTAAATTTGAAATTAGGGTTTCGGATCCGGTATTAGGGTTTTCTAATAATCAATTAGGGTTTCAAATAAATCATTAGGATTTTCCCTAATTATGTTATATTAATAACGTTTATCCTTATATATAGCATTTAAATTCCCGAATTAGGGTTTTCGATATCCGAATTAGGGTTTTAGATTTTCGGCCCGAAATTAGGGTTTCGTAACCCATTTTAGGGTTTCTTATCGACGTTAGGGTTTTCTAACCGAATGTTGATGTTCTTAATATATATTAGGGTTTGACATCGATAAAATTTATCTGTCAACCCATGACCCTTAACCACATTCAAGTACACAAATATAATCATATTCACAGAACATATTCACATAAACACTTAATCCTCAATAATTCACCTAAATTCTTCACGAATTTTGAAACCCTCAAAATTTCTTCCAAAAAACATCAAACGATACACTTATTTTATGTCTAGGTCTATTATTTGACCTTAAATCAATCATTTAAGATTTTAATAAATTGTATAAATTCTCGGGTTGTCACATTCACCCTTCTTCTAAGAATTTCGCCTCCTAAATTCACCTTACACCCTACACTCAAGTATTGCTTACACCATTCACACATCATCACATGCTACCCAATACACCACTCACAAGAGTAAAAGTTTTCAAATTGTCTTTGAGGGTCATATAGACCATGAACACATAGATTTAATGGTATTTTACCAAAAAGGTATACATTACTTGGTCCATTTACATCACAAAGAAGGTAAACTACCATTACTAGTACTTTGGGTGATTAGCCTATATGCTTCTTACGTATGTAAACGTATTAATCATGTTTAAATATTTTGCTCTAGATTTGATTATTTATCCAAACAATATCGCTCACCTCGGTCTTATCATAGATTCCGCACCAAAACAATTTGGTTCGGGAAAATTCTTTCAATGAACACTTAGAGTTTTCATAACATTAGTCTAGTCAATCGAATAGCATAGACTCATATCGATAATTCAATTCAATCAAATTATTTAGGTGTAGCCAAACCTCGCCGCAAATTAAACTTTTGAAAATATTTTCGAAAATGACGTCATGATGACGCATCTTTGTATTAACGATCCGCTTTGAGGATGCCGCCATTGTATGACTTTGTCATAACACATCATACAATAGTGGAACAACGACTTTTGATCAAATTCACACTAAGTATTCCCTGTATTTACAACTCCATCACATTTTTATCATCTCTCGCACTGAAGTTACATGGTACATGAGTGATAATTAAAATATATTTTGATATTTCAAATCATTTGTGTCTAAAATAAAATAAGTAGCATAGACTATACTTTAAACCGCTTCAAAAATGATTACGAGTCTACATTTTTTTAAAAAGCACATAGTGCGTATTTAGCTTGATGTCAAAATTTCAAGTTTAACATAGCTAGGAGTTTAGGAAAACCTAATTCCTCCACTAATAATCATTTACTTAACAATCTATCTGCTCATATAATCCTCAACACTCCATTTACATGAAACTATACCCAGTTCATCAAAACCACACTTATGAGTTCATAACCTTGCCACAATTATATGAGTTTAAGAACTTACCCTAGTCGACCTTTGGCGTCCATTCATTTGAGGGGTTCATAAATATTTCATATAACTATGAATCAAAATGTCACATAAGTATGAGTTTTAAGAACTCGACTTAACCTTATATTCTCTACCTATAACCTATCTATCTGTTATACACATGAGAAAGGAATCACCCTCTTAACACGCATATAACAAATAGCGCGACACAAACATTTCAATGATTATCAATGCCAGAAACTAAGTAGTTGTTACACCAAGTACAATTCAACTCCCATACGAAGAATCATACAACTCAGCTGCTGACATGAGTCCTTAATTGAAATCCCCACCTAATCCTAACCCCCTTTTTCCATACGAATTTTATTTAATCTGTATTCATAATCCATAACTCTTTCATGAGTTTTCATAGTACAATTTCATAGTACAACTTACACAACATCTTCTTTAAACTTTTCAATCATCGATTGATTCTTTTCCCATATTATAACCTTATCGGATCACGGGTGATCTCATCGTATATATTATGATTCATTTCTATACTATGATCGTTTTGTTTTACGATCTCCTATCCTGCACACTTTCGGTCTTTTTAGACTCGATCTATTCACCATTCTTTATTCAACTTTATTACGAGAGTTAGGGAACTCAGTATCTTTACAACTCACCGAGATTCGTCTTTGAATCTTATCGACAAACTAACTCGATTTGAGTTAATATTATCATAATCATTTGCGGTTATTGGTCTCGGTATTCCTACCTAAGCTTCATAACCAACGACTTTGATACCAATTGTAGCAACCCCGAATCCGGTCCCAAATCACCATGATTCGGTTCACTATATTCTATAACTATTTGCGGAAGATATAAACATAAATTGTTTATAAATACACTATACACACATTTTCCCAAAATCGAGTAACCTTAACTTATACACAATTCATAAACTTATCTAACATATAACATTATTATCAAACTATACTATTACAAATTAGCCGCACATTAACTCCCAAGTCGAACTATCTTTTAACTCTTTCCTCAGATCCAACGCATTTGCCCTATATCTGCAATGTTTTGTCATGATATAGCAAGGGTGAGCATGAAAGTTGCCCAAACAAGTTTAAATACAATTTAAAGATATATCATGATTGAAGAGTGAATAATAATAAGTCGCCTATAATTCATCAATATAATTGAGAACTAAACGAACAAAATTTTTGGTGAACAAGTTTTAAACATGAACAAACATTTCTAGACCAACCGGTAATGAAGGTGATCGACCTTTCATACGACGACTTATATATTGCAATATGTCATACAGTACAATTCAACATGGCAATCAACAATGATTAACCATAAGTATATCTCGAATCAAACACTCTTAGTAGAGTTAAGTAAAACTTGCCTGAACCGTTGATTACCGCAACACAATTTATAACGCTTATCCAAAGACCTATTATTAGTAATATAGATCTCCAAATATTAGAATAATATCATCACAGTATAATAATGTTATATATATACACAGAATAACCTAAACACATAACACATAACCCTATCGATCTACAACACACACACATAAGATATAGCATCAAGTCAAACTATTTAAGTCGACGAGTTGAAACCGAACCAATTCTATCATCCCGACCATTTACAATGGGATAAATATCGAGTTTAATTTCAATTAAACTCTTTACGAAACACTAAACAATTATCTTAGATAATTTCTTATCGAATCAAAACATTTTTCTTAGGCTCGTAATAATTTTTGGATAATTATTACCATTTATCATGATTTTCCAATCATTAATATTGTATTTATATGAATTAAATACCACATAATTCATTAATCATTAATATTTATTTAATATAAAATATTAATGAAAATCATAACATAATATTATAATATAATTATAATATATCAAAATATTTTTAATACCTTAAAATCATATTTATATGATTTTTAAACACTAAAATCTATTATCCGATAATAAAATATTAATATTAAAATAGTAATATTTTCATAACTAAATATCAAAAGTTATATTTTATAACTTCAAATATTTTATAATACTTAAATCATTTTTAAATGATTTTTAAAACATTAATTCTAATTTTCCATAATTTATTTAATATATTTATTAAATAAACTAATTACCATTAATAATAAATTATTAATGAAATTCATCACAAAATATTAAAAGTCATCAAAAATAACTTAAAATATTTTCTAACACCATAATATAATTTTCCATGATTTTTCATGAATTAAAACTATTTTTAAATAATTTATTTAATATTATAATTAAATAAATAAATACCTTTTATATTCCCAAAAATATTAAATATATTTGAAATATATCCAAAATAATTAAAAACTATTTTTTAGGCTTTAAAATAATTTTTCATAATTTATTATGTATTTTTAATAATTAAAACCATTTTTTTCTATTTATTAAATAAAATAAATCATTTTCCTAAAATAAATGTCATTAAAGAGGCCTATAGGCGGCAAACTGTCGCTAATAATTGTTCTTGAAACATTCTTGGCCAATTCGAAACACTCATGTCAAAGTTCGTTGCGACCTTGTTTGACCAAATTGATAATCGTGATTTTTTGTGTTTTCAGGCGAGATAAATTGTTATAGTTGTAGTAGTATTAGTGTAGTACTACAAGTATAAACAAATTCCATACTCAAACATGAACAACTCGTAAGATCTAAGCTACATAAAAGTTAGTATCGGACACATTCTTCAAATTACGGGTTTTCCAGAATTTGAAGAAACGATTCGAATTATTCTTTAAATCCATATATCTTGGGTTCCGGGTTTTAGTTTGGGTGATCTATAGGTTACGGCTTGTAGTCCGGTTGTCGGTGTATCATAATATATAAACATATCAATATAACAACAACAATAAGTTAAGATTTGGTAAATTAAACTAGGTGGAGAGAACTTGTTTTGAAGAATTCTAGGTTTTCCCGAATTTTCACCCGATCGATCGGTCAACGCTTTGTTTAACTAGACATATCTTTGATTATATGCAAGATCTAGGTGTTCTAAAGGATTGATGTTGTAGTCCTTGTACGGACTACATGTCCATAACACAAACGTTGCCAAAACACTTGTCAGTAGGAAGATCAGAGGCTCTAAAGTCGCTTGTCTGACCATCTGGGCAAATCTGGGCTGCCCAGATTCCAGATTTCGTGGTCGGTCAAAGGGTTTTGACTGTTTATAACTTTAAATCTACACCAGTTCTGGATTTGATTCAAGTTCGGATCAAAGACAACATGGCATACTACGGATCTATAACATAAACTACACAAAACACTTATCACACACGGATCTAAAGGTCCCGACATTTGCTTGTCGATCTTACATTTTCAAGATTTCCAAATTTGAGAAATCTTTAAATTGAACATCTAGATGTTATAGATCCTTGATCTAACAATCCCGATCACTTATTAACACCCTAATACACAACTTTAAACAACCAATTACAACAAATAACCTCAAATCATAAAATTTCTAAAATTTGGGATTTTATACCTTTGAGCTTTGATTTTTGATTTACGTTTTTAATGACTCGATCTTAGCTTCTAAAAGGTGATCCTAGCTTTATAACACTCCTTCTCACTCTTAAACCCGAAAATATAGAGAGAGAATGGTCTTGGATACAATGTCAAGTAAAGTAAGTATTTCTTACTTTTTAAATTCTAGATTTTTTAATTCAATGTATCTAGCTTATAATATGGCTAATATGAGAGAGATATGTTTAACATGCTAGCTAGGTTTAGTTAGGGTTGTTGAACAACCCAAATTTATCTAGATTTACAAGTTACCTTACTAAAGAAATAAGAAGGGCATAATTGTCATTTCTCATGCCATTTTTATTCTAAATTTTATTTGATGAAACCCTTGTCAATTGAACCTTAGGGTTAAAACCTAATATTCACAAAAATCACATTTCTAGAATTTTCAAGTTTAAGATTTTCAAAATAGAAAATTAACATTTCTAAATTATAATTAGAGTTTCACTAATTATATTAAGATTCCTAATCATAAACCAAGTTGGCTAATTAGGATTATTATTCCTAATTAATATTGCTAATTTAGCAATTAAATCCACAAATGGCATATTAGGGTTTCTAATGTAACAATTAGGGTTTAAAATTTGAAATTAGGGTTTGCTATTTAATTAAGCTTTACCCTAATCACTATTATAATTAATTGCATTAAAGCATTATAATTCTCTGTTAAGTTCCCAGATTAGGGTTTCAAATTACCGGAATTTGAAATTAGGGTTTCCAGATCTGGTATTAGGGTTTTCTTAATAATCAATTAGGGTTTCAAATAAATCATTAGGATTTTCCCTAATTATGTATATTCAATAACGTTTAATCCTTATATATAGCATTTAAATTCCCGAATTAGGGTTTTCGATATCCGAATTAGGGTTTTAGATTTTCAGAACTGAAATTAGGGTTTCAGAACCGATTTCTAGGGTTTCTTATCAGACGTTAGGGTTTTCTAACTGAATGTTGATGTTCTTAATATATACTTAGGGTTTGACACTGATAAATTTATCTGGTCAACCCATGACCCTTAACCACATTCAGTACACAAACATAATCATATTCACAGAACATATTCACATAAATCCTTAATCCTGAATAATTCACCTAAATTCTTCACAGAATTTTGAAACCCTCAAAATTTCTTCCCAAAAACATCAAACGCATACACTTATTTTATGTCTAGGTCTATTATTTGACCTTAAATCAATCATTTAAGATTTTAATAAATTGTATAAATTCTCGGGTTGTCACATTCACCCCTCCTTCTAAGAATTTCGTCTCCGAAATTCACCTTACACCTTACACCGTGCACCTTACACCATTCACACATATCACATGCTACCCAATACACTACTCACAAGAGTAAAAGTTTTCAAATTGTCTTTGAGGGGTCATATAGACCATGAACACATTAGATTTAATGGTATTCATACCGAAAACTATATACATTACTTCATTACATTTACAATCACAAAGAAGGTAAACTACCATTACTAGTACTTTAGGTGATTAGCCTATCGTATCTCTTACGTCATGTATAACGATTAATCATGTTTAGCTATTTACGCTACTAGATTTGATTATTTATCCAAACAATATCGTTCACCTCAGTCTTATCATAGGATTCCGCACCAAAACAATTTGGTTCGGGAAAATTCTTTCAATGAACACTTAGAGTTTTCATAACATTAGTCTAGCTGAATCGAATAGCATAGACTCATATCGATAATTCAATTCAATCAAATTATTTAGGTGTAGCCAAACCACGTTGGCAAATTAAACTTTTTGAAAACATTTTCTAAAAATGACGTCGTGATGCCGTCTTGTATTAACAAATCCGGTTTGAGGATGCCATCATCGTATGATGACTTTGTCATAACACATCATACAATAGTGGAACAACGACTTCAGGTCAAATTCACACTAAGTATTCCTGTATTTACAACTCCATCACATTTTTATCATCTCTGCACCAGGTTACATGGTACATGAGTGATAATTAAAATATATTTTGATATTTCAAATCATTTGCGTCTAGCCGAAATAAGTAGCATAGACTGTACTTTAAACTGTTTCAAAAATGGTTACGAGTCTACATTTTTTTTAAAAGCACATAGTGCGTATTTAGCTTGATGTCAAAATTTCAGAGTTTAACATAGCTAGGAGTTTAGGAAAACCTAATTCCTCCACTAATAATCATTTGCTTAACAATCTATCTGTTCATATAATATTCAACACTCCATTTACACACAACTATACCCAGTTCATAAAACCACACTTATGAGTTCATAACCTGGCCACAATTATATGAGTTTAAGAACTTACCCTAGTCTGACCTTTGGCGTCCGTTCGCTAAGGGGTTCATAAATATTTCATATAACTATGAATCAAAAATGTCACATAAGTATGAGTTTTAAGAACTCGGACTTAACCTTATATTCTCTACCTATAACCTATCTATCTATTATACACATGAGAAAGGAATCACCCTCTTAACACGCATATAGCAAATAGCGCGACACAAACATTTCAATGATTATCAATGCCAGAAACTAAGTAGTTGTAACACCAAGTACAATTCAACTCCCATACGAAGAATCATACAACTCAGCTGCTGACATGAGTCCTTAATTGAAATCCCCACCTAATCTTAACCCCCTTTTTCCATACGAATTTTATTTAATCTGTATTCATAATCCATAACTCTTTCATGAGTTTTCATAGTACAATTTCATAGTACAACAACTTACACACATCTTCTTTCAAACTTTTCAATCATCGATTGATTCTTTTCCCATATTATAATCTTATCGAGATCACGGGTGATCTCATCGTATATATTATGATTCATTTCTATACTCTTGATCGTTTTGTTTTACGATCTCCTATCCTGCACTTTCGGTCTTTTTTAGACTCGATCTATTCACCATTCTTTATTCAACCTTATTACGAGTTAGGGAACTCGTATCTTTACAACTCACCGAGATTAGTCTTTGAATCTTCTGAACCAAACTAACTCGATTTGAGTTAATACTTATCCTAATCACTTGGGTTATTGGTCTCGGTATTCCTACCTAAGCTTCATAACCAACGACTTTGATACCAATTGTAGCAACCGAATCAAGGGTCCCAAATCACCGCAGATTCGGTTCACTATTTCTATAACTATTTGCGGAAGATATAAACATAAATTGTTTATACAATACACTATACACACTTTTCCCCAAAATTGAGTAACCTTAACTTATACACAATTCATACACTATCTAACATATAACACATTTATCAAACTATACTATTACAAATTAGCCGCACATTAACTTTAAGCTGGAACTATCTTTAACCTTTCCTTGTATCCAACGCATTTGCCCTATCTGCAATGTTTTGTCATGATATAGCAAGGGTGAGCATGAAAGTTGCCCAGCAAGTTTAAATACAATTTAAAGATATATCATGACTGAAGAGTGAATAATAAGCTGGCTATAATTCATCAATATAATTGAGAACTAGCACGAACAAAATTTTTGATTGAACAAGTTTTAAACATGAACAAACATTTCTGGACCAACCGGTAATGAAGGTGATCAGCCTTTCATACCTGACTTATACATTGCAATATGTACAGAGTACAATTCAACATGGCAATCAACAATGATTAACCATAAGCATATCTGAATCAAACACTCTTAGTAGAGTTAAGTAAAACTTGCCTGAACCGTTGATTACCGCAACACAATTTATAACGCTTATCCAAAGACCTATTATTAGTAATATAGATCTCCAAATATTAGAATAATATCATCACAATATAATAATGTTATATATATACACATAGAATAACCTAAACACATAACACATAACCCTATCGATCTACATACACACACATAAGATATAACATCAAGTCAAACTATTTTAGTTCGAGTTGAAACCGACACAATTCTATCATCCAGGATCTAGTCGGATAAATATCGAGTTTAATTTCAATTAAACTCTTTAAAACACTAAACAATTATCACAGATAATTTCTTATCGATCAAAAACATTTTTCCTAGGCTCGTAATAATTTTGGGATAATTATTACCATTTATCATGATTTTCCAATCATTAATATTGTATTTATATGAATTAAATACCACATAATTCATTAATCATTAATATTTATTTAATATAAAATATTAATGAAAATCATAACATAATATTATAATATAATTATAATATATCAAAATATTTTTAATACCTTAAAATCATATTTATATGATTTTTAAACACTAAAATCTATTATCCGATAATAAAATATTAATATTAAAATAGTAATATTTTCATGACTAAATATCAAAAGTTATATTTTATAACTTCAAATATTTTTATAATACTTAAATCATTTTTAAATGATTTTTAAAACATTAATTCTAATTTTCCATAATTTATTTAATATATTTATTAAATAAACTAATTACCATTAATAATAAATTATTAATGAAATTCATCACAAAATATTAAAAGTCATCAAAAATAACTTAAAATATTTTCTAACACCATAATATAATTTTCCATGATTTTTCATGAATTAAAACTATTTTAAATAATTTATTTATTATTATAATTAAATAAATAAATACCTTTTATATTCCCAAAAATATTAAATATATTTGAAATATATCCAAAATAATTAAAAACTATTTTTAGGCTTTAAAATAATTTTTCATAATTTATTATGTATTTTTAATAATTAAAACCATTTTTTTCTATTTATTAAATAAAATAAATCATTTTCCTAAAATAAATGTCATTAAAAGGGCCTATAGCGGCAGTAAAATCGCTATATTGTTCTTGAGCGTTCTTGGCCAATTCGAAAACTCATGTCAAAGTTAAATGCGACCTTGTTTGACCCGTTCTATAATCGTGATTATTTGTTTTTTGAAGGCGAGATAAATTGTTATAGTTGTAGTATTAGTGTAGTACTACAAGTATAAACAAATTCCATAGTCAAAACATGAACAACCTGCAAGATCTAAGCTACATAAAACGTTGTCAGACCTGTTCTTCAAATTACGGGTTTCCGATTTGAAGAAACGATTCAAGTTAACTTCTTTAAATCCATATATCTTGGGTTCTGGGTTTAGTTTGGGTGATCTATAGGTTCTGGCTTGTAGTCCGGTTGTCCAGGTATCATAATATATAAACATATCAATATAACAACAACAATAAGTTAAAATTTGAGCCATTCAAAGTAAATTTGGAGAAATCGTTCTTAAGGAATTACGGGTTTCCCGAATTTTACCCGATCGATCGGTCGGCGCTTGCTTGTTGATTACAACTTTAATTATATGCAAGATCTAGGTGTTCTAAAGGATTGATGTTGTAGTCCTTGTACGGACTACATGTCCATAACACAAACGTTGCCAAAACACTTGTCGATTAGGAAGATCGGAGGCTCTAAAATCGCTTGTCATGACCATCTGGGCAAATCTGGTGCCCAGATTCCGGTTTGTGGTCGGTCGAAGGGTTTTGTTTTATAACTTTAAATCTACACCATTACGGATTTGATTCAAGTTCGGATCAAAGACAACATGGCATACTACGGATCTATAACATAAACTACACAAAACACTTATCACACACGGATCTAAAGGTCCCGACATTTGCTTGTCGATTGACATTTTCAAGATTTCCAAATTTGAGAAATCTTTAAATTAAATGCATCTAGATGTTATAGATCCTTGATCTAACAACCCAGATCACTTATTAACACCCTAATACACAACTTTAAACAACCAATTACAACAAATAACCTCAGATCATAAAATTTCTAAATTTTGGGATTTTATACCTTTGAGCTTTGATTTTTGATTTCTGACTTTAATGACTCTGATCTTAGCTTGCTATGAACTGATCCTAGCTTTGCATAACACTCCTTCTCACTCTTAAACCCGAAAATATAGAGAGAGAGGGGACTTGGATACAATGTCAAGTAAAGTAAGTATTTCTTACTTTTTAAATTCTAGATTTTTTTGATTCATGTATGTTGCTTATAATATGGCTAATATGAGAGATATATGCCACATGCTAGCTAGGTTTAGGCTTAGGGTTGTTGAACAACCCAAATTTATCTAGATTTACAAGTTACCTTACTAAAAGAAATAAGAAGGGCATAATTGTCATTTCTCATGCCATTTTATTCTAGAATTGGTATTTGATGAAACCCTTGGGTTTGAACCTTAGGGTTAAAACCTAATATTCACAAAAATCACATTTCTAGAATTTCCGAGTTTAAGATTTTCGAAATAGAAAATTAACATTTCTAAATTATAATTAGAGTTTCACTAATTATATTAAGATTCCTTAATCATAAACCAAGTTGGCTAATTAGGATTATTATTCCCTAATTAATATTGCTAATTTAGCAATTAAATCCACAACTGTACATTAGGGTTTCTAACAGAACAATTAGGGTTCAACAGTTTAAAATTAGGGTTTGCTATTTAATTAAGCTTTACCCTAATCACTATTATAATTAATTGCATTAAAGCATTATAATTCTCTGTTAAGTTCCCAGATTAGGGTTTCAAATTATCGGAATTTGAAATTAGGGTTTCCAGATCTGGTATTAGGGTTTTCATAATAATCAATTAGGGTTTCAAATAAATCATTAGGATTTTCCCGAATTATGTATATTCAATAACGTTTAATCCTTATATATAGCATTTAAATTCCCGAATTAGGGTTTTCGATATCCGAATTAGGGTTTTAGATTTCCAGAACTGAAATTAGGGTTTCAGAACCGATTTCTAGGGTTTCTTATCAGACGTTAGGGTTTTCTAACTGAATGTTGATGTTCTTAATATATACTTAGGGTTTGACACTGATAAATTTATCCGTCAACCCATGACCTTAACCACATTCAGTACACAAACATAATCATATTCACAGAACATATTCACATAAATCCTTAATCCTGAATAATTCACCTAAATTCTTCATAGAATTTTGAAACCCTCAAAATTTGTTCCCAAAAACATCAAACGCATACACTTATTTTATGTCTAGGTCTATTATTTGACCTTAAATCAATCATTTAAGATTTTAATAAATTGTCTAAATTCTCGGGTTGTCACATTCACCCCTCCTTCTAAGAATTTCGTCTCCGAAATTCACCTTACACCTTACACCGTGCACCTTACACCATTCACACATATCACATGCTACCCAATACACTACTCACAAGAGTAAAAGTTTTCAAATTGTCTTTGAGGGTCATATAGACCATGAACACATAGATTTAATGGTATTCATACCGCAAAACTATACATTACTTGGTCTGTTTACAATCACAAAGAAGGTAAACTACCATTACTAGTACTTTAGGTGATTAGCCTATCGTACTCTAACGTCATGTATAACGTATTAATCATGTTTAGCGAATATTTACGCTACTAGATTTGATTATTTATCCAAACAATATCGTTCACCTCAGTCTTATCATAGGATTCCGCACCAAAACAATTTGGTTCGGGAAAATTCTTTCAATGAACACTTAGAGTTTTCATAACATTAGTCTAGCTGAATCGAATAGCATAGACTCATATCGATAATTCAATTCAATCGAATTATTTAGGTGTAGCCAAACCCCGTTGGCAAATTAAACTTTTTGAAAACATTTTCGAAAAATGACGTCATGATGCCGTACTGTATTAACAGTCCGTTTGAGGATGCCGTCATTGTATGACTTTGTCATAACACATCATACAATAGTGGAACAACGACTTCAGGTCAAATTCACACTAAGTATTCCTGTATTTACAACTCCATCACATTTTTATAATCTCTGCACCAGGTTACATGGTACATGAGTGATAATTAAAATATATTTTGATATTTCAAATCATTTGCGTCTAGCCGAAATAAGTAGCATAGACTGTACTTTAAACTGTTTCAAAAATGGTTACGACTCTACATTTTATTTAAAAGCACATAGTGCGTATTTAGCTTGATGTCAAAATTTCGGAGTTTAACATAGCTAGGAGTTTAGGAAAACCTAATTCCTCCACTAATAATCATTTGCTTAACAATCTATCTGTTCATATAATATTCAACACTCCATTTACACACAACTATACCCAGTTCATAAAACCACACTTATGAGTTCATAACCTGGACACAATTATATGAGTTTAAGAACTTACCTAGTCGACCTTTGGCGTCCAGATTCATTTAAGGGGTTCATAAATATTTCATATAACTATGAATCAAAATGTCACATAAGTATGAGTTTTAAGAACTGGGACTTAACCTTATATTCTCTACCTATAACCTATCTATCTGTTATACACATGAGAAAGGAATCACCCTCTTAACACGCATATAGAAAATAGCGCGACACAAACATTTCAATGATTATCAATGCCAGAAACTAAGTAGTTGTAACACCAAGTACAATTCAACTCCCATACGAAGAATCATACAACTCAGCTGCTGACATGAGTCCTTAATTGAAATCCCCACCTAATCTTAACCCCCTTTTTCCATACGAATTTTATTTAATCTGTATTCATAATCCATAACTCTTTCATGAGTTTTCATAGTACAATTTCATAGTACAACTTACACACAACATCTTGCTGTAAACTTTTCAATCATCAGATTGATTCTTTCTGACTGTCATAACCTTATCAGATCACGGGGTGATCTCATCGTATATATTATGATTCATTTCTATACTATGATCGTTTTGTTTTACGATCTCCTATCCCTGCACTTTCAGTCTTTTAGACTCGATCTATTCACCATTCTTTATTCAACCTTATTACGAGTTACGGAACTCTGTATCTTTACTGACTCACCGAGATTAGTCTTTGAATCTTCTGGACAAACTAACTCGATTTGAGTTAATACTTATCCTAATCACTGCGGTTATTGGTCTCAGGTATTCCTACCTAAGCTTCATAACCAACAGCTTTGATACCAATTGTAGCAACCCCGAATCCGGGTCCCAAATCACCGCAGATTCGGTTCACTATTTCTATAACTATTTGCGGAAGATATAAACATAAATTGTTTATACAATACACTATACACACTTTTCCCCAAAATTGAGTAACCTTAACTTATACACAATTCATACACTATCTAACATATAACACATTTATCAAACTATACTATTACAAATTAGCCACACATTAACTTTAAGCTGGAACTATCTTTAACCTTTCCTTGTATCCAACGCATTTGCCCTATCTGCAATGTTTTGTCATGATATAGCAAGGGTGAGCATGAAAGTTGCCCGATGAGTTTAAATACAATTTAAAGATATATCATGGTGAAAGAGTGAATAATAAGCTGGCTATAATTCATCAATATAATTGAGAACTAGCACGAACAAATTTTTTGATTGAACAAGTTTTAAACATGAACAAACATTTCTGGACCAACCGGTAATGAAGGTGATCAGCCTTTCATACCTGACTTATACATTGCAATATGTACAGTACAATTCAACATGGCAATCAACAATGATTAACCATAAGCATATCTGAATCAAACACTCTTAGTAGAGTTAAGTAAAACTTGCACAAACAGAATTGATTCTGCAACACAATTTATAACGCTTATCCAAAGACCTATTATTAGTAATATAGATCTCCAAATATTAGAATAATATCATCACGATATAATAATGTTATATATATACACGAAATAACCTAAACACATAACACATAACCCTATCGATTATATAACACACACAAGAGATATAGCATCAAGTCAAACTATTTAAGTGCGAGTTGAAACCAAACCACAATTCTATCATCCCGATGATGCAGTCGGATAAATAACGAGTTTAATTTCAATTAAACTCTTTACGAAACATTAATAATTATCACGAATAATTTCTTATCGATCAAAACATTTTTCCTAGGCTCGTAATAATTTTCTTGGATAATTATTACCATTTATCATGATTTTCCAATCATTAATATTGTATTTATATGAATTAAATACCACATAATTCATTAATCATTAATATTTATTTAATATAAAATATTAATGAAAATCATAACATAATATTATAATATAATTATAATATATCAAAGTATTTTAATACCTTAAAATCATATTTATATGATTTTTAAACACTAAATCTATTATCCGATAATAAAATATTAATATTAAAATAGTAATATTTTCATGACTAAATATCAAAAGTTATATTTTATAACTTCAAATATTTTATAATACTTAAATCATTTTAAATGATTTTTAAAACATTAATTCTAATTTTCCATAATTTATTTAATATATTTATTAAATAAACTAATTACCATTAATAATAAATTATTAATGAAATTCATCACAAAATATTAAAAGTCATCAAAAATAACTTAAAATATTTTCTAACACCATAATATAATTTTCCATGATTTTTCATGAATTAAAACTATTTTTAAATAATTTATTTAATATTATAATTAAATAAATAAATACCTTTTATATTCCCAAAAATATTAAATATATTTGAAATATATCCAAAATAATTAAAAACTATTTTTTAGGCTTTAAAATAATTTTTCATAATTTATTATGTATTTTTAATAATTAAAAACCATTTTTTTCTATTTATTAAATAAAATAAATCATTTTCCTAAAATAAATGTCATTAAAGGGCCCTATAGCGACAGAACCGTCGCTATAGGTGTTCTTGAGCGTTCTTGGCCAATTCCCAGAAACTCATGTCAAAGTTCGTGCGACCTTGTTTGACCAGTTCTATAATCGTGATTATTGTGTTTTCTAGGCAGATAAATTGTTATAGTTGTAGTATTAGTGTAGTACTACAAGTATAAACAAATTCCATAGTCAAAACATGAACAACTTTGCAAGATCTAAGCTACATAAAAGCGTTGTCGGACACATTCTTCAAATTACGGGTTTTCGATTTGAAGAAACGATTCGAATTAACTTCTTTAAATCCATATATCTTGGGTTCTGGGTTTAGTTTGGGTGATCTATAGGTTCTGGCTTGTAGTCCGGTTGTCCAGGTATCATAATATATAAACATATCAATATAACAACAACAATAAGTTAAGATTTGAGCCATTCAAGTAGGCTCGGAGAGCTCGTTTTAAGGAATTACGGGTTTCCCAATTTTACCCGATCGATCGGTCGGCGCTTGCTTGACTGATTATAACTTTAATTATATGCAAGATCTAGGTGTTCTAAAGGATTGATGTTGTAGTCCTTGTACCAGACTACATGTCCATAACACAAACGTTGCCAAAACACTTGTCACTAGGAAGATCAGAGGCTCTAAAGTCGCTTGTCTGACCATCTGGGCAAATCTGGGCTGCCCAGATTCCAGATTTCGTGGTCGGTCAAAGGGTTTTGACTGTTTATAACTTTAAATCTACACCAGTTCTGGATTTGATTCAAGTTCCAGATCAAAGACAACATGGCATACTACAGATCTATAACATAAACTACACAAAACACTTATCACACACGGATCTAAAGGTCCTGACATTTGCTTGTCAGTCAACATTTTTCAAGATTTCCAAATTTGAGAAATCTTTAAATTCGTGCATCTAGATGTTATAGATCCTTGATCTAACAACCCAGATCACTTATTAACACCCTAATACACAACTTTAAACAACCAATTACAACAAATAACCTCAGATCATAAAATTTCTAAATTTTGGGATTTTATACCTTTGAGCTTTGATTTTTGATTTCTGACTTTAATGACTCTGATCTTAGCTTGCTATGAACTGATCCTAGCTTTGCATAACACTCCTTCTCACTCTTAAACCCGAAAATATAGAGAGAGGGGACTTGGATACAATGTCAAGTAAAGTAAGTATTTCTTACTTTTTAAATTCTAGATTTTTTTGATTCAATGTATGTTGCTTATAATATGGCTAATATGAGAGATATATGCCACATGCTAGCTAGGTTTAGGCTTAGGGTTGTTGAACAACCCAAATTTATCTAGATTTACAAGTTACCTTACTAAAGAAATAAGAAGGGCATAATTGTCATTTCTCATGCCATTTTTATTCTAGAATTGGTATTTGATGAAACCCTTAGGGTTTGAACCTTAGGGTTAAAACCTAATATTCACAAAAATCACATTTCTAGAATTTCCGAGTTTAAGATTTTCGAAATAGAAAATTAACATTTCTAAATTATAATTAGAGTTTCACTAATTATATTAAGATTCCTTAATCATAAACCAAGTTGGCTAATTAGGATTATTATTCCCTAATTAATATTGCTAATTTAGCAATTAAATCCACAACTGTACATTAGGGTTTCTCACGGAACAATTAGGGTTCAAAAGTTTGAAATTAGGGTTTGCTATTTAATTAAGCTTTACCCTAATCAATATTATAATTAATTGCATTAAATCATTATAATTTTCTGTTAAGTTCCCAGATTAGGGATTCAAATTACCGGATTTTGAAATTAGGGTTTCCAGATCTGGTATTAGGGTTTTCTTAATAATCAATTAGGGTTTCAAATAAATCTTTAGGATTTTCCCTAATTAAGTATATTCCATAACGTTTAATCCTTATATATAGCATTTAAATTCCCGAATTAGGGTTTTCGATATCCGAATTAGGGTTTTAGATTTCCAGAACTGAAATTAGGATTTCAGAACCGATTTCTAGGGTTTCTTATCAGACGTTAGGGTTTTTTTAACTGAACGTTGAAGTTCTTAATATATACTTAGGGTTTGACACTGATAAATTTATATGGTCAACCCATGACCCTTATCCACATTCAGTACACAAACATAATCGTATTCACAGAACATATTCACATAAATCCTTAATCTTGAATAATTCACCTAAATCCTTCACAGAATTTTGAAACCCTCAAAATTTCTTCCCAAAAACATCAAATGCATACACTTATTTTCTGTCTAGGTCTATTATTTGACCTTAAATCAATCATTTAAGATTTTAATAAATTGTCTAAATTCTCTGGTTGTCACAGAGCTGGTGGCCGCAGGTGTACCTATGGTAGCCGTAGATGTACCTGCGGCTGCCCGGGGTGCCCCGGGCTCCGTGGGTCCTGCCATCTTGAAGTACGTGCACTCGTGCACTGTGATGTCCGCACGAACTTGCAAAACTTCAATCCGAGCATCCGATTGAGGTGTACAAGACCATTTTTGGACTGCCATTGTCGAAAGTTACGCAATGACATGGGATTAGAGGTTGTACGAAGTCAGGAAGAGGGAACCATGCTCATGGTCTTCAATCTTCAAATTCTATCCGGTGTGCTGCCCTGCGTAATAGTCACTCGGGATTGGAACTCCTTGGCTCTTGTGGGATATTGTTGTGTAGAAATGTATGTATGAGATGTTGAGACGGTGCGATGTGGGGTTGAGGTGGCAAGATAACTATTTTGCCCCTCATTAGGGTTATCTCCGGTTTGGACTGATAAAGCAGACGTTGTTCAGCGTTATCTCTGAGATTGGACTGCTGCAAGTGTTTGAATTCCTCAGAGTCATCTTTAAGTGTGTCTGTCTTCCCGGTGTTATCTCCGGGTCTCTAGAATGAATGCCTCAGTGGAAGTTCCGAGGTTGAAGCTGATTGCATGTATTTGAAACAAGTATTTCTGGGGTTATCGCCAGAACTGCAATGATATTTCTTGGGGTTATCTGTGAGACCCCAGATTTTATGAATAATGATTTAAATTTCTCGAAATATTTTTTTGAATATTATGGTGTGAATTTAATATAATGTTATAGTTGTGGGTAGTATTTATAAATTTTGCAAAGTATGCAAGTTGTTGTATTATATTCGATTGGTCAGGGAATATTCTTTGTGTCGGGGAATATTCGTATGGCCAGACAATCATTAGTGGACCCCTAACGGAATTATTGTCGGATTGAGAAAACGACAAAAATATTTTATTGAAAATAACGGCGGAAGTTTTCTTTATTATCTTTGTTGAACTACTCGGTAGTAAAAGTACAGTAATAAGCGTGGTTGCATAGTAGCACACTGTATTAATTATTAATGCTTACGTGAGAAGTCACTCAGTTTTGTTCAATTATTGTTATAGTAATTGTTGCATAATATCTCACATTATTTGATTCAATTATTGTCGATATTTTATATATTATTAAATCAATAATTGAAATGACAGAGTTATTAATATTATAAATTGCAATATTAACGATGTCTAGAAGTTCTGCCAAGGAGAGGTTTGGTCACCTAATTGCGTGCGAATAGGGAGAAATCCTTATCGGAAAGCCCCCTCTTTCCTGGGAACGACCTGGTCGATTAATATTGTGAATTGTAATAAAGATGATAAATGTTGTTAAAAATTATTAAGGTGATTTTTATGAAGTTTTGCTTATTTTATGGATTCCTACTTACCCATTTTCAAAATAATCGGTAGAAAATTATTTAAAGGTGGGGCCCACATGTGGGGGCCATATGTGTTGGGAAATGATTTTGGAAATGGAAGAGTATACGTATGGACGTATATGTGTGTTTTGAGTATATAGTGGAAGAAAATGATATGTGAAAGTGATAGGTGTGTGATGTGTGTGTGAGTGAAAAATGGTGGAAAAGTAGTAGTGTGATAGTGATGTGTAAGAGTGTAGTGAATTTGATTATTGGGTGGGTGGGGGATTGATGTTGGTTATGGGGGAGAAAAATTAAGTGGTGTATATATAATATTGATATATATATGTTGAAAACATGTGTTTATATATATGTATTATATTTTAATTTTTGTTGTGATTTTATTGGTTAGTTGATTGACTTTATTGTATTTGGTTGAAGAAATAAATCTGCAGAATTATTTTTCCTTGCACAGTACACTTCCATTCTCCTATAAATAGAAGCTCATTCCTTAATTATTTCTTACGAATTCAATTTGAAACTCTATAGAGAAAAATTATAGAGAGAAAGAAGAAAAGATTTACTATTTCTTAACTACTCTTATATTCGGTTCTTTTACGGTAAGGGTATTATTCTTTCTTATTCATGAAGAAGCTATTTGTTATTCCATTTCTTATTATTACATTGGAATAACTTTGTATCTGTGATCTACCCTATACTTGGTGACATTCTTCTATTATTACATCTTTATTATTACATTGGAATATCCTGTCTTTGTGTTATACACCGGACCTGGTTCCATTATTTATTATTCGGTCTTTATTTTTACGTCGGAATATCACATGCATGTGTTTTACACCGGACTTGGTTCCATTATTTATTATTACATCTTTATTATTACGTTTTAATATCACATGCGTGTGTTTTACACCGGGCTTTGGTTCCATTATTTATTATTCCGCACTTATTATTACATTGGAACATCCTGCCGGTGTGAATTTCACGACTGGTTCCGTTATTATTATTCTGTTGGAATAACCTGTCTATGCGAAGTACCGCATGCATGATGATTTCTTTTGTTATTCCATTCGTTATTATACCTAGTTGGTTAAAATTTTAACTTCTATACTCCATGAAATTAGTGGAATATCCTTGATATTTGCGCTTCATCTAGTATTTTTCATGGAAATATTATTCTGAGCATTCTTGAATTTTACTCTACAAAGCGATATCATGTTGATAATTTGGGCGTTATTAGTTCTGAATAAATTAATTAAGTGAACTTGTTTTATTGAATTCTTATATCATTGTCATCATCCTCATGTTT
The DNA here is from genome assembly GCA_020205605.1 of Panax ginseng. Lineage (NCBI taxonomy): Eukaryota > Viridiplantae > Streptophyta > Magnoliopsida > Apiales > Araliaceae > Panax > Panax ginseng. Next base: position 88,830,263 of record CM035135.1, on the reverse strand, counting down.
ATATTTTTTTTAAAGTCATCTATGGCCTGTAGAGCATGGATGGACTTGGTATGATTATGACCAGGGATTATTCGGTGTAATCATGACCGTAATGTAACAAGTGATGTGGTAAAAGTCCTCATTGGTCGTAGTGCATTGATGGACAGTTGTTGGCATGATCATGACCATTGATGAATACACAAATATCCTTGGCCCGTAGTGCATGGAATTTGTGGTCATGACCCTAATGAATATTCTTGGCCGTAGTGCAGGGATGATGTGGATTAATTATTAAGCTGAGTCTCAGTGATAAAAGTGATGAAAAACTTTTTAAATCATAAAAGATAGTAGATTTTATCCTCTACTTAACTCTTTTAATGGATTGCTTGATCATTGCGATTAAACTTGATGTCTATTGTATATTATCGGTTTAACATTGTTGAAGACTAATGGTAATTTATTACGCATTATCTTAGTCATAATATTTCTTCTTTGGGCTAGTTGAGCTCACCCTTTCTTTCACTTTATTCTCTTGAAATGAGAACGTGGTAGGACGAGTCGGGGAACGGAGTGATGGTCTAGATGGTGTATTAGTAGTCCTCACTATTACATTAAATAGTGTGACAATAAATGTAATGAGGACTTATTACGAGAGTGGATATTGTCTAGAAGATGATGTTGTATTAAAACTCACATCTCTCTTGTTGTATTTTAAAGATTGTATTTGTATTTTGTACTATGTATTTGGCGACTCAGAATAGGTGATGTATACCTATTTTGGGGGCGTCACATTATCTCCAAGGATGAAACTCAGGGTTATCTCCGAGGTTGGAACTGATACTCCTGATGTGTGTTTCGGGGTTGAGACTGAACTTTCGGTTGTATCCAAAATAGATATGGGCTGTCTTCCAGGGTTATCTCCGAAAGACGAATCTGCCTTCCTGCAATGTTAGTAACAGGTGTGCAGAAAATTTCGAGTGTCTACAGATGCCCCTCTTTATCATATTCATGCAATGCAATGCATGGATAAGATAAAGAATCCTAGACACTTGAAATGCAACAAGATAAACATGATGCCATGTGCAGCAACATGATGCAAATGCATGATGGATGTATGTTGTTGGATTATTTTCCAACATGCTGGGATGATTTCCGGTTCCCTGTTAATCCTGTCGGGGATGACAATCAGTGATGTCTTGGACGTGTAATCCAAGTCTTCCAGGATGTTGACGTTAGGGTTATCACCAAAGTCCTGAATCCTTGATACAGACTTTACCTTGAAGATGTGCCTCTCGTGTGCAAGAGATTTGTGGGGATAAAGCTTTGTCTGTTTGAGGATGTGTATAACATATTCCATCATCGGTCCTCTCCGATGAGGATGGTCTTCTCTGGTTTGTGTCACCAGCATATACCATGGTCCTGTTGGAGTTTCTGCCAATAGTATGTATTGTCAAGGCTGCCTGACCTTCGCTGATGTGTGTATCACCGGATAGATCCCTGCTGGGCAAACTGTCAAGGCTGCTTGACCTTTATTGATATGTGTATTAATGGATAGATACCTGCTGGGAAAACTATCAAGGCTGCTTGACCTTCATTGATGTGTGTATCAATGGATAGATACGCGTTGTAACCTCCGCCGGGGAACATGTTAAGGCTGTTTGACCTTCATTGATGCGTATATCAATGGTTGAACTGTGTTGTAACCCCCATCGGGGAACATGTCAAGGCTGCTTGACCTTTATTAATGCATATATCAATGGTTGAATTGAGTTGTAACCCCCGTCAGGGAAAGGCTTTTAGGGTTACGACCCTGTATTTGGCGGCATCGGACCTGTGTGAGGCATTGCAGTGTATGATTTGCAAAAGTTGAGATCATCGGTATAGTGTACCTTGTATTTAGGAGAATACCAATGAGTGACATGTAAAGACATAATTTGACTTGTGACAACCAGGATTCCAAGCTATTCTGCTCAGTCGCGTAGCATTTTTATTCCTGATTTGGCCTTTTCAGCTTGTGAGACCTCCTTTGCAACTCAAACTGAACTGAGCTAGAGGAGTGAGACCCATGTAGGGTCTTTGCTGCTACACCTCTGACGGTAAATGGAGTGGACTTACGACAACCGTGGGTATGTAATGCTTGCAGGTTGCTTTCATAAGTCATTTTCAAGTGGCGCCGCGAAGGAAATCTGAGAGCTCTTCTTCAGATCTGCTGAGTTTGGGCGACTTTCTGCAAATTCTACCACCGTACAAGTGTTCTACACTGTCCTAGTAATGTATGCATGTATTCTTTTCCAGTTTTTATCCGTTGGAAAATGAATTATCACATAAAATGCATCTAAACACATATTAGTCATGCCTATGTGCATGTGGATAGTCCTATTTACAAAGGGGACTATGACAAAAGTTTTCCAAAATGTAGGCATTGGGTAGTCATGCATTTTTAACTCTACTATAGACGTATGTTAAAATAATGCATGTATGCATGTAGTCATAAAATGCATTTTGAAAAGCTCCAGGTCAGAATTTACCATACCCTTTCTGAGGTGATTTGGAGACTTATTGTCCAGATACTATGGATCTGAATCAGCCGAGTAGTTCCCGCAGGACCACTTCTGGTGTACGGAGGAGGGCTTCTAAAGAGCCTCGACCCCGTTCTGTTAGACAGTCTTGTTGTTTGGTGGAGGCGGTGATACATCCAGTCCAGGTTTATTTACCGTTCGTTGAGGACGAGGAGGAGGATATTTCAGTTACGGAACCCGCACCTACTACACGTGTTCCCCGTAGGGATTTGCCAGACATTCAGGTGGCGAACCAAGAGCTTCTGGGCGATTTGAGTAGACACCCTTCAGTTTACCTACACGCAAACGAGTTTTAAAGTTAGATCTTAATCTATCTTCTTTCCTATTGATGAGGAGTAAATGATTCTGATATTGATCTACATTTGATGTAGGTTCCCGGCTTTACACAGCCTCGAGGGAACTGGTTCAGCATCCACTTTATGTATTAGGCTCTGCATGATGACTATAGAGCGATTGTACATGGTTGGGGATTCGGGATGTTCTTTTCCATCCTTCCTCACCGTTGTCCCTGAGGTTAGCTCAGGGCATTGTCTGAGCGCTGGTTTCACTAGACTCAATCACTCCATTTGTTGTATTGTGAGGTGATGATGACACCGATCATTTGGCGGTTTATCACACGTATAGAGTTTGGAGGGGCACCAGTGCCTTGTACGGCGGATATTACCCCTACTGCTGTCAGATCCTTGCTAGGAGTTCCAGGCGGGGCGCTCAAGGGCATGACTATTCATACAGGTCCTCTGAGTGTAGATGCTATGAACGGGCTGTTGAGTGAGCCCATACCCGATGATATAAGAGTCAGGGATCGCATTCTTCGATGATTATTCGTGATGATCATTAAGGGCTGCTTCATAGCAGATAACACTTCTACGGTGTCTTTCACTTTGATCAGCACCACTCGACACGTGGACCGCATTGGAGAGTATGATTGGGTTTCCTACACCTTCGCCTATTTCCTCAGGGGAATGCGCATACGCTCGCAGGGTTTGACCGAGGCTTGGTTAGGATTCTACACGTTTCTACTGGTGAGTGTTTCTCTTGTCTTTTCCCATGTACAGGTTAAGAGTGTTAACTGACAGCAGATGTTTGTCTTTACATTGACAATTTTGGGCCTATGAGAGGCTCCCATGTTTGCATCCTGTGTGTGTTAGGCTTAGATACCTATCCATGAGGATGGAGATGACATCATTCCATACTGGAAGAGGTCCCTATTGCGGAGGGTTTCACTCATTGTCGCCTACAGTTGGAGTTGTTGACAGCGGATGTCATCATGTGGGTTCCCTATTCTGGGGAGCATTTGACCATTGGTTTTGAGGATGGGTACCCGACTGGAGTCGAGTACGTGATTTCCACCCGTGGGATTCCTCTCTTCACAGATGAAGGATGGGAGCTCTACTTAGGAGAGCGTCTTTATCGAGCACACCACATGAGAGATTAGATATCTTAGATCTTACCTCTTGCCGGACGTTCTCGGCCTATTTCATGATCGCCGTCATTGATATCCCATTGTTGGGTGTTGACGATTTTGCACTGTCAGAGGGTCCTTGCACTCAGGAGATATTCCAGCATTGGTGGTTCCCTCGTACCATTGGATCCCAGACCTGCGCTACTCAGTTCATGGGGGATATGGTTCCAGGATCCGTGATGATGACGGATTGGTTAGCCTATGTTCGAGATCCTACTCATTTGACACAGATTGATAGTTTGTCCCGGCAGTTGGACCGGGCACATTTCTTTATCCGGTACTTGGGCAGAGATCCTTCAGAGGTAGATACTTTGATCCTTCCAACTCTGGCGCTGGCCCATCACGTGACCCATATGGTTTTGCTGGTGCAGATCCTCGCTTGTATAGGCCTGACATCCCTGTGGATAGATATCTACTAACTCGCGACATTCCGGGGTGTTGGAAGAATGCATATTGTGATTTGATGTTTAATGTAAATGCTCATGATTATGTGTAAAGTCCTTCGAGGAATATATGTACAAGGACTTAGTGATAGATCAAAATTATTAGGTTGATCTTAGCCTTTAATGTTCACTTGCATAGAGAAAGAGATAAAATATGTTAGGTTGATCTATGGCTAGAAAGAAATAGATAGGCCTTAAAGAGAATCGTAGTCTATCCGGCTGATCAACAGAATGCAAAAGCTAAGGCAGGATCGTAGTGCTGAGATGATCGTAGTATATTTGCCTTGAAGGGCCTCTCCAGTAATCGTAGAGTGGTCCAGATGTTTGTCGAAGCTAACTTTGAGATCGTAGTGTGCTTTCGGAAACGTAGAGTCTGCAAAACGAGCAAGTGAAGATCATAGTATGCAAAACTAATGAAAGAAATTGTAGTGTTCTATTCAGACCAAGCACAAATATGACAAGTCACCACGATATGCATCGTAGAGTATCATCTGTCTTGTGTCAGAAGCGTCGAGCCCTATCTCTTGTTTGGAAACAAATTCCAACAAATGTGGAATGGGTTTTAAACGTTGAAGCTCTCACCAGTCCCAATGGTACAAGAGATATCCTTAGTATTGATCAAAAGAAACGTATTCAAGAAGCTAAGAAAAGGACCATTGGGTAGAGGAAAACACCTTTTTAGGTGTTAGGTGAGAAAGCAGTCTGCTGTGTCAGTGGGCCAGATTGCAATTCAGAAGATGTGCAGAAAAGTCTCCATCAAAGCTCTGAAATATCAAACGCATTTAATGGCTCATCAGATGACTTCAACGGATAGATTTAAAGAGATCACATATATACAGAACAAAGATAGATGAGATAGATACGCAAGCATTTGAACAAAAACATACAAGGACACTCAACGCTCAACTCTACGATCTGAGAAAAAGCAAAATCTTGCTCAGCTACTCAGTTCTTTCAAACAAGTGCTTAATAGCAACTAAGTAGCACCAATCAGGATCTCAACAACAACCAATCAACTGAAGTGAGAAGTTCCAAGTCTAAAGGACTTGAAGAGTTCTAAGTGAACTGTAAAGAACCAAGTTTGCTGGACTTGAAGAGTTCAAGAGTGAACTAAGAAGTGCCTAGAGTGCTGGTCTAGAAGGAATCTGTGAGATTCAAGAAGTGTAATAGACATCCTTAGTGGATTTCCTACTCAAGGAGTAGAAGAGTGGATTAGGAGCTTTAAGTGTTCTGAACCACTTACAACTATTGTGTCCATTATAACTGCTATAACTGTCATAACTGCCACACTCTCATTAATTCAAGATATCTAAAAGAAGGTTTATCATATACTCATTCCGCTGTGCATTAATCACAATCATACTAACTAGTTTAGAAGAAAAGTTTTTAATTATCTATTCAACCCCCCCCCCCTTCTAGATATCTATTGTGCCTCCGGGAACTAACAATTGGTATCCGAGCAGGTTCTATAATATAGCCTACAAAGGTTGAGTAGATCCAATGGCATACTTACCAACCGAATCAAAGACTGGAGGAGGCAGCAAGCCACCTATGTGCAACAAAGATAAATTTGCTAACTGGAAGGTTAGGATGCAAGCTTACATGGATTCAATAGATGAAGATCTATTTGAAACTGTTCAAAATGGGCCCTATGTTCCTACAAAGCTTGCACCAACTACAGATGACCCAGACAAAGTACAGATCAAGGTTAAAGGAGATTGGACAAAGAACGTGAAGAGAGCTGTCCAGCTCGATAAAAAGGCCAAAAATATCTTGTTCCAATCCTTAGAAGATGATCTGTTTGAAAACGTGGTCAACAGAAAAACAGCAAAGGAGGTTTGGGAAGCACTACTCATTATGCATGAAGGAACAGAAGAAGTCAGAGAAAATAAACAATCTCTCTTGACTCAGCAACATGAGATGTTTGTTCACGTTCAAGGAGAGAACGTTACTGCCACCTACGAAATATTTAATGTTCTGCTCAACAATCTATGAGCCTACGGAAAGATCTATCCAAACAAAGATCTAATCATAAAGTTCATGACAGCCTTGCCAAGCAAGTGGGATGCCAAAGCCACTGCAATTAGAGAATCGAAGAATCTACATGAAATGACTGTCCAACAGTTATATGGAAACCTTCTCACATATGAACTGGAGCTGACTCAACGAGCAGAAACCCTGTCTGAAGGAAGAAAGAAGGATAAATGTGTTTCTCTCAAAGAAACTGATAACACCTCCAAAGTCAGCACTAAAGTTGATTCTGACTACGATGAAGATGATGATGAGGACCTTGCAATGCTGGTGAAAAGACTAAGAAGGTTCATGCGACAAGGCAAAACCAAAGAAGCCAAAGAAAGTCAAGAACTTCTGAATGACCGAGAGCAAATGAATGACCTATGTTACAATTGCAAGAAACCGGGCCACTTCATTGATAACTGCAACAAACCTCTCAGAGAAGAACTCAAAAAGAAATCACATTCTAAGAAGGAATACAAAGGCAACAAAAGGCCACAGAAGAAAGACAAAGGCCTTATAGCTGGAGGATCATGGAGTGACTCAGACAATGACTCAACTCAAGAATTGGGAGATGATGAAGATCCTCAAGTGGCAAATCTCTGCCTTATGGCCAAAAATGCAAGGGACAAACAGAACTCCAACATACATGAAGTAAGTATCGATGAGGTATTTGACTTCAACTCTCCTGATGTAGATATTGATGACCTTAGAACTGCATTACACGGCATAACATCTGATCTACACCAATACATGAAGTGGTTTAGAGTTCTGTCTAAAGACTATTCACTTCTTCAAAAGGAGAAAGAGAAAGTTCAAGAGGAACTGGAAACAACCCTTCTCAGTACTAATTTTCTTTCAAAGTTTGAAGCTGAGAATAAGCTTTTGAGACAAGAAAATGAGCTCAGTGCACAAAGAGAGTCTAGTCTAACCTCCAAGATTGAGGATCTAGAAAAGACAGTCTCTACATGGAATAAATTCTCTTCATCCATGGACTCCTTAATCTCTAACCAGGGAAGTGTCTCTGATAGAATAGGGTTAGGCTTTGGGGAATCTACCTCAGAGCCATGTGTGGAAAAAGTAAAGGAGATTAGCATGAGTGATGCCTCAAGTTTAAGTAGAGGCATTATATTTGTGAAATCCTCACAGAACGATGAGCCTGTCAAACCCTGCCCAGCTGATTCAATTCATATTCCCAGGAGTAAGGGATCTTATGTTGGTCTAGGTTTCAAAAAAGAGAAGAGTAATCTAGCTACTACTCATCAACTTTGAAGGGTCGTAGAGTCCAATAAAATCAACTCTACGAACCAACCAGGAAGAAAGAGTAGAAGTAAGATACACTCCTCACAAATAATGAAACAAGAGAACACATGGAAAAGGGAATATCAGCCTAGCAGGAGGATGACCAATAACCCACAAAAGTTTAAATGGAGGAAGAACTTTCACACACACACACAAACATGCATCATATCAAATGTTTTGTGTGTGCTCTGAGAGAGTTAATACAAAGGCTACAAAATGTTATTACAATTCCATTCATGTGAGACCCAAAATCAACCAAATTTGGGTTCCCAAGGGCACTAACAATGTAGGACCCATGAAAGTATGGGTAACAAAATGAAGGTTTAATGTTATTACAGGAAAAGAGCTCCACGATCACAACCTAGTATCTGGATAGTGGATGCTCAAGATACATGACAGGGAACAAAGCCCTTCTGTCTTACTATATAGAAAAGGAGGGTCCTTCTGTCATCTTTGGAGACAATGGCTCTGGAAAGACAAGAGGCTATGGCTCAGCTGGAAATGGTGCAGTATCCTTTAGCAAAGTGGCCTATGTGGAAGGACTACAACACAATCTTCTAAGCATTAGCCAACTCTGTGACAAGGGTCATCAAGTAACATTTCTCAACAATCAATGTCATGTCCGAGACCTGAAGACATCTGCTGTGAAGCTAACCGAAATAAGAGAAGGAAATGTCTACACAGTAAATCTTGGAAAACTGAGCTCAGACGAGACGATATGCTTTCTGGCTAAAGCATCTGAAGAAATGAGCTGGCTATGGCATCAAAGATTATCTCATCTCAACTTCAAAAGCATGTCCAAATTAGCTTCAAAAGATCTAGTTGCAGGCCTACCCAAGTTCAATTTCATTAAAGAAAGGCTGTGCAATGCCTATCAACTTGGAAACAAACCAGAAGCACATTCAAGAGCAAAACTGTCAATTCAATTGACAAGCCTTTACAGTTGCTACACATGGATCTTTTTGGGCCAATTCCAACAACGAGACTTGGAGGAAAGAGATACTCTCTGGTCGTAGTCGATGACTTCACCAGATTTACATGGGTGTTCTTTCTAACCTCAAAAGATGAGACAAGTTCCCAGCTGATCAAGATGTTCAAGCTTGTGATGAACGAGAAAGGAGAGAAAATCAAGGCTATAAGGAGTGATCATGGTAGAGAATTTGACTTCTCAGAAATGGACCAATTTTGCACAGACAAATGACATTAGTCACAACTTCTCAGCTCCATGAACTCCTCAATAAAATGGAGTTGCTGAGAGAAAGAACAGGACATTAATAGAGGCTGGAAGGACTCTACTAGTAGCAAACTCATCTGCTTTGAGTACTTTCAGGCGAAGCAGTCAACACTGCATGTTATACTCAGAACAGATCACTCATACACTCTACAATTAAGAAGACTCCCTATGAACTATGGAAAGGAAGAAAACCTAGTGTCAGCTACTTTTATGTCTTCGGTTGTGCATGCTACATTCTCAACAATGGAAAGAAATACTTGACAAAGTTCCAACCGAAATCAGATGAAGGAATCTTTCTTGGATATGCCACAGACAGTAAAGCCTATAGAGTGTTCAATAAGAAGACGCTGAGTGTTGAAGTCTTGATTCACATCATCTTTGATGAAACAGACTTAGATAAAACAATGCCTCAAGACACTGCGACTAATAGTTCAGACACTACGAACGAGGTCATCGAGCTCAATACTACGATCGTAGTACCAGACAGTGAAATCGTTGAGCAAGGGAATGCGATCGTAGAGAGGCCTATGCCAGACAACGAGCCTCCACATCAAGAAGAAGAAATAGATCTTGCAGATCTAAGACAAGAAGGCATAAGAACTGATGTCCCAACAGGAAGCAGATGGGCAAGAGATCACACTCAAGATCTAATCATTGGAGATCTGAATGCAAGAGTCAAAACAAGAGCTGCTACTCAAAATGAATGCTTCTATCTAAGCTTCCTATCTCAAATGGAACCGAAAAAGATAGAGGATGCTATAGAAGACTCCTGCTGGATAGAGGCCATGCAGGAAGAACTTAATCAGTTCGAGAGAAGCAAAGTATGGAGATTGGTTCCAAGACCAAAGAATCATCCTGTAATTGGAACCAAGTGGGTCTTCAAAAACAAGATGGATGAAGATGGGGTGATAACCAGGAATAAGGCTAGACTAGTGGCCAAAGGTTACTCTCAAGAAGAAGGCATTGACTATGATGAAACATTTGCACCTGTTGCCAGACTAGAAGCCATCAGAATATTTCTTGCCTTTGCTGCTCACATGAAATTCAAGGTCTTTCAGATGGATGTCAAGAGTGCATTCTTGAATGGTGAACTTCAAGAAGAAGTCTATGTAGAGCAGCCTCCAGGTTTCATCAATCCATCTCTTTCTAATTATGTCTTTAGATTAGACAAAGCCTTATATGGTCTTAAACAAGCACCTAGAGCATGCTATGCAAGAGATTCTCCAAGCTTATGCAGAGCAAGTTTGAAATGATCATGATGGGTGAGATGAACTTCTTCCTTGGACTGCAAGTAAAGCAGACTGATGAAGGGATCTTCATCAACCAAGCCAAGTACATTAAAGACTTACTTAAGAAGTATGACATGGAGTCATCCTCTCCCATGAAAACCCCAATTGCTCCTGCAACCAAGCTTGACAAAGATGAAAAAGGTAAAAGTATTGATATAACTCAATACAGAGGTATGATTGGCTCTCTTTTATATCTAACTGCCAGTAGACCAGATATAATGTTTGCAACATGCATTTGTGCTAGCTTTCAGGCTAGTCCTAAAGAATCTAATTTCTCTGCTGTAAAGAGGATTTTCAGATATCTCAAAGGTACACCCTACTTGGGGCTTTGGTATCCCAAGGAGTCCTCATTTGTGCTAACATGATACACAGATGCTGATTTTGCAGGCTGCAAAATTGATAGAAAGAGTACAAATGGCATCTATCAATTGCTAGGAAACAGACTTGTGTCCTGGTTTAGCAAGAAGCAAAATTCAGTATCTACTTCAACCTGGTTGAATACATTCTTTATGAGCGATTCTTTGTCTTTCGAGATCTTATCGATGAAAAATCAACTAGCAGATTATGGGTTTGAATTTAAATCCATTCCTATTCACTGTGATAACACAAGTGCAATTGCTATAACTCATAATCCTGTCATGAATTCTAGAAATAAGCATATAGAAATAAGGTATCACTTCATTAGGGATCATGTGCAAAATGGAACTATATCTTTACAATATATCACTACTGAAAATTAACTTGCTGATGTCTTTACAAAGCCTCTAGATGAATCCAGATTTAACAAGTTAATAAGTGAGCTAGGCATGCTTAACTTATAACCATGAAAAATATGCTCTAGTATGTGCTAATCATACAGGTTTAAAGGCTATGTTCGAAATCATAGACATGATAAAAGGAAGTCCACGATCGTAGAACCGAAGTGTCATATAACGACAATGATATAAGTGAAGACTCAACGATCGCAGTGAAGACTCAACGATCGCGGTGCAGACTCAACGATAACAGAGCTACATCAAAACCAAAAGAGCACCCTATGATGATCAAGTATCAAACAAAGCAATCTCTCTGATAAGTGCCTCAGGGACAAACCTAACCCTTGATTAATTCAATGAGGTTGGCCCTTCCTGAGCTACCTTAAACCAAGAAGAATGCTAAGTCAAAAGTTCATCATGAGGACTTGGTCAGACTCTACGATTGCTAGTCAGACTCGACGATCACAGTTCAGACTCTACGATTATAGCTCAAACACGACGACTGCTGAACAAACTCAATGATGGTAGAACAGACTTGACGATTCCAAGGACCATTTCAACGATCGTAGTCCTCCCAAAGAACATATTAGCCCAGAAAAAGTCAAGGGTAATTCAGTACAATCCCTCTCTGTCAAATTTGTAGAGCCAAGAAGAATTCGACACCTGTCCCACTAAGCAAAATGGTGAGAGGGAAGTTACTTATACCATTTGAAGGTGCCCTTTTGAAATCAGAAGTTCAAAAGCTTATCCCTCTCCTTATCTCTGCAAGAAGAAACCCTAAGCTATCTAGAAAGCTTAGTAAATCACACTTCCTGCAAGAAAATCAATGACGGCTTCTAGTGTTATCTCCGACTACAGACTCTGCTTTGACTAGTTCAAAATAGCTGAACTCTAATTTCACAAGACTTTGTCGCTACTGAAGAAGGCATGTCTCGAAGAAGCCTTGGGTACAGACACATTGATCTACCCGAAGCTGGTAAAAGAATTCTACAATAACGGGGTATTTGAAAACAACACCATCACTGCGAAAGTCAGGAACGTTGAAATCAAACTAAGGGCTGAGGACATCAATCTAGCCCTAGGTCTCAAATCTGAAGGGTATCCGTCCATAGATGGCATAGACTTCCATAAGGGACTCAAAAAGATGCATCACAAGAAATCACCTTCTGTCAAAGGATACAAGAAGAAGGAGTTTCCACAAAGGTATGAATTTCTAGCCGATATTGTTGGAAAATGTATATGTTGCAAGAGCTCAGGTCATGACTCTGTGAATGAGGTGCAACTCAAGCTCATGACTGCCATATGTTATGGAATACAACTTAACTATGGGGCTCTATTACTTGAATGGATTGGGAAGTGGTTAATCAGCTCAAAGAAGACGAAGAGCTCTCAGAAGATGCTCTATGGGTGATTCATAAGCATTATCCTACAAGCTGCTCTTGGTGACTTAATTGAGGACGATGAAGGTGAAGCCATTAATCAAAATCATCGAATGACCCAACAACTATTTGAGAATTGGAAAAGGAATCCAGCTAAAAATGTGAGGATGATGTCTAAATCTAGTGGAAGAACTGGTGAAATAAAGGAATCAGGAGTGCCAGGAAACATGTCAATTGTCAAAGAAACTGAAGAAGAAGAAGAAGAAGAAGCTAACCAGGAAGAACCCATTGCTTTAATCAAAAAAAGCAAGGGAAAAGTAAGCTGAAAGCCAGAACTACAGAAGAACTTCAAGGATCCACTACCGATAAGCCCGTAGAGTCCTCAAATATTGAGACTCTAAGGATCCTAAGAAGGAAGTAACAACATGATGAGGCAGAAGAATATAGAGCTACCATATCTCAGCTGCTGAAGCAGAAAGTAAAATGGACAGAACTCAAGCTGAGGGGGAGACACCAAAAATTCTAATCACAGAGAACATGCCAGCTGAGGGAGAGATGCCTGAAGAAAATGCTCCAGCTGAGGGGGAGCTGGTAATCGTCCAAGAGGATGATCACACTGAGGGGGAGTCTCATAATATCCCTAAGACAGAAGAAGAGGTTCCTGCAGACAAAGAAGGAGAACCAGTGCAAGAAAATCATGAGGCCATTGATATAATGGAATCCTCAAATGAGAACAGAGAAGCGGATGAAGACGATGAGGTCGAGATCATAGCAGTAGGCATAAATGGGTACAAAAAAGCTAACTATGAGCAACTGTTCTCTTATCTACCCATGATGCCTTTCCACCAAGCTCAAATTCTAAACTCCTGGAATCACATATTCTGGAGCTTCAAAGAGTATTCGGCCATCTTAGTGCTAGCTAATGGATTTCCAGGAAGATTCAATTTTTCCTAGAAACTACTCACTAACAACTCTTCCTCAAAGAACAAACCTGAGGTACTATCTATCCCAACCCTTTTTAGAGTCAATCACTTTCCATCATCCTCATTTAATAAATTTTATGAATTCCCACGATGGTTGGAAGTAATTCTTCATCCACTAAATCAATTTCCAGTTGTAGAATCCCAAAATTTTGTAACTGAGGAACCAAATGCAACCAACTACATAATGCTCCCACATCCCATCAACTCTACGGTTACAGACTCTAACCCCAGTAAAGAGTCCCAAGTCCAAATCGTAGAGCCACCTATTACATACACCCAAACACAGGCCCCTCCATCAGATATTCCCTCCTCATCCAACAACGAATACTTCAATCTTGATCTTGCCCTATACTCTTTGAACGATCAATTCAAAAGCACATCAAGTCCCTCCTCAAAATTTCCCCAATTGGATGAAATTCTTTCAAAGTTTTCCACAAAGGCTTATCTGTCAGTAATGTCTGCGAAAGTGGTTAAGGAACTTGATGAGAGCCTTGAGGATCACACTGCACCTATTTAGCTGAGATTAACATCAATGATCAATGCTGAAAATAATCTTCCAAGCTCCCTCAGCAATGAGCTCTCTAAAACGCTTAAAGAGATTATCAAAGAAATGCTTCAAAGCATAAAGGACAGGGACGACATTCACTTCCTCGCAGCTAAAAAGCATCGGGATGCTGTCTTAATCTTACAAAAGACTCAAAAATCTCAGAATGATCTAATGATACAAAGCATCAAAAGTCTTCAAACTGCAGTCAAAGAATTTTAAGACTTCTCCATGGGTCAAATGCAGCAGACTGAAACTGTCCTAAACATGACGTGAAACTCATTCTGATGCTTTGATCCAAGAGAATCGCGAGGACATTGCCCAAACTCAGAGTCAACTCAATGAGCTTGTCTAAGGAGTCACTCACCTCTCCGAAGACATACGAACCCTTGATGCTGACATAAAGGGGGAGAATAAAGGAAAAGGAGATCAGGGATGCAAGGGAAGAGGCAGAGGTCAATTCCAAACTCAAGCCTTGAGGAACCCTCCTGCAAGGAAAATCACCCAGCAGACTCCACGATCCAGCCATCAGGCCCAACGAGCTAATCAACAGAAAGTTTTAATGGCTCAACCATTAAGGAGTCTAGGGCCAACTACCAGCTCTCATGAGGTGACAACTACAGGCCTAAGAATGCCAATTGAAGATCCTGCATTCATGAATAGGCATGATCACAATCCTAGACTAAGCCCAAGTGAGCTGGAAGATTTGGCCAGAAGAGATGAAGCAAGCAGAAAGAGGAGAGCTGAGGAATATGAAAATCCTCCAAGAAGCAATAGGCCGAAGAAATAGAGATAAGTTGAATTTTAAGTTGTATTGATGTAGTCAAACTTAAATGTAATATCTGTCTTCATACATCAATAAATTCATGCTTATTCTCTAGAAATTTCACCGCATACTCCACCGAAATACTATGTCATGTTTACTTTGCTGCAACTGCATATAAAATTTAATAATCATGACAACAAATCTCCTTGGTTATGTCAACATCAAATAGGGGTAGATTGTTGAAAGAATGCATATTGTGATTTGATGTTTAATGTAAATGCCCATGATTATGTGTAAAGTCCTTCGAGGAATATATGTACAAGGACTTAGTGATAGATCAAAATTGTTAGGTTGATCTTAGCCTTTAATGTTCACTTGTATAGAGAAAGAGATCAAATATGTTAGTTTAATCTATGGCTAGAAAGAAATAGATAGGCCTTGAAAAGAATCGTAGTCTATCTAGCTGATCAATAGAATGCAGAAGCTAAGGCAGGATCATAGTGCTGAGATGATTGTAGTATATTTTCCTTGAAGGGCCTCTCCAGTAATTGTAGAGTGGTCCAGATGTTTGCCGAAGCTAACTCTGAGATCGTAGTGTGCTTTTGGAAACGTAGAGTCTTCAAAACGAGCAAGTGAAGATCATAGTATGCAAAACTATTAAAAGAAATCGTAGTGTTCTATTCAGACCAAGCACAAATATGACAAGACACCACGATATGCATCGTAGAGTATCATCTGTCTTGTGTCAGAAGCGTCGAGCCCTATCTCTTGTTTGGAAACAAAATCCAACAAATGTGGAATGGTGTGAAGCCCCCAAAATAGGTATACATCAGCCATCTTGAGTCGCCAAATACATGGTACAAAATTCAAATACAATCTTAAATATACAACATGAATTGTGAGTTTTAATACAAATATTGTCTTCTAGACAGTATTAAAACTCAAAATAAGTCCGCAATACATTTATTAACACACTATTTTATAGAATAGTGAGGACTATTAAGACACCATCTCGGACCGTCACTCCGTTCCCTGACTCGTCACAGCTATATTCTCATTTCCTGAAGAGAACAATGAAAGCAAAATGGTGAGCTCAACTAGCCCAGTAAGAAATATTATGACTAAGATAATGCAGAATAAATTATCATTTGTCTTCAACAATGTTAAACTGATAAAATACAATAGACATCGAGTTTAACTACAGCGGAATAAGCAATCCATTAAAATAGTCAAGTAGAGAATAAAATCTACTATCTCTTATGATTTAAAAAGGTTTTCATCACTTTTATTCTTTGAGACTCGAACAATAAATAATCCACATCATCCACACTTTTCTGACTAAGGATATTAATTAGTATCACAACCACAAATTATCCATGCACTACGGGCCAAGGATATTCGTATATTCATCAATGGTCATGATCATGCCAACAACCATCCATCAATGCACTACGGGCCAATTAGGACTTTTACCACATCATTTGTAACATTACGGTTATGATTATACTGATTAATCCCTGGTCATAATCATACCAAGTCCATCTATGCACTACAGACCACAGATGACTTTCAACATAATATAAACATGAGGATGATAACAATGATATAAGAATTCAATAAAACAAGTTGAAGAATTAATTTGTCCAGGAACTAATAACGTCCAAATTGTCAACATGATACTTCTTTGTAGAGTAAAACTCAAGAATGCTTAGAAGAATATTTCCATGAAAGATACTGGATGAAGCGCAAATATCAATGATATTCTACTAATTTCATGGAGTATAGAAGTCAAAACTTTAACCAACTGAGTATAATAAAGAATGGAATAACAAAAGAAATCACCAAGCATGCGATAGACCGCACAGACAGGTTATTCCAACAGAATAATAAATAACGGAACCAGGTCATGCGAAAATGTACAGACAAGATGTTCCAACAGAATAATAAATAAGGGAACCAGGTCATGCAAAAATGCACAGACAGTATGTTCCAACAGAATAATAAATAACGGAACCAGGTCATGTGAAACGCACAGACATGATGTTTTAACAGAATAATAAATAATGAAAGAACAGAAGAATTTCACCATGTATGCGGTACTTCGCATAGACAGGTTATTCCAACATAAAAATAAAGAATGGAATAACAGAAGAATTTCACCAAGTATAGGGTAGCTCACAGATATCTGAGTTATTCAACGAATAATAAAGAATGGAATAACAGAAGTTCTCTTCATGAATACAAAATAAATAATACCTGTTACCTTTGAAAGAAGAGTACTAGATATAGGAGTAGTGAAGTAGCAGAATACTTTTCTTCTTTCTCTCTATTGTTTCTCTCTTTAGAGTTTCAGTGAATTCGTAAGAAATAATAAAGGAACGAGCTTCTATTTATAGGAGAATGGAAAGGCACTGTGTAAGGATTTTTCTCACGGATGCAACAGTTATGCAATCAGATGAATTTTTTTTTGTAACCCATAGACACAAATTGTCAATCAACCAACCAATAAGAATAAAGCAAAATTATAATACACACATATATATATACATAAACCACACATGTTATAAACATATATATACATATAATACTAATTACCTTTTGTAAAGCAACATCATTTCCCCCACCATTTCCCACCCACATGTTAAACATATATATAATAATCATACACTCATCAACTATGTAATTTATCCACCCATATTACACAACTTCCCTTTCGACAATGCAAATTCCCCCCTCCCCCACACAAGACATCAACCTCACTAATGGCCACACCTTTTATTATATAAAATAATTTTCTACCGATTATTTTGAAAAATGGGTAAATGGGGGTCCATATAATAATCAAAATTTACACAAATACTTCATAAAAACCACCTTAATAATTTTAACAACATTTATCACCTTTATTATAATTCACAATATTAATCGACCAGGTTGTTCCCAGGAAAGAGGGGGCTTTTCAATAAGGAATTCTCTCTATTAGCACGCAATTAGGTAACCAAACCTCTCTTTGGCAGAACTTTTAGACATCGTTAATATTGCAAATAATAATATTAATAACTTCGTCGTCTCAATTATTGATTTAATAATATATATATAATATCGACAATAATTAAATCGAATAACGTGAGATACTATGCAGCAGTTACTGTAGCAATAATTGAACAAAACTGAGTGACTTCTCACGTAAGCATCAATAATCAATACCGTGTGCTACTATGCAACCACGAGTATTCTTGTACTTTTAACACCGGGTGTTTCAACAGTTAACGGTAAAACTTCCGCCGTTATTTTCATAAAATATTTTTATCGTTTTCTCAATCCGAAAATAATTTCGTTGTGGGGTCCACCAATAATTGTGCCGTTGTATGAATATTCCCTGTTAAAATAAATATTCCCCAACCAATCGAATATTATATAACAACTTGCGTACTTTGCAAAATTTATACATATTACCCCCCCAACTATAATATTATATGAAATTCATTCCATATTATTTTAAAAAAAATGATAATTATAGAAAATTCATCTTTATTCATAAAAGTTGGGGTCTTACAAATGAGTTTTGAACGTTGAAGCTCTCACCAGTCCCAACGGTACAAAAGATATCCTTAGTATTGATCAAAAGAAACGTATTCAAGAAGCTAAGAAAAGGACCATTGGGCAGATGAAAACACCTTTTCAGGTGTTAGGTGAGAAAGCAGTCTGCTGTGTCAGTGGGCAAGATTGCAATTTAGAAGATGTGCAAAAAGTCTCCATCAAAGCTCTGAAATGTCAAACGCATTTAATGGCTCATCAGATGACTTCAACAGATAGATTTAAAGAGATCACATATATATAGAACAAAGATAGATGAGATAGATAAGCAAGCATTTGAACAAAAACGTACGAGGACACTCAACGCTCAACTCTACGATCTGAGAAAAAGAGAAGCTTGCTCAGCTACTCAGTTCTTTTAAACAAGTGCTTAATAACAACTGAGTAGCACCAATCACGATCTCAACAACAACCAATCAACTGAAGTGAGTAGTTCCAAGTTTGAAGGACTTGAAGAGTTCTAAGTGATATGTAAAGAACCAAGTCTGCTGGACTTGAAGAGTTCAAAAGTGAACTAAGAAGTGCCTAAAATGCTGGTCTAGAAGGAATCTGTGAGATTCAAGAAGTGTAACAGACATCCTTAATGGATTTCCTACTTAAGGAGTAGAAGAGTGGATTAGGAGCTTTAAGTGCTTCGAACCACTTAAAACTATTGTGTCCATTA
Organism: Panax ginseng; assembly: GCA_020205605.1. Taxonomy (NCBI): domain Eukaryota; kingdom Viridiplantae; phylum Streptophyta; class Magnoliopsida; order Apiales; family Araliaceae; genus Panax; species Panax ginseng. Next base: position 88,811,274 of record CM035135.1, on the reverse strand, counting down.
TAACTGCTATAACTGTTATAACTGCTATAACTGTCATAACTGCCTCACTCTCATTAATTCAAGATATCTAAAAGAAGGTTTATCATATACTCATTCCGATGTGCATTAATCATAATCATATTAACTAGTTTAAAAGAAAAGTTTTTAATTATCTATTCAACCCCCCCTTCTAGATATATATTGTGCCTCCGGGAACTAACACGAGTATTTTACCACACCGGAGGATTATTGGCGTTTGGCCAAAGTGGATGTACTGCTATTGCACATACTGTCATATGTCTACATGCCACGGTACATGGATGAGTTGGATATATGAGTTATCATGGTAGTGAGAGCTCTCAGGGAGGGTCACACCATCATACCGATGATTATAGTAGAGACTCTGAGGTCGGCCACATACTGCTTCACTTATCCAACTGGTGTGTTTATAGGCAGCTCTATCATGTTGTATGTGTTGTTTATGTCATAATTGATACCGATTGGCACTTTTAGATGACATAGGTATTGTTTCACCCGTGATATAGCTATGGCATACTCCTTCCAGCTTGTTGAGTGCATAGATGCTGCATCTTGGTCAGCTTTCTTGGCAGGGATCGGAGATTCGTTTGCTATATTACCGTGTTCAGGGCTTAACTCACCCTACAGCTTCATCACTCATGCTTTGGGCATGAATTATCTTCCTCTAGCTAGTTTGAGAGGCATGATCACTTACCACCCACTGGCCGTGATGTGCCAATTTGACCAGTTCCAGGACTTCCATCCTTTTGAGGGGGCATTGAGTTAACACTTCGCTTCTCGCCACTTATCAACAGAGGATAGATCCAGGTTGTATGCCTGTTGGGATCAGCATGAGCTAGCTATCTTTTCCATCAGCCATCCGGGTTGTTCTGCAGAGTATTCCGCATGGATGGAGACAGAGACTGCATCGGTTGCGGTTGTATCCACAGTGCAGGGGATTAATTTCGATGATGAGGAGCCTACGGAGGAGACTAATATTCCCATCAAGGAGGATTTGACTACTGGGTTGCATGCATTTGTGATGGATTCTCCCACTACTAGTGCTACTGTGATTTAACATTTAACACATTATTTAGAGCAGAGTCTACATCTGATGACCTTTAAGAGAGATCAGACTAGGGCCTTGATGTTGACAACTTTTGATGGGAGAGACGCATCTCTATTAGAGAGAGACGAGGCCAGATTAGCCAGAGATGCAGATTGTAGAGCGGGATGCTGCCCGAGATGTGGCCGTTATAGATAGTACTTCAGTGAGATCCCTTACGACTGACATCCTTGCCGATATGAGTGCATACATTGATGAGAATTATGCCACCATGCAGTTAGCCTTAGATCTGCTAGCTCGTGTAGATACCATTGGGCAGGAGCTTGCAGCGTTACCTCCTTCTTCGGAGAGGGATGCTATGTTAGATCTGATAGTCCGTATACACACAGATCCGTAGATAGACTTGTATTTTCCTGCACAGACTAGCTTAGCCATTTTGTCATGTACATCACATATTGTATATATCAAACATCATTATATATGGCAGGGAAATATATTTTGATTCACTTTCCTTTTAGTTGTGCCTTGATACTTGCTTGATATTTGCCTGTTTCTTCAGGGCTTGTGATTTTGATGCATTCTGAACTCATCCTTGATGTGTGGACATTAAGACGTTGCATGATCTCTCAGAATGGATCATTGATCTATATGTATCCCTACCATCTTTTGTGTCTTGGGACTGGTTTCTGTATGTAGATGTGGAGAGGAGTGTGACTTTTCCTCTCTTAGATTGACCGCACCACAGATGGTCGCCAGTACTCCTATTTAGGAGGAGCCCAGTTAGTTCTATCTCTTATGGATTGGTGTTGCTCTTTGAGGCACAATCGCAGCTTAGATGGTCACCGAATCTCCTATTTGTGAGGAGAGGTTAGGTAGTTCCATCCCTTTGGTCTGAAGCTGATGAAATGTGGTGGATTGAAATTTGATCCCAGTACCATGTGACAAATTTGTATGTGGTGGATTTACCTTGGAGGGATGTGGATAGCATTTCCATGAATTTGACATTGATAGCACCTCTTGACGTGATCATCACAGTCAGCTTTGAGCGTAAGCCAATAATGTCCTATTTTGAGGATCTTCTTAACAAGTAGGGGTCCGCTCATGTGTGGGCCACATACTCCACCATGGATCTCATCCATGAGCCTCTGAGCTTGGTCCTTGTCCAGACATCTGAGGAGACCTAATCCTGCATCTCTTTTATAGAGTACATCTCCGCTCAGGTAAAATTTCATAGCCATTCGATGGATCCTCCTCTTTTCAGTCAGACTCTCCTCAGCGGGTGTAGGTCCATCTCGCAGATACTCCTTGATATGTTGATACCAAGGGTTGTGGATGGGAGGTAGCTCAATTGATACTTCTCCAACATAGTTCCCATAGATTGGGGCCTTTTACAGGGCAAATGTGATGTTTGGCATGTTTTCCTTGTTAGGTATGTGAATCAAGGAGGCCAATGTTACTAATGCATCCGCTAAATCATTCCTATTACGAGGAATATGTAGAAAGGAGATTTGTTCGAACTCCAAAGCCCTCTGTAAAACTTGCCGATGGTAAAGCAGCAAATGTAATTCTTTGGTTTGATAGATTCCCGTGGATTGTTTGATTACCAATTCGGAATCCCCAAAGACAGTTAACCATCTGATGCCCATTGAATAGGCAAGTTTTAGCCCCATAATACAGCCTTCATACTCAGTTGTGTTATTGGTGCTGACAAATTGCAATTTAACGGTGATGAGATCTTTGCTCCAATATGCGGATACTAGAACTACTCCGGCTCCGAACCTTATTGTGACTCCATCAAAATACATTTTCCACGTACGACATGTATCTTACTGATGGTGTTGCTGAACTGCCATTACCTCTTCATCGGGGAAGTATCTTTCCAAGGGTTTGAAGTCCCCTGCAGGTGCGGCGACCAGTTGATCCATAATTCCTTGACCTTTGATAGACTTTTGCGTCACGTAGATGATGTCAAATTGCTGTAGGATCAACTGCCATATGGACAATCGAAAATTCAGTATGGGCTTACTGAACACGTACTTGAGAGGATCCACGCGAAATATGAGATGGGTTGTATGACCATGGAGTTAATGTTGTAACCTCATGGAAGCCCATGCTAAAGCACAACAAATCTTCTGAATCTGAGTGTACTTGTGTTCACTGCTGCTGAATCTTTTGCTGAGGTAATAGATAGCTTGTTCTTGGCCTCTATCGTCTTTCTGTCCCAGCATGCAGCCCATGGCATTGCCATTAATGGACAGGTACATGAATAGGGGAATACCATCCCTGGGTGGTACCAAATTAGGAGCGTTAACCATCTGCTCTTTGATTGTAAGGAAGGATTTTTGACACTCATCGTTCCATTTCATGGAGGATTTCTTCCTTAACAGCTTGAAGATGGGCTCACAGGTTGCTGTGAGTTGAGAAATAAACCTACTAATGAATTTAATTCTTCCCAAAAATCCTTGTATTTCCTTCTCTGTCTGAGGAATGGGCATTTCCTTGATGGCCTGGATTTTGGTGGGATCCAGCTCAATCCCTTTATGGCTGATTAGGAAACCTAGTAACTTGCCTGATTTAACACCAAAGGTGTACTTGGCTAGATTCAACTTCAATTTGTATTTACGCAACTTGTTGAAAAGCTTTTTGAGATGATCTAAGTGGTCTTCTTCCTTTCGGGACTTGACAATGATGTCATCCACATAGATCTCTATCTCCTTATGTATTAAGTAATGGAAAAGAGCCATCATAGCTCGCTGATAGGTTGCTCCGGCATTGATGAGGCCAAATAACAACCGTTTATAACAAAAGGTTCCCTAAGGCATGATGAAAGAAATTTTCTCATGATCCTCCTCAGCGACCATAATTTGATGGTACCCCGCGAAGCAATCCGCAAAGGAGTACATGTCGTATTGAGCAGTATTGTTAATAAGAATGTGGATAAAGGGTACGGGAAAGCTATCTTTAAGGCAAGCTTTGTTCATATCCCTGTAATCCACACAAACTCGCACCTTTCCTCTCGATTTAGGCACGGGAACTATGTTGGATATCCATGCAGGATATGTAGACACCATGATAATGCCAGTTTGAAATTGTTTCACAATTTCTTCTTTCACCTTTAAAATCCACTCAGGTTTCAATCGTCTGAGCTTCTGCCTGACTAGCTTAAATCCCTCTTTAATGGGAAGGCGATGAGGGACAATGTCAGTGGACAAACCCACCATGTCTTCATGAGACCATGCAAACACATCCTAGAATTGAGTTAGTAATGTATCCATGTCATTCCATTAGTTTGGGGTAAGGTCTGAACCAATCTGGATTAACTTAGGGCTTTCTAAGGTTCCGAGATTAAAAGAAGCGGTTTGATCATGGTTGGGTTTAGGTTTGTCTTTGACCCATTCTTTGATCTCCTGAGGTATCTCAATGTCCTCTTGTATTTCCATTAAGTCTGAGTCCAACTTTTCATCAAAGTTACAGTCCTTGTGGAGAAAAGGCACCTCATAAGCCAGTACAAGCCCATCTAAATTCAGAGTCCTGAAACAAAATATGCTTTCACTTAATATATGAAACTACTTAATCATACAAAGTATCAGCATGTACTGATAAAATAACTGCTAATACTTTAGAGAAAAGTAAGCAATTAAAGTTATCTACAGGGTAGAGGGATTTTCTGCCCATTTTACCCTCGTCGACTAATGCATGGAGTGCTGCTCCAACTATCGAGGGTAAAGTCTTGATGGACTGCAGTGATAGAGGGGCTATCATTGTCCTCCTTCTCCCGAATGATGACCATAACATCTGGGAAATCATCGTCTGGGGTGTATTTGTTTGTATGCTCATCATGGAAAATGATGCGTATGCCTGACATCATCAGGGTGATGTCTTGTTTATGTTTTCGTTCCCTCTCTTCCACTTTGGGATCAGGAATCAGGACTTCTTTTGCTTTAACCAATACTGGTTTGGGAAATAGCATAGCCATAATATGGGTTGGCACCTTTATCGGAGACTGTATAGGCTCAGGAGTTGTAGGTGGAGATAATCGCCGTGTGGCGAAAGCTTGAGGAATCTACTTGTGCTTATGAAGATTCCTATAACCAGAACTGGAAGAATAGCCTAGTCCGGCTGTCCCGGTTTGACTGGACATTTGAATTGGGTGCTTAATACTCTGATGATTTTTACCCAGCCCTTGTCCAGGCTGCTGACCCAATGACATCAATTCTTGTGTAGCTGCCATCACTTCGGCAGAAATCTTGGGTACAGGAAGTGGTGCTCCAATAGGATGGTATTGCGTGTTGCTCACTTCCAATGTATGAAAACTAGCCAGTTCAACTTCTGAATTAAAGCTGATGAGTGGTACATCTCCTTATTCAGGATATTTTGGCTTAGCGTTGACAGTGACTAGGCTATTGTTGACAATGTATTTAAGTTGTTGATGAAGTGTAGAAGGGACAGCTCCAGCCATGTGGATCTATGGTCTCCCCAATAGCAGGTTGTATCCTGAATCTATCTTGAGGACATGAAAAGATATGTAAAATATATGAGGACCAATCTCAATTGGCAGCTCAATCTCTCCAATAGAATTTCATCGGGATCCATCAAAAGCTTTGATAACCATATGGCTACTTCGGATCTGCTTGAGATTGATGTTCATCTTCACCAAAGTGGCATAAGAACATATATTTAGAAACTATCCTCCATCTATCAAAACTCCAGCTAACATATACCCGGAGGACAAAATTAGAATGTGCAATGGCTTGCAATGATCGGTACCTTCGGGTGGTATGTCATCATCAGTGAAAGATATCACATTGTTGTTAAAAATGTGATCAACCAGATGTTGAAATTTTTCCACATCCATTGATTTTGGCAAGTAGGCTTCTTTCAAAACCTTCAATAAGATCTTCTTGTGATCCTCGGAAGAGAAAACCAAGTCCAGTATTGAGATTTGACGTGGAGCTTCTCTTAAGCTTAAAACCACCTTGGCTTCATTATGACCGCTGTTAATTAGATTCTGAATAAGGTGGTGGAGTGCCAAACATTCTTCTGTGTTGTGACCGCGAGAATGTGAATGATATTGACATACTCTATCAGAGTTGAACCGTCTTGAACGGGGATTAATTGGAGGTAGAAGGGAGGTGATTCTTCCTTCGTTGATTAGCATCTGAAATATCTCCTCCATAGGTTGGCCCAGGTATGTAAATTCCCTTCTATTGGCAAACTCCCGACGGGCTTTAGCACTTGCTCTCTTCGCAACCTTGTCCTCCGGTGCATCACTTTCTGAAGGTGATGATGGAGAATTCATAACAAAAGGAAGGAGGTAGGCATGCTCTTGGCTGACTAACTGGTGTGTGACTTGATGTTGATGGATCACCAGTTTTGCCAATTGTTCAACTTGCTTACAAAGAGCTTTCATCTTTCGTTCCATAGAAAATTGGAACTTTGCGTAATCCCATCTGTCAACACCGTCTTTGATGGTCTTGGATGATTCATCATTAAAATTGGAACTCTGTCCACTGCTCCAACTAATCATATTGACCTCTTCTTCTTTGTGTTGAGGAAGAGGATTGTCTTGCTCATGAGGTTGATCTGGTTTGGTAACCACGATCTCATCGTTGTTTATTAAATCTTGGATCTTTTGTTTCAAGGCCCAACAATCTTGAGTATCATGTCCAGGTGCGCCGGAATGATAAGCACACTTCCGAGTAGCATTGAAACCCCTCCCATTAGGGTTGGCTGGTGGAAGAAGATACGTGATTTTCTTCTGAGTAGTTAGAAGAGCAAGAATATTCTCGAGCGAGTCCCCTAAGGGTGTGAACGTTCGAGGGCACTTTGCTTCTCCACCTTTAGGCAATGGAGGGTTTGAAGACTGTGCTTGAAAAGGGGACTAGTTTCTCCTCTGTATAGGCATATTCTGACTGCCTTTTTAACCTTGTACTATCAATGAAACATCCTCCTCTTTCTTTTTATGGACACTTCGGGGGTTGTTTCCATAAGTTCCGGACTGGATGTGCTCAGCAACTGCCTTAAGAGTGGCTAGGTCTTGAATCTTTCCTGACTTCAACCCCATCTCAGCCATTTCTCCATGTTTCATCATTTCAGAAAATGGTTTGCCAATACCAGCTAAGACTCTCTCATAGAAAGGAGCTTCTTGTATGTCTATGAAAGTCATGACCATTTCTGAGGTTCTGGATTTGTTTTATCCAAACCTTGAGTTCTTCCTTGTGTAGAGGATTCTGTATGTGTAGGCATCTTTGGGCCCTGAGTAGACTGATGCAATTCTTTAAGCAGAACAACTAAATCTGTAATTTGTTTACTTAATCCGTTAAATTCTTCTCGAGAAACGAGATTAGACTGGTCAAAAGAACACATGATTGGCTGTAGGCTCGTGGCCTTTTTGGATTTTGAGCGGGTAACAGACCCAATTATTTCCTTACAAAAAACTTATGTAGTCTTAGGGATAATGTAAATGTTTACATGCTATATGAGGTATCCGTGTTAGGAATATTATCCTGCAAAACGGATGTTAGCTGTTTTGTAATACAGAATAGCATGCTAATTTCAAATATGCATGGGCACATATTTCTTCATATTTTCCATTACGATGGATTGACATGAAATGATATTTACAGGTAAATGCTTTTACAAGTAATCGAAAATGGAAAGCATGAAGAGACTTTCATTTGCGTTTGGTTTATCAGAGGCTGACCTATCTTAGGTTTACTCTCGCGGCTTTTTGGCATGAAGGTTCCCAGATCATCGCAATCTACTTGATGGGAAGTTAATCCGGTCTTTCAATTGGAGCGAATCTGGGTGGTGCCTTTCCTGAGCCTTGTTGGAATTAGTGTCCCTACGAGTCCAGTAATCAAACACCGACAGGATAGCCTCCTGGTGGAGGAACCACATGATGAATGGGTAGTATACCCATAATTCGGATATATTTAGACTTAAATTATTGCATTCTTAAGTTATTTAGTAGCATTTTTATTGTGTTTATATCTTATTTGGCAGATTTGGAAGCTGGAAGGGCAATTATGGGAATTTCAAGCATTGAATGGCAAAACTGTAATTTCAATGAAGTCCAACATGGCGCTGAAATTGCACTATCCTCAAATTGGCTAAAGTGAGAAACCTCGGCAGGCGTTGACCGGATTAGCGCGTTTGACTTCTGGTTGCCTATTAAGGGTTAATAATAAAATCTAATTGAAGGAGGATTGTGGGGGACTATAAAAAGAAACTAATTGCTGAATTAAAAGGGGAACCAGATTGATTTGGCAGAGAGGATTGAAGGAGCTTTTCCATTGAAGATTACGAGAGATTACTTGGAGCTTCAAGATTGGCTCTGAGTTTCTTCTTTTTCTCCTTATTTTTATTTGTAATTCTTTAAGGATGATTTATCAACAAATAATGATTCTTATTTCCGTGATGAACTAATTCTTTAATTAAGATTTCAATTGAACCTTTTATGATTATGAATTAGTTATTACGTCATTATAATTATCTATGTTGAAGTGGATTGTTTATCATGTTTTGATTTTAGTGATTAATTATTTGGCCAATAATTAGTGTGTTACTCTAGAAGGAATTGGGAGAGGAATTCTAGGGTTAGAACTAGACATGATGACATGTGACTCGATTATTTACACTAAATAATTAGGTTTGTGAATTGAATGGAAATATCATTCTCACCGCATGTAACATATAAGGAATTGGGACCGAAAGAGTTTAATCCAATTGTTTTGCATAGGAATATAGCAAGGTTAATCAAGGTTAAATAAAAGTCAATTGATCACTTGGAAGAGGGCTTTTGGCATTTGAAAATTCACAGTAACAATCCATGAGACATAGTAATTGGGATGATTAGATAACTGATTTATAATTCATAATTGGGGATATTGAAGTCTTAATATTTACCTACCTGAAGTCATTCACTCAAGTAATAGCTTAGTTAATTGTTTATCTTAGTGCAATATCTTTAAGTGTTTAATTTTGAGTTAATAATTCAGAAAATCGCAATTTCTCATTGTTTGAATAAAATTGAATTGATATAGTATTAGTAGTTGAAATTTATTAATTAGAATTCCCTGTGGGAACGATACTCAACTTATCACTTTATTACTTGTTGACCCACGTATACTTATGCGTCTTTGTGTGTAATTAGATTGTACTCAACAAGTTTTTGGCGCCGTTGCCGGGGAATTTCTTTTATTAATATTAATTTCATATTAGTTATAATCAATTCGATTTTAATTTGAACACTACTTAATCTCTCTTCTTGGATTGGCAGGAATTTGTGTATGCACACTAGATCGAAAGCTAGAAAGGAACTTCTTACGATATCTGAGACAACCTTGAGAAGGAGTTCTAGACAGTATGCAGATTGAATAGTGAGGTGATACATTTGGAAGAAGAACCGACAACCCAAGATTTACTCGTGAACATGGCGGAGAACGAATGCGAAATCACTTAGGGATTACATACGCCAAATGTTACTGATTTACAAATCAAGTATTAAGAGACCGTGATCAATGCGAATCAGCTTTTGAGATAAAACCGGATCAATTCGGATCTTCTGAGAATACATGCCGGTTTGGGGTAATTCGATGACGATCCTAATGAACATATCTTGAGTTTCTTGGAAGTTTGCGATACCTTCAAATTTAACAATGTATCGGAAGACGCTATAAGGTTGAGGATGTTCCGTTTACTTTAAAAGATAAAGCACGGTAGTCGGCTACACTCCTTGCCTCTGGTTCAATCACCAAATGGGATGACTTAGCTCAAAAATTTTAGCTAAGTTCTTTCCACCAAATAAGTCGGCAAAACTACGAACGACATTCATACTTTCGCACAACTTGAGTCGAATCGTTATATATGAGGCGTGGGAAAGGTTTAAGGATATGCTCTGTAAGTGCCCTCATCATGGAATTCCACAATGGATGCAATTAGGGATATTTTGTGATGGTTTGCACATCCATCCACGAGGTCTAGTATTGATGCAAAGAATGGGAGGAGTGATTATGTCCAAAAATTTTGATGAGGCGTATCAATTGTTAGAAACAATGGCCACCAACAACTATCGATGGCCCATGACGAGGACCAACCACCCAAAAGCATCGTGAAAATATGAAGTGGACGATTATTAACAAAGATAATGCAACACAAGTGATCGCAATAGCTAAGCATATAGAAACATGACATCCACAGCCACACAAAATAGTAGCGATGGTTTGTGAGTTGTGTCTTTGAGGTCATGCTACGGATCAATGTGCTATAAATTGAATCAAAGACAGGTTCAGAGGGAAATTATAATCGTTAAACCCAACCGTATCCTACCCAAAATGCCTATAATCCAAGTTGGAAGAATCATCCGGGGTTCTCATGGAGTAACAAATCAAGTGCATGACTCAACCACCTGACAACAACACACCTCCGGATTCCAAAATCAACCTCAACAACCAGAAAGGGTATCAAGTTGGGAAGCAGCCTTGGAAAAGTTTATTAGAGCCTCTGACAAAAAGAACGAGGAACAAGACAAGAAATTGAATCAAGTAGATATGACGTTGCAAAGCCATGGGGCATCGTTAAAGAATCTGGAAAATCAATTGGGACAAATAGCACATGCATTGAATACCCGGCCCACTAGGAACACTTCGAGTGATACAGAAATAAATCCGGGCAGAAATGAGCACTGCAAAGCAGTAATCTTACGAAGTGGGAAGGAGCTGCAAACAGTTAAGGATAAGGACAAGGGGGATAACGCAACAACCGAAACAGAAGAGGTTGTGGAAACCGGGAAAGATAAAGAGGAAATAGGAGAGGAAAATGCATAGGGGTCATCTACAACAATGCCACCCATACCATATCCGCAGATTTTCGTAAATCCAAGTTAGATAAGCGGTTTTTAAGATTTTTGGATATTTTTAAAATTGCATATCAACATCCCATTCAATGCCAAGCTTTAGAACACATCTGCCGAAGTTACGCTAAGTTCATGAAGGATGTGCTATCAAAGAAAAGGAAATCGGGGATTTTGAAGCAATTAGGCTTAACCGAAGAATGTAGCGTAATTATTCAGAGCAAGTTACCTCCTAAGTTGAAAGATCCAGGTAGCTTTTCTATTCCATGCTACATTGGTAATCAGTTTTCGGGGAAAGCGATGTGTGATTTGGGGGCCAATATTAATTTGATGCCATTATCAGTCTACCGTCAATTCAGACTCCAAGCACCTAAACCGACAAATATCAGTTTACTGTTAGCAGACCGATCAGTTACATATCCACGAGGTATCATTGAAGACGTATTAGTAAGGGTGGATAAATTCATCTTTCCAGCAGACTTCGTTATCTTGGATTGTGAAGCAGATACGGAACTGCCCATCATTCTCGGACGACCATTCTTAGCAACAGGGAGAATGTTAATCGACGTGCAAAAGGGAGAATTAACGATGAGAGTTGACGATCAACAGGTCACTTTCAATGTGTTCAAAGCAATGTCGTATCCAAAGGAAAAAGGTGAGTGTTTGCGGGTGGATGTAATGGAGGAGATGGTGAATCACAAGATTTGCTGCAATTACTCAGAGGATCCGATAGAATCCATGATGGTTAGAAACAGAGGCAATATAGGCGGATGCAGAGATAATGAGCGGAGTCAAATTGCTAGACACACCATCATTCTAGGAAAAATAATCAACCATTCGACACCCTTGAAAGGCCTAAAACGGAAGAAAAAAAGTGCAACCCTCGATAGAAGTGCCACCCGTTGTTGGAATTAAAGCCACTCCCTCTCATCTTGAATATGCTTACTTAGGAAAGACTCGACTCTACCAGGTTATTGTTTCGACAACGTTAATCGACACCCAAAAAGAAAAATTACTACGAGTCTTTGCATGAGTTCAAAACAAATGATTGGGTGGACAATAGCGGACATTCGAGGTATTAGCCCTCTTTACAGTATGCACAAGATTTTAATGGAAGAGGATCAAAACCAACCATTGAGATGCAACGAAGGTTAAATCCCATTATGAAAGAGGTGGTGAAGAAGGAAGTTATAAAATGGTTGGATGCTTGGGTATTATCTACCCAATCTCAGACAGTTCATGGGTAAGTCCCGCATGCGGTGTGTCTGCCAAAAAAGGGGGCATAACTGTGGTAAAAAATGAAGCGCATGAGCTTATCCCGACTAGAACTGTTACAGGCTAGAGAGTATGTATGGATTACCGCAAGTTGAATAAAGCCACACGCAAGGATCACTTTCCTTGCCGCTTCATTGATCGAGATGTTGGACCGAGTTAATGGGACATCAATTCTATTATTCATTAGATGGATATTCGGGTACAATCAAATTGCCATAGCACCGAAAGATCAAGAAAAGACCACGTTCACTTGTCCATACGGTACGTTTGCATTCCGGCGTATGTCCTTTGGTTTATGTAATGCGCCGACAACCTTTCAACGTTTGTATGATGGCAATCTTTTACGATATGGTCGAAGCGAAATTTAGAGGTGTTCATGGATGATTTCTCCGTGTTGGCGATAGTTTCGACTCGTGTTTGAATAATCTGATCTTGGTGTTAAAAAGATGTGTGGAGACTAACTTGGTACTTAATTGGGAAAATGTCATTTTATGGTACAAGAAGGGGTGATTACGGGACATAAGGTTTTCGCGATCCGGATTGGAGGTGGATAGAGCGAAGATTGATGCAATTGAGAAACCGCCTCCTTCATCATCTGTAAAAGGCATTCGAGTTTCTTGGGACATGCGGGGGTTCTATAGACGCTTTATTAAAGATTTTCAAAAATCTCAAAACCCTATGTTCACTCTTGGAGAAAGATGTACCGTTTAAGATGGATCATGCATGCATCGAGGCATTTGAGGTATTAAAGAAGAAATTGGTCTCTGCACTACCATTGTAGCGCCTGATTGGTCTTTACCTTTTGAATTGATGTGCGACGCCGATGATTACGCTTATGGGAGCCGTATTGGGACAACGTCATGATAAGATTTTTCATACTATCTATTACTCTAGTAAGACATTGACGGATGCCCAAATTTGAACTACACAACAACCGAAAAGGAATTACTTGCGGTGGTGTTTGCTTTTGACAAATTCAGCTTATTATCTCCTCGGCACTAAGGTAATTGTCTACACCGACCATTCAAATATTAAATATCCGATTGAGAAGAAAGATGCTAAACCACGATTAATACTGGTGGAATCTTTGTTACAAGAATTTGATCTGGAGATCCGGAACGAAAAAGGTACAAAAAATCAAGTGGCGGATCATCTGTCTCTTGTTAGAAAATAAAAAGGAATGAGAAAGAAGACAACTCGATGATTAATGAGGAATTTCCGAATGAGCAAGCTGCTCCGGTAACTACCATATTGCCTTGGTATCTTGACTATGTCAACTATGTGGTTGCCAAAGGTGTTACTGGCCGGTTGACATCACAACAACGGAAGAAGTTTCTCCACGATGCGAAGCAATACTTTTGGGATGAGCCATTTCTGTTTAAAGCATGTGCAGATCAAATGATAAGACGTTGTGTACCTCACGAAGAAATGGATAGTATATTAGGCCACTGTCACTCCTCAGATTACGGAGGTCATTATTCCAGTGATCGTACAGCAGCCAAAGTACTACAATCGGGATTCTTCTGGCCCTCTTTATTCAAAGATGCTTATCTCTTTGTGCTAAAATGCGATCGATGCCAACGCCGTGAGTAATATCTCCAAGCGCAATGAAATGCCACTTAACACAATTTTAGAGGTGGAACTATTCGACGTGTGGGGTATCGACTTTATGGGACCATTCCCATCTTCGCTGAATAATCGGTATATCTTATTAGCGGTCGATTATGTTTCCAAATGGGTAGAAGCCGCAGCGTTACCCACGAATGATGCCAACGTTGTCACCCGATTCTTAAAGAAAAACATTTTTACCAGATTTGGGACACCAAGGGCTATAATAAGTGATGAGGGAACGCACTTACAAACAAGCGCTTCACTAAATTGCTTGTAAAATATGGAGTTCGTCACAAAATTGCAGCTGCATATCACCCACAAACCAATGGCCAAGCAGAGGTGTCGAATCGGGAAATTAAGAGGATCCTGGAAAAAGTAGTCAATCCGTCACGAAAAGATTGGGCGTTGCGTCTTGACGACGCTCTATGGGCTTATCGAACAACGTACAAAAACCCGATCGGCATGTCCCCGTACAGAATGGTCTTTGGAAAGGCGTGTCATCTTCCGGTCGAGCTAGAACACAATTCCACACTGGGCCATTCGGAAATTAAACTTTGATCTAGAAGCGGCAGGTGAAAAAGCTGTTCTGCGGTTGAACGAGATGGATGAATTCAGTTCAACGCCTACGAAAACGCTAAGCTATACAAGGAGAAAGTCAAATCTTGCACGATAAAAAATTCTCGATAGAACATTAATCCGCCATCAAGTACTCTTTATTCAACTCACGCTATGCGTCTATTTCCGTGAAAATTGAAATCCGTGGTCCTGGACCATTTTTAGTCATATCTGTCCTCCACACGGAAACATTGAGGTTGAGGAACCGAATTCAAAGCGTACATTCAAGGTCAACGGTCAACGTCTGAAACACTATTGGAGCGGACCAATCGAACGCCAAGCTACGGTCCAGTACCTCTCAGACCCAGTGGCCAACTGACCAACACCGCAAAGTCGGGCAAACGACTATAAACCAAGCGCTTCTTGGGAGGCAACCCATGAAGTTCCATAATTTTTTTCGTTTTATTTGATTTTATGCCTCTTAGAGTTAAACTTTTCTTATTTTCACTGTTATTCTGTAGTAGAGAAAACTCCACGTTTATTAAACTAATTCCTACAATTTGGTCCGGTATGCACGTATTACGTGTCACTTCCCAGCTTTCCTGCGCCCATATCACCAAGGATTACAGCGCCCGTATTTAGGCTCGAAGTGTGAGATAAGTCCCAGCGCCCGTGGCTGAGTTCTAGTATAATCACATCACCTTTGCCATTGCCTTCTTCGATCAAAACCAGTAGCCCGTGGCTGAAAAGCATACCAAACGATTGCTTTGCTGGCCACGGCGCTCCTTCTTGACGATTATAACCCAGCGCCTTGCCACCGATCAAAGTTAGCCCTTGTACTTTAAAACCTGCCGCTGCCCTTCTATTCCACATTCTCTCCACCAAGCCAAAGCGTGGGTCACCCTCTCTTCCTCTTCATAGCACAAAGTCAAGAAACCTTGGATAATTGTCTTCCACTCATCCACCACGCATCACTCCCTTCCTTTCATATTGGTCGTTCGCATCTTGTGTGCGAATTCTACCCTCCAACTTATTTAGAAGTAACAAAGGTATGATTTGATGTGTTTTCAATTCTTGCAATTAAGATGCTCTTCATTCGTTATTCTTGTCATCTGGAAATCTAATGGAGCATATAGATAACGCATTGATGTGTGACGTACTCCTACACACGAGATTCATGCACGCTACATGCATGGCATGAATAGACAGGGAATTAATAATGGATTGAACAAGTTCTCAGTTGCTATCTAGGTGTTTGACAAATTGTCTGACTCAATTTTTAAAGCTAAACTATGACTATGTTTTATTTGCAGAATTCTCGACATGGCATCCAAACGTCATCGCAGCTCAGGGTCCGGGGCCGCTTCAACTTCCCCGCCAAAATTTGACAGCAGGCGTTTTGTTAGTGTTGCGGCTCAAGAAAGCTACCGCCGCATGGCCACCCGCTCACTAGTCCCCGAATCGGGTCTCCGTCCCCGATCAAAACAAGGATGGAGACATAGCGGTGATGATTCTTTGGCGTAAGCGAATCGTCTCCACCTCAAAAACGACTGACATAGCGATGATTGCAAAGGTCAAAGAATTTTATGCCAACTTGCCTGAGCATGACCATTATGGGGTGTTTGTCAGAGGTAAGACCGTGGAATTTGGCGAGGAGGATATCAATGGGTGCTATCAACTACCCTTAGAGGGCCTTCATGATGAATATGCTCGCTTTAGTGAGTGATGGGCCTGACTATGAAAAGATTATTCGGAGGCGTGTCAACCGGGCACTACTTGGTCCATCCATGAGCGTGGAAGCATGACCTTCCCATTGTCTCACCTCAGTCTATATGGAAAGGCATGGTATGCCTTCATATGCGCGAAATTGATGCCCTGCACACATGTGAGTCACGTCACCAAAGAAAGGGTCACGTTATTATACTCCATCATCTGAAGGCCTCTACGAATCGATGTCGGCCATCTTATTCGAAGAATCGATGCTCACGCGCATCTCGCCAAGGGGACCACAGGAGGGTTACCACATCCGTCCCTGATCTGCGTCTTATGTGCTAAGTTTGGGGTCAAATGGAAATCAGACGAGATGATTCAAACTCCTATGCCCGTGTTGGACCACAACTTGATCCGTCGTTATAAAGTATGGTCCGGTGGCGCTAATCACCCAAGGGGACTGGGTTTCATTATCCCCCATGTTACGTCTCCACGAGCCCCACGACCTCAGGCTCCCCCTCCTTACGGCCCCTCGACAGCTGCTCATCGAGGTGTGGTCCCCAAGTCGCCCAAATGGAGATGGGCATTTGGTTTTACAACATTGAGTCAAAGAATGTGCGCTTATCGGAACGCCAAGACGTGATTTACAAGTATTTAGTCGACCAATTTGTTTGCACGTAATGCATCGACCATCCGCACCCATCCGGGCATTCCACTTAGCCATTTCCCTCGTCTCCTGCTTACGCGATGTTTCCCGTCCGATCAAGAGATGAGCGAGGACGATGATGCTCCCCGAAGCATAAATTAAATCCGGGAAGTCCTCTGCTTTATTTTGACTTATTTTTTTTTTCGCATGAGGACATTGCTCTAGCTTAGTTTGGGGTGGTTACGTTTATTTTCACCATTGTAGTTATTATTAGTAAAGTTGCATTTAGGATTGCATGTTAATTCCGGTTTTTGAGAGTGCGATATCCTCTCTGGGGCCAATGAGGAAAGTAGAATTGCATGAACACGTCTAGTAAGGATTGTTGATTCAGTGATATGATTTTCGTGACTTGAATTGGATCTTTATCTGTTTGACATTGATATTATAAGAAGGCACTTGGAAATAAAACGACCATGTTAGCTATGATAGTTTAAATGGTTAGAGAATAGAGTTCTAAAGGGGGATTACGAGTGATATGGAAGAACAATTTGAATAACTAGATAAGACCAATTCATGCATAAACTCGAGTTTGGGGGAAACATTTAGAATATAAAAAAAAAAAAAAAAACAAATGTTGAGTCTTGTGGTGGGTTGAGGGAACCACTCCCCATAAACACAAGCGTGAGATGGAGCGTAAAAAACGCATTCACCATCCATCTATAAATAAAAAAAATAAAAAAATAAAATAAAAATATATATATATATATATATAAATAATAATGATAATATATGAGGTGACTAGTCTTGTTTGGGGCTGTGTTACTTGAGCAAAATACGCTCAAGGGGTATCTTAAAACCTAGCGCCTAAGGTCGTAAATGGTCCAGGAGTCGTTGGTCGAAAGCTCGCTAAGGGGTAACATCTTAGCCTAATGGGATGAGACATTGCATGACCATTTACGTAGAAAACAAAAATATATATATATATATATAAAAAAAAAAAAAAAATAAAAATAAATATATATTCTAGTTTGATTTGTTGAATTCGGGTAAGTGTTTTGAGTTCAACAAACAAGTTTATTTGATGAGTTCTCAAGTTCACAATTATGATGCCTACTAAGAAAGTTATTCTCTATCATATTTTTGTCTTTCATGGGTTCGCATGGTGTCGTGGACACACACGCACAATATCGATAATAACAGATTTAGATCCGCTTGATTGTTGGGATATTGTCGATCTGTTTTTACATGAGGAATTAGCATGTTTACGTGATTTTCTCGAGGCATATGGATATCGTGAACTCTTGGATTCTTGGAATTACGAACATATAAATATAAATAGTTTGCATGTGCATGATGTTTAGTCTTGTTTGGTGATCTTAGGCTTTGTCGCATGAGGACACGAACGATTTAAGTTTGGGGGTGTTTGATGAATGGGTAGTATACCCATAATTCGATATATTTAGACTTAAATTATTGCATTCTTAAGTTATTGTAGTAGCATTTTATTGTGTTTATATCTTATTTGGAAGATTTGGAAGTTGGAAGAAGCAATTATGGGAATTTCAAGCATTGAATGGCAAAACTAAGAATTTCAATGAAGTCCAAATAGCGAAGGCTACTGAAATTACACTATCCTCGGTCACGGGCGGTACCGAGCCTCAGCAGCATTAATTTGATTAAGCGTTTGACTTCCAGTTTGCCTATTAAGGGTTAATAATAAAACCTAATTGAAGGAGGATTGTGGGGGACTATAAAAAGAAACTAATTGCTGAATTAAAAGGGGAACCAGATTGATTTGGCAGAGAGGATTGAAGGAGCTTTTCCATTGAAGATTACAGGAGATTACTTGGAGCTTCAAGATTGGCTACAGAGTTTCTTCTTTTTCTCCTTATTTTTTATTTGTAATTCTTTAAGGATGATTTATCAACAAATAATGATTCTTATTTCCGTGATGAACTAATTCTTTAATTAAGATTTCAATTGAACCTTTTATGATTATGAATTAGTTATTCTGTCATTATAATTATCTATGTTGAAGTGGATTGTTTATCATGTTTTGATTTTAGTGATTAATTATTTGGCCAATAATTAGTGTGTTACTCTGAAGGAATTGGGAGAGGAATTCTAGGGATAGAACTAGACATGATGACATGTGACTCGATTATTTACGGTAAATAATTAGGTTTGTGAATTGAATGGAAATATCTGCTTCATGCATGTAACATATAAGGAATTGGGACCGAAAGAGTTTAATCCAATTGTTTTGCATAGGAATATAGCAAGGTTAATCTGGGTTAAATAAAAGTCAATTGATCACTTGGAAGAGGGCTTTTGGCATTTGAAAATTCCTGTTAACAATCCATGAGACATAGTAATTGGGATGATTAGATAACTGATTTATAATTCATAATTGGGGATATTGAAGTCTTAATATTTACCTACCGGAAGTCATTCACTCAAGTAATAGCTTAGTTAATTGTTTATCTTAGTGCAGTATCTTTAAGTGTTTAATTTTGAGTTAATAATTCAGAAAATCGCAATTTCTCATTGTTTAAATAAAATTGAATTGATATAGTATTAGTAGTTGAAATTTATTAATTAGAATTCCCTGTGGGAACGATACTCAACTTATCACTTTATTACTTGTTGACCACGTATACTTGCGTGCTGTGTGTAATTAGATTTTACTCAACACCACACAACATACATTCACATACAACGTGTCTCACTATTTATGAAAATGATGACATGTGCGAAGCACTAATATCACAGATAGATATATTGCAGTGCAGTAAGTAAATGCATTCGTATACATTCATCATAAATGTAAATGCAACATCAACACACAAGCATATAACAGTTTTAAAAAGCTTGCAGTAGCGTCTTAAGCCCTCTTACTGGAGTCCCCAGTAGAGTCGCCACCTGTCGATGTCAGGATTTTTATTTGTCCCTTTTCAATTCTTGTTCTTTGGTGTTCTCATGTTGTGTGAGATCCGGATGTAAAATCCAGGCTCATCAGACATAAAGTCTAGGCTCAATCGAGGAATAACTAGATAATGTTAGTCCATATATAAATATATACATATATAAGTATATATATACAGACAAAAATGAAAACCACGGACAGAAGTCCGGGCATACACACGCAACACGACTCTCAATGTAAAGAATAATGTGTGCAAAGATGAAGAGAAAGGCTTTATAGAGTGTAAGAAGGCTTACAATGGGCTGCCAAAGAAGACTTCTATGACTCTAAGTGGATGAACACTCGGCTCCCGCCGACAAAAATATAGCTATATGTGAGCTAACAAGTGTTTAAAATGAGAAAGCACTCAATATGGGGTGTGTACAAAGAAAATTTGACAGGGCTTCCTCGCCTTTTCCTCTTTAATTATGGCCACCCCAAGCTCTATATTTATAGAGTCAGGCCACAAATACTATGACAGTAGTAGATGATGCTACTAATGGTGCCCGGGGTGCCCTGACTCTGCAGGTCCCACCATCTCAAAGTACGTGCAATCGTGCACTGTGATTTTTGATCCCCCATGGAGGTGCTTCGTGGTGGTTGATTATGTCTTTATATATATATATATATATATATATTGCTTTTATATATTTACATTTCCGATCCCCCATAGAGGTGCTTCGTGGTGGTTGATCATGTCTTTATATATATTTATAACTTTTATATAAATATATAATTGCTTATTGCTTTTCATATAAACTTCGGCATCATGTAAGCCTAGGAATCATGTGATCATAAATTCAGTTTACTAAACCTAGATTCGGTTCCCATGATGGACATTTTCAGCTGTAAGCAGCTTGTAAATTATTCACGGTGTTTGAATTTCCTTAGATGACTTTCATGCCCATGAGGAGTTCGGCACTGTTATATATTATTTTCTCGAAGATGCTTCGCATCTCGAAAATAAAATCAACCAAGCCGAACATTTAATAAAATGAAAGTATCAAAGGCATTAATTACTATTGAGCACATGGTTTGAAAAACCTCTTTTACAAAATATCATTGCCATATCTTGTTTTAAACTAAATTTTTATACAAATTCAAACCCTGTGTATATAGGTGCGAACTAGGCATATCACTACTTCCACATAACAGCACATTGATCCACACACACACACATTCATATAATAGTTTCTTGAAAAGTGGCGGTCACCGTGGTAACACGGATGTCTGGGGGTGCCTAACACCTTCCCTCCGCATAATCAAGCCCCCGAACCCAAATGAATCTCAGTTTCACGCAGAATTCCGTTTAGCGTTGTCACATCACGAAGGTCAATGTGCAAACCTTTTCTCGATTCGCGTTGATGCAACCAAATTAAAAACACCAATGGCGACTCTTACGGTCAAATCGTCGACATATACATGTCGGACCTTTTTCACTTGTTTTTTTCAAAAAAATCTCACCTAAAATGAGAACACCAAAGAACAAGAACAAAAAAGGGACAAATAAAAATCTCGACGTCGACAATATCTATTGATTGCATTTCTTAATTCCATGTCTTGCTTCAATCCCATAATGGCTTTTGGTTCAGAAATGAACTAAAATCCATTATGGGATTCTAATGGATTTTGATGCGTAGTTTAAATATGTATATCTGATTGTGATGTGGTATATTTATCATTGGATTACCTATTATGGTTGTGTTTAATTGCTTGAATTCTTGATCACCATTCACACTAATAGCTTGTATGGATTTGGAAAATGAAATATACGTATAGATTAAACCATGATGGCATATAATTGTGAAGCTTACATGCATTACGCTGTGATTTGTGATCCAGATAGGCATATACCGGTTCACCATATGTAGTCATTAAGAGAGTTTGCACTTAAATCATTTTTGCTGCAAATTCACATAGACATATAGTGAGTTTGGTAATAGTGATGCTTACATGATTTTTATCAAATGTGGATTTTATGTAAATTGGTCATAGTTCATTGAAAAATGATTATGTTCCACTTTTGTGCTCTTGACTAGTTTTCCATGATAAATAATTAAACATTACATGAGGGTTGCAGTTTAGATGAAACATTAAATGATATTAGAATCCCATTTCTCTCCTATTTGATTTCATTACTTTAGTAATTATAATTTTATTTCATTAATTAATTTAGAATTCAATTTACTTGTGAGTTGATCGTTTAAGCATATAGAAATAGTGATTAAGTTATTCCATGATAAATTAGATTTAATACCTTTCTTCGTGGATTGATAATTTTCTTACTCCGTACTACTTGTTGACCCATGTATACTTGCATGAGTTAGAGTTCTTTTTGTTAAACTAAAAAGGAGGCAACAAGTTTTTGGCGCCGTTGACGGGGAAAGGAGTTTATTTTTAATATTGTCGTCATCAGCTAAAGCTAAATTTGTGTGACTTAAACAATTTTATTCTTATCTTATTTCTATTTTGTTTTTATTTGAATTTTAGGTACTTGTATATATTTTATGCACACACGATCGTCCAATTTCGAGTTGACACCTGTACAGGATAACATCAACGGTAGAGGTTGGAAGTCAAGAGCGCATCGAAATATACAAGCAGATTTTGAGAATACATCATCCAGCATGGAAGCCGAAGAGCAAAGAGAGGAACACAGTGCCTTAAGAGATTACTCGATGCCAAACATTAATGGGTTACAATCAAGCATTGTGAAGCGAACTATAGCAGCCAACACTTTTGAGATAAAGCCGGGCACTATTCAAATGGTGCAGAATTCGGTAGGTACAGTTTGGGGGTGCTGCTACAGATGATCCGAATGAACATCTATTGAGATTCATAGAGATATGTGACACTTTCAAGTACAATGGAGTGTCGGAAGATGCAATCAGGCTCAAACTATTTCCATTCTCTTTACGGGACAAGGCAAGAAGTTGGCTTCACTCTCTACCTTCAGGATATATTACAACATGGGAGGACTTAGCACAAAAGTTCTTAGCCAAATTTTTCCCAATGGCTAAGACTGTTAAAATGAGGACATCAATTTCCCAGTTCGAGCAGCAGCAGGGTGAATCTTTATATGAAGCCTGGGAAAGGTATAAAGAGATGCTAAAGAAGTGTCCCCATCATGGAATGCCAGATTGGATGGTGATAAATACTTTTTACAATGGACTGGGATTGAAATCAAGGCCAATTATAGATGCAGCTGCAGTGTCAGGCAATAACTTTCAGATCAGGGAAGCAGACTACGGGATTGCAGCATGGCGCGCCCGCGCTACTTTTACAAGCGGAAGACACGCGACCGCGTGGTGAAGAAAATGGGTCTAATGAGGTTTTGTGTAAAGAAGGTTCAGAGCAAGGGGAAGTGGAAAAGAAGAGAAAAGAGTTAACTGAGAAACCAGTGACCAAACAACCAGTTGTTCATCCCCATGTTCCATATCCACAGAGACTACGGAAGCAAAGGGAAGACAAGCAGTTTCATAAGTTTTTGGAGGTGTTTAAGAAGCTACAAATCAATATACCTTTCGTTGAGGCATTGGAACAGATGCCAAGTTATGCAAAGTTTATGAAAGGGATATTATTAAGGAAGAAAAGATTGGAAGATTTTGAGACAGTAGCTTTAACTGAAGAATGCAGTGCAATGCTTCAACGCAAACTACCTCCGAAGCTGAAGGACTCGGGCAGCTTCACGATACCTTGTTTAATCGGAAAGATGAGTTTCAGCAAATGCTTATGCGATCTAGGGGTGAGAATCAACTTGATGCCACTATCAGTGTTTAATCAGTTGGGATTGTCGGCTCCAAGATCGACAAACATTTCATTGCAGCTTGCTGACAGATCCATTACCTATCCACGGGGTATTGTGGAAGATGTACGGGTTAAAGTGGATAAATTCATTTTCCCAGCGGATTTCATTATATTGGACTATGAAGAGGACAAAAGTATACCAATCATTTTTGGAAAACCATTCTTAGCCACATGAAGGACCTTAATAGATGTTCAAAAAGGTGAATTGACAATGCGAGTTCATGATCAAGAAGTCACCTTCAACGTGTTTAAGGCTATGAAATTTCCTACAGACGAAGAGGAATGTTTCAGGATTGATATGGTGGAAAAGGTGTTGAATGATGAAGTGGAAAAGGTGTTGAATGATGAAGTAGAAAATTTAGTGGAACATGAACCTTTAATGTAAGACCCCAACTTTTATGAATAAAAATGAATTTTCTATAAATATCATTTTTGAATATTATGGAATAAATTTGATATAATGTTATAGTTGTGGGTAATATTTATAAATTTTACAAAGTACGCAAGTTGTTATATAATATTCGATTGGTCAAGGAATATTCGTACGACAGCATAATCATTGGTGGACCCCACAACATAATTATTGTAAGATTAAGAAAACGACAAAAATATTTTTATGAAAATAACGACGGAAGTTTTACTGCGTTGATCTTTGTTGAACTACTCAAGAGTAAAAATACAAAGATGTCTGGCGTGGTTGCATAGTAGCACACAATATTGATTATTAATGCTTATGTGAGAAGTCACTCAGTTTGATTCAATTATTGTCGATATTTTATATGTTATTAAATCAATAATTGAGATGACAAAGTTGTTAATATTATTATTTGCATTATTAACGATGTCTAGAAGTTACGCCAGGAGAGGTTTGGTCACCTAATCAAGCGCTTGAATAGGGAGAAATCCTTATTGGAAAGTCCCTCTTTTCACCGAGAACGACCTGGTCGATTAATAGTGTGAATAATAATAATGATGATGACGTTTTGTTTTATTCATATTATTAACGTAATCAGAAAAACTTTTTATATAAAACAGAATACTTTTATAAAGTTATTCATTTTATTAGGCTAATAGTAAAATCTTTTTATATAAAATAGAATACTTTTATAAAGTTATCTGTTTTATTAGACAATAATTAGAATATATTATATTTTATTATGCATAGTGTTTGCATAGTACTTGCATAGTAAAATCTTTTTAAAAGTTATTTGTTTTATTAGATTATAAATAGAATATATTATATTTTATTTAAAAGATTTTGCTTTAAATATGGACCGTCCGATTAAAGTAAATCAATCTAGACCGTTCATGGATTGGTTACTATTCATTCCATTCTTCTATAAATAGAAGTTCGTTCCTTCATTATTTCTTACGAATTCACTGAAATTCTAGAGAGAGAAACTATAGAGAGAAAGAAGAAAAGTATTCTGCTACTTCACTACTCCGATATCAAGTTTCTTTTACGGTAAGGGGTATTATTTCTTTTGTATTCATGAAGAGAACTTCTATTATTCCATCTTTATTATTCTGTTGGAATAACCTGTATACTTGGTGAAATTATTCTGTATTCCATTCTTTATTATTCTGTTGGAATATCCTGTCTGTGCTTTAAGCCGGACCTGGTTCCGTCTTTATTATTCTGTTGGGACATCCTGTTGGTGTGAATTTCACCTGACCTGGTTTCGTCATTTAGTATTTTGTTGGAATAACCTGTCTATGCGAAGTACCGCATGTATGGTGATTTCTGTTGTATTCCATTCTTTATTATTACATTGGAATATCACATGGGTCACGTATTACACGCTTTGACCTAGTTCCGTTATTTATTATTCTAATGGAATAACTTTGTCTGTCACAAGTACCGCATGCATGATGATTTCTTTTGTTATTCCATTCTTTATTATACTCAGTTGGTTAAAGTTTTGACTTCTATACTCCATGAAATTAGTGGAATATTCTTGATATTTGCGCTTCATCCAGTATCTTTTCATGGAAATATTCTTCTGAGCATTCTTGAATTTTACTTTACAAAGAAGTATCATGTTGACAATTTGGACGTTATTAGTTCCTAAATAAATTAATTCTTGAACTTGTTTTATTGAATTCTTATATCATTGTCATCATCATCATGTTTATATTATTTTTGAAAGTCATCTGTGACTTGTAGTGCATAGATGGACTTGGTATGATTATGACCAGGGATTATTCGGTGTAATCATGACCGTAATGTTACAAATGATGTGGTAAAAGTCCTCATTGGCTCGAAGTGCATTGATGGACAGTTGTTGGCATGATCATGACCATTGATGAATACACAAATATCCTTGGCCCGTAGTGCATGGATAATTTGTGGTGATGACCCTAATGAATATCCTTGGCCGTAGTGCAGGGATGATGTGGATTATTTATTAAGCTGAGTCTCAGTGATAAAAGTGATGAAAAACCTTTTTAAATCATAAAAGATAGTAGATTTTATTCTCTACTTGACTCTTTCGATGGATTGCATGTTCCGCTATAGTTAAACTTGATGTCTATTGTATTTTATCAGTTTAACACTGTTGAGGACTAATGATAATTTAGTCTGCATTATCTTAGTCATAGTATTTCTTATTGGGCTAGTTGAGCTCAACCTTTCTTTCACTGTTCTCTTCAGGAAATGAGAATGTAGCCGGGACTAGACGGGGAATAGAGTGATGGTCCGAGATGGTGTCTTAGTAGTCCTCACTATTCTGTTAAATAGTGTGATAATAAATGTAATGAGGACTAAATTGAGTGTGGATATTGTCTAGATGACAATATTTGTATTAAAACTCACAGCATGTATTTTGTCGTATTTTACACGACTGTTGTATAATCAAGTTGTATTTGAATTTAGTACCATGTATATGGCGACTCAAGATGGGTGATGTATACCTATTTTGGGGGCGTCACATTTAAAGAATGCTATTATGGGAAATTCTGAGATAGAAGATGAGGACATTACTGAGTTTGTTCAAATACTTGACACAGCATCACAGTTCAGAAAATTCAAGACTCCTGTTGAGCCATTAAAGATTGTTGGGGAGACATCAGTGAAACTTAAACCATCACTTGAGATGCGTACAGAACTTGAGTTGAAACCTCTTCCAGACCACTTGAGGTATGCATTTTTAAATGATAATTCTAAATTACCTATGATTATTTCTTCTGCACTAACATATGTCCAGGAAGAAAAGTTGCTAAGAGTTTTGAGAGATTTCAAATCAACCATTAGATGGACCATAGCAGATATCAAAGGGATCAACCCATCATTCTGCATGCATAAGATCCTACTGGAAGATGAGAGTAAAGCTTCAGTGGAACAACAACGAAGACTTAATCCAATTATTAAGGAAGTGGTAAAGATGGAAGTGTTGAAGTGGCTGGATGCAAGAATAATATATCCGATCTTAGACAGCTCGTGGGTGAGCCCGGTACAGTGTGTGCCGAATAAGGGGGGAATGACTGTAGTCTTCAACGAGAACAATGAATTGATACCAACGAGGACAGTGACGGGGTGGAGAGTCTGCATGGACTATCGCAGACTTAATAAAGCTACAAGGAAAGATCACTTCCCACTGCCATTTATTGATCAGATGTTGGACAAACTAGTAGGTCATGAGTATTATTGCCTTCTGGATGGATATTCAGGCTACAATCAGATTCTGATAGCTCTAGAAGACCATGAAAAGACAACTTTCACATGTCCATATGGAACATTTTCTTTCAGAAGGATGTCTTTCGGGTTATGCAATGCCCCGACCACATTTCAGAGTTGTATGATGGCAATTTTTGTGGATATGGTGGAGCATAATGTGGAAGTGTTTATGGATGATTTTTAAGTATTTGGTGATTCTTTTGATTTGTGTTTGGAAAACTTAGTGATGGTGTTGAGGAGATGTGTTGAAACGAATTTGGTTTTGAATTGGGAAAAGTGCCATTTTATGGTACAAGAAGGAATCATCTTGGGACATAAGGTGTCGAAGAAAGGATTAGAGATGGATAGAGCTAAATTAAAGACCATTGAGAATTTACCTCCACCAACTTCTGTAAAAGGTGTTCACCGTTTTTTAGGGCATGCAGGCTTCTATAGGAGGTTTATTAAGGACTTCTCCAAGATCACAAAACCACTTTACAGCTTATTGGAGAAGGATGCGTAGTTCAAGTTCGATGAAGATTGCATGTTTACATTTGAGCATTTAAAGAGGAAGTTAACTATAGCACCAGTGATCACATCACCAAATTGGGACCTTCCGTTTGAATTAATGTGTGATGCCAGTGGCTATGCTATGGGGGCTATTTTGGGCCAGCGAAGGGAAAAGATTTTTCATATGATTTACTA
Source organism: Panax ginseng (assembly GCA_020205605.1). Lineage (NCBI taxonomy): Eukaryota > Viridiplantae > Streptophyta > Magnoliopsida > Apiales > Araliaceae > Panax > Panax ginseng. Next base: position 88,783,429 of record CM035135.1, on the reverse strand, counting down.
TGTGAGAAAGACCCTTACTGATGCTCAGTTGAATTATACCACCACAAAGAAGGAACTTTTGGTAGTTGTGTATGCGTTTGACAAGTTTCGTGTGTATTTAATTGGGACTAGGGTGATAGTGTACATAGATCACGCGGCAATTTGATACTTGGTGGCAAAGAAAGATGTAAAGCCTCATTTAATCAGGTGGATACTTCTGTTTCAAGAATTTGATTTGGAGATTAAGGATAGAAAGGGAATTGAGAACCAAGTGGCGGACCACTTATCTAGACTAGAAAATCCGGGAAGGGAGGTAGATGATAAGATTGTTATTAATGAGTCATTCCCAGATGAACAATTATTTGTGGTGAAAGGGGAAGTGCCATGGTTTGCGGACTATGCGAACTACTTGGTTAGTAGGATAATCCTTTCTGACTTGACCGGGCACCAAAAGAAGAATTTTTTGCATGATGTGAAGTGGTTTATATGGGATGAACAATATTTGTATAAGCACTGTGCTGATCAAATGATAAGGAGACGTATCCCATATAGCGAGACCGAGGTTACTTTGCAGGATCTCCATGCTTCATTATATGGAGGCCATTATGGTGGAGAAAGAACAGCGGCTAGAGTGTTGCAAGCAGGATTCTACTAGACGACAATTTTTAAAGATGCTTATAGTTTTGTCCAAAAGTGTGATAGATGTCAAAGAATCAGGAATATATCGAAGACAAATGAGATGCCCTTACACACAATCCTTAAGGTTAAAATTTTTGATGTGTGGGGGATAGACTTCATGGGGCCTTTCATTTCTTCATTGGGAACCTATATATCTTATTGGCTGTTGACTATGTTTCTAAGTGGGTGGAAGTGGCAGCTCTTCCAATAAATGATGCTAAGGTGGTCTTGAGATTTTTACAAAGAAGTATTTTCACAAGGTTTGGGACTCCACGGGCCATTATTAGTGATGAGGGAAGCCATTTTTGTAATCGACAGTTCACAGCTGATGAATGGGTAGTATACCCATAATTCGGATATATTTAGACTTAAATTATTGCATTCTTAAGTTATTTAGTAGCATTTTTATTGTGTTTATATCTTATTTGGCAGATTTGGAAGCTGGAAGGGCAATTATGGGAATTTCAAGCATTGAATGGCAAAACTGTAATTTCAATGAAGTCCAATAGCAATGGGATGGCTGAAATTGCACTATCCTCGGCAACGGGCGCCCGAGCCTCAACGCGTTGATCGGATTAGCGCGTTTGACTTCTGGTTGCCTATTAAGGGTTAATAATAAAACCTAATTGAAGGAGGATTGTGGAGGACTATAAAAAGAAACTAATTGCTGAATAAAAAGGGAACCGGATTGATTTGGCAGAGATGATTGAAGGAGCTTTTCCATTGAAGATTACAGGAGATTACTTGGAGCTTCAAGATTGGCTACAGAGTTTCTTCTTTTCTCCTTATTTTTTATTTGTAATTCTTTAAGGATGATTTATCAACAAATAATGATTCTTATTTCCGTGATGAACTAATTCTTTAATTAAGATTTCAATTGAACCTTTTATGATTATGAATTAGTTATTCTGTCATTATAATTATCTATGTTGAAGTGGATTGTTTATCATGTTTTGATTTTAGTGATTAATTATTTGGCCAATAATTAGTGTGTTACTCCGAAGGAATTGGGAGAGGAATTCTAGGGTTAGAACTAGACATGATGACATGTGACTCGATTATTTACGGTAAAAATAATTAGGTTTGTGAATTGAATGGAAATATCTGTCACCGCATGTAACATATAAGGAATTGGGACCGAAAGAGTTTAATCCAATTGTTTTGCATAGGAATATAGCAAGGTTAATCAGGGTTAAATAAATGTCAATTGATCACTTGGAAGAGGGCTTTTGGCATTTGAAAATTCACATTAACAATCCATGAGACATAGTAATTGGGATGATTAGATAACCGATTTATAATTCATAATTGGGGATATTGAAGTCTTAATATTTACCTACCTAAGTCATTCACTCAAGTAATAGCTTAGTTAATTGTTTATCTTAGTGCAAGATCTTTAAGTGTTTAATTTTGAGTTAATAATTCGTAAAATCGCAATTTCTCATTGTTTGAATAAAATTGAATTGATATAGTATTAGTAGTTGAAATTTATTAATTAGAATTCCACAGTGGGAACGATACTCAACTTATCACTTTATTACTTGTTGACCACGATATACTTGCGTCTTTGTGTGTAATTAGATTGTACTCAACAAGTTTTTTGGCGCTTGCTTCTTAGAATTTCTTTTATTAATATTAATTTCATATTAGTTATAATCAATTCGATTTTAATTTGAACACTACTTAATCTCTCTTCTTGGATTGGCGAGAATTTGTATGCACACTAGATCGAAAGCTAGAAAGGAACTTCTTACGTTATCACGACAACCCTTGAGAAGGAGTTCCGAACAAATATGAGCTTGAATAGTGAGGTGATACATTTGGAAGAAGAACCGACAACCCAAGATTTACTCGTGAACATGGCGGAGAACGAATGTAAATCACTTAGGGATTACGCCCGCCAAATGTTACTGATTCTGATCAAGTATTAAGAGACCGTGATCAATGCGAGCAGCTTTTGAGATAAAACCGGATCAATTCGAGATCTTCTGAGAATACATGCCATTTGGGGTAATTCGATGAGCGATCCTAATGAACATATCTTGAGTTTCTTGGAAGTTTGCGATACCTTCAAATTTAACAATGTATCGGAAGACGCTTATAAGGTTGAGGATGTTCCGTTTACTTTAAAAGATAAAGCACGGTCAAGCTACACTCCTTGCCTCCCGGTTCAATCACCAATGGGATGACTTAGCTCAAAAATTTTAGCTAAGTTATTTCCACCAAATAAGTCGGCAAAACTACTTTTGAACGACATTCATACTTTCGCACAAACTTGAGTCGAATCGTTATATGAGGCGTGGGAAAGGTTTAAGGATATGCTCCGTAAGTGCCCTCATCATGGAATTCTGCAGTTGGATGCAATTAGGGATATTTTGTGATGGTTTGCACGCATCCACGAGGTCTAGTATTGATGCAAAGCCGGGGAGGAGCGATTATGTCCAAAAATTTTGATGAGGCGTATCAATTGTTAGAAACAATGGCCACCAACAACTATCGATGGCCCATGGCGAGGACCAACCACCCAAAAGCATCGGAAAAATATGAAGTGGACGCATTAACAAAGATTAACAAAGACAAGTGATCGCAATAGCTAAGCATATAGAAACATGGCATCCACAGCCCACACAAGCAGTAGGTAGCGATGGTTTGTGAGTTGTGTCTTTGGGGTCATGCTACGGATCAATGTGTATAAATTCGAATCAAGACAACAGTAGGAAATTATAATCGTTCAACCCAACCGTATCCTACCCAAAATGCCTATAATCCAAAGTTGGAAGAATCATCCAGGGTTCTCATGGAGTAACAATCAAGTCATACCAACCACCTGAACAACAACACACCTTCTGATTCCAAAATCAACCTCAACAACCGAGAAAGGGTATCAAGTTGGGAAGCAACCTTGGAAAAGTTTATTAGAGCCTCTGACAAAAAGAACGAGGAACAAGACAAGAAATTGAATCAAGTAGATATGACGTTGCAAAAGCCATGGGGCATCGTTAAAGAATCTGGAAAATCAATTGGGACAAATAGCACATGCATTGAATACCCGTCCCACTAGGAACACTTCCGGTGATACGTAAATAAATCCGGCAGAAATGAGCACTTTGCAAGCGCAATCTTCTTACGGTGGGAAGGAGCTATGACAGCTTAAGGATAAGGACAAGGGGGATAACGCAACAATCGAAACAGATGAGGTTGTGGAAACCGGGAAAGATAAAGAGGAAATAGGAGAGGAAAATGCACAGGGGTCATCTACAACAATGCCACCCATACCATATCCGCAGAGATTTCAGAAATCCAAGTTAGATAAGCAGTTTTTAAGATTTTTGGATATTTTTAAAAAATTGCATATCAACATCCCATTCGCCGAAGCTTTAGAACACATGCCGAGTTACGCTAAGTTCATGAAGGATGTGCTATCAAAGAAAAGGAAACTGGGGGTTTTGAAATAGTGGCGCTAACCGAAGAATGTAGTGCAATTATTCAGAACAAGTTACCTCCTAAGTTGAAAGATCCAGGTAGCTTTTCTATTCCATGCGACATTGGTAATCAGTTTTCGGGGAAAGCTCTATGTGATTTGGGGGCCAGTATTAATTTGATGCCATTATCGATCTATCATCAATTCGGACTCCAAGCACCTAAACCGACAAATATCGCCATCATGTTAGCGAGACGATCGATTACATATCCACGAGGTATCGTTGAAGACGTATTAGTAAGGGTGGATAAATTCATCTTTCCAGCAGACTTCGTTATCTTGGATTGTGAAGCGATATCTTTAATCGCCCATCATTCTCGGGACGACCATTCTTAGCAACAGGAGAACGTTAATCGACGTGCAAAAGGGAGAATTAACGATGAGAGTTGACGATCAACAAAGTCACTTTCAATGTGTTCAAAGCAATGTCGTATCCAAAGGAAAAAGGTGAGTGTTTTGCGGGTGGATGTAATGGAGGAGATGGTGAATCACAAGATTTGTTGCAATTACTCGAGAGGATCCGATAGAATCCATGATGGTTAGAAACAGAGGCGGCGATAGGGCGGATGCGAGATAATGAGCAGTCAAATGGCTAGACACACCATCATTCTACCGAAAAATAATCAACCATTCGACACCCTTGAAAGGCCTAAAACGGAAGAAAAAAGTGCAAACCCTCGATAGAAGTGCCACCGGTGTTGGAATTAAAGCCACTCCCTCTCATCTTGAATATGCTTACTTAGGGAAAGACTCGACTCTACCAGCTTATTGTTTCGACAACGTTAATCGACACCCAAAAAGAAAAATTACTACGAGTCTCATGCGAGTTCAAAACAATGATTGGGTGGACTATAGCGGACATTCGAGGTATTAGCCCTCTTTACAGTATGCACAAGATTTTAATGGAAGAGGATCAAAACCAACCATTGAGATGCAACGAAGGTTAAATCCCATTATGAAAGAGGTGGTGAAGAAGGAAGTTATAAAATGGTTGGATGCCGATATTATCTACCCAATCTCAGACAGTTCATGGGTAAGTCCATGCATGTGTCTACCAAAAAAAGGGGCATAACGTGGTAAAAATGAAGCGCATGAGCTTATCCCGACTAGAATCAAGTACAGTTTGGAGAGTATGTATGGATTACCGCAAGTTGAATAAAGCCACACGCAGGATCACTTTCCCTTGCCGCTCATTGATCGAGATGTTGGACAAAGTTAATGGGACATCAATTCTATTATCTGTTAGATGGATATTCGGGTACAATCAAATGGCCATAGCACCTAAGATCAAGAAAAGACCACGTTCACTTGTCCATACGCATACGCTTGCATTCAATGTATGTCCTTTTGTTTATGTAATGCGCCGGCGACCTTTCAACGTGTATGATGGCAATCTTTTCCGATATATGGTCGAAAGCGTAATTTAGAGGTGTTCATGGATGATTTCTCCGTGTTCGGCGATAGTTTTTTGACTTCGTGTTTGAATAATCTGATCTTGGTGTTAAAAAGATGTGTGGAGACTAACTTGGTACTTAATTGGGAAAATGTGTCATTTTATGGTACAAGAAGGTGATTCTGGGACATAAGGTTTCCGCATCCGGATTGGAGGTGGATAGAGCGAAGATTGATGCAATTGAGAAACCGCCTCCTCCTTCATCTCAGTAAAAGGCATTCGAGTTTCTTGGGACATGCAGGTTCTATAGACGCTTTATTAAAGATTTTTCAAAATCTCTCAAACCCCTATGTTCACTCTTGGAGAAAGATGTACCGCTTAAGATGGATCATGCATGCATCGAGGCATTTGAGGTATTAAAGAAGAAATTGGTCTCGCACCGGTCCATTATGGCCTTGGATTGGTCTTTACCTTTTGAATTGATGTCTTGGCCTTGCCCGATGATTACGCTATGGGAGCCGTATTGGGACAACGTCATGATAAGATTTTTCATACTATCTATTACTCTAGTAAGACATTGACGGATGCCCAAATTGAACTACACAACAACCGGAAAAGGAATTACTTGCGGTGGTGTTTGCTTTTGACAAATTCGAGCTTATCTCCTGCAGACTAAGGTAATTGTCTACACACCGACCATTCAAATATTAAATATCCGATTGAGAAGAAAGATGCTAAACCACGATTAATACGGTGGGTATCTTGTTGTTACAAGAATTTGATCCGAGATCCGGACGAGAAAAGGTACAGAAAATCAAGTGGCGGATCATCTGTCTCGGTTAGAAAATAAAAAGGAACAGAAAGAAGACAACTCAGTGATTAATGAGGAATTTCCGGATGAGCAACTGTTCCGGGTAACTACCATATTGCCTTGGTATGCTGACTATGTCAACTATGTGGTTGCCAAGGTGTTACCGCCGGATTTGACATCACAACAACGGAAGAAGTTTCTCCACGATGCGAAGCAATACTTTTGGGATGAGCCATTTCTGTTTAAAGCATGTGCAGATCAAATGATAAGACGTTGTGTACCTCACGAAGAAATGGATAGTATATTAGGCCACTGTCACTCCTCAGATTAAGGAGGTCATTATTCCAGTGATCGTACAGCAGCCAAAGTACTACAATCGGGATTCTTCTGGCCCTCTTTATTCAAAGATGCTTATCTCTTTGTGCTAAAATGCGATCGATGCCAACGCCAGTAGTAATATCTCCAAGCGCAATGAAATGCCACTTAACACAATTTTAGAGGTGGAACTATTCGACGTGTGGGGTATCGACTTTATGGGACCATTCCCATCTTCGCTAAATAATCGGTATATCTTATTAGCGGTCGATTATGTTTCCAAATGGGTAGAAGTCGCAGCTACTACTCCACGAATGATGCCAACGTTGTCACCCGATTCTTAAAGAAAAACATTTTTACCAGATTTGGGACACCAAGGGCTATAATAAGTGATGAGGGAACGACTTCACATGTAAGAAGTTCACTAAATTGCTTGTAAAATATGGAGTTCGTCACAAAATTGCAAATTGATATCACCCACAAACCAATGGCCAAGCAGAGGTGTTGAATCGGAAATTAAGAGGATCCCGGAAAAGTAGTCAATCCGTCACGAAAAGATTGGGCGTTGCGTCTTGACGACGCTCTATGGGCTTATCGAATCAGTACAGAAAAAACCCGATCGGCATGTCCCCGCATGAAATGGTCTTTGGAAAGGCGTGTCATCTTCCTACGAGCTAGAACACAAAGGCACAATCGGGCCATTCGGAAATTAAACTTTGATCTAGAAGCGGCGGTGAAAAGCAGTTCTCGTAGTTGAACGAGATGGATGAATTCAGTTCAACGCCACTGAAAACGCTTAAGCTATACAAGGAGAAAGTCAAATCTTGTACGATAAAAAAATTCTCGATAGAACATTCGCACCGGGCCATCAAGTACTCTTGCTCAACTCACGCTAAGCGTCTATTTCGGAAAATTGAAATCCGTGGTCTGGACCATTTGTAGTCATATCTGCTCACTCCACACGGAAACATTGAGGTTGAGGAACCGAATTCAAAGCGTACATTCAAGGTCAACGGTCAACGCCCTGAAACACTATTGGAGCGGACCAATCGAACGCCAAGCTACGGTCCAAGATTTCCTCTCGACTCCAAATGGACAATCGACCAACACCGCAAAGTCGGGCCGACGATCAGAAACCAAGCGCTTCTTGGGAGGCAACCCATGCAGTTCCATAATTTTTTTTTTTTATTTGATTTTATGCCTCTTAGAGTTAAACTTTTCTTATTTTCCTGTTATTCTCAGTAGTAGAAAACTCCACGTTTATTAAACTAATTCCTACACCGGTCGGTATGCTCACACAAATCAATTCCTCAGCGCCGGCCGCCCATTTCACTGAGATTACAGCGCCCCTGCTGAGGCTCCAGAAGGTGCAGACAAGTCCCAGCGCCTTGGCCACCGATTCTAATACAATCACAAAGGCCCGGCTAGGGCTCCGTAAATCGAATAGGGCCCAGGCGCCCGCCATTGCTTCCGCTTCAAACCAGCGCCCGACAGACTGGGCATACCAAACGATTCACGCCCAGCGCCAAAGCTCCTCAGATGATTTATAACCCAGTAGCCCGTGGCTGAGATCAAAGTTAGCCTCTTGTACTTTAAAACCCTGCCGTGCCCTTCTATTCCACATTCTCTCCACAAGCCGTCAAAGCAGGTCACTCACCCTCTCTTCCTCTTCATAGCACAAAGTCGAGAAACCTTGGATAATTGTCTTCCACTCATCCACCACGCATCACTCCCTTCCTTTCATATTGGTCGCCCGCATCTTGTGTGCAATTCTACCCTCCAACTTATTTAGAAGTAACAAAGGTATGATTTGATGTGTTTTTCAATTCTTGCAAATTAAGATGCTCTTCATTCGTTATTCTTGTCATCCGAAATCTAATGGAGCATATAGATAACGCATTGATGTGTGACGATACTCCTACACACAGATTCATGCACGCCATACATGCATGGCATGAATAGACAGGAATTAATAATGGATTGAACAAGTTCTCGATTCTTATCTAGGTGTTTGACAAATTGTCCGACTCAATTTTTAAAGCTAAACTATGACTATGTTTTATTTGCGAAATTCTCGACATGGCATCCAAACGTCATCGCACTTCGTGGTCCGGGGCGCTTCAACTTCCCCGCCAAAATTTGACAAAGAAAGGTTTTGTTAGTGTTATGCGGCTCAAGACGCTTACAACCGCATGGCCACCCGCTCACTAGTCCCCCGACGAAGGGGTCTCCGTCCCGATCAAAACAAGGATGGAGACATAGCGGTGATGATTCTTTGAAATGTAATCGGGTTCGTCCTCACCAAAAATGACTGACATAGCGATGATTGCGTTGGTCAAAGAATTCTATGCCAACTTGCTGAGCATGACCATTATGGGGTGTTTGTCGAGGTAAGACCGTGGAATTTGGCGAGGAGGATATCAATGGGTGCTATCAACTACCCTTAGAGGGCCTTCATGATGAATATGCTCGCTTAGTGAGTTATGGGCCTGACTATGAAAAGATTATTCGGGAGTCGTGTCAACCGGGCACTACTTGGTCCATCCATGAAAGCGGCAAAGCATGACCTTCCCATTGTCTCACCTCGGTCTATATGGAAAGGCATGGTATGCCTTCATATCGCTAAATTGATGCCCCGCACACATGTGAGTCACGTCACCAAAGAAAGGGTCATCTTATTATACTCCATCATACAAGGCCTACAAATCGATGTCGGCCATCTTATTCAGCAATCGATGCTCCGCGCATCTCGCGGCGGGACCACAGGAGGGTTACCACATCCGTCCCTGATCTGCGTCTTATGTGCTAAGTTTGGGGTCAAATGGAAATCAGACGAGATGATTCAAACTCCTATGCCCGTGTTGGACCACAACTTGATCCGTCGTTATAAAGTATGGTCCGGTGGCGCTAATCACCCAAGGGGACTGGGTTTCATTATCCCCCATGTTACGTCTCCACGAGCCCCACCACCTCAGGCTCCCCCTCCTTACGGCCCCTCGACAGCTGCTCATCGAGGTGTGGTCCCCGGTCGTCGCCCAAATGGAGATGAGGCTACCGGTTTTACAACATTGAGTCCCAGAATGTGCGCTTATCGGAACGCCAAGACGTGATTTACAAGTATTTAGTCGCCCAATTTGCTGCATAGAATGCACTGACCATCCAGACCCATCCGGGCATTCCACTTAACCATTTCCCTCGGCTCCCGCTTACGCCAAAGATTTCCGTCCGATCAAGAGATGAGCGAGGACGATGATGCTCCCCGAAGCATAAATTCGCCGTGGAAGTCCTCTGCTTTTATTTTGACTTATTTTTTTCGCATGAGGACATTGCTCTAGCTTAGTTTGGGGTGGTTACGCTTTTTATTTTCACCAGTTGTAGTTATTATTAGTAAAGTTGCATTTAGGATTGCATGTTAATTCCAGCTTTTGAGAGTGTGTGTATCTGGGGCCAATGAGGAAAGTAGAATTGCATGAACACGCCTAAGTAAGGATTGTTGATTCAAGATATGATTTTCGTGACTTGAATTGGATCTTTATCTGCTTTTGACATTGATATTATAAGAAGGCACTTGGAAATAAAACGCGACCATGTTAGCTATGATAGTTTAAATGGTTAGAGAATAGAGTTCTAAAGGGGGATTATGAGTGATATGGAAGAACAATTTGAATAACTAGATAAGACCTGAATTCATGCATAAACTCGAGTTTGGGGAAACATTTGGAATATAAAAAAAAAAAAAAAAACAAAAAACAAAAAACAAAAAAAAACACAAATGTTGAGTCTTGTGGTGGGTTGAGGGGAACCACTCCCCATAAACACAAGCGTGAGATGGAGCGTAAAACGCACTCACCAACCATCTATAAATAAAAAAAAATAAAAAAATAAAATAAAATAAAAATATATATATATATATATAATAATGATAATATCTGGGTGACTAGTCTTGTTTTAGGCACATGTTACTTGAGCAAAATGCGCTTGAAGGATATCTTAAAACCTAAGCGCCCTAGGTCTTAAATGGTCCAGGGAGTCGTTGGTCGAAAGCTCGCTAAGGGTAACACTTGCTAGCCTAATGGGATGAGACATTGCACGCAGGTCATTTACGTAGAAAACAAAAAAAATAAAAAAAATAAATAAATATATATTCTAGTTTGACTGTTGAATTCGGGTAAGTGTTTTGAGTTCAGTTGAAACAAGTTTATTTGATGAGTTCTCAAGTTCACACTGTATGATGCCTACTAAGAAAGTTATTCTCTATCATATTTTTGTCTTTCATGGGTTCGCATGGTCGTGGACACACACGCATTATTATCGATAATAACATATTTAGATCCGTTGATTGTTGGGATATTGTCGATCTGTTTTTACATGAGGAATTAGCATGTTTACGTGATTTTCTGAGGCATATGAATATACGTGAACTCTTGGATTGCTGGAATTACGAACATATAAATATAAATAGTTTGCATGTACATGATGTTTAGTTTTGTTTGGTGATCTTAGGCTTTGTCGCATGAGGACACGCAACGATTTCAGTTTGGGGGTGTTTGATGAATGGGTAGTATACCCATAATTCGGATATATTTAGACTTAAATTATTGCATTCTTAAGTTATTTAGTAGCATTTTTATTGTGTTTATATCTTATTTGGCAGATTTGGAAGCTGGAAGGGCAATTATGGAATTTCAAGCATTGAATGGCAAAAATGTATTTCAATGAAGTCCAGCGTCGGTATTTGAAATTACCTATCCTCGGTGGCAAATGGCTACCGAGCCTCTACAGCGTTGACCGGATTAGCGCGTTTGACTTCTGGTTGCCTATTAAGGGTTAATAATAAAACCTAATTGAAGGAGGATTGTGGGGGACTATAAAAAGAAACTAATTGCTGAATAAAAAGGGAACCAGATTGATTTGACAGAGAGGATTGAAGGAGCTTTTCCATTGAAGATTACAGGAGATTACTTGGAGCTTCAAGATTGGCTACTGAGTTTCTTCTTTTCTCCTTATTTTTATTTGTAATTCTTTAAGGATGATTTATCAACAAATAATGATTCTTATTTCCGTGATGAACTAATTCTTTAATTAAGATTTCAATTGAACCTTTTATGATTATGAATTAGTTATTCATCATTATAATTATCTATGTTGAAGTGGATTGTTTATCATGTTTTGATTTTAGTGATTAATTATTTGGCCAATAATTAGTGTGTTACTCTGAAGGAATTGGGAGAGGAATTCTAGGGTTAGAACTAGACATGATGATGACATGACTCGATTATTTACACGGTAAATAATTAGGTTTGTGAATTGAATGGAAATATCATTCACCGCATGTAACATATAAGGAATTGGAATTGAAAGAGTTTAATCCAATTGTTTTGCATAGGAATATAGCAAGGTTAATCAAGTTAAATAAAAGTCAATTGATCACTTGAAGAGGGCTTTTGGCATTTGAAAATTCTCATTAACAATCCATGAGACATAGTAATTGGGATGATTAGATAACCGATTTATAATTCATAATTGGGGATATTGAAGTCTTAATATTTACCTACCTAAAGTCATTCACTCAAGTAATAGCTTAGTTAATTGTTTATCTTAGTGCAATATCTTTAAGTGTTTAATTTTGAGTTAATAATTCAGAAAATCGCAATTTCTCATTGTTTGAATAAAATTGAATTGATATAGTATTAGTAGTTGAAATTTATTAATTAGAATTCCCTGTGGGAACGATACTCAACTTATCACTTTATTACTTGTTGACCACGTATACTTGCGTGCTGTGTGTAATTAGATTTTACTCAACAACAGCTCTGTTGGCTAAGTATGGGATGAATCATCGCATTGCTACAGCTTACCATCCCCAGACTAATGGCCAAGCAGAGGTTTCGAATCGTGAAGTAAAGAGAATTCTTGAGAAAATTGTTAACCCCACAAGAAAAGACTGGTCATTAAAGTTAGATGATGCTGTATGGGCCTACAGAACCGCGTATAAGACATAGTTAGGCATGTCAGCATTTCAGCTTGTATTTGGAAAGGCTCGTCACCTTCCCATGAAGCTCAAGCATAAGGTGTATTGGGCAATTACGAAGCTCAACTTTGACTTGAAGGCTGCAGGAGAAAAACGCCTACTCTAACTCAATGAGTTGGAGGAATTTAGATTGCAAGCCTACGAGAACTCCAAGCTATACAAGGAAAAGGTGTAAAGATGGCATGACCGCAAGATTATGGAAAAGGTGTTTGAACCAGGGCAATGAGTTCTGTTGTTTAATTCAAGACTTAAACTTTTTCCCGAGAAGCTCAAGTCAAGGTGGTCAGGGCCATTTACTGTGAAGACGGTTTATCCACATGGTGCAGTTGAGATATTTGATAAGTTCCCGGACAAGCCTTTCTAGGTGAATGGACATCGGCTAAAGCACTATTATGGTTGTGAGGTTGACAGGCAGAAGGTCACCTTGATTCTTTCTACTACATGATCAATTCAGAGATAGTCAAGCTAATTGACTATAACTTAGCGCTCGATCCCATCATTTCTATCCTTACATCTTATTTAATTTTGTTTGGAACATATTTATTTCTTATTTTTTTGTTTAATTTTTGATAGTTTAACAATTGTTGATATAAGTTTTGAAGGATTTGAATGTGCATATTATGTTGGTTAGGAGTACCATATAGAGTATTCTTTTGAGATATTTATTCATGCATATTAATTAGTTCATATTTTTATCTTGGAGAATTGATATATCTCATACTGGTACTTGCTGTATGTGCAGGTGAATTGCAGATTATCAGTAGCCACTTTGTTCTACTTAAAGATTAAGCTCAGTTTGTTTTGTCGAGGTGCAAGGCCATGCGCAAGCACATTTTTGTAAGTCAGCAAAGCTACCTACCGTCTTTGGACTTCTTTACAACTTGGTCAACCACGCACCCACGCCATATTATCGTTTAATCTTAGCACGCCTGCGCAGTGATTGGAGCATGCCCACACCATTAGCCAGTATAAAAGTCGCGCGCCCGAGCCCGAGACCGGAATTAGAAAAAATTTTAAGTTTTTAAAACGTGCCTTACTCAAATTCTCATATCAGTTACTTTCCAATGTGCGCCTACTCTCTCTCTCATTTTCAAAAACCGACGCTATCTCTTCATATCTCTAAACGGTTCATTTTTCAAATCCTAACTCCTCACCCACTACCAATTTATACGCGATCAGTTCTCCTTCTCAAGTTCAAACTGTTCAGCCGATCCTTCATTCAGTTTCAAAGATAAAGCTAGGGTTTGTGAGAGATTGTTACAACAATAAGTTGGGGGAGTTCGAATACAGAGCACACATTTTCTCAGTCAAATTCTTCTTTTCAATTAAGGGTTCTTCTTCATCAAGTATAATGGGGCCAAAAAGAGCGCACTCTTTCACTCTAGAGTCATCTTCCTCGAGTAACCAAAGTGAGGACATTGTTGACCTCACAAAATTTGTTAACCTTGAAGCCCAAATGGAATATTGCAGAATAGTGGCTAAGACATTTGTGAGGGAGCATGGTTTCAAGCCTGAGGCACAAGATGGGCTCTGAAAGAAATGATTAGAGAAAGATGTTGGCTTGGAGTCTGTTCTACACCCATGCCTGCACCCATGGGTATTGTACATGAATTTTATGCCAATGCGAAGGATACCATGAGTGGATTTTCCTATGTCAGAGTTGTGCAAGTAGACTATTGCCCAAATGCGATTTGTGGCGTGTTCAATTTACCCGACCCTCCAATTGGACGTGAAAATTTGGTCAAAACTGCAAGGTTTGAGACTGACCTTGATAGGGTTATCACTGACTTATGCATACCGGGTACACAGTGGAGCTACAAGCCTGGTACAAATTAGCTTAGAACTTTTCAGGCTTCAACCCTCAATCGCTATGCCAAAGCTTGGAACCTGTTTATCTGTGCAAAGCTTATGCCATCATCCCATTAGCATGAGATTACAACTGAGTAGGCAATTTTTTTATGGGGTATAATTACAGGAAAATACATTGATGTTGGTCATCTCCTTAACCAGAACATGTTACATTACATGCAGGGGGGCACTACAGGAAGTATACCACATACCTCGGTTGTTGCTCATTTATGTGCTCGAGCAGGAATCATGTGGGCTAATGAACAGTTGCAATACCCAAGTCAGGATATCACTCACGCCATGATAGCCAAGTTCGAGGATTGGGCAGGAGGTACCCCTCATCCAAGCGGCAAAGGTTTCATCCTTCCACCAGCATCATTGAGGCCTTCACCGCAGCCCACGCACACAATTGACGCCGGAACCTCAGCCCAAGCCACTGTTGAATAGGATGATCGTCGTCTCCAAAGGTTGGAGAGGATGGTCGATGCAATGTATGACAATTTTTCAGCATTTACCAATGGATTGACGAGGTCCCTAGTCGAGGAGTTTGCACAACAAGGAACAATGCTTGAGTGGCCATAATTTTGGACAACCGTGCCCTTTCCACTGCCAGACTCACCACACGAGGAGGGTGGTACAGCTGATAATTAGGGGAGTTCCTTAAAACCCTTTACCTTCATTCATTTGGGATAATGAATAATTTAAGTTTGGGGGTATTGGGTGTTTAATAGTGTAGAGCGTTTAGTTAATTGCATGTAGTTAATTTGCATCATCTTTGCATGTTTAGTTTAATTTTTGCATGTTTATTTGTTTAGTATGTGTTTAGTGATTAATTTATGTTTTAGTTATGTGTTTAGTTACATATCCCAAGTAACTAGTTTTGTAAAATTTTAATCTAGCCAATGATGAATTAGAATTTTGATGGATTTTTGAATTTAGTGGATAACATGAGCTCAGCTATAATGTTTTACATGATTTAATTCATGCTTGTTATTTGGATGCTATAGGTTAGCACGTAGATGTTCATAAATGCTTGTTGGTGTAAGAATAACGTGTTTTGCCTACTTAGTAGAAAATGTTGTTTTTAAAAATAGAATTGTGTAGGAAGTGGACTTAGACTGTGAAAACACTGATAATCAAACTTTGGGAACACATGGGTATACTTGCTATATAAAAAAAAGAAAAAAAAGAGAAGTATTATTGAAACCTTCCTAAGTTGAATTATTAAAGCTTTTGGTTGGGCGGGATGGAGCGTAAAACGCACTCCCTAAAAAAAGAAAAAGAAAAAGAAACAAATAAACACTGCAGAAAAGTGCGAAAATCCCCCTCGTGAGTAAAAATAAAGCAGAATAAACCCCATTGTTGAACCTTAGTTTGTATTGATGTGTTAGAGTAGTTTTTGTTTCATTAGTATACGTAATTCTTGATTTGAACTTTAATTTTTTGTCTTTAGCAGTATAACATGTATAGACTTTGCCTCTATCAAGCATATATGTGAACATAGCACACACACACAACATATTTATAGCGAGTTTGGATTATTTAATTATATGATCTTATGTTTATAGCTTAGTTTGATATTTTATTCTTGAACTAGATAATTCTCTGAGGCACACTTAATTGGAATTCCATTTTAGCTGGAAATCTTGGGACTCACTTGCATCATAGTGTAGTTTGCATAGCATGTAGTTGCATTGTTCATTTCATTTTCGTATGCATTGCTTGAGGGCAAGCAATAGTTCAAGTTTGGAGGTATTTGATAAGTAGGTTTTATACTTACTTATTGGGTGCCAACTCACTGGAATTATGCTCATCTGAAGTAGTTTTTTATGATGTTTTATTTGCATTTTATGTTTATTTTGTAGTATGTATTGATGGAACTCCTATAGCAACATAAGGCTTGGAATAACATGGATTGGCATGGATGGCATGAAGCTAGCAAAAGCATGGTAAGGTGGACGTGAGCAAATGAGAAGGAGATTAATGAAATGGTGAAGTGCAGAAGTGAGGAAATGAAGAAGCAAGCTAGTAGCAGAAAAAAGCAACAATAACAAGTAAAAAGACAGCAGAAGACAGAGTGCATTAGCAGCGCGGCCGCATTGCTATTCAAGCTCTACATGGCGCGCCCGCGCCTAAGGCAAGACAGAGGCAAATTAGGCATTGCGCGATCGCGCTCGAACAATAAAGGGCTTTGGCCTACCTGTGCCATACACTCGACAGACAACTCCATAGCGCGCCCGTGCCCATATTGCACTATAATCTCGCGCAGCCGCGCGAGTCTTCTTTAGTTAATTTTGCTGACTTTTTGTAATTTAAATTTGAGCGTATTTTGCTCAACTGAGAAGATATGGTTAGCACCAGACGTAGAGTTTTCATATTATCATTATTTTTCTTAGGTTTTAGCTATACTAGAGAGGGTTTAAGCATTGGATGATACATTTAACTCCTCTCTTTATCTAAATTATTTAATAATTATAGTTTACATTTTCTGGAGATTTTGGTGATTTGGAACAAGCTTGGAATAGACTCTGCAACAGAGATTAGTAGATTTGCTCTATCATTTCTCTTACATCTATTGATTGCATTTCTTAATTCCATGTTTTGCTTCAATCCCATAATGTCTTTTGGTTCAGAAATGAACTAAAATCCATTATGGGATTCTAATGGATTTTGATGCGTAGTTTAAATATGTATATCTGGTTGTGATGTGGTATATTTATCATTGGATTACCTATTATGGTTGTGCTTAATTACTTGAATGCTTGATTACCATTCACACTAATTGCTTATATGGATTTGGAAAATGAAATATAAGTATAGATTAAACCATGATGGCATATGATTGTGAAGCTTATGTGTATTAGGCTTTGTGATTTGTGACCCGGATAGGCATATACCGATTCACCATATGTAGTCATTAAGAGAGCTTGCACTTAAATCATTTTTGCTGTAAATTCACATAGACATATAGTGAGTTTGGTAATAGTGATGCTTACATGATTTCTATCAAATGAGGATATTATGTAAATTGGTCATAGTTCATTGAAAAATGATTATGCTCCACTTTTGTGCTCTTGACTAGTTTTCCATGATAAATAATTAAACATTACATGAGGGTTGCAATTTAGATGAAACATTAAATGATATTAGAATCCCATTTTTCTCCTATTTGATTTCATTACTTTAGTAATTATAATTTTGTATCATTAATTAATTCAGAATTCAATTTACTTGTGAGTTGATTGTTTAAGCATATAGAAATAGTGATTAAGTTGTTGCATGATAAATTAGATTTAATACCTTTCTCCGTGGATCGATACTTTTCTTACTCTGTACTACTTGTTGACCCATGTATACTTGCATGAGTTAGAGTCCTTTTTGTTAAACTAAAAAGGAGGCAACAATGCCATACGATATGGTGCCCTTGAAACTAGTGCTGCTCCTGGCACAATATCTATTACGAATTTGATCTCCCTATCCGGTGGAAGACCTAGTAATTCGCTTGGAAATACATCCACTGATTCTTTGACTATAGGTATTCCTTCATTGCTCCCACTCTCTTGGTATCAACAACATGACACAAATAACCTACACATCCCTTCCGCAACAATTTCCTAGTTTGTGTCATGGTTAGACAACATGAACGTCCCGACAATTTATTACCGTAAAACACTACATGAGGATGTCTCAACGTCCTAATGTTTACACATTTCTTTTTAACAATCTATAATTGCACCATGGTTGAACAACCAATCCATCTCGAGAATTACATCGAATTCTCCCAACTTTATCGGTATCAAATCTACCGATAATTTATAACCTCGTATTCCTACACAACAATGCCTATGAATAATTTCAATAGGAATTATTTCTTCATTAGCTACCTTGATATTCAAAGGTATAGGCAATCTTTCGGGAAGTAATCCTAATCGTTTAGCAAAATCACATGCTATGAACGAACAAGTAGGACCCGAATCAAACAACACATAAGCATTTATATCATTGATATGGATAATACCTGCAACTGCATCCCCTGATGCAACTGCATCTTGGACCATCATGTTAATGGTGCGGGCCATCGACCTACTCATCTGAACTGGACCACTAATAGCTAACTTACCACTATTAGTGCCCTTATTCCTATTCGTCCCCTTCTTCGGGCAATTCTTCGCCATGTGATCAGTTGATCCACATACAAAACATCTGTGGTTCTTCTTTGGACTTGGACAATTAGGCGAAATGTGCCCCTCCTATCCATAGTTGTAGAACACAACTTTTCCTTTGAGACAGACTCCTAAGTGAGTCTTCCCACAGTTCTTGCACGCCTCCATCCTCTTCTTAGGATCTCCTTGCTTCACTCTGGTATTCCAAGAGTGAAAACCCTTCCTCTTCTGCCCATTGCCACTCCCATTGGCTCCCTCAGTTTTCACTCCCCCATCTACCATATTCTTATTCTTCTTCTCTCTGTGGTATTGGCTTAGAGCCTCGTTACCACCCTCGGCAATTATTGCCTTCTCCAGAATGGTTCCAAAGGAATTACTTTGAAACACTAATATCGAGCCAGGGTTTCAAGCCCTGCTCGAATCTCTCTGTATCCACCTGATGTTGAGTAAACCTCACCAGTTCATTGAACTTGGCAGCATATTGGGGAACAATCATTTCCCCTTGTTTCAAATCTAGAAACATCATCTCCATCCTTCCCTGCATACTCGTGAAGTAGTTCTCAAAGAAAATCTCCTTGAACCGTGTCCACGTTATGTTTTTCACTCCAGCCTGGTTTGCCTCCCACCAGAAGTTGGCCTCTCCCTTCATCATATAGGTAGCAAAAGAAACCTTTTGCCCCTCTTCGACATTTGCAATAACAAATGCCTTCTCTATTTCTTTTACCCAAGTTTGGGCTTCTCACATTCCTCGCTCCAACCGAACTTTGTATCTTTTCGAGTCAGCTGAGTTAGTGGAGTAGCGATTCAAGAAAATCCTTCCACTAATCTCATAAATTAATCTCTCATATTCTTTGAGTTGTCGAGAGGCATAGGCTATGACTTTTCCATGTTGCATGAGAACACATCCTAACCCTTTGCCTGAAGCATCACTGTATATGACAAATCCCTCCGAGCCAGATGGTATTGTCAGAACAGGTGCTGAAATGAGTCTCCTCTTGAGTTCTTGAAAACTCTTCTCACATTCCTCGCTCCAACCGAACTTTGTATCTTTCTGAGTCAGCTGAGTTAGTGGAGTAGCGATTCAAGAAAATCCTTCCACGAATCTCCGATAATAACCAGCTAAACCGAGAAAGCTACGTACTTCAGTCACCGATTTAGGTTGCTCCCAGCTTTGAATAGCTTCAATCTTTGCTGGGTCAACAGATATCCCATGACTTGATACCACGTGCCCAAGGAATGCCACTTCCTCAAGCCAGAACTCGCATTTCTTCAACTTGGCATAAAGCTTATATTCACGAAGCTTTTGGAGTATCAGCCTCAAATGTTGCTCAAGATCTTCACGGGTTTTGGAATATATAAGGATGTCATCAATAAAGACGACCACAAAGTGATCCAAATATTCCTTAAATACTCTGTTCATCATATCCATGAAGGCAACAGGAGCATTAGTCAATCCAAAGGACATGACTAGGAATTCATAGTGCCCGTACCGAGTTCTGAAAGCCGTCTTTGGAATGTCATCGGTTCTAATCTTCAATTGGTGATATCCGGAAAGAAGATCAATCTTTGAAAAGAATTTGGCGCCTTGCAACTGGTCAAATAGGTCATCAATACGTGGCAATGGGTACCTATTTTTGATGGTGACATGATTCAACTCCCGATAATCAATACAAAGTCGCATACTCCCATCTTTCTTTTTCACGAATAGAACAGGAGCACCCCAAGGAGAAGTACTAGGACGAATAAAGCCAATGTCTAACAATTCCTGCAGTTGGATCTTTAACTCCACGAAGTTCAATAGAGCCATTCGATATGGGGCTTTGGAAATGGGTTTTGTACCGAGTTCAAGGTCGATACAAAATTCAATTTCACGCTCTAGGTTAGGCCAGGAAGTTCTTCAGGGAATACGTCAGGAAATTCATTAACAATAGAAATATCATTCAAAACTAACACATTTTTGTTTAGATCTGTGACATGAGCTAAGAAAGCTTGACATCCGTTTTTTAATAAAAGAATAGCTTTATGGCTTGAGATGACAGTGATTGATTTTAATGGCTTGGTTTCTTGAATTCGCATAATAGGTTGGTTAGGAATATGAAAGCTAACAACCCTATGAAAATAATCAATTTTTGCATGATGTGTAGTTAACCAATCAATCCCTAGAATTACGTCAAATGCAAGTATTTTCAATGAAATAAGATCGACAGGTAACGTGCGGGTGCCGATTTGAACTGAACAAGACTTATAAACCGTGGAGGTAATGAAGGTTTCTCCCAACGGAGTTTCAACAGATAAATCAAAGTCCAATATCTCCGGAGTCAAATTTAAACGTTGAGCGTAAGTAGGAGAAATGAAAGAGTGGGTAGAACCAGTATCGAATAAAGTATAAACTTCGCTAGAGTTTATGATAAGCTTACCCGTGATGACCTCGTTCGGGTTCCTTGGTTTCTGAGAGGTCACAACAAACGCTCTTCCTTGTACTACCGGCTTTGACTTTTCTGGGACGGCCTTTGGTGCTTCCATCCTAGTTGAACTTGTCTTCGGTGAATGACAAAATCGGGCTAGGTGACCTTCTCTTCCACAATTATAACATGCTTTGGACGACATCGCGCAATTTGGACTGATATGTCCCTCCCCTCCAATTTGAAGAATATAATAGGTGGTCGTTCTCCTTCCTTCACAACGGGTGCTGGTGTTGACGTCTTTCCATCATTATTGAATCTCCTCTTCTTGAAATGTCCATTCTTACTATTTTGGCCTTGATTACCACCGAAGTGGTTACCATTTTTGGCATGTTGATTCCCTCCACGCTTGTTGTCATCGCTCACGATGATTGTTTCTCCTTAGTATTATCATTTTTTTATTTTGCTCTCTTTTTGGTCGGGTTGACTCATTATCACGCTCCAATAACTGAGCCCTATTAACAACATCTGAATACAAACATAGTTTATGAGATATAAGATATTGACGTATCTCAGGTTTCAAACCTCTTAAAAACATTTGTGTCATTCTCTCCTCATTATCAACCAAATGGGACGCAAATCGGTATAACTCGGCAAACTTGGCTTCGTACTGCGACACGGTCATGTTATTTTGCTCCAACTTGATGAACTCTACCTCTTTCATGTGACAAATACTTTCCTGAAAGTAATTATCGTTGAAACAGCTTCTTGAACTTCTCCCAAGACATCTTCAAGTCGGCGGAGTTGAGTCGCTTTCTGATTCCCACCAATGTCGCCTCACCGCAACACATAAAAGTGGCAAAGGGAACCTTTTGTTCCTCAGAGAAACCCAAGGCATCAAATATCTTGTTGATCTGCTTTCTCCTCGTCTTCGCCTTAAGTGGTTTTGGCTCTCCAAAAAACTCCGGTGGTCCCAACTCCTTGAACTGTTTGGCGGTGACCGTCCGAGAGTTGCTAGTGTTTCCACCTGCAGTTTGGACAGGAGCCGCTCTCGCCTGATGTTGCATGAATTGCATGAGGCCTCAGAACATTCCATCGTTCATCAGTTGGTCAGTGTTGTTGTTTGCATTAGGATTGTCGCCTTCCTGATGCACATTATCCTGACTATTGATCTGTGGAGACTCAACGGTCTCCTGTGCTCCATTGATGTTCTCAACATTCTCGGATGCCATTTTCAGATACTGCCACAAAATAAGGGTTAATAAATGTATCACATATTATCCCTATACTCTGACCAACCAATTAAATAACAAATAAACTTAGGTAGGTCATACTAGCGAAAGAATTCCCCGTCTCTCCCCTCCTAGTTCTTATCTCACATCTTAGCCAGGGATCATATCCTTAAGCTTTGATACCAACTGTGACGCCCCCAAAATAGGTATACATAACCCATCTTGAGTCGCCAATACATAGTACAAAATTCAAATACAACTTAATTATACAACAGTCGTGTAAAGTACGATAAAATACATGCTGTGAGTTTTAATACAAATATTGCCTTCTAGACAATATCCACTCTCAGAATAAGTCCTCAATACATTTATTGTCACACTATTTAACAGAATAGTGAGGACTACTAGCTAACACTTGTCATCCGAACATCACTCCGCTTCCCAGGCTAAATCCCAAATTACGTTCTCATTTCTGAAGAGAACGGTGAAAGAAAGGGTGAGCTCAACTAGCCTAGCCCGACCGGAAATATTATGACTAAGATAATGCGTAATAAATTATCATTAGTCCTCAACAATGTTAAACCGATAAAATACAATAGACATCAAGTTTAATCATAGCCGAACAAGCAATCCATTAAAAGAGTAAAGTAGAGAATAAAATCTACTATCTTTTATGTTTTAAAAGGTTTTTCATCACTTTTATCGTTGAGACTCAGCTTAATAAATAATCCACATCATCCCTGCACTACGGCCAAGGATATTCATTAGAGTCACGACCACAAATTCCATGCACTACGAGCCAAGGATATTTGTGTATTCATCAATGGTCATGATCATGCCAACAACTGTCCATCAATGCACTACGGGCCAATGAGGACTTTTATCACATCATTTGTAACATTACGGTCATGATTACACTGAATAATCTCTGGTCATAATCATACCAAGTTCATCTATGCACTACAGGCCACAGATGACTTTCAAAAAAATATATAAACATGAGGATGATGACAATGATATAAGAATTCAATAAAACAAGTTCAAGAATTAAGTTATTCAGGGAACTAATAACGTCCAAATTGTCAACATGATCTTTGCTTGTAGAGTAAAATTCAAAAATACTCGGAAGAATATTTCCATGAAAAATACTGGATGAAATGCAAATATCAAGGATATTCCACTAATTTCATGGAGTATAGAAGTCAAAATTTTAACCAACTGAGAATAATAAGGAATGGAATAACAACAGAAATCACCATGCATGCGGTATTTGATGTAGGCAGTTATTCCAACGAATATAATAATAACGGAACCAAAGTCGGTGAAAATCACACCCGAGCGGGATGTTCCAACAGAATAATAAAGAATGGACTAACAACAAAATCACCATGCATGCGGTATTGCATGTACAAAGTTATTCCATAGAATAATAAATACGAGAATAATAAAGATTTTAACCCGGTCCGGTGTAAAACACACAGATAGGATATTCCAATGTAATAATAAAGATTTTAACCAGTCCCAGGCGTAAAAGCACGCATGGATGTTCCAACGGAATAATAAAGATGTAATAATAGAAGAATGTCACCAAGTATAGGGTATTCCACGTATACAAAGTTATTCCAATGTAATAATAAGGAATGGAATAACTGAAGTTCTCTTCATGAATACAAAAGAATAATATCACTTACCGTAAAAGAAACTTGATAAAGGAAAAGAAAGTTAGCAGACTTCTCTTCTTATTTCTCTCTATAACTTTCTCTCTCTAGAGTTCAGTGAATTTGTAAGAAAATAATGAAGGAATGGGCTTCTATTTATAGAAGAATGGAATGAATAGTAACCAACCCATGACCGGTCCAGATTGATTTACTTTAATCGGACGGTCCATATTTAAAGCAAAATCTTTTATATAAAATATGATATTATATATATATATATATATATATATATATAGCATCAGTTCACTGGTGCATCAAATGATAATTTTACGGACAAAATTATAGCAGCCACGGATGTTATGCGTAAGAATTTGATTACTAACATCAAGTAAAACAAAAATAATATATATATATATATATATATATATATATATATATATAAGCACATGCTTGATTGAATTCTTAGCTCCCACCTGACAACTCTTACAATTTTGATGACTTTTGATTCCACCATAATCCATTATCACACACACACACACATACACACACACACACACACACACATATATATATATATATATATATATATAAAATAAAAGTGCTTTCATCCATCAAAATCCACTAGCATATAAATCTATATACAAAATAACGATACTTCCCTCCACCAACGTCACTTCCCCTCTCCCCATAATTCAAACATATACATATATATATATATATATATATATATATATATATAAATCGAAGTACTTTCTCCTAACTATTTTAATAATGGGTAAGTGGGGATCCAAATAATACACAAAATTACAACAACTACTCCATAAAAATTCTTTCAATATTTTTAACAACATATATCATCAATATTATAATTCACAATATTAATCGACCAGGTCATTCCCAGGAAAGAGGGGGCTTTCCAATAAGGATTTCTCCCTATTGGCGCGCAATTAGGTGACCAAACCTCTCCTTGGCAGAACTTCTAGACATCGTTAACATTGTAAATTATAATATTAATAACTCCGTCATTTCAATTATTGATTTAATAATATAAAAATTTTGACAATAATTGAATCAAATAACGTGAGATACTATGCAACAATTACTCAAGCAATAATTGAACAAAACTAAGTGACTTCTCACGTAAGCATCAATAATCAATATCGTGTGCTACTATGCAACCACGCGTATTACTGTACTTTTACTACCGAGTAGTTCAACAGTATCAACGATAAAACTTCCGTCGTTATTTCAATAAAATATTTTTGTCGTTTTCTCAATCCGACAATAATTCTGTTTTGGGGTCCACCAATGATTGTGTCGTCGTACGAATATTTCTTGTTTAAAACGAATATTCCCCGACCAATTGAATATTATATAACAACTTGCATACTTTGCAAAAAATTATAATTATTACCCAAAACTATAATATTATATCATAATATTCAAAAATGATAATTATAGAAAAATTCATCTTTATTCAAAAAGTTGGGGTCTTACAACCTCCCCTTCTTAAGAAATTTAGCCCTCGAAATTAGGGTGCGATACACTGTATATCAAGAGGTAAGGATACCTTGACTTCATTTGATTCTAACTCCCAGGTCATTTCCTCAACATCGTGGTTTCTCCACAAAACTTTGACTTGAGGTATAACCTTGGAGCGTAGAATATGTTCCTTTTTATCCAAGATTTGAACAGGAACCTCTTCATACGTTAAATCTTTTGCTATTTCATCCGGTTCCAACTCAATAATGTGGTTCGGGTCTTTCACATATTTACGTAACATGGATATGTGAAAAACGTTATGAACACGAGACATACTTGGCGGTAAAGCGAGTCTATAGGCCACAGTTCCTACTCGATCGAGGATTAAAAATGGGCCAATGAATCAAGGATTGAGCTTTCCTCTCTTTCCAAATCTTGTAATTCCTTTCCATGGAGCAACACGTAACAACACATGATCTCCTATATCGAATTCCACGTCCTTTCGATGAAGATCAGCATAACTCTTTTGTCGATGTTGTGAGGTTTTTATATGTTGTCGGATCATTTGAATCTTTTCCTTAGTCATACGTACCAACTCCGGTCCCAACAACGTTGCTTCACCCACCTCATCCCGGCATACTGGAGAACGACACTTTCTTCCATACAACGCCTCGAATGGAGCCATGCCAATACTTGCTTGATAACTGTTGTTGTAGGAAAACTCCACCAATGGGAAGAACTTGTCCCAACTTCCCTTGAAGTCAAGGACACAGAGTCTTAATAAATCTTCTAGAGTTTGAATAGTCCTCTCTGATTGTCCGTCCGTTTGAGGATGATATGCCGAACTAAATCGTAAATTCGTGCCCATAACTTTTTGCAAACTAACCCAAAATAGTGAAGTGAATCTTGGGTCTCGATCAGAAACTATGGATATTGGCATACCATGCAGTCTTACAATCTTGTTTATGTACATACGAGCAAGACGTTCAAGTGTATAAGTTTCTCGTATTGGTAAGAAATGAGCAGACTTGGTCAATCTATCAACAATGACCCAAATTGCATCTATGCCTTGAGAAACCTTGGGAAGACCAATGAATTGAAATCCATGGTAATGTGCTCCCACTTCCATTCGGAATTTCAAGTGGTTGCAATGGACCTTTTGGTACTTGATGCTCCGCCTTGACTCGTTGAAAAGTTAGACACCTTGAGATAAACAACGCTATCTCTCTCTTCATATTGCACCACCAAAATGTATGACGAAGATCACGATACATTTTAGTACTCCCAAGATGGATTGCAAGTGGTGTGTTGTGAGCCTCCATCATGATTTTATACTTTAACTCAGGATCATTAGGAACACAAAGTCTGGAGTTAACTCGAAGTATTCCTTCATCATCGATTTTTGCTTCCGGCATAGCACCTTCTTGCACTTTCTTCCTCATACGCATCAGCTCTAGGTCTGTAGTTTGAGCAGCTTTAACTTTATCAATTAAAGTCGGTTTTACTCTTATAGTCGCCATCATCACATGGGTCCCTGGAGTCTTTATCTCTATCTCCATTCTTTGCAAGTCACACAAAATGGGCCTTTGCTTTGACAATATCGCACTCGTACCCGCATATGTTCTACTCAATGCGTAGCTACCACATTTGCTTTTCCAGGATGGTATTGGATGGTATGATCATAATCTTTCAATAGTTCAAGCCAACGTCGTTGTCGCATGTTGAGTTCCTTTTGAGTGAAGAAATATTTGAGGCTTTTATGATCCGTAAAGATCTCCACTTTCTCCCCATACAAGTAATGCCTCCAAATCTTTAGTGCGAAGACAACAGCTGCCAACTCTAGATCATGAGTAGGATAATTCCTCTCATATTCTTTGAGTTGTCGAGAGGCATAGGCTATGACTTTTCCATGTTGCATGAGAACACATCCTAACCCTTTGCTGAAGCAGCATCATCATCATATGACAAATCCTCCGAGCGGATGGTATTGTCGAACAGTCTTTGAAATGAGTCTCCTCTTGAGTTCTTGAAAACTCTTCTCACATTCCTCGCTCCAACCGAACTTTGTATCTTTCTGAGTCAGCTGAGTTAGTGGAGTAGCGATTCAAGAAAATCCTTCCACAAATCTCCGATAATAACCAGCTAAACCGAGAAAGCTACGTACTTCGGTCACCGATTTAGGTTGCTCCCAGCTTTGAATAGCTTCAATCTTTGCTGGGTCAACAGATATCCCATGACTTGATACCACGTGCCCAAGGAATGCCACTTCCTCAAGCCAGAACTCGCATTTCTTCAACTTGGCATAAAGCTTATATTCACGAAGCTTTTGGAGTATCAGCCTCAAATGTTGCTCATGATCTTCACGGGTTTTGGAATATATGAGGATGTCATCAATAAAGACGACCACAAAGTGATCCAAATATTCCTTAAATACTCGGTTCATCATATCCATGAAGGCAGCAGGAGCATTAGTCAATCCAAAGGACATGACTAGGAATTCATAGTGCCCGTACCGACTCCTGAAAGCCGTCTTTGGAATGTCATCGGTTCTAATCTTCAATTGGTGATATCCGGAAAGAAGATCAATCTTTGAAAAGAATTTGGCGCCTTGGAACTGGTCAAACAGGTCATCAATACGTGGCAATGGGTACCTATTTTTGATGGTGACATGATTCAACTCCCGATAATCAATACAAAGTCGCATACTCCCATCTTTCTTTTTCACGAATAGAATAGGAGCACCCCAAGGAGAAGTACTAGGACGAATAAAGCCAATGTCTAACAATTCCTGCAGTTGGATCTTTAACTCCACGAAGTTCAATAGAGCCATTCGATATGGGGGCTTTGGAAATGGGTTTTGTAACTGGGTTCAAGGTCGATATAAAATTCAATTTCACGCTCTGGGGGTAGGCCAGGAAGTTCTTCAGGGAATACGTCAGGAAATTCATTAACAATAGAAATATCATTCAAAACTAACACATTTTTGTTTAGATCTGTGACATGAGCTAAGAAAGCTTGACATCCATTTTTCAATAAACGAATAGCTTTATGGCTTGAGATGACAATGATTGATTTTAATGGCTTGGTTGCTTGAATTCACATGATAGGTTGGTTAGGAATATGAAAGCTAACAACCTCTGAAACCAATCAATTTTTGCATGATGTGTAGTTAACCAATCAATCCCTAAAATTACATCAAATGCAAGTATATTCAATGAAATAAGATCGACAGGTAACGTGCGGGTGCCGATTTGAACTGAACAAGACTTATAAACCGTGGAGGTAATGAAGGTTTCTCCCAACGGAGTTTCAACAAGATAAATCAAAGTCCAATATCTCCTGAGTCAAATTTAAACGTTGGCGCAAGTAGGAGAAATGAAAGAGTGGGTAGAACCGATGTCGAATAAAGTATAAACTTTCGCTAGAGTTTATGATAAGCTTACCCGTGATGACCTCGTTCGGGTTCTTGGTTTCGAGAGGTCACAACAAACGCTCTCCTTGCACTCTCTAGGCTTTGACTTTTCCGGGACGGCCTTTGGTGCTTCCATCCTAGTTGAACTTGTCTTCTGAGCGAACGAAAAAAAATCTGGCTAGGTGACCTTCTTCCACAATTATAAAATGCTTTGGACGACATCGCGCAATTTGGTGATGTGTCCTCCCTCCTCCACATTTGAAGCATATAATAGGTGGTCGTTCTCCTTCCTTCTGGCAACGGTCTTTGGTGTTGACGTCTTTCCATCATTATTGAATCTCCTCTTCTTGAAATGTCCATTCTTCTTTGTTTTGGCCTTGATTACCACCGAAGTGGTTACCATTTCTGGCATGTTGATTCCCTCCACGCTTGTTGTCATCGCTTCGATGACTGTTCTCACTGGTATTATCATTTTGCCGGCTGCTCTCTTTTGGTTGGGTTGACTCATTATCACGCTCCAATAACTGAGCCCTATTAACAACATCTGAATACAAACATAGTTTATGAGATATAAGATATTGACGTATCTCAGGTTTCAAACCTCTTAAAAACATTTGTGTCATTCTCTCCTCATTATCAACTAAATGGGACGCAAATCGATACAACTCGGCAAACTTGGCTTCGTACTGCGACACGGTCATGTTATTTTGCTCCAACTTGATGAACTCTACCTCTTTCATGTGACAAATACTTTCCGGAAAGTAATTGTCGTTGAACAGTTCTTGGAACTTCTCCCAAGACATCTTCATCATGCGGCGAGTTGAGTCGCTTCTGATTCCCACCAATGTCACCCTGCACTGCAACATGAAAGTGGCAAAGGGATTTGTTCCTCAGAGAAACCCAAGGCATCAAATATCTTGTTGATCTGCTTTATCCACGTCTTCGCCTTAAGTGGTTTTGGCTCTCCAAAAAACTCCGGTGGTCCCAACTCCTTGAACTGTTTGGCGGTGACCGTCCGAGAGTTGCTAGTGTTTCCACCTGCAGTTTGGACAGGAGCCGCTCTCGCCTGATGTTGCATGAATTGCATGAGGCCTCAGAACATTCCATCGTTCATCAGTTGGTCAGTGTTGTTGTTTGCATTAGGATTGTCGCCTTCCGGATGCACATTATCCTGACTATTGATCTGTGGAGACTCAACGGTCTCCTGTGCTCTATTGATGTTCTCAACATTCTCGGATGCCATTTTCAGATACTGCCACAAAATAAGGGTTAATAAATGTATCACAGATTATCCCTATACTCTGACCAACCAATTAAATAACAAATAAACTTAGGTAGGTCATACTAGCGAAAGAATTCCCCGTCTCTCCCCTCCTAGTTCTTATCTCA
Source organism: Panax ginseng (assembly GCA_020205605.1). Classification (NCBI taxonomy): domain Eukaryota; kingdom Viridiplantae; phylum Streptophyta; class Magnoliopsida; order Apiales; family Araliaceae; genus Panax; species Panax ginseng. The sequence goes on along the minus strand of CM035135.1, from coordinate 88,753,155 downwards.
CATCTTAGCCAGGATCATCATATCCTAAAGCTTTGATACCAACCGTGACGCCCCCAAAATAGGTATACATCACCCATCTTGAGTCGCCAATACATGGTACAAAAAAATTCAAATACAACTTAATTATACAACGATGTGTAAAAGTACGACAAAATACATGTCGTGTGAGTTTTAATACAAATATTGCCTTCTAGACAATATCCACTCTCGAAATAAGTCCTCAATACATTTATTGTCACACTATTTAATGTAATAGTGAGGACTACTAGCTAACACTATCATCCGAACATCACTCCGCTCCCCGACTCTAGTCCCCATTACGTTCTCATTTCACGAAGAGAATAAAGGAAAGAAAGGGTGAGCTCAACTAGCCCGACCCGAAAATATTATGACTAAGATAATGCGAATAAATTATCATTAGTCCTCAACAATGTTAAACCGATAAAATACAATAGACATCAAGTTTAACTGCAATGAAACAAGCAATCCATTAAAAGAGTAAAGTAGAGAATAAAATCTACTATCTTTTATGTTTTAAAAGGTTTTTCATCACTTTTATCATTTGAGAATCGACAATAAATAATCCACATCATCCCCGCACTTTACTGACTTAGGATATTCATTAGAGTCACGACCACAAATTCCATGCACTACGAGCCAAGGATATTTGTGTATTCATCAATGGTCATGATCATGCCAACAACTGTCCATCAATGCACTATGGGCCAATGAGGACTTTTATCACATCATTTGTAACATTACGGTCATGATTACACTGAATAATCTCTGGTCATAATCATACCAAGTTCATCTATGCACTCACGGTGCCACGATGACTTTCAAAAAATATAAACATGAGGATGATGACAATGATATAAGAATTCAATAAAACAAGTTCAAGAATTAAGTTATTCAGAACTAATAACGTCCCAAATTGTCAACATGATGTTTGCTTTGTAGAGTAAAATTCAAAAATGCTCGTAAGAATATTTCCATGAAAAATCTTTGGATGAAGCGCAAATATCAAGGATATTCCACTAATTTCATGGAGTATAGAAGTCAAAATTTTAACCAACCGAGAATAATAAGCAATGGAATAACAACAGAGATCACCATGCATGCGATTGTTGATGTATGCAGTTATTCCAACGGAATAATAATAACGGAACCGTGTCGTGAAAATCACACCGATGTGATGTTCCAAATGAATAATAAAGAATGGACTAACAATGAAATCACCATGCATGCGGTACTTGCGATGACAAAGTTATTCCAATAGAATAATAAATACGAGAATAATAATAAAGACGGAACGGTCCCTGTGTAAAACACACAGATAGGATATTCCAATAGAATAATAAAGATTTTAACCAGTCCCACGTAAAGCATGATGCGTGGATGTTCCAACGGAATAATAAAGACAGAATAATAGAAGAATGTCACCAAGTATAGGGTATTCCGCGTATACAGGTTATTCCAACAGAATAATAAGGAATGGAATAACTGAAGTTCTCTTCATGAATACAAAAGAATAATATCACTTACCGTAAAAGAAACTTGATAAAGGAAAAGAAAGTTAGCAGACTTCTCTTCTTATTTCTCTCTATAACTTTCTCTCTCTAGAGTTCAGTGAATTTGTAAGAAAATAATGAAGGAATGAGCTTCTATTTATAGAAGAATGGAATGAATAGTAACCAACCCATGACCGGTCCAGATTGATTTACTTTAATCGGACGGTCCATATTTAAAGCAAAATCTTTTATATAAAATATAATAATATATATATATATATAGCATCAGTTCACTAGTGCATCAAATGATAATTTTACGGACGAAATTATAGCAGCCACGGATGTTATGCGTAAGAATTTGATTACTAACATCAAGTAAAACAAAAATAATATATATATATATATATAAGCACATGCTTGATTGAATTCTTAGCTCCCACCTGACAACTCTTACAATTTTGATGACTTTTGATTCCACCATAATCCATTATCACACACACACACACACACACACACACACACACATATATATATATATATATATATATAAAATAAAAGTGCTTTCATCCATCAAAATCCACTAGCATATAAATCTATATACAAAATAAAGATACTTCCCTCCACCAACGTCACTTCCCCTCTCCCCATAATTCAAACATATACATATATATATATATATATATATATATATATATATATATAAACTGAAGTACTTTCTCCTAACTATTTTAATAATGGGTAAGTGGGGATCCAAATAATACACAAAATTACAACAACTACTCCATAAAAATTCTTTCAATATTTTTAACAACATATATCATCAATATTATAATTCACAATATTAATCGACCAGGTCGTTCCCAGGAAAGAGGGGGCTTTCCAATAAGGATTTCTCCCTATTGGCGCGCAATTAGGTGACCAAACCTCTCCTTGGCAGAACTTCTAAACATCGTTAACATTGTAAATTATAATATTAATAACTCCGTCATTTCAATTATTGATTTAATAATATAAAAATTTTGACAATAATTGAATCAAATAACGTGAGATACTATGCAACAATTACTATAGCAATAATTGAACAAAACTAAGTGACTTCTCACGTAAGCATCAATAATCAATACCGTAAAGCTACTATGCAACCACGCCAGATTCATCGCATTTTACTACTACCGAGTAGTTCAACAATCAACGGTAAAACTTCCATAGTTATTTCAATAAAATATTTTTGTCGTTTTCTCAATCCGACAATAATTCTGTTGTGGGGTCCACCAATGATTGTGCCGTCGTACGAATATTTCTTGTTTAAAACGAATATTCCCCGACCAATTGAATATTATATAACAACTTGCATACTTTGCAAAAAATTATAATTATTACCCACAACTATAATATTATATCATAATATTCAAAAATGATAATTATAGAAAAATTCATCTTTATTCAAAAAGTTGGGGTCTTACAACCTCCCCTTCTTAAGAAATTTCGCCCTCGAAATTAGGGTACGTACCTGGTATATCAAGAGGTAAGGATACCTTGACTTCATTTCAGATTCTAACTCCCAGGTCATTTCCTCAACATCGTGGTTTCTCCACAAAACTTTGACTTGAGGTATAACCTTGGAGCGTAGAATATGTTCCTTCTTATCCAAGATTTGAACAGGAACCTCTTCATACGTTAAATCTTTTGCTATTTCGTCCGGTTCCAACTCAATAATGTGGTTCGGGTGTTTCACATATTTACGTAACATGGATATGTGAAAAACGTTATGAACACGAGATATACTTGGCGGTAAAGCGAGTCTATAGGCCACAGTTCCTACTCGATCGAGGATTAAAAATGGGCCAATGAATCAAGGATTGAGCTTTCCTCTCTTTCCAAATCTTGTAATTCCTTTCCATGGAGCAACATGTAACAACACATGATCTCCTATATCGAATTCCACGTCCTTTCGATGAAGATCAGCATAACTCTTTTGTCGATGTCGTGAGGTTTTTATATGTTACCGGATCTTTTGAATCTTTTCCGTAGTCATACGTACCAACTCCGGTCCCAACAACGTTGCTTCACCCACCTCATCCCAGCATACTGGAGAACGACACTTTCTTCCATACAACGCCTCGAATGGAGCCATGCCAATACTTGCTTGATAAGCTGTTGTTGTGGAAAAAACTCCACCAATGGGAAGAACTTGTCCCAACTTCCTTTGAAGTCAAGGACACAGAGTCTTAATAAATCTTCTAGAGTTTGAATAGCCCTCTCTGATTGTCCGTCCGTTTGAGGATGATATGCCGAACTAAATCGTAAATTCGTGCCCATAACTTTTTGCAAACTAACCCAAAATAGTGAAGTGAATCTTGGGTCTCGATCAGAAACTATGGATATCGGCATACCATGCAGTCTTACAACCTTGTTTATGTACATACGAGCAAGACGTTCAAGTGTATAAGTTTCTCGTATTGGTAAGAAATGAGCAGACTTGGTCAATCTATCAACAATGACCCAAATTGCATCTATGCCTTGAGAAACCTTGGGAAGACCAATAACGAAATCCATGGTAATGTGCTCCCACTTCCATTCTGTAATTTCAAGTGGTTGCAATGGACCTTTTGGTACTTGATGCTCCGCCTTGACTCGTTGAAAAGTTAGACACCTTGAGATAAACAACGCTATCTCTCTCTTCATATTGCACCACCAAAATGTATGACGAAGATCACGATACATTTTAGTACTCCCAAGATGGATTGCAAATGGTGTGTTGTGAGCCTCCATCATGATTTTATACTTTAACTCAGGATCATTAGGAACACAAAGTCTGGAGTTAACTCGAAGTATTCCTTCATCATCGATTTTTGCTTCCGGCATAGCACCTTCTTGCACTTTCTTCCTCATACGCATCAGCTCTAGGTCTGTAGTTTGAGCAGCTTTAACTTTATCAATTAAAGTCGGTTTTACTCTTATAGTCGCCATCATCACATGGGTCCCTGGAGTCTTTATCTCTATCTCCATTCTTTGCAAGTCACACAAAATGGGCCTTTGCTTTGACAATATCGCACTTTTCGTACCAAGATATGTTCTACTCAATGCGCTCGCCTACCACATTTGCTTTTCGGGATGGTATTGGATGGTATGATCATAATCTTTCAATAGTTCAAGCCAACGTCGTTGTCGCATGTTGAGTTCCTTTTGAGTGAAGAAATATTTGAGGCTTTTATGATCCGTAAAGATCTCCACTTTCTCCCCATACAAGTAATGCCTCCAAATCTTTAGTGCGAAGACAACAAATACTTGACTCTAGTTCATGAGTAGGATAATTCCTCTCATATTCTTTGAGTTGTCGAGAGGCATAGGCTATGACTTTTCCATGTTGCATGAGAACACATCCTAACCCTTTGCACGAAGCATCATCAGATATGACAAATCCCTCCGAGCCGGATGGTATTGTCGAGCAGTCTTTGAAATGAGTCTCCTCTTGAGTTCTTGAAAACTCTTCTCACATTCCTCGCTCCAACCGAACTTTGTATCTTTCTCGAGTCACCGAGTTAGTGGAGTAGCGATTCAAGAAAATCCTTCCACGAATCTCCGATAATAACCAGCTAAACTGAGAAAGCTACGTACTTCGGTCACCGATTTAGGTTACTCCCAGCTTTGAATAGCTTCAATCTTTGCTGGGTCAACAGATATCCCATGACTTGATACCACGTGCCCAAGGAATGCCACTTCCTCAAGCCAGAACTCGCATTTCTTCAACTTGGCATAAAGCTTATATTAACGAAGCTTTTGGAGTATCAGCCTCAAATGTTGCTCATGATCTTCACGGGTTTTGGAATATATGAGGATGTCATCAATAAAGACGACCAGAAAGTGATCCAAATATTCCTTAAATACTCTGTTCATCATATCTATGAAGGCAGCAGGAGCATTAGTCAATCCAAAGGACATGACTAGGAATTCATAGTGCCCGCATCGAGAGTTCCGAAAGTCGCCTTTGGAATGTCATCTGGCTCTAATCTTCAATTGGTGATATCCTAAAGAAGATCAATCTTTGAAAAGTATTTGGCGCCTTGCAACTGGTCAAACAGGTCATCAATACGTGGCAATGGGTACCTATTTTTGATGGTGACATGATTCAACTCCCGATAATCAATACAAAGTCGTATACTCCCATCTTTCTTTTTCACGAATAGAATAGGAGCACCCCAAGGAGAAGTACTAGGACGAATAAAGCCAATGTCTAACAATTCCTGTAGTTGGATCTTTAACTCCTGAAGTTCAATAGGAGCCATTCGATATGGGGCTTTGGAAATGGGTTTTGTCTTAGGGTTCAAGGTCGATACAAAATTCAATTTCACGCCTGGGGGTAGGCCGTGAAGTTCTTCGTGAATACGTCGGAAATTCATTAACAATAGAAATATCATTCAAAACTAACACATTTTTGTTTAGATCTGTGACATGAGCTAAGAAAGCTTGACATCCGTTTTTCAATAAACGAATAGCTTTATGGCTTGAGATGACAGTGATTGATTTTAATGGCTTGGTTGCTTGAATTCGCATGATAGGTTGGTTAGGAATATGAAAGCTAACAACCCTATTAAAATAATCAATTTTTGTATGATGTGTAGTTAACCAATCAATCCCTAAAACTACATCAAATGCAAGTATTTTCAATGAAATAAGATCGACAGGTAACGTGCGGGTGCCGATTTGAACTGAACAAGACTTATAAACCGTGGAGGTAATGAAGGTTTCTCCCAACGGAGTTTCAACAGATAAATCAAAGTCCAATATCTCCGGAGTCAAATTTAAACATTGAGCGCAAGTAGGAGAAATGAAAGAGTGGGTAGAACCAGTATCGAATAAAGTATAAACTTCGCTAGAGTTTATGATAAGCTTACCCGTGATGACCTCGTTCGGGTTCCTTGGTTTCTGAGAGGTCACAACAAACGCTCTCCCTTGCACTACCGGCTTTGACTTTTCTGGGACGGCCTTTGGTGCTTCCATCCTAGTTGAACTTGTCTTCGGTGAACGACAAAATCGGGCTAGGTGACCTTCTCTTCCACAATTATAAAATGCTTTGGACGACATCGCGCAATTTGGACTGATGTGTCCCTCCCCTCCACATTTGAAGCATATAATAGGTGGTCGTTCTCCTTCCTTCACAACGGGTGCTGGTGTTGACGTCTTTCCATCATTATTGAATCTCCTCTTCTTGAAATGTCCATTCTTACTGTTTTGGCCTTGATTACCACCGAAGTGGTTACCATTTCTGGCATGTTGATTCGCTCCACGCTTGTTGTCATCGCTCGATTCTCGTTTCACCGGTATTATCATTTTGCTTACCGCTTCTTTTGGTTGGGTTGACTCATTATCACGCTCCAATAACTGAGCCCTATTAACAACATCCTAATACAAACATAGTTTATGAGATATAAGATATTGACGTATCTCAGGTTTCAAACCTCTTACATTTGTGTCATTCTCTCCTCATTATCAACCAAATGGGACGCAAATCGGTACAACTCTAAGCAAAACTTGGCTTCGATCTTTGCGACACTGGTCATGTTATTTTGCTCCAACTTGATGAACTCTACCTCTTTCATGTGTGACAATTACTTTCCTGGAAAGTAATTGTCGTTGAATGATTCTTGAACTTCTCCCAAGACATCTTCAAAGGCGAGTTGAGTACGCTTTTGATTCCCACCAAATAATCTCCTCACCCGCAACATGAAAGTGGCAAAGGGATTTGTTCCTCAGAGAAACCCAAGGCATCAAATATCTTGTTGATCTGCTTTATCCACGTCTTCGCCTTAAGTGGTTTTGGCTCTCCAAAAAACTCCGGTGGTCCCAACTCCTTGAACTGTTTGGCGGTGACCGTCCGAGAGTTGCTAGTGTTTCCACCTGCAGTTTGGACAGGAGCCGCTCTCGCCTGATGTTGCATGAATTGCATGAGGCCTCAGAACATTCCATCGTTCATCAGTTGGTCGTGTTGTTGTTTGCATTAGGATTGTCGCCTTCGATGCACATTATCCTCGACTATTGATCCGTGGAGACTCAACGGTCTCCTCATGCTCCATTGATGTTCTCAACATTCTGGATGCCATTTTCAGACATCGCCACAAAATAAGGGTTAATAAATGTATCACATATTATCCCTATACTCTGACTAACCAATTAAATAACAAATAAACTTAGGTAGGTCATACTAGCGAAAGAATTCCCCATCTCTCCCCTCCTAGTTCTTATCTCACATCTTAGCCAGGGATCATATCCCTAAGCTTTGATACCAACTGTGACGCCCCCAAAATAGGTATACATCACCCATCTTGAGTCGCCAATACATGGTACAAAATTCAAATACAACTTAATTATACAACAATGTGTAAAAAGTACGACAAAAATACATGTCAGTGAGTTTTAATACAAATATTGCCTTCTAGACAATATCCACTCTCGAATAAGTCCTCAATACATTTATTGTCACACTATTTAATGTAATAGTGAGGACTACTAGCTAACACTATCATCTAGAACATCACTCGCTCCCAGACTGTCCCAAATGCACGCGTTCTCATTTCAAGAGAGAATAAAGAAAGAAAGGGTGAGCTCAACTAGCCCAGCCAGAAATATTATGACTAAGATAATGCAGAATAAATTATCATTAGTCCTCAACAATGTTAAACTGATTAAATACAATAGACATCATGTTTAACTGCAGCGGAACAAGAAATCCATTAAAAAGTCAAGTAGAGAATAAAATCTACTATCTTTTATGTTTTAAAAGGTTTTTCATCACTTTTATCGCTGAGACTCGGCTTAGTAAATAATCCACATCATCCCTGCACTACGGCCAAGGATATTCATTAGAGTCACGACCACAAATACCATGCACTACGGGACAAGGATATTTGTGTATTTATCAATGGTCATGATCATGCCAACAACTGTCCATCAATGCACTACGGGCCAATGAGGACTTTTATCACATCATTTGTAACATTACGGTCATGATTACACCAAATAATCTCTGGTCATAATCATACCAAGTCCATCTATGCATTACAGGCCACAAATGACTTTCAAAAAATATAAACATGATGATGATGACAATGATATAAGAATTCAATAAAACAAGTTCAAGAATTAAGTTATTCAGGAACTAATAACGTCCAAATTGTCAACATGATATCGCTTTTAGAGTAAAATTCAAAATGCTCGTAAGAATATTTCCATGAAAAATACTAGATGAAGCGCAAAATATCAAGGATATTCCACTAATTTCATGGAGTATAGAAGTTAAAATTTTAACCAACTGAGAATAATAAGGAATGGAATAACAACAGAAATCACCATGCATGAGGTACTTCAGATGTAGACAAAGTTATTCCAACAGTAATAATAATAACGGAACCAGTGTCGTGTGAAAATCACAATCGCGTGATGTTCCAACGAATAATAAAGAATGGAATAACAACATAAATCACCATGCATGCGGTTGCCAGATGTACAAAGTTATTCCAATAGAATAATAAATACGTAATAATAAAGATTTTAACCAGTCCTGTGTAAAACACATACGATAGGGATATTCCAAATGTAATAATAAAGATGTAATAATAAAGATGGAACCAGGTCCGAAGTAAAGCACATACAGGATGTTCCAACAGAATAATAAGGAATAGAATAACCGAAGTTCTCTTCATGAATACAAAAGAATAATATCCCTTACCGTAAAAGAAACTGGATAAAGGAAAAGAAAGTTAGCAGACTTCTCTTCTTATTTCTCTCTATAACTTTCTCTCTCTAGAGTTCAATGAATTTGTAAGAAAATAATGAAGGAATGAGCTTCTATTTATAGAAGAATGGAATGAATAGTAACCAACCCATGACCGGTTCAGATTGATTTACTTTAATCTGACGGTCCATATTTAAAGAAAAATCTTTTATATAAAATATAATATTATATATATATATATATATATATTATATATATATATAGATCATTTCATCGGTGCATCAAATGATAATTTTACTTTACGAAATTATAGCAGAAAATGCACGGATGTTATGCGTAAGAATTTGATTACTAACATCAAGTAGAACAAAAATAAAATATAATATATATATATATATATATATATATATATATATATATATATATATATATATATAAGCACATGCTTGATTGAATTCATTGCTCCCACCCGACAACTCTTACAATTTTGATGACTTTTGATTCCACCATAATCCATTATCACACACACACACACACACACACACATATATATATATATATATAAAATAAAAGTGCTTTCATCCATCAAAATCCACTAGCATATAAATCTATATACAAAATAAAGATACTTCCCTCCACCAACGTCACTTCCCCTCTCCCCATAATTCAAACATATATATATATATATATATATATATATATAAACTGAAGTACTTTCTCCTAAATATTTTAATAATGGGTAAGTGGGGATCCAAATAATACACAAAATTACAACAACTACTCCATCAAAATTCTTTCAATATTTTTAACAACATATATCATCAATATTATAATTCACAATATTAATCGACCAGGTCGTTCCCAGGAAAGAGAGGGCTTTCCAATAAGGATTTCTCCCTATTGGCGCGCAATTAGGTCACCAAACCTCTCCTTGGCAGAACTTTTAGACATCGTTAACATTGTAAATTATAATATTAATAACTCCGTTATTTCAATTATTGATTTAATAATATAAAAATTTCGACAATAATTGAATCAAATAACATGAGATACTATACAACAATTACTATAGCAATAATTGAACAAAACTAAGTGACTTCTCATGTAAGCATTAATAATCAATACCGTGTGCTACTATGCCACCACGCGTATTACTGTACTTTTACTACCGAGTAGTTCAACAGTATCAACGGTAAAACTTCCGCCGTTATTTCAATAAAATATTTTTGTCGTTTTCTCAATCCAACAATAATTCTGTTATAGGGTCCACTAATGATTGTGCTGCCGTCATTTAATATTTCCTGCTTTAAAAGCGAATATTCCCCACCAATCAATATTATATAACAACTTTCATACTTTGCAAAAATTTATAATTATTACCCACAACTATAATATTATATTATAATATTCAAAAATGATAATTATAGAAAAATTCATCTTTATTCAAAAAGTTGGGGTCTTAAAGTCTCCATGTCTTTCTTGTCTGCCAAGATGTCATGGATTTCCTCCTTCAACTCTCTCACATTTTTCCCCAACTGGATATTTCAATCCAACACTGTCATAAATAACGCCTTCATTGACTCCCCCGGAGTCATCTCTTCTGCAAGTGCTGCCGTGTTAAACGACACCACCTCCACCTCCTCCTCTAACATGCCATCAAACAAGGACATGAATTCTAAGTTTTCTGAGTCTTCTGACTCAACCACCACCACTTCTGGTAACTCAGCTATAGGTGTTGGTAAGATCTCTACTTGGTTTATGGACCCCTCACTAACGACATGTATATCCCTATAAATCACATTATCTCCTGACATCTATAACAAAACAAATTAGTTTGATTAGTACACATCATTAGAATAGTAAAAACATATATCACATTTAATGCATTTTTAGGGTTAACTTCATCTTTTACTTCTTTAACTCTTCTTAAGGTTATGGCTTAAGGTTCTTTCCCCCCCTTAAGTTTTATAACCTAGAACTCTTATACCAACCTATGAATTTCACACATACATTCAATTGAAATGCTTCAAAAGAATGAATATGTCTTCTATATATTCCAAAGCAATATTTATATTCCCAGGTTCTTTATAACCATTACATGTGTTCTTTGTCATAATATCAAATAATTACAACATTCATACTATACTATTACAAAGACAGCTTATTGGTCTGCCTTAGCCTTCCCTTTATCCTTACTAGGTCCTTTCGTCCATTCGGTCTTAGCTGCATTCATATGGTTCAAGAAAGAGTGAGAATAACTAGCTCAACAAGTATGATAATTTCATTTAAGCAACAGGTTTGAATCATATGAATTGTATATCTTCTATAATTGAATCAATAGTTATGAAGTACTATAGATAATTCAAAATAGCGCTTCTCTTTTCTTTAAAAACGTTTAACAATGAACAACATTCGTTAAACATAAATTTTTGTTCAAGACCTTGAGCATTTCATTCTTTCTTTGAAAAGGATAACTCGACACCAAGTCCATAAGTCCGGTATATCTTACGAGCACAGCTAGGTGATCAACCTATAGTACTCTATGTTGTACAACACTACTTCATTAAACGTATCTACGTTTAAGTTTTGGCAACCTCACGTGCTTTTTGTTTGACGACAAAACATTTGTTTATTCATACTCAGTCTTTCTTTGAAATCCATACGAAAATAGTTGGAAAAAGATAACAACATCTATAACATTTTGATAGATTATAAGGAAATCTACAAAACCCATTAAGTTTAGCCGAAGGAATTGGCTTCGACTTTATTATATATCAGTCCATGCGTAAGATACATGAATCACAAAACTTATCCAGAAAGAAAATAGACAAGGTTTTAGAATACTTGCCTTCAACGTCTTCTATAGTTAATACACTTTCCTTTTGAGTCTTTAAGGATTTCTACAATACATAGGTACATAACATACCACATTAGGTCATACACAATCATGTAGGGTCCCTAATGTATCTTACCCTTCTTCTTAATCTAATCATTTATTAGATTGGTTAACGTTCGTTATAATTTATCGTATTACTTTGTATTTACGTTCAAGTAATCTTTCGTCAACCTTTAGCTATAATTCTTAAGGTTATTAACATCCTTAAGGACATTACTTTAAGTTTATTATGGTTATAAATCATCTTGAATCAACTTTTACATGCATTACATTCATTTCCATTTATTACTGCCTTTTTTTAGTGTTGTTGTTGCCTAACTTCAGATATAGATCTCACAACATGGGCGCACTTTGATAGTGTTCATATTCGGCCTTTGTCTTGCGCACCACTTCACAGTGTCTCAGGGTTTGGCCTGGCGCTACGGCGCCGACTTTATACCCTTGGGCCGCGCTGTAGCGCCGGCCTTGAGCCTCAGATAAATTTCTCAATTTTTCTACTACAATTCTTTCTGGACTCATAACTTATTCATTATAAGTTCGAATTGTCGTTCAAAATGCGTTAGCTCACATATCACATGTATTATGATTTTATTAGAAAATCTTACATTTTTGAATCCGTTAAAACGAAATTCATCGATTAAGTTCTTTATTACGAATTTGATAAACGTTCGTGAATGTTCATAGCCCATTTCTTCGTTCTAAGTCGGAATTCGACCATTTTCAAGTCCGCAACTCAAAAATGTAAATTTAGACTATACTCCATCGAAAACTAACGTTTCCGAGTTCAACGGTGACTTTTGACTTCCATTTCGAGAATTTCACGATTTCAACGATTATCGTCTAATTTTCGTAAATTTTGCCATAACTTCGTTACTTGAGATTTTTACACCGTTCAAAATGGATTCATTCCATCATTCTATCATCCTAATCAAACATATTTCATCTTATCCTATACAAGATGGTTTTAAACTTGTCCATCAACAACAAATGATAATTCTTTAATGTTCTTTATTAATTCATAACTTATATGATTATGATTTTCTTGTAACATCGTTTATTAAGGTTTAAATCCATTAATACCCATCCTTATACTCCTTATGATACATTCTCCACCAATATCTAATTCTCTATCAAACTAATAATGAAGAAATGAAGATTAATGGTCTAGAGATTCATTACCTTTAATGTTCAAACTTTCTTTCTTCTTTTTTCTTTTGGATTATCCAAAACAAGCTCTCACTTCTTTCTTAATATAATTGTTCTAAGTTATTGGTGGAAAATGAACAAGAAAAAAAATGACCAACACACCTTCTATTTATAGATTTTCCAAGGTTAGGGCATTAAGGTTAAATACCCCACCTCCTTACTATTCCACCTTCTTACTATTCTTTTCTTGATGACCACAACACTTATCCTTTGCTTGGCGACCAAGTGGCCAGCCATAACTCACCTATGGGGCCCACATGGGTTGCTTCATGGGTTTTCTCTCCCGGTGCCCCATCGGTTCGATCCACAGGTCCAGTTCTTAGTTCGGGCTTAGGTTTTAATTACTTTGGGCGTAACGTTGGGCTTGCATTTCATATCATTGGGCCTTAACAAGTTTGCACTTGGGCTTGCCCAATTCCTAAACAAATTCTATAAGTCCATTTCTATTGGTTTAAAGCTTATAATGTATAATCTTCGTATTCTTCTCGTATACTAATTCATATAATCATTCATCATATACGATATGTTATCTTCCGTATATACTTGTATAATACTTTGTATCATACTCATATTCCTTGCTTCATATAATACTTGTGTATCATATGATCATCATTTATTCAATCTTTACTTTCCTTAACATTCTCGAACTTAATACGCAGGCAAAAAACTGCGTTTGTCATAACTGAATTATTATTACATAATCCATCTTTCCATATTATTCTATCATTACGTATTTTCCAGAAGTTCAAAAATAATTCCCGAGCAAAAATGAATGAATAGTGTTTTTCGAAGAATTTCTCAGAAAGCTTTTATTTTTGTCTTGGAAATTCAAACACTGTAATTCCTTCACGTAGACAGAATACTACGATATTATGATACTTTTAGGTTATAGAACAACCTTTATATTGTTTACTCATTATAATAACATATATTATAATTTTATTCATTATTTAATTAATTAAAATTATTTTTTAATTAATCTGATTTTCTCGGTCATTAAATAAACTCCTTTGCTATCCATATCAGTTTTGTTCTTATTATTCTTTGTTTTTGCCTTTTTTATTTACCTTATTAGAATCGTTCTTCTTTTGAGAAGATCCTTTGGCCCTTACCAGTAAGACTTGGTCTTTCTTGGTTGGAAAGTGACTCTCAACATTTTTTAACATGTTAAGTAAATCAGCGAGGCTGATATTTAGCTTGCTCATATGAAAAATTCACAACAATTGTGAGAAGGAGTCCGGGAGTAACTGCAAGATCAAATCTTGACTCAACTCTCCATCCATGATAAAAACTCGTTGTCCTAATTGATCAATCAAATTGATTATGTTAAGGACTTTTGTTTGTACTGTAGTGTCATCGGTCATTCAAGATCGGAAGAGCTCCTTAGATATCTAATATCTATCAGTCCTACTTTCCTCACCATCAACTTATTGATGTGCAGGAGTATAGTTGGAGCATCCATAGTTTCATGCTGACGCTGAAGATCGTTACTCATGGATGCGAGCATGATGCATTGAGCCAACTATGCATCATCTTGTCACTTTCTAAAAGTAGAAATCTCTTCATCAGAGACATTATCTGCAACCATTGCAGGGATAGGCGTATTAAGAATATTAGATAGCTTTTCAGCCATGAGAACTATTCTCAAATTCCTTAACCAATCCGTTTAATTCGGTCCGGTTAAATACCATCTAATATGCTTCGCAGTGATAGTAATTTAGAAATTGTAAAATTCTGTAAATGAATTTGTTCTTAACAACATTTTAGCTTACATTCTTTTATTAATTACCAAAATAATTTAGGTCTTATTTTAAATTGGTATCTCCCACTATTTTTTTCAAACTATATTACCCTCACTAATATAGTTCGAGAAAATCTAATTAAAGATTTTCTAGTGAGAATAAGGATCCCATTTCAAATGTATATAGCCTTGTGGTGACACAACAAACTATATATAAATAAATAGCTAGACAACTCTTGTCAATTATATCATCATGTAACTCCTTTTATTTTGCCTCTTAGATTATTTTGATCAAGTGGTGGAACATCCGAATCAAAATTATCTAAGTTAAGTCCAACCTAGCACTTCCATATATTCAAAAAAGAAAAACATTGTCCTTGTGGTGACACAACAAAACAACATTGTTCAATTTTCTTTATAAGCATCAAATGTGATAAAATTAACATCTCAAAATAATTAAGATAAGCCTTATGGTGACACAACAAACTTATAATAATTAATTGATACTCTATTATTTTTTATCATGCTAGAAGACGATGTTCAATATTCTAAATATCTTTGAACGCTTAGGACTTAATATAAAATCTTTGAGGGGTTTATTATTAATTTGTCTCATCTTGTTTAGTGCGCATGCACACATATATATAAAATACGCGTCATATTAATTAACATGCGAAGCATGTTTTTATAATATATATATATATATATATATATATACAGAACTGATCAGGTGAGGGCTCCCTTACTTTGTTAAAATGCGGACTTTTTTTTTTTTGCTTTTTTTTTAAAACAACAATTTTTTTTTTAATATTTTATGAAACTGGAATTTTTCCATAATACATATTTAGGCGTGATTTGGATACCTATACCAAAAATGTATGTACGATTGCATCGATCGCATGCACTCTATTTTGTTATAATGTATCCAAATCACATCCAAAACACTCGATTATGAAAAATTTCGATTTCATAAAATATTAAACTTTTTTAGTTGTTTTAAAAAAACAAAAAACCAAAAAAAAGTCCGCATTTTAACAAAGTAAGGAGCCCTCACAGAATCGGACCTATATATATATATATATATATATATATATATATATATATATATATATATATATATATATATATATATATATATATAGTATAAGCATGCACATATAAAATACTATATTCTATCGAGATTGATTATAGACTTTATTCTAGTTTGGTTCACTAGAGCCACCAAGTGAACCAAAAGGTCAAACCTAGGGTGCAAGAATTAAATTTAAATATAACTATTACATTTAAACCCGGGCTCCATTGCAAACGGGTCTTCAAAAGCTCCTTGCTCCTTGATCTCCAATTCTTTAAAATTAATTCTAACTATTCCTATTACAAAATTATTTAAAATAAATAGAAACCTTAATCAGCAGCCAAGGGGAAGTACATAGGAGGGAGTTACAATTTACATTATGAAAAAATTAGAGACGACGAGGTACACAGACCCCGTTTAATAAAACTCATACATTCATGCATCCAACTAAAATAAAATCTAATCACATTGGTCAATAGTCTATAATCAATCCCATTTATTATCATACACATCACCATATGCATCAATAAATAACATTCATCTCATGAATAATAAACATTCAATATATAATGATATCATTTAATAGGCAAATTTAGTTAGCATAAAATCTAATTTTGAATCAAAATAAATTCCTTTATTTTAATCTAATTTAAATCAAAATAAACCTCTTTTATTTTAATTTAACTAATTTTGAATAAAATAAACTATTTTATTTTAATCAAATTCTTTAATCAAAATAAACTCATTTATTTTAATTAATTATGGAATCTAATTCCAAGTAAAAAAAACTCATGTCGATGTCGGGATTTTTATTGTCCCTCTTCTGTTCTTGTCTTTTGGTGTTCTCATGTTAGGTGAGATTTTCTTGAAAAAACATGTGATGAAAAGGTCCGACATTCATATGTCAACAATTTGATTGTAAGAGTCGCCATTTGGTGTTTTTAAATGGTTGCACCAACGCAACCGAGAAAAGGTTTGCACATTGAACCAATGATGTGACACTGCTAAACGGGTCTGTGAAACCTAGATTCATTAAGGTCCGGGGACTTGCTTATGCGGAGGGAAGGTGTTAGGCACCCCCCGATATTCGTGTTACCACGGTGACCGCCACTTTTCATTTAAACTATTTTATGAATGTGTGTGTATGTGTAGGTCAATGTGCAATTATTTAGAAGTAGTGCTATACCTCGTTCGCACCTATATACACAGGGTTTGAATTTGTATAAAAATTTAGTTTTAAACAAGATATAACAATGAGGTTTTGTGAAAGAGGTTTTTCAAACCCTGTGCTCAATAGTAATTGAGGCCTTTGATACTTCCATTTTATTAAATGTTTGGCTTGATTACTTTTATTTTTGAGATGCGAAGCATCTTCGAGAAAATAATGTACAAAGTAGTGCCGAACTCCTCATGGGTATGAAAGCCATCTAAGGAAATTCAAAAACCATGAATAATTTATGTGACGCCCCCAAATTCGGGTACTTGAAACCCGAACTCGGTGCTTCACGATACCATTTCTATAAGCTGAATAATACTAATAATAATAACAATAATATTGATACCAAATTTAAGTTACATATGCATCAAAGTTTAAATCCCAGGCACGAGACCTTTAAACATTCATTACATCATAGATAATAAGTATCATTATCTTAATAAACTATAACTATTACACAACATATTATTAATCTCATTCGAACAGCTTTCCTTTCCCCTTGTTCTTGCCTGAGCCTTCGGGTTGATCATACTTAACTGAAAGCATTTAATTTAAGCAAGAGTGAGCATTTGAGTGCCCAGCAAGTAATAACAATTATAAATATTAGCTGAAAAGGTTAAATGTTTTCTTTGTACTACCCTTCTACAACAAGTCAATAGTTGTGAAGTAATCTGAACCGATAAAAATAACATAACAACTCTTTATCAAATTTTTGAAACTACGTATTGACTATAAATAGGGTTAAGGTGACATACTATGAACATTGTTTTCAATTTTTGAATAGGTTTAGTAGAACTTCATCCGCAAACCGTCATAACTTATAGGCACGGAGGGTGATCAGCCCATTATACCCTATATTGATCAATACTACATTGCAAGAACGATATTATCATTCACTCTTTCCACCTCGGGTCCATTAAAAGTTTTCCTGTGTAAGGGATGTTCATACTTGTCGGGGTTCCAAACCAAAGCAATTCGGTTGGATAATAATTTTCAACAATAATCTATAATTCAACATATATATATATATATATATATATATATATATATATATATATATATATATATGCGGGTAATTGACAAAGGTGTATCAACATGTGATTAGATACCATGATTATCCAAGTGGGGACACTTGTATAACCATTTGTAGAAATTAACGAATGTAATATATAATCGAATTACCATATACTAACATGTTGATAATCAAATGAGCGTATATAATATAGGGTTAATCATCCATGCAAAGAATAATATAATTACAAACATTCTTACTCATGTCCATTGCATAAAGAAAATGCAAAGGTAGGATACTTGCACGATCTGCTACCGCTTATAATTCATGAACTTAGTTTTATCTTTTATGTAATCACCTATCAGTAATAAGATAATTTTACTGATTAGAATAACATAGCACAACACATAATACTGCCTATTGCAGTCAGCACATAACCTAATCACCTTGTTACACATATCCCACAGTCATTGAATCATAAACAATCATTAATACTGTCAAAATATCTAAGTCCAGATCAATTTTTGAAACATGTCGGTGTACCGACAGTTTTATCAGGTAATACTCGAGTCTAAGACTCTAATCTGTAGCTCAATATCCGTAAGTATCAGTCATATTATTTCTAAATGACTTAAAAAAAAATTTAAAACACTTATAATAATTTATCATGAATTTTCAAATATCGGAATCATTATTAAATGATTTAAATATTAAACTTTTCTATTATCATTAATATTTAATCAATATTAAACTATTAATGAAACCATTGTCAAATTATTAAAGTTATTTATAATAACTCAAAATATTTTTAAAGTATTAATATTACCTTTAAATGATTTTTAAAACATTTAAAATCATTTTTAAATAATTATCATTAATATTTAATTATTAATGTACTATTTATCTAAATATTAAAAGTCATTAATTATAACTTCAAATATTTTTAATTCATGAATATCCTTTTAAATTATTTTTAAGTTATTAAAACCATTTTAAAACTATTTATTTAATATACTTATTAAATAAATAAAATATCCTTAATATTACATTATTATCATTAATATTCAATTATTAATGAAATTATCCTTTAAATATTAAAAGTTATATTTTATAACTTAAATATCTTTAAACATTTTATTTTCATTTAAAATGATTTTTCTAATATTAAAAATCATTTTTAAACTAATTTATTTAATATAATTATTAAATAAATTTAATATCATTAATAATAATTAATTAATGAAATTTACCTTTAAATATTGAAAGTTATATTTTATAACTTAAAATATTATTAAATACCTTATTAACATTTAAAATGATTTTTAATTAATTTATTTAATGCATTTATTAAATAGATTAAATATCAATAATATTCAAATAAATATTAATATTTATGAAAAATATGTCAAATTATTAAAAGTTAATTTTTATAACTTAAATTAATTTTTGTAATTTTCAGAATTTATTTACTACTTTTAATTGATTTTTAGAAATTAAATTAATTAAATTATAGCAAGTCTATCGCTAAAGCCCTTTGGCGACAGTAAGTGTTGCCTTAGGTGTTCTTGAGAAACCCAGTCATTCACGACAAGTGTTCGAAAGCTTTGCTGTCGAATCCAATCTAATTCTCTCTGTCTGAAGTTGTTTCGGACATTCTATTGATTAAATATTGTAGTATGTATGTAAGAGTACAAGTTCACAACAATATCTGGACCAAATCATAAAACATAAGGGAGATCTAAGCATCAGAACACGTTGTTAGACTTGTTCATCAAGATTCTGGGCTGCCCAAAATTTTCAGTCATGGCCGATCAACGCTTTTCACGGCCTTATTATAGTCAATCAGTTCATGTTATGGCTGGTCTACACGTCGGGATGTGTTAAGTAACTAACAGAGAACATTAATCAAGCAATATACGAGTCTAAACATCAACAACAAGAAAGTTATCACCATCAAACTCATCGTCAGAGAGTTTCGGGGTTTTCCCAAAAACCCAAAGCAGCTTCGATTTATCACTTTCATGCTCGAATTTATTTGTGTTCTGGCCATGATTTATATCTTTTAATGGTTCAAATATATAGTATACATGACAAGGAATAATATAATATCATCAAATAATCATAACATCAAAACAAGCAAGATCTATGGGTCGGTCAATGTAGTGCCCAGAAACTGTTCTTGAACATTTTTGGGTTTTCAGAATGTTCTTGAAAGCGCCACAACCCAAGTTCACCAACTCTCAATTCGATTCTTTTTCGTATTTGGGTATTATAAAAACATATATATGTTGTACTCATGTCAGTCTACAAGAATATAATAAGAACATGGCCATACTATAATAGATCAGCAAGAATAGAAGCTCGAAAATGGTCGATCGTCGAAATTTGGTTTCGGGTTGCCTGTAAACTCGAGATTTCGATCGGTCAACTCACTTTGACCATGAATTTATTTTAATATACAACAGATATGGACCTGATTCTAGTTCTAGATTACAGACCTCCTAGCACACTACATGTTCAAACATTAAAAACCTAAAAACACATTACAGATGGAGATCTATGGGTCCTGACATTCACTGTCAGACCCTTATTTTCAAAAATTTCTAGATTTGGAAAATCATCAAATGTGAGCCTCTAGATGTTATGGATCTAACATCTAGCAACCTAGATCATTGATTAACACCCCATACAACATATTTATCACAAAAAAATTACATCTAACATAAGATCAAAAGATTTTCAAATTTTAGGGTTCACACCTTTTCTAAGCTTTGATCTCGATTCTGCTCTTCTGATCTGATATTGGTAATTGTGGGGCTTGATTGGGGACTGATCTAACACCAAATTTTCGTGGGTTTGAGCTTGAGAGAATATGGCTATGTATTTGTGATCAAATGGCTTTGTTTTGTGGTTTTCTCTCTCTTTAAATCTATTCAATCCATTGATGCATGAACCTGCAGGCTAATAGCTGATGTGCTGGAATGTTATAGCTGATAGCTTGGTTGACTAGGGTGGTTGGCCGGATTTTGTAAGATTTAGCTAGCAAATAATGCACAAATGGGACAAAAAGGGCATTTTAGTAATTTCACTTATAATTTCAAGGGTAATTTTGTCCAAGGTGCTTAAATCTAGGGTTTAATCACTAGATTTTAAGTCTAAAAATTTTCCAAATAATTTCTAGGGTTTGAAAAATTAAAATTAAAGTATAATAAAATTTTAATTAAACACACTAATTTAAAATTAGGGTTTTTAATAGAAAATTAGGCTTTTTAAATTAGGGTTCCTTAATATTATTAGGGTTCCCAAATTAACAAGTAGGGTTTCCTAATTAACATTATAATTTACTAAAAGAGTAATTACGGTTTCTAATTTTAACAAATTAGGGTTTTCAAATAATAATTAGGGTTTCTCCTAATTATAGAAATTATATAATACACAGTAAAATTCATATAACACAATTACTACACAGTCTTGAACTCACAATTGAGTTTAAAAATTAGGGTTTAATAACATGATATAAGGGTTGTGACATAATTTACCACAATTGACCAACATTAACGATCTACACATTTACAAATGAAATATTTATAAAGATCGAAAAATGAAATATAATTAATATTATATTATTATTCTCATCCCTTGATCAAAATCTCAATTTAGGGTTTGATTCCATATCCGGTTTATCTTTCATATACAACATCAATAATTAAGCTAAAATAATTAACTTAAATATTCTAACAAATTCATATAATAGAATATTTATTATCATAATTCTAATAGTCATTTCATATATTATTTAAATAATATAAAAATCATGTTTTCATGGAAAATAATTAATAAAAACATTTCGCTTACAAAATTAATTACAATAAGAATATAATTTGTAATGATTAATAATTCTAAAATGATTTATAATTTTTTTCAAGTACTAAATATATTTGTATTTATCATACACATTACTTGACACATATTCTCATCATTAAAATAAATAATAAATAAATTAATAAATAATTTATATGCAAAATTTCTTATTTATTTATATGAAAAATATCGGGTTATTACAATTTACAAGCTGTTTACAGCTGAAAATGTCCATCACAGGAACCGAATCTAGATTCAAGAGATCAATCAGTGATCACATGATTCCTAGGTTCACATGATGCCGCAATTTATATGAAATCGATAAGTAGTTATATATATACAAGCTATAAATATATATATATATATATATATATATATATATATATATATATATATATATATATATATATATATACATACATACATGATCAACCACCACGAAGCACCTCCATGGGGATCGGAAATGTAAATATATAAAAGCGATAAATATATATAGAGACATGATCAACCACCACAAAGCACCTCCATGGGGGATCAGAAATGTAAATAAAGTAGTAAAGACGATCAATCGCCACAAGTAAACTCCAAAGGGACTAAATGTAAATAAAGTAGTAAAAAGCGATCAACCGCCATGAGTAAACTCCAAAGTAGACTAAATGTAAATAAAGCGTTAAAAGGCCACAAGTAAACTCTAGGCTTGATATATATATATATATATATATATATATATATATATATATATATATATATATATAAGTAAACGATATGATATATATCGATCCTGGCTCTTGCTTATCATTTCAAATGATTTGTCAAGCTATATATATACAAAAGCGATAAGAAACGCACCGATGTAAAATCCAAAGCTCATCGAACAAAGTCCAACAAAAGTTTATATATATATATATATATATATATATATATATATATATATATATATATATATAAAAGCAATAAACGCTCCAGATGTAAAATCTGTGCTCATCGAGCGAGAGTTCGACAACAATTCATATATATATATATATATATATATATATATATATATATATATATATATATATATATATATATATATATATATATATAAAAACAAATAAACGCTTCGGATGTGAGTCCAAGCTCAATCGAGGCATAACTCGATAATGTTAGTCCATATATATATATATATATATTCAAAAGGAAATAAAAGCCACGGACCAAAGTCTGGGCATACACACACAACACGACTCTCAATGTGAAGAACGGTGTGTGCAAATTAGAAGAGAAAGGCTTTAAAAGGTGTACGAAGGCCTATAGTGGACTGCCAAAGAAGACTTGTATAGCTTTAAATGGATGAACGCTCGGCTCCCGCCGATAAAAATATGACTGAATATAAGCTCAAAAGTGTTTAAAATGAGAAAGCACTCAGTTTAGGGTGTGTACAGAGCAAATTAGACAGTGCTTCTTCGCCATTTTCTCTTACAAAATGGACACCCCAAGCCCTCTATTTATAGAGGGGGGAGCCCCAGGTACACCTGCGGTAGCCGCAGATGCATCTGCGGTTGCCCAGGGTGCCCCAGGCTCTGCGGGTCCCGCCATCTCGAAGTACCTACATGCATACAATGTGATGTCCGCTTGAACTTTCAGAACTTCAATCCGGGCCTCTGATTGAGGTGTATAAGACCTTTTATGGAGTGCTATTATCGAGAGCTACATAAATGACAAGTGATTAGAGGTTGTAAGAAGTCAGGAAGATGGGACCATGCCCTTGGTCTTCAAGCTTCAAATTCTATCCGGTGTGTTGTCCTGTGTAGTAGTCACTCGGGATTGCAACTATTTGGATCTTGTGGGACATTGTTGTGTAGAATGTATGTTGGAATGTGTGAAGATGGCGCGCATATGGGATAGAGGTGGCAAAATGATGTTTTTGCCCCTAACTAGGGTTATATCCGTTTTGGGCTGCTAAAGCAGTCGTTGCTCAGGGTTATCTCTGAGATTGGGCTGCTGCAAGTATTGGATGTCCTCAGGGTTGTCTCTTATCTCCGGGACTAGAGCTGTGACAACCCAGAAAATTGGATTGTCTAGAATTTAAGATTTAAAGAATTAGTTATTAATAAAAGGAATTTTTATTAATAATATTTTGTGCTATGTGTTTATTAATCATTCTAGAACTTAGGATGATTATAAATTGGGAGGATTCTGGCTATGAGCTAGACTGAATGAGTAAGAATTTTCAAGACGAAAATAAAAATTTTTCGGGAACAAAATATTTCTGAAGAAAAAGACAAAATATGCACTATTCACCCGACAAAACCCTAAGGGTTAGGGTTTGAATAACCTAAGCCTTTTCGAGAGTTCGGTATGTCAAAATGACATTCCGTCGAAAAATTTGACGATAATATATCGTGAAAAGTTAAGTAAGCCGATAAAAGTTTTTCTCGAAAAACATGTAGAAATCAGACAAAATAAAAACAACGAAAAGTACTATTATGTACTTTTCATTCGTTTAATTACGTTAGGGGAAAACTTGAAGGAAAACGCTTAATGTAGAAAAGTGTTTTTCAGTTTTTTGGAGATCCGAAGAATACGTAAAAGTTAATCGGTAGAGGAAAGAAGAAATATGCAAAAATATTTGGATTCCGAGAATCACAGTTTTTAAAACTGTTGGATGAATTCTGCAAGATGTAACCACGAAACTTCCAAGAGAAGTTTCGTGAATAGTAAGGAGGTGAAATAGAAAGGAGGTGTGAATAGTGATTTAGGGTCAAAATCACTATTTTGACCATAGCTCTGAAAATCTATAAAAAGGAGGCTTAATTTCATTTGTTTCGGATTGTGAAAATCCTCCAACATTTGAGAGAGAGAGAGAGAGAGAGAGAGAGAGATTTCGAATGAGGAAGAAGAGGAAAAGTAAGAGGAAAAGCTTGCTCGTGAGCAAACTTTGTCCGACGGAAGGAGATTAAAGAAGAAAGGTATCGAAAACCTAACCTCAGAATTAATTTTCTTTAAGTTTTATGTTAGAAACATAACTTAATGAGAAGAAGAAGTAAAAGATGTTAGGAATGATTTCATATGGTTGAAATCATTGAGAAAAGAAGAAATAAGAATTAGAAATTTATTTTATAAATTTCTTAAGGAAGTATAAGATTCGTAATGAATTTGAGCTATCCAAATGAGTCATATGAACGATTCGGTGAAATAAGTAAGGAATGGTGTTTTATAACATCAAATTCGAAGAAAAAGTGAAATCATAATCAAAATATCGATTAAAATGAAGAACGAACGAAGAACGCAAAAAACGCGCGAAGAACGCAAAGAACATTGTTGATGGACAAATTTAAAACTATCGTACGATAATTGTTATTGATGGACAAGTTTAAAACCATCACGTATAAGTTAGATGCTTATTGCTTGGTTAGGAACGGAAGAAACGCTCATGAAGAACAGATTAAAACTTAGCTATAACGAAGTTATGTCAAAAATTTTGTAAAAGACAAACGAGAATTAGAAAGTTAGTTAATGAACCCGAACGTGTAATGCTTCATAAGAATGACGTGAGTCTTGGACTCAAGAATGAATGATTTCCGAGTTCGGATGACCGAATTATAGACGAACGAATGAAGAACGTTAAAAACGTAAAATGAAAAAGGATGAAGATTAAGCCAATCGAATGGCATGTTAACAAATTCAGAATGAAGTTCTGTCCAAGGGGGATTGAAGTACGTAAGATAAGGAAGAGAATGGCTTTGGAACAACCTCGTTCTGAGTTATAACGAATAAGTTATGAGATCGGGAAGTAAGCGTCTCAAAACAAGTTAACACTTGGAATTTTTTTTCAAGAATTAGGGCTTGGCTTGCACCGCAGCCATTGACCATGCCTTGTAAGGTAATGCCTATTCAGATGCTGCACCATGGAGCCGAAACCTCGCAAACTCATACTATAGCACGTGTCATAGTGCATAGGGTGACTCACATGGCGCTAGTGGCCAATGCTGCATGTGATGATAAAAGGAAGGGAACCGGTACCATGAACGCCGGCAAGGCAAAGCCCAGTGATGAGCTTTTAACTGCTCAAATCCTGGGGGAAGTGTAACGAAAGCTAATGAACGTGTAGTTCATGTAAGGTAACACTTAAACAAGTGAATTAAACCTTTAGTAGAGGTTGAATGAAAAGATTAAATGAGATTAAAAGACAAAGAATGTGAACGCGGGTTACATAACTGATATACGGGGACTGTAGTCGCGATAAACGAACATGGGGGATTGCTATGATTGTGATTCCTTAGACGTTGAGTGACGAGGTAATGAATAACATTTTGATGTTATGTTGTGGTAATAAGAGATAAGTGTAAAGCGTATAGACGCTATGAACGCAATGCTGTTGCGATGAACGATCGGTCTTAGCAGACAACAAACCGTATGACTTCGACATTAAGGAAGAGTAATGAACATGGGGTTCATGTAATGGATAACAAAAGTATTAAGTAAGATATGAATTATCAAGAAAGCCATAACAAATGGTAATAAGATTAATAGAAGCCGATCGTGAGTCGGATGGAGAATGTTAGAATGAAATGTAAGCATTAAACACTTTAATTGATGTGAAGGTTGAGTGAACGCAAATATTAAACGGACAGAACCTACACCCTGTGTATGGTTTGACCGTATGATAATGAAGACCAATGATTAAACCGTGATCGGTAAAGAAGCTTAATTAAAGACAATGACGTTTAACATAAAGAAGCTGAGTTAATGATTAACTTGAATGATCGTTCTGAGTACACAAAAGATTGTATGACTTAGACGATAAGAATGAATTATGCGGTATGACATTTAGTTGCCAGAAAGCCATAAGGAATAAGATACTGACTTAACAAACATTATAGTTTAATAGTTCGGATAGGTTAACATAATTTAGGTTGTGGTGCAATCGTAACCTTTGATGGTTGACATATGGGAGTTGGGCTAAACAATTCCTTCAGAGAGCGAAGGTATATACGAAATTGGGAACCGATCTAACTCACTGTGATGGCAGTGTAGACGAGACGGGAACTTATTTATTGGTTGTTTGTGGGAAACCACTAGGAGTACCATATGGACTACTAGCAGAGAAGCGATGTGTGCTGAGTTCTAGAGAAGTTATAAGAAGAAGATAAGAATGTAAATCATCAAAGATGATGAACGTATTTAGTAAGACATCTTCGTATGTCATGAAGCCGTTGAACGGTAAAGAAAGTGTTGCGTAAACTTAGGTTGAAAGAACGTGAACCCTAAGAATTAAAGTTAAATAAACCAATGCGTAAGTCAAGTATATGACTAATTGGTGTATCTATTATTTCTTTATGTGTTATAGGGATTGGAATGAGTAGTTCAGCGTAAGCTATAGTTGTGCATAAGGCAAGTTTCCTAACTTCATTTATATTTTAAATGAATGCTAGTTTCTAAAACTTCTCAGATGTTGAACTTGAGAAGTTCTGTCTATGTGTAAATGTGCGATATTTGTACAAGGTGGTAGAACGTATGAGGCCTTGTGCCACAATGTGAACACTTCGGTGTTTCTATGAGATGAACTGTTCTGTGATTGAACTGATCAATAAGAGAATGTTCTGTTTATACATGAACCGTTATTGTTAAG
Source organism: Panax ginseng (assembly GCA_020205605.1). Classification (NCBI taxonomy): domain Eukaryota; kingdom Viridiplantae; phylum Streptophyta; class Magnoliopsida; order Apiales; family Araliaceae; genus Panax; species Panax ginseng. The sequence continues at coordinate 88,725,294 of CM035135.1, read as the reverse complement.
TTTGTGCTATTGATTCTAGCCAGACATGATGTGTATGGAAAAGGTAGAAGAATGAAAGTATTTTAAAGTGAATGTGACTAATGTTTAAAATGATAGGAATCGAGATTATTCCTATTATTCAAGCTGCTTCATAACATTTGTTCGGTTATCGAAGTCTTAAAAGAATGTTTAAATTCTTGAAGTTGTTTGTTTCAACTGCTACGACTTGCTGAGAAATTGAATGCTCACACTTGCTTTAAATGAAAAACATTTTCGACGTACGATGTTAGCAGAACTTAAGGATCCCGTAAAGATCAAGTTGATCGGTATCCAGAAGAAGTGCCATTCATGATATGAATGAGCGTGAAGATCAAGCGAAGACTTGTAATGTAGAATAATGTAATTAAACTATAGAATAGTTTAATGAACAGTTATGTATCCTTGGTGACGGATAAAAGTCACTCGTATAAGATGTAAAGAATAATGTAATTATGATTATTTGTAATGAAAGAGCCTATAAGGTATTAGAACCTGGGAATTGAGACTGTATGTTGTTATATTTTAGTATATAATGATGTATGTTTGAAAGGAAGTGGAACCATGATGTATGGAATTCGGGTATGAAGATAGACCGGATTTTGGGGCATTACAGATTGGTATCAGAGCTGATAGGTTATAAACCTTAGGTATGAGTACCTAAGGCTATAATCGTAGAGAGAAGGATAAGATGATCGTTGAGTTAAGTGATTAAGGAGGAAGATCACCACGTGATCATAGTGAATAGTAATAACAGATGATCTGTTAAACGATGAATGATTTATAGCTAATTCTATGAATGAATGGTACTACGAAGTAGTAAGGGAAGAAGAACTAAGATTGAGTTATAAAGATATCATACGAATTAAAGAAAATTTGTATTAAGGAAAGAGAAAATTAGAAATTGTAAAATTTTAATTGAGGACTCATGTAATAGCTGAGTTGTATGAACCTTTGTTATGGGCAGAGGTTTGTGCTTTGGTGTAACAACTACTCAGTTTATTACAGTGATAATCATTGGAATTGGTCGCGCTATCAATATGTATATGACGAGAAGGTGAATCTTTTCTCATGTATATGCTTAATAGGTAGAGAATGATAGGATATGTGCGAGTTCTTGAAACTCATACTTATGGTAAGTTCATGACTCATAATGATATGGAATATTTTTGAACTTCTCAGTGAATAGACGCCTATGGTTTGACTGGGATAGTTCTTAAACTCATAATATTGTGGAAAGTTCTTGAACTCATAATGTGTGGTAAGTTGATGGACTGTACTAAGGTATAGGGATGTTTAGACTGAAAGCGTGTATTTTCAGTAGCATTAACATTGAGGGTGCTAGAGAAGATTAAGTATTATCGCAAGTAAGATAATGAAGGAAGGTGGAGAATAGGATATTCCAAGTCATCTAGCTATGCTAGATTTCAAAGTTTCTTGAAATCGTACTTGTGTGCACATTTTAAAAATGAAAGAATTGGTTCAACTTTTGGAACCAATGGATTTTAAAAGAACTACTCTTGGTATGTCTATGCTAATTGTTTCGGCTAGACAGAAATTGATTTGAAATATCAAAATGAATTTTATATCATCAGTGCATTTGATGCAAAGATGGTAAAATGATGGAGTTATTAATGCAATTAAACCTAGTGTTGGATGTGATCTTAGGATCAACAACCCACTATGGTATGATGTATAATGATGAAGTCATAAACTATCGAAGTCCTCAACGTACTGTGAAAAGTACGGTATCATGATGTCATAAAACGTTTTGATGTATTACGAAAGAATTTAAAGAAGTAGTTAATGTCAATTGATTTGACTAGACGAATGTTTCAAGTTGATATCCAATTAATTGGTATGGTCTAAGCTACTTGATTTGGCTAAGACGAATGGTATGTCATGATTAAAAGAAAATTGAGCTTTCTTTGAAGAAGTTGTGCCAAACCAAATTTCTTTGGTACGGAATCTAATGATTAAGTCTAAGGTGAACACACCCCAAAATGGGGTTATACAATGGGTTGATCGCCTACATATTAAAGAGGTAGTTTACTTTCTGTGTGATTATAAACTGATCGTGGAAGAAGGTTTACGGCGTCATGCTGTTAAACCTAGTAAGAGTTCATGATCAATTTGACCCCTCAGCAAAAGTATGAAATGTTTTAAAGGAATTCTTATATTCCTCGTTATTCATTCTACTTCATAATTCTTGATAAGTTATGAAGATGAGAGAATGTTTGAAAGATAAGAACTTCTTTGAAGAGAAGTTGAGAAGAAGGGTAGGTTAAAATTTTGAGGACGAAATTCTGTGAACAAGGGGTTAATGTGATGACCCGGGAATGGGTGTGGTTTTAGAAATTCCGAGGACGGAGTTTTTATAAGGGAGGAAGAATGTGACAACCCAGACAATCAGATTGTCCATAGTTTTATGATTTAAAGAATTAGTTATTAATAAGAGGAATTTTTATTAATAATATTTTGTGCTATGTGTTTATTAATCGTTCTAGAACTTAGGATGATTATAAATCGTGAGGATTCTGGCTACAAGCTAGACTGAACGAAATATTTTTGGGGAAATAAATCAAATTTTTTTTTTCCTGGGAACAAAATATTTTTGGGGAAAAAGACGAAATAGGCACTATTCACCCGATAAAACCCTAAGGGTTAGGGTTTGAATAACCTAAGCCTTTCTGAGAGTTCGGTATGTCAAAATGACATTCCGTCGAAAGATTTGACGATAATATATCGTGAAAAAATAAGTAAGCCGATAAAAGTGTTTCCCAAAAAACGTGCAAAAATCAGACGAATAAAAATGACAAAAAGTATTGGTATGTACTTTTCATTCGTTTAACTACGTTAGGGGAAAACGTGAAGAAAAATGCTTAATGTAGAAAAGTGTTTTTCAGTTTTTCGGAGATCCGAAGAATACATAAAAGTTAATCGGTAAAGGAAAGACGAAATATTCAAAAATATTTAGATTCCGAGAATCACAGTTTTTAAAACTGTCGGACGAATTTTGCAAGACGGAACCACGAAACTTCCAAGGAAGTGGATAGTAAGGAAGTGGAATAGTAAGGAGGTGTGAATAGTGATTTAGGGGCAAAATGACTATTTTGCCCCTAGCTTTGAAAATCTATAAAAAAGAAGCTTAATTTCATTTGTTTAGGATTTTGAAAATCTCCAACATTTGGGAGAGAGAGAGATTTCAGATGAGGAATAAGAGGAAAAGGAGGAGAAAAAGCTTACTTGTGAGCAAACTTTGTCCGACGAAAGGAGATTAAAGAAGAATGGTATTGAAAACCTAATCTCGAAATTAATTTTCTTTAAGTTTTATGTTAGAAACATAACTTAATGAGAAGAAGAAGTAAAAGATGTTAGGAATGATTTCATATAGTTGAAATCATTGAGAAAAGAAGAAATAAGAATGAAAAATTTATTTTATAAATTTCTTAAGGAAGTATAAGATTCGTAATGAATTTGAGCGATCCGAATGAATCATATGAATGATTCGGTGCAATAAGTAAGGAATGGTGTTTTATAACATCAAATTCTAAGGAAAATCATAATCAAAATACTTATTAAAAATGAAGAACGAACGAAGAACACGAAGAACGTTGTTGATGGACAAATTTAAAACCATCGTAGGATAATTGTTGTTGATGGACAAGTATAAAACCATCACGTATAAGTTAGATGCTTATTGCTTGGTTAGGAATAGTAGAAACGTTCATGAAGAATGGATTAAAACTTAGCTATAATGAAGTTATGGAAAAAATTTTGTAAAAGACGAATGAGAATTAGAAAGTTAGTAAATGAACCCGAACATGTAGGGTTTCATAAGAATGTAAGAGAACGTAGAAAACGTGAGTCATGGACTCAAGAACGAACGAGTTCTGAGTTCGGATGATCGAATTATGGACGAACGAACGAAGAACGTTAAAAACATAAAATGAACAAAGGATGAAGATTAAGCCAATCGAATGGCATGTTAACAGATGCAGAACGAAGTTCTGTCCAAGGGGAATTGAAGTACGTAAGATAAGGAAGAGAATTACTTTAGAATGACCTTATGCCAAGTTATAACGAATAAGTTATGAGATCAGGAAGTAAACGTCTAAGAACAAGTTAACACTTAGAAATTTTTTTCAAGAATTAGCATTTGGCGCCAGTGGCTGAGCATGCTTTTATGGTGTGGCAATTGTAGTGCCGATCGAAAATTGAGCCTCAAGAAACTCACGTCGCAGCACATGAAATCATAGTGTGAGACCCCAAATTTTATGAATAAAGATTTAAATTTCTCAAAATATTTTTTTTGAATATTATGGTGAGGATTTGATATAATGTTATAGTTGTGGGTAATATTTATAAATTTTGCAAAGTATGCAAGTTGTTATATAATATTCGATTGGTCGGGGAATATTCTTTTTGTCGAGGAATATCTGTACGACGACACAATCATTGGTGGACCCCACAATGGAAGTATTGTCGTAGTAAGAAAATGACATAATTATCTTTTTATAAAAATAACGACAAAAGTGTTACCGTTAAAACTGTTGAACTACTCGGTAGTAAAAGTAGAGTAATACGCGTGGTTGCATAGTAGCACATGGTATTGATTATTGATGCTTACGTAAGAAGTCACTCAGTTATACTCAATTATTGCTACAGTAATTGCTGCCTCATATCTCTCATATTATTGATTCAATTATTATCACAGTATTGTCTGCATAATATTTTATATTATTAAATTAATAATTGAGACGACAAAGTTATTTATATTATTATTTGCAATATTGACCATGTCTAGAAGTTCTGTCAAGGAGAGGTTTGGTCACCTAATTGCGCGCCAATAATGAGAAATCCTTATCGGAAAGCCCTCTCTTTCCTAGAAACGATAGGGTTGTTAAATATTGTGAATTATAATATTAATGATGAATAAATTTGTGTTGATTAAAGATGAAATTGATAGTTCCATTGTGTTGGAATTATTAGTGTTAGTGAAAATTGACATTTATTTCGATAATAATTGATGTCTAGAGGTTATATTGACCAATCAGGTAATTAACCGGATAAATGATCAATTAATTGCTATTAATTCACATGCTTATAACTATGTGTTCACATGTGTGTACTATTGATTCACATGATTTACTATTAGGGGAGGTGGTGCAAGTTTGATAATACTTGCAGGACTAAATTAAAAATGAAAGAAAAGTTGAAGGTATTGTACTGTAATTTTTTGAGCCCCAAAATGTGCAATTATCGAAACTATATTTTTCTATAAATAGAAGCTCATTCTTCCTTCATTTCTCACCAATTCACTAAAGCTATAGAGCAATTATTATAGAGAGAAATTATAGAGAGAAAGAAGAAGAGAATTCTGCTACCTCACTATTCTAGTATCCAGTTTTCTTCTGAGGTAAGGGATATTATTTCTTTTGTATTCACGATGAGAGTTGTTTTCTTTCAATACTCGTAAGGGTTATTATTTTTATATTCTGAAGAGATATTATTTTTTGTATTCGTATGAATATTATTATCGTTCAATATTCATTATATTTGTTTAATATTCGTAAGGAATAATATTTTCGTTGAATATTCGTAAGGAATATTATTTTCGTTGAATATTCGTAAGGAATATAATTGATGAGGTTTCTAGATTGTGTCCAAAAATGGCAATTTTTTGATGTATAGATTAGGAGTTATGAATTTTATGGGGAAAGACTATTTTAAAAGTAAACCCTTATAACTGCTTGTGGTTAACTCCAAAATTGGTAAAATTTTTATTTGGAGTACATATATATAATAGTTATATACCCTGTAAATTTTGGAATTTTTGGACAAAAGTACAATTTATGATAAATGTCTAAATATTCGGCAGTGTTGGCCATATGAAAAATAGTAGATGAATTTTAAAAATTCCGAAAAAAATATATATTCAATATGGGGCTATATTCTGCTAAATCCCAGAAAAGAAAACTTTTTGGGACTGATTTGTTATTTTTCATAAAAATGGTTTAGTTATGAACATATGAATTAAATATGTTATGTGAAGTTAAAAAATTGGTAAATATGATTTCATGGCTTGGAAATCCTATATAGGGTATATGCAGATTTTTGATGAGGGATTTGATTATTGGTGATGAAATCTTATGAGTAAGACATTTTTGAATGATTAAATGCATTATTTGGTAAAGTGTAAACAATTGAAATAAAGTGTTTGTAAGTTTAAGAAGTGATTAAAATATTGTTATAATATTAATAATATTAGATTATGAGTTTATTAAGTGATTGATAACATTTGGATAAGTTTAAAGTCTTTAATATTTATCCTTGATTTCGTTTGATTAATGCTTATATCATTGTCATCATCCTCATGTTTATATTGTGATGAAAGTCATCTTTGGCTTACGTGCATAGATGGACTTGGTATGATTATGACCAGGGATTATTCGGTATAATCATGACCGTAATGTGACGAATGATGTGGTGAAAGTCCTCATTGGCCCGTAGTGCATTGATGGACAGTTATGGGTATGATTATGACCAAGGATTATTCGGTATAGTCATGACCATTGAGGATTACATGAATATCCTTGGCCCGTAGTGCAGGGATGATTCGATGATGTGGTTTATTTATTAAGCTGAGTCTCACCGATAAAGTTGATGAAAAACTTTTTAAATCATAGAAGATAGTATATTTTATGCTCTACTTGACTCTTCTAATAGATTGCTTATTTCCGCTGCAGTTGTTGATCTAAGACTTGTTGTCTATTATATTCTATCAGTTGTTATACTGTTGAAGGCTAAGGATAATTTATTCTGCATTATCTTAATCATAATATTTCTTACTGGGCTAGTTGACCTCACCCTTTCTTTCATTGTTCTCTTCAGGAAATGAGAATATAACTAGGACGAGTCGGGGAATGGAGTGATGGTCCAGGATAAATGGCATTAGTAGTCCTCACTATTCTACAGAATAATGTGATAATAATTGTAATGAGGACACCATTGAGTGTGGATATTATCTAGATGAAAATATTCTTGTTTAAACTCTCAGCTATGTTTTGTCGTATTTTACACGACTGTTGTATAATTAAGTTGTATTTGAATTTATGTACCATGTATCTGGCGACTCAAGATGGGTGATGTATACCTATTTTGGGGGTGTCACAGTTGGTATCAAAGCTTAGGGATATGATCCCTGGCCTGAGATGTGAGATAAGAACTAGGAAGGGAGAGATGGAGAATTCCTTCGCTAGTATGACCTACCTAAGTTTATTTGGTATTTAATTGGTCGGTCAGAATATAGGTATAATATGTGGCATGTCAATTAACCCTTATTTTGAAACTATATTCTAGAATGATATCTAAAATATAGGAGATGAGAAATGGGAAAATCATGATAGAGAGGAAATAACCGGGAAGGTACAATCCAAAATGAAAGCAAGGTATGTTTTAGTTGTGGAAAAGCACCAAGCTTGATTTTGTCATGTAGTAAAGTCAAGTTCAGCTGGGACGGTGGAACCAAAAGCGGATACGGACAAAACAAAGTCGGTGGTTTCAGGAAGAGCGTTTTTCGTGACTTCTCAAAAAGCGAGTAACCCGAACGAAGTTAGCACGGGTTAGTTAATTATAAATTTTTGTGAAGTTTATACCTTATTAGATACTGAATCTACCCATTCTTTTATCTCTCTTGTTGCGCTCAATGTGAGACCCCAAATTTTATGAATAAAGGTTTAAATTTTTCGAAATATTTTTTTTGAATATTATGGTGTGGATTTGATATAATGTTATAGTTGTGGGTAATATTTATAAATTTTGCAAAGTATGCAAGTGCTTATATAATATTCGATTAGTCGGGGAATATTTGTTTTAACAGGAAATATTCGTACGACGGCACAATCATTGGTGTACCCCACAACGGAAGTATTGTCGTAGTAAGAAAATGGCAAAATTATCTTTTTATAAAAATAACGGCGGAAGTGTTACCATTAAAACTGTTGAACTACTCGGTAGTAAAAAATACGATGTCTGCGTGGTTGCATAGTAGCACACTTATTGGTTATTGATGCTTACGTGAGAAGTCACTCGCTTATACTCAATTATTGCTACTGATAATTGTTGCATCATATCTCTAATATTATTGATTCGATTATTGTCACAGTATCATCTGCATAATATGATATATTATTAAATCAATAATTGAGACGACAAAGTTATTCATATTATTATATTGCAATATTTATAATGTCTAGAAGTTCTGTCAAGGAGAGGTTTGGCCACCTAATTGCGCGCCAATAGGGAGAAATCCTTATTGGAAAGCCCCCTCTTTTCTGGGAACGACCTGGTTGTTAAATATTGTGAGTTATAATATTAATGATGAATAAGTTCGTGTTGATTAAAGATAAAATTGATAGTTCCATTGTGTTGGAATTATTAGTGTTAGTGGAAATCGATATTTATTTCAATAATAATTGATGTCTGGAGGTTATATTGTTCAATCAGGTATCCGGGGCACTTTTTATGTCAGAATACTATTCACGAGTTACTATTCACAGGTTACTATTCACTCTAGCATTATTCACTCGGGTATTTGGGATACTTTTCATGTTGAAGTACTATTCACGAGTTACTATTCATGGGTTACTATTCACCCGATTACTATTCACTCTAGCATTGTTCAGTTGGGTATTTGAGACACTTTTCGTGTTGGGGTACTATTCATGGGGTACTATACTCGAAGTACTATTCATGTGACGCCCCCAAATCCGGGTCTCTTCCAACCCGACAGATGGTGCTACACGGTACTACCATTCATTCATTCATTCAATTAAATAGTCTCAAAAGGACTAATATAACTTCTATATATCCAAAATAATATTACATTTCCCAGGTTCTTTGTAACAAATTCGTTTATTCTTGTCATAATATCAAATATATTACAATCGTTCACCTATACTATATTCAACATACTAACATCATATGACAAACATATGATAAGTTCTTCATGATTCTATCAACTTATTAGAGTTCAAGTTGCTTATTCAACTTATTCGGCTTAAGTTTATTCCTTAATAACTTATAACATGTTCTTAACAACCAATCCCTCTTCTCTATCAATCCTATCATAGAAGAGATAAAGATAAAAAGTATGAGTCTTACCCTTGAAGACTATGACTTCAATTCACTTTGGAAAATCTAGCAAAGGTTAAAGTGGCTTATAAGTGCTTAAGTGGCTTATTCTCTCTAACAATTAAGTAGCTTATCTTGAGAGGAGTTGGATGAAATTTGAACAACCAACAAATGAAATGAGGCTTCTCTATTTATAGGTAACTTAAGGTTAGGGCAAAATGGTCAATAATACCATCCCAACTCCTTATTCCACCTCCTCATTCCACCTCCTTACTATTCATTACCTTACAACTAAGTTAACTTGCTAGCCACTTCCCTTTCTTGCTCATCACAACACTTGGGCACCAAAAAAAATGTTTGCGCATCAATTCTACCCATTTCACCCTTGGTTTTCCCCATCGATCATGGCTTCTCATTGGGCTTTGTTAATTAATCTAACTACTTTCTTGTTGGGCTTGTGCTACCATAGTTTGGACTTATGACTTATCAAACACTTGGGCTTGATTGTCACATTCTATTGGACTTATACTATTAGGTTAATAATCCTACAAGTCCATTACATTTAATTAACAACTTAACATATATACACAGCATATAATTCTCGTATGCTAGCTCATATATTAATTCATAATATACGTTATCTCATTCTTCATACATAATAGTACAATACGTCGTATTATACTTATATTCATTACTTTCATATAATGAATACACATTATACGATCACAACTTTCTTCCTTTAACGCTTAATAAACCTAACGTTCCTAAATTAAGTCCCCATGCGAAATATTACGTTTTCCATACTTAGATTATTATTACAAAATCGATATCACCTTGATATTATAACGTTACGTATTTCTCGGAAGTTCAAAACTAATTCCCGAGCAGAAATCGATGAATAGTGTTTTTCGAAAAATTTCTCAGAAAGCTTTTATTTTGGTCTTAGAAATTCAAACACTTTAATTCTCCCACGTAGTTAAAATACTACGACATTCCAACGTTTCTAGGTTATAGAACGACATTCATCTTATCCATACATAATAATAATAAATAATATTATTTTATTCATTATTAAAAGTATTTACAAAGGTTCGATTTTCTGGGGCGTTACATTCTCTCCCCCTTATAAGGATTCTGTCCCTAGAATCTCGCTAAAAAAAAATTACACAAATAAATGTGGGTAATTCTTTTTCATCATTTCTTCTAACTCCCATGTTGCTTCTTCTGCATCGTGGTTCTTCCATATCACCTTTATCGAAGGCATGACTTTATTTCGCAGAACTTGTTCTTTTCTATCGACAATTTGAATTAGCGTTTCCTCGTACGCTAAGTCCTTCTCGATATGAATAGGTTCATATTCTATCACGTGCTTATAATCTGGCTTATAAGGACGTAATACGGATACGTGAAATACATTATGTATTCGTTCTAGGTTTGGACGTAATGCTATCATATAAGCTACCTCACCTACCCGTTTTAATACCTCAACAGGTCCTATAAACCTCGGACTTAACTTTCCCTTCTTTCCAAAATGTATCTTTCCTTTTCAGGGAGATACTTTTAGGAATACGTACGAACCTACTTCAAACTCCCGATTCTCTCTATGCGGATCCGTAAACTTCTTCTGTCTGTCTCGAGATGCTAGAAGACGCATTTGTATCTTCTTGACAATATCCGCTGTCTGTTGCACCAATTCTGGTCCCAACATTCGGCGTTCTCCTACCTCATCCCAATACAGTGGCGTTCTGCATTTCCTCCCATACAAAGCTTCGTTAGGCGGCATACCTATGCTTGCATGATAACTGTTATTATACGCAAACTCCACTAATGGTAGATGATCAACCCAACTACCCTTGAAATCCATGACTCAAGATCTTAGCATATCTTCTAACGTCTGAATTGTCCTCTCGCGCTGTCCATCTGTTTGTGGATGATACGCTATACTCAAATTCAACTACGTTCCTAACTGCTCTTGCAGACTCCTCCAAAATTTTGACGTGAATCGTGGGTCACGATCTGACACAATCGATACTGGTACTCCATGTCTAGAGATTATTTCCTTAATATAAAGTCTAGCTAATTGGTCTAAGTTATACTTTACCCTAATTGGCAAAAAGTGAGTCGACTTTGTCAACCGGTCCACTATTACCCAAATCACATCACCCCCTTCTGAGTAGTCAGAAGTCCCACCACAAAATCCATCGTGATATTCTCCCATTTCCACTCCAGAATTTCTAATGACTGTAGCAAGCCGCTAGGTCATTGATGTTCGGCCTTAACTCTTTGACAAGTCAAGCACCTACTCACATATTCGGCGATCTCTCTCTTCATGTTCGGCCACCAGAAACTCTGTCGAAGATCTTGATACATCTTAGTGCTACCAGGATGAATCAAAAACCTCAAACTATGAGCCTCTTGCAACACCTGCTCCTTTAATTCCGTCTCATTTGGAACCCAAATTCTTCCTTCAAATCTCATTAATCCCTCATTATCAAGACTGTACTTAGTATCTTTTTCATTGGCTAGCCGCTCCTTTATCTGGTCACACTCATCCGTTTTGAGTTGTACCTCTTTAACTCTCTCTACGATGGTAGATTGCATCTCCGTCGCAAATAGCATTTGTCCTCCTTCACTTGGCAGCTTCACTTCCAACTCCATCCTAGCCATCTTTGTTATCAACTCAGGTTGAGCCGTCAACAAAGACAACTTTTCCTGACCCTTCCTACTTAAGGCGTCGACAACTACATTGGCTTTTCTCGGGTGATATAGGATTTCACAGTCGTAATCATTTATCAACTCCAGCCATCTATTATGCCTCATATTCAACTCCTTCTGTGTGAAGATATATTTTAGACTCTTATGGTCCGTGTATATCTCACATTTTTCTCCATAAAGTTAATGTCTCCATATCTTTAGAGAAAAAACTACTGCGGCCAGTTCCAGATCATGAGTAGGGTAAACTTTCTCATAATCCTTCAATTTCCTAGATGCATAAGAAATGACCTTGCCATGCTGCATGAGCACGCAACCAAGTCCTCTATGTGAAGCATCGCTATAAACTACAAAATTTCATGTGTCATCGGGCAATGACAAAATAGGCGCTTCACTCAATCTCTTCTTTAGTTCTTGAAAATTGTCCTCGCACTTGTCAGTCCAAGCGTATTTCACCGTCTTCCTTGTCAAGTTAGTCAACGAAAAAGCTATCTTCAAAAATTCTTGGATGAATCTCCGATAGTAAGCCGCTAACCCTAGGAAACTTCACACCTCAGTCGGCGTTTTTGGTTGTTCCCAATTCATCACGGCTTCCACCTTCCCTGGATCTACTGAAATCCCCTCATGGTCAATGACATGACCTAAAAACTTTACCTTCTCCAACCAAAATTCACACTTAGTTAATTTCTCATACAACTTCTCCTTCCTAAGTTTCTCCAATACTAATCTAAGGTGTTCAACATGATATTCTGGCGTCTTAAAATAGACTAGAATATCATCTATAAACACCACGACGTACTTGTCCAAATATTGTTTGAACACTTTGTTCATCATATCCATGAATGCAGCTGGTGCATTTGTCAATCCAAACGACATCACCAGGAACTCGTAATGACCATAACGAGTCCTGACTGCTGTCTTATGCACATCCTCCTTCCTAACCTTCAACTGATGATACCCCGTTCTTAAGTCTATTTTTGAAAAATACTTAGCCCCTTTCAACTGATCAAAGAGATCATCGATCCTGGGCAATGGGTATTTATTCTTTATCGTTAATTGTTCAACTCTCGATAGTCGATAACCAGTCTTAACAATCCATCCTTCTTCTTGACAAATAGTACTGGTGCTCCCCACGGCGAAACACTCGGTTGAATGTACTTCCTGTCTAACAGTTCTTGCAACTGCACCATCAACTCCTTCATCTCCACTGGCGCCATACGATACGGTGCCCTGGAAACTGGTGCCACTCCTGGCACAATGTCTATCACAAACTCGGTCTCCCTATCCGGTGGAAGACCCGACAATTCACTCAAAAATACATCGGCGAATTCTCTCACTATAGGTATTTGTTCCATGGTTACTACCACTCTCTGGGTATCAACAACATGACACAGATAACCTACGCATCCCTTTCTCAATAATTTCCTAGTCTGTGTCATGGTTAGACAACACGAACGTCCCGACGATCTATAACCATAAAATACTACCCGAGGTTGTTCTAACATCTTAATGTTCACACATTTATTTTGACAATCTATTATTACCCCATGGTTCACTAACCAATCCATTCCGAGAATTACATCGAATTCTCCTAACTTTATCGGTAACAAATCTACCGATAATTTACAACCTCGTATATCTACACAACAACTCTTATGAACATCTTCAACAAGAATTATTTCTTTGTTTGCTACCTTAATATTTAAAGGTATAGGCAACTTTTCGGGAAGTAATCATAATCGTCTAGCAAAATCACATGCTATAAACAAACAAGTAGCACCCGAATCAAACAGCATATACGCATTGATATCGTTGATCAGAATAATACCTGCGACGACGTCCCCTGATACGACTGCATCTTGGATTGTCATGTTAAAGGTACGACCCATCGGCCTACCCGGCTGCGCTGGTCCACTAATAGCTAACTTACCGCTATTAGTGCCCCGGTTCCCGTCCGTTCCCTTCTTCGGGCAGTTCTTTTCCATGTGGTCAGTTGATCCACACACAAAGTATCCATAGTTCTTCTTCGAACTTGGACAATTAGGTGCAATATGCCCCTCCTGTCCACAGTTGTAACAAACGGCCTTCCCCTTGAGACAGACTCCTAAGTGAGTCTTCCCACAGGTCTTGCAGGCCTCCATTCTTCTCTTCGGGTCTCCTTGCTTCACTTCGGTATTCCCAGAGCTAAATACCTTCCTCTTCTGACCCTTGCCACTACCACTGGCTCCTTCGATCTTTACTCCCCCATCTACTTTCCCCTTACTCTTCTTATCTTTGTGGTACTGGCTCAACGCCTCGCTACCACCTTCGGCGTTTATCGCCTTCTCTAAAATGGTCCCAAAAGAAGTACTTTGGAACACATATATGCGGTTATAGAGCCAGGGTTTCAAGCCCTGCTCGAACCGTTGCGCCTTCCTAACCTCAGTATCCACTTGATGTGGAGCGAACCTTGTCAGTTCATTAAACTTGGCGGCGTATTGGGGAACCGTCATGTCCCCTTGTTTCAACTCCAGAAACCGCATCTCCATCCTCCCTTGCATGCTCGTGGGAAAGTAGTTCTCGAAGAATATCTCATTGAACCTATCCCACGTTAGATTCATTATCCCGACCCTAGCCTGATTGGCTTCCCACCAAAAGTTGGCCTCTCCCTTCATCATATAGGTCACAAAGGCAACTTTTTGGGCCTCATTGACATTTGCTATTATAAATTCCTTCTCTATCTCCTTAACCCACGTTTGGGCTTCAATAGGGTTCGTAGTTCCTTTGAACTCCAGCGGACCCACGCTTTTGAAATCCTTAAAGGTAGTAGCTCGTGCTACTCCTGGATTTACGGGGATATTAGCCCCTGTTCTATTAAAGGCAGCTGTTATCAGATTAACAAACTCCTGCATTGGATTAACCGGACCTCCCTCCAGTTGATTTACGCTCGCACCTTGATTATGTTTCACTCTTCTTGGCGGCATTTTGCTGATACAATAAACACATTTCGTTATTATTCCTTTCTTTATTAGTTATCATTAATATTAACAATAACTCAAACATCCATAACTCATTGTTTTCCACAAAAAGGACTTATATTCATTCTTCGTAGTATAATACTACATCAGTTACATACACAGCCTAAGCTGATTACATTACTTTCCCGCTATCGCTTTCCAAAAATTGGGATTTACAAAAGACTACCCTTTACTATACAAAAAGGGCTTTACATCACTACTACTTCTAAAATATTTACATACTACTCTAACTACTACTAGACTACATCTGCCTCAAGGTATTCTCAAAATCTGCCTTGGCAAGATCGGCAATGATATCACGGCTAATAGTATGCCGTGTTTGCCCTACCTCTACAGGATATCCAGCTACCTGCTGCTGGAAATCTGTGTGAGAACTCCTATAGATATACGACATCCTCCCTATCTTCTGCACCTTGGTCTTTAGCTCCTCCTTGAGCTCAAAGACCTCGTGCTTTAAATCGTGGACTTTGTCCTTAGCCAAAATCCGTTCATCATGCTCCTGCTCCCACATGGACTCGACATCAGTTTTGTCCTCTTTAACCATTTGGAGCTCTGCTTTCAGCTCCTTGACCTCCTGACAGTAATGGATATTTCTATCCAACACTGACATAAACAGAGACATCATTGACCCTCCAGGAGCTATCTCTGCTGCTATAGCCACTGGATTAAAGGACACTGTCTCTACTTCCTCCTCTATCATCCTGTCGAATACTGACATATAGTCAGCATCATCTGAGTCTCCAGACTCAATAATCACTACATCTGGCTCTGCTGCTATAGGGTTCGGTATAACCTCTACTTGGTTCACCGATTCTTCACTAATGGCTTGACCATCTACAAACATTCCATTTACTCCTGACATCTACACAAAACAATTAAGTTGATTAGTACACATCAGTAAAATAATAAAAACACATAACATAATCATAATGTATTTTTATAAGGTTATTTTCTTCTTGTATTTCTTTGACCTCTTTTAAGGTTATGACTTAAGGTTTTTAATTCCCCCTTAAGTTTAAAAACTAATGTTTTGATACCAACCTGTGACGCCCCCAAATCCGGGTCTCTTCCAACCCAATAGATGGTGCTACACGGTACTACCATTCATTCATTCATTCAATTAAATAGTCTCAAAAGTACTAATATAACTTATATATATCCAAAATAATATTACATTTCCTAGGTTCTTTGTAACCCATTCGTTTGTTCTTGTCATAATATCAAATATATTACAATCGTTCACCTATACTATATTCAACATACTAACATCATATGACAAACATATGATAAGTTCTTCATGATTCTATCAACTTATTAGAGTTCAAGTTGCTTATTCAACTTATTCGGCTTAAGTTTATTCCTTAATAACTTATAACATGTTCTTAACAACCAATCCCCCTTCTCTATCAATCTTATCATAGAAGAGATAAAGATAAAAAGTATGAGTCTTACCCTTGAAGACTATGACTTCAATTCACTTTGGAAAATCTAGCAAAGGTTGAAGTGGCTTATAAGTGCTTAAGTGGCTTATTCTCTCTAACAATTAAGTAGCTTATCTTGAGAGGAGTTGGATGAAATTTGAACAACCAACAAATGAAATGAGGCTTCTCTATTTATAGGTAACTTAAGGTTAGGGCAAAATGGTCAATAATACCATCCCACCTCCTTATTCCACCTCCTCATTCCACCTCCATACTATTCATTACCATACAACTAAGTTAACTTGCTAGCCACTTCCCTTTCTTGCTCATCACAACACTTGGGCACCAAACAAAATGTTTGCCCATCAAGTCTACCCATTTCACCCTTGGTTTGCCCCATGGATCATGGCTTCTCATTGGGCTTTGTTAATTAATCTAACTACTTTCTTGTTGGGCTTGTGCTACCATAGTTTGGACTCATGACTTATCAAACACTTGGGCTTGATTGTCACATTCTATTGGACTTATACTATTAGGTTAATAATCCTACAAGTCCATTACATTTAATTAACAACTTAACATATATACACCACGTATAATTCTCGTATGCTAGCTCGTATATTAATTCATAATATACATTATCTCATTCTTCATACATAATAGTACAATACGTCGTATTATACTTACATTCATTACCTTCATATAATGAATACACATTATACGATCACAACTTTCTTCCTTTAACGCTTATTAAACCTAACGTTCCCAAATTAAGTCCGCATGTGAAATATTACGTTTTCCATACTTAAATTATTATTACATAATCGATATCACCTTGATATTATAACGTTAAGTATTTCTCGGAAGTTCAAAAATAATTCCCGAGTAGAAATCGATGAATAGTGTTTTTCGGAATATTTCTTGGAAAGTTTTTATTTTCATCTTAGAAATTCAAACGCTTTAATTCTCCTATGTAGTTAAAATACTACGACATTCCAATGTTTCTAGGTTATAGAACGACATTCATCTTATCCATACGTAATAATAATAAATAATATTATTTTATTCATTATTAAAAGTATTTACAAATGTTCCATTTTCTGGGGCATTACAATTCATGGGGTACTATTCACCCGAAAAATATATTTCTTGTCGGTCCAAATCATTTTTTGGTACAATATTATTCCATGAGGAGATGTGCTAATTTTTCAGATCGTTGGTTGAAATTGTAATAGTAAATCAATATGGATTGTTGGTTTAAAGTTTTAATAGTAAATCAATATGGATCGTTGGTTTAAAGTTTTAATAGTAAATCAATATGGATCGCTGATTTAAAGTTTTAATAGTGAATCAGTATGTACTGTTGCTTTAAGTTTTAATAGTAAATCAATATGGACCGTCTGTTTAAAAGTAAATCAATCTGGACCGTTCATAAATTAGTTACTATTCAGTCCATTCTCCTATAAATAGAAGCTCATTCCTTCATTATTTCTTATGAATTCACTAAAACTCTAGAGAGAGAAATTATAGAGAGAAAGAAGAAGAGAAGTCTGCTACCTCACTTTTCCAATATCCAGTTTCTTCTAAGGTAAGGGATATTATTTGTTATACTCGTAAGGGGTTTTATTTCTTTCGTATTCATGTAGAGAACTTTCTTTATTCCATTCCTTATTATTCTGTTGAAATAACCTGTATATGCAAATTATCGCATACATGGTGAAATTCTTCTGTTATTCCATTCCTTATTATTCTCATTGGAATAACTTTGTATATGCTGATACCGCATACATGGTGAAATTCTTCCATTATTCCATTCTTTATTATTCTCATTGGAATATCCTGTACATGCATTTACGCATGACTTCGTTCCATTAATTATTATTTTGTTGGAATAACCTGTCTGTGTGGTCTATCGCATGCATGGTGATTTCATTGTTATTCCATTCTTTATTATTCATTTGGAATATCCTGTCGATGCTAATTTTGCCTCGACTCGGTTCCGTTCTTTATTATTCTCGCTGTAATATCCTCGTCTGCATGCGTTCTGCGCATAACTCCGTTCCATTCTTTATTATTATGTTGGGAATAACTCATCATGCGATCTATCTCATGCATGGTGAATTCTTCTGTTATTCCATTCTTTATTATTCTATTAGAATAACCTGTCTATGTGGATTACCACATGCATGGTGAATGATCCTTTATATCCTTTCTATTAGAATAACCTGTCTATGTTTAGGTTTTTCTGACGAAAAACGCTATAACCGGAGTTCTATAACTCCGATGACCATGGAATTTAAACTGGAAGCTCACATTAACATGTGTAAAATCCTACCAAGATTTGGGAATTTCTGGAGTTAAACTTGAGGTAGCTAATTCCTTAAGGAATTAATTAGAAATTGATTTTTGAAAAATAGTTAAGGGAGTTAAAAAGTTATAAAAAAAATACTTGTTGTGTATGAAATATATGTATATATGTTTGGACAAATGATAGAAAAATAATAAGTTGATTTGGTAATTTTTCATGAAAATGGTTTAGTTACAAACATATGAGTTAAATATGTTATGTGAAGTTGAAGAATTGGTAAATAGGATTTTAGGGTTTGAAAATCCTATATAAGGTATATGTAGATTTTTGATGAGTGATTTGATCATTGGTGATGAAATCTTATGAGTATGGCATTTTTGAATGATTAAATGCATTATTTGCTAAAGTGTAAACAATTAAATTAAATTGTTTATAAGTTTAAGAAGTGATTAAAATAATGTTATAATATTAAATTATGAGTTATTTAAGTGATGGATAATATTTGGAGAAATTTAAAGTCTTTAATATTTATCCTTGTTTTCGTTTGATTAATGTTTATATTATTGTCATCATCCTCATGCTTATATTGTGATGAAAGTCATCTTTGGCTTACGTGCAGAGATGGACTTGGTATGATTATGACCAGGGATTATTCGGTATAATCATGACCGTAGTGTAACAAATGATGTGGTAAAGGTCCTTATTGGCCTGTAGTTCATTGGTGGACAGTTGTTGGTATGATTATGACCACAGATTATTCGGTATAATCAAGACCATTGATGATTACATGAATATCCGTGGCCGTGGTGCAAGGATGATGTGGTTTATTTATTAAGCTGGGTCTCAGCGATAAAAAATGATAAAAACATTTTAAATCATAGAAGATAGTAGATATCATGCTCTACTTGACTTTTCTATTGAATTTCTTATTCCGCTGCAGTTAAAGTTGATGTCTATTGTATTTTATCAATTTAACATTGTTGAGGAGTAATGATAATTTATTCTGTATTATCTTAGTCATAATATTTCTTACTGGGCTAGTTGAGCTCACCTTTTTGCTTTCATTGTTCTCTTCAGGAAATGAGAACGTAGCCGGGACTAGTCGGGGAACGGAGTGATGGTCCGAGATGGTGTATTAGTAGTCCTCACTATTCTATAAAATAATGTGATAATAAATGTAATGAGGACTCCATTGAGTGTTGATATTTTCTAGATGACAATATTTGTATTAAAACTCACAACATATGTTTTGTCGTATTTTACACGACAGTTGTATAATTAAGTTTTTATTTATATTTTGCACCATGTATTTGGCGACTCAAGATGGGTGATGTATACATGTTTTGGAGGCGTCACAGTTGGTATCAAAGCTTAGGGATATGATCCCTGGGTGAGATGTGAGACAAGAACAAGGAGGGGAGAGACGGAGAATTCCTTCGCTAGTATGACCTACCTAAGTTTATTTGGTATTTAATTGGTCGGTCAAAGTATAGGGATAATATATGATATGTCAATTAACCCTTGTTTTGTCACAGTGTTTAAAAATGGCATCTGAAAATATTGAGATAAGCAATGGAGTAAAATAATATGACCGTATCGCAATACGAGGCTAAATTTGCGGAGTTATCCTGGTTTGCATCCCATTTGGTCGATAACGAGGAGCAAATGACGCGAATGTTTCTAAGAGGTTTGAAACCCGATATACGTCAATACCTCATTTCTTATAAACTTTGTTTATATTCAGATGTTGTGAATAGGGCTCAGTTATTGGAGCGCGATAATGAGTTAGCACAACCAAAAGGTAACGACCAACAACACAATAATAATCGTACCGGTGGCAACGGCCATCGGAACAATGATGACCATCGTGGGGGAAATTATCATGCCAAGAATGGTAACCACTTCGGTGGTAATCATGACCAAGATAATAGAAGTGGAAATTTCAAGAAGAGAAGGTCATTTAGCTCGATTTTGTCGTATAGTGAAGTCAAGTTAGGAGAAACCTTCATTACATGTGCTATCCAAGTCTTGGATGAGAGTCACGATTTTGAATGATATTTCTATTGTTAATAAATTTCCTAACGTATTCTTGAAGACTTCTTAGCCTACCCCAGAACTTGAAATTGAATTTTGTATTAACCCCAGTACAAAACCCATTTCTTCAACCCTTAAATATTTCTTCACCCAAAACGAACGTATAATGCGCCAAAGACGATGGCTCGAGTTGTTGAAGGTTACGACCATTCAATATCATCGTGGAAGAGTGAACATGGTAGCTGACGCGTTGAGTAGAAGATCATATGCATTTACGAGTGCGATGTTGTTAGCACAAAGACCCATTTCGTATAACTTACAAATGATGAAGATAGAGTTAAATACATTAGGGACCCACGTGAAGATAACGAATATACGAGTAGAATCGACTTTAATCGATAAAGTTAAAGCTGCTCAAACTACACACCCAAATCTGATGAATGTGAAGAAGAAGGTTCAAGAAGGCGTTATCTCAACCCTCGATTTAATTGGCCCATTTGAAATCCTTGATCGATTAGGAACTGTGACCTATAGACTCATTTTACCGCAAAGTATGTCGAGTATTCATAACATTTTTCACGTATCGATGTAACGTAATTATGTGGATGACCTGAACCACATTATTGAATTAGAACTAGACGAGATAGCAGAAGATTTAACGCATGAGGAGATACATGTTAAAATCTTGGATAAGAAGGATCGTATTCAACACTCAAAGGTTATACCTCAAGAGTTAGAATCTGAAATGAAGTCAAGGTATCCTCATCTCTTCGGCACACCAAGTACGTACGTAAATTTCGAGGGTGAAATTTCATAAAGAGGGGAGATTGTGAGACCCCAAATTTTATGAATAAAAGTTTAAATTTCTCGAAATATTTTTTTTGAATATTATGGTGTGGATTTGATATAATGTTATAGTTGTGGGTAATATTTATAAATTTTGCAAAGTATGCAATTGGTTATATAATATTTGATTGGTCAGGGAATATTCGTTTTAATAGGGAATATTCATACGACGACACAATCATTGGTGGACCCCACAACGGAAGTATTGTCGTAGTAAGAAAATGACAGAATTATCTTTTTATAAAAATAACGGCGGAAGTGTTACCTTTAAAACTGTTGAACTACTCGGTAGTAAAAGTACAGTAATACGCGTGGTTGCATAGTAACACACAATATTGGTTATTGATGCTTACGTGAGAAGTCAATCAGTTATACTCAATTATTGCTACAGTAATTGTTGCATCATATCTCTCATATTATTGATTCGATTATTGTCACAGTATCATCTGCATAATATGATATATTATTAAATAAATACTTGAGACGACAAAGTTATTCATATTATTAAATTGCAATATTTACAATGTTTAGAAGTTATGTCAAGGAAAGATTTGGTTACCTAATTGGGCGCCAATAGGGAGAAATCCTTATTAGAAAGCCCCCTCTTTCCTGGGAACGACCTGATTGTTAAATATTGTGAGTTATAATATTAATGATGAATAAGTTCGTGTTGATTAAAGATGAAATTGATAATTCCATTGTGTTGGAATTATTAGTGTTAGTGGAAATCGATATTTATTTCGATAATAATTGATGTCTGGAGGTTATATTGTTCAATTGGGTATTCGGGGCACTTTTTATGTCAGAATACTATTCATGGGTTACTATTCACCCGGTTGCTATTCACTCTAGCATTATTCACTCGGGTATTTGGGACACTTTTCGTGTCAGAATACTATTCACGAATTACTATTCATGGGTTAGTATTCACCCGATTACTATTCACTCTAGCATTGTTCACTTGGGTATTTGGGATACTTTTTGTGTCAGGGTACTATTCATGGGGTACTATTCCTGAAGTACTATTCACGGGGTACTATTCACAAGAAAAATATATTTCTTGTCGATCCAAATCATTTTTGGGTACAATATTATTCCATGAGGAGATGTGCTAATTTTTCAGACCGTTGGTTGAAATTATAATAGTAAATCAATATGGATCGTTGGTTTAAAGTTTTAATAGTAAATCAATATGGATCATTTGGTTTAAAGTTTTAATAGTGAATCGGTATGGATTTGTTGCTTTAAGTTTTAATAGTAAATCAATATGGACCGATCATTTTAAAAGTAAATCAATTTGGACCGTTCATAAATTAGTTACTATTCAGTCCATTCTCCTATAAATAGAAGCTCATTCCTTCATTATTTCTTATGAATTCACTAAAACTCTAGAGAGAGAAATTATAGAGAGAAAGAAGAAGAGAAGTCTGCTACCTCACTTTTCCAATATCCAATTTCTTCTAAGGTAAGGGATATTATTTGTTATACTCGTAAGGGGTTTTATTTCTTTCGTATTCATGTAGAGAACTTTTCTTATTCCATTCCTTATTATTCTGTTGAAATAACCTGTATATGCAAATTATCGCATACATGGTGAAATTCTTCTGTTATTCCATTCCTTATTATTCTGTTGGAATAACTTTGATATAATGGCACCGCATACATGGTGAAATTCTTCATTATTCCATTCTTTATTATTCTCATTGGAATACCTCATACATGCATTTACGCACGCATGACCGGTTCCATTAATTATTATTTTGTTGGAATAACTTTTATCTGTGTCGCCTCATCGCATGCATGGTGATTTACATTGTTATTCCATTCTTTATTATTACATTGGAATATCCTCGCTTGGTCTTTTCATTTCTTTGACACAGTTCCGCTTCTTTATTATTCTGGTTGGGAATAACTCATGCATGCGATCTATCGCATGCATGGTGAATTCTTCTTTCATTCCATTCTTTATTATTTTGTTGGGAATAACCTGTCTATGTGGATTACCACATGCATGGTGAATGATCCTTTATATTCATTCCTTGTTAAATTATGGAAATGATCTGTCTACATGGATTCCCTCATGGCGGGTGAAAATCCATTTGCAGTTTTGTAATTTTTCTGACCCTCAAAAATTCTAGAAAGTCATAATATAAGCATTGGATTGTTGATTATGATGAAAGTAATAATAAAAGCATTGGACTGATGAAAATCATGGGTATATGTAGTATTAGTAATTATTATGATGAGTTATGTTGGTTATTATGTGAAAACATGAAAGTTTCTTAGAAATCATAAAGGGTGGAAAATCAGATTTTGGTGAAAATGGAACATGAAATTCAATTGACCATATCTCATATTATATTTTGAATTTTTGAGTGTGGTAAAGTTCTAGAGTTAGATCTATGAGTTGTCTAACTTATTCAAGTGGAATCACTGGAAAAGGTGTTGTAGATTTTCGTATGGACTGATTTTAGCAAATGAGTCAAAAAATGCAAGTATCAAAAGGCTACTGCCCAGAAATTTAAAAGCGCATTTTCGGCCACTAATTTGTGAGAAAACTTTCGGCCTTTTGGGACATGAAAATATAGGGTATAAAGTACATCCTGTCCAAAAATGAGCTCATTCGGACTTAAAATGAGCAAGTTATGACTATTTCAATATTTAGGTTTTACCAATGAAAAATGCTATAACCGGAGTTCTATAACTCCGATGACCATGAAATTTAAACTGGAAGCTCACGTTAACATGTGGAAGATCCTGCCAAGATTTGGAAATTTCTGGAGTTAAACTTGAGGTAGCTAATTTCTTAAGGAATTAATTAGAAATTGATTTTTGAAAAATAGTTAAGGGAGTTGAAAAATTATTAAAAAAAATATTTGTTGTGTATGAAATATATGTATATATGTTTGGACAAAGGATAGAAAAATAATAAGTTGATTTGGTAATTTTTCATGAAAATTGTTTAGTTACAAACATATGAGTTAAATATGTTATGTGAAGTTGAAGAATTGGTAAATAGGATTTTAGGGGTTGAAAATCCTATATAAGGTATACGTAGATTTTTGATGAGTGATTTGATCATTGGTGATGAAATCTTATGAGTATGGCATTTTTAAATGATTAAATGTATTATTTGGTAAAGTGTAAACAATTAAATTAAATTGTTTATAAGTTTAAGAAGTGATTAAAATATTGTTATAATATTAAATTATGAGTTATTTAAGTGATGGATATTATTTGGATAAATTTAAAGTCTTTAATATTTATCCTTGTTTTCGTTTGATTAATGCTTATATTATTGTCATCATCCTCATGCTTATATTGTGATGAAAGTCATCTTTGGCTTACGTGCAGAGATGGACTTGGTATGATTATGACCAGGGATTATTCGGTATAATCATGACCGTAGTGTAACGAATGATGTGGTAAAGGTCCTTATTGGCCTGTAGTTCATTGGTGGACAGTTGTTGGTATGATTATGACCATGGATTATTCGGTATAATCAAGACCATTGATGATTACATGAATATCCGTGGCCGTGGTGCAGGGAAGATGTGGTTTATTTATTAAGCTAGGTCTTAGCGATAAAAATTGATAAAAACATTTTAAATCATAGAAGATAGTAGATATCATGCTCTACTTGACTTTTCTAATGGATTGCTTATTCCGCTGCAGTTAAAGTTGATGTCTATTGTATTTTATCAGTTTAACATTGTTGAAGAGTAATGATAATTTATTCTGCATTATCTTAGTCATAATATTTCTTACTGGGCTAGTTGAGCTCACCCTTTTGCTTTCATTGTTCTCTTCAGGAAATGAAAACGTGGCCGGGACTAGTCGGGGAACGGAGTGATGGTCCGAGATGGTGTATTAGTAGTCCTCACTATTCTATAAAATAATGTGATAATAAATGTAATGAGGACTCCATTGAGTGTTGATATTTTCTAGATGACAATATTTGTATTAAAACTCACAACATATGTTTTGTCGTATTTTACACGATAGTTGTATAATTAAGTTTTTATTTATATTTTGCACCATGTATTTGGTGACTCAAGATGGGTGATGTATACCTGTTTTGGGGGCGTCACACTCAACGTTTAAATTTGACCCCAAAGAAGTTAGACTTTGACTTATCGGTTGAAACTTCGTTAGGAGAAACCTTCGTTACACCCACTATTTATAAATCTTGTTGATTCAAATCGACACTTTCACGTTACCTATCGATCTTACCTATTTGAAAATACTTTCCTTTGATGTGATTTTAGGAATCGATTGGTTAACTACTCATCATTCTTTTCGTAAGGTTGTTAGCTTTCATATTCCTAACCAACCTATTATGCGAATTCAAGCAACCAAACCACTAAAGTCAATCATTGTCATATCAAGCCATAAGTAAAGAGCCCCGAGCCTTTCGCTAGTGACTTCCTTCTGTGGAATGCACCGAAGCTAGACTTTCTGTAGGGGAAGCCCTGAATAACGGTGGCAAGTTGATAGGTATCAATATGACGTACTATCCAAGTCTTGGATGAGAGTCACAGTTTTGAATGATATTTCTAATGTTAATAAATTTCCTGGCGTATTCTTGAAGACTTCTTAGCCTAACCCTAAAGCGTGAAATTGAATTTTGTATTGACCCCAGTACAAAACCCATTTCTAAAACCCTTAAATATTTCTTCACCTAGAATGAACGTATTATGCGCCAAAGACGTTGGCTCGAACTGTTGAAGATTACGACTATACCATTCAATATCATTGTGGAAGAGCGAACGTGGTAGCTGACGCGTTGAGTAGAACATCGTATGCGTTTACGAGTGTGATGTTGTTAACACAAAAATCCATTTTGTATAACTTACAAATGTTGAAGATAGAGTTAAAGACTCTAGGGACCCACGTGAAGATAACGAATATATGAGTAGAATCGACTTTAATCAATAAAGTTAAAGCCGCTCAAACTACACACCTGGAGCTGATGAAAATGAAGAAGAAGGTTCAAGAAGGCGTTATTCTAGAAGCAAGAGTCGATGAAAAGAGGAAATATCAACCCTCGATTTAATTGGCTCATTTAAAATCCTCGATCGAGTATGAACTGTGGCCTATAGACTCATTTTACCGCCAAGTATGTCGCGTGTTCATAACGTTTTTCATGTATCGATGTTACGTAAATATGTGGATGACCCGAACCACATTATTGAATTAGAATTAGATGAGATAGCAAAAGATTTAACGTATGAGAAGATACGTGTTAAAATCTTGGATAAGAAGGATTATATTTGACACTCAAAGGTTATACCTCAAGAGTTAGAATCTGAAATGAAGTCAATGTATCCTCACCTTTTCAGCATACCAAGTACGTACGTAAATTTCGAGGGCGAAATTTCATAAAGAGGGGAGATTGTGAGACCCCAAATTTTATGAATAAAGATTTAAATTTCTCAAAATACTTTTTTTGAATATTATGGTGTGGATTTGATATAATGTTATAGTTGTGGGTAATATTTATAAATTTTGCAAAGTATGCAAGTGCTTATATAATATTCGATTAGTCGGGGAATATTCTTTTTGTCGGGGAATATCTGTACGACGGCACAATCATTGGTGGACCCCACAACAGAAGTATTATCATAGTAAGAAAACGACAGAATTATCTTTTTATAAAAATAACGGCGAAAGTGTTACCGTTAAAACTGTTGAACTACTCGGTAGTAAAAGTACGATAATAAGCGTGTGGCATATAGTAGCACTGCGGTATTGATTATTGATGCTTACGTAAGAAGTCACTCAGTTATACTCAATTATTGCTATAGTAATTGTTGCATCATATCTCTCATATTATTGATTCATTATTATCACAGTATCGTCTGCATAATATTTTATATTATTAAATCAATAATTGAGACGACAAAGTTATTTATATTATTATTTGCAATATTGACAATGTCTAGAAGTTCTGTCAAGGAGAGGTTTGGTCACCTAATTGTGCGCTAATAAGGAGAAATCCTTATTAGAAAGCCCCCTCTTTCCTGGGAACGACCTGGTTGTTAAATATTGTGAATTATAATATTAATGATGAATAAGTTCGTGTTGATTAAAGATGAAATTGATAGTTCCATTGTGTTGGAATTATTAATGTTAGTGAAAATCGACATTTATTTCGATAATAATTGATGTCTGGAGGTTATATTGACCAATCGGGTAATTAACCGGATAAATAAGCAATTAATTGCTATTAATTCACATGCTTATAACTATGTGTTCACATGTGTGTACTATTGATTCACATGATTTACTATTAGGGGAGGTGGTGCAAGTTTGATAATACTTGCATGACTAAATTAAAAATAAAATAAAAGTTGAAGGTATTGTACTGTAATATTTCGAGCCCCAAAACGTGCAATTATCGAAACTATATTTTCCTATAAATAGAAGCTCATTCTTCCTTCATTTCTCAACAATTCACTAAAGCTATAGAGCAATTATTATAAAGAGAAATTATAGAGAGAAAAAAGAAGAGAAGTCTGCTACCTCACTATTCTAGTATCCAGTTTTCTTCTGAGGTAAGGGGTATTATTTCTTTTGTATTCATGAAGAGAGTTATTTTCTTTCAATACTCGTAAGGGTTATTATTTTTATATTCTAAAGAGATATTATTTTTTGTATTCATATGAATATTATTATCGTTCAATAGTCATTATATTTGTTTAATATTCGTAAGAAATATTATTTTCGTTGAATATTCGTAAGGAATATTATTTTCGTTCAACCGTTATAAGTAAGGGGTTTCTGCCAGGGGCAATTTCGTAATTTTTCTGACCCTCAAAAATTCTAAAAAACTTTGAAATGATAATTTGATGAGGTTTCTAGATTGTGTCCAAAAATGGTAATTTTTGGATGTATAGATTAGGAGTTATGAATTTTATGGGAAAATACTATTTTAAAAGTAAACCCTTATAACTCCTTGTGGTTAACTCCAAAATTGGTGAAATTTTTATTGGGAGTACATATATATAATAGAAGTATACCCTGTAAATTTTGAAATTTTTGGACAAAAGTACAATTTATGATAAATGTTTAAATATTCGACAATTTTGGCCATATGAAAAATAGTAGATGAATTTTAAAAATTATGAGAAAAATATATGTTCAATATGGGGCTATTTTCTGCTAAATCTCAGAAAAGAAAACTTTTTGGGACTGATTTGTTATTTTTCATAAAAATGGTTTAGTTACGAACATATGAATTAAATATGTTATGTGAAGTTGAAAAATTGGTAAATAGGATTTCATGGCTTAGAAATCCTATATAGGGTATATGCAGATTTTTGATGAGGGATTTGATTATTGGTGATGAAATCTTATGAGTATGGCATTTTTGAATGATTAAATGCATTATTTGGTAAAGTGTAAATAATTGAAATAAATTGTTTATAAGTTTAAGAAGTGATTAAAATATTGTTATAATATTAGATTATTAGTTTATTAAGTGATTGATAATATTTGGATAAATTTAAAGTCTTTAATATTTATCATTGATTTCGTTTGATTAATGCTTATATCATTGTCATCATCCTCATGCTTATATTGTGATGAAAGTCATCTTTGGCTTACGTGCATAGATGGACTTGGTATGATTATGACCAAGGATTATTCGGTATAATCATAATCGTAATGTGACGAATGATGTGGTGAAAGTCCTCATTGGCCTGTAGTGCATTGATGGACAGTTATGGGTATGATTATGACTAGGGATTATTCGGTATAGTCATGACCATTGAGGATTACATGAATATCCTTGGCCCGTAGTGCAGGGATGATTCGATGATGTGGTTTATTTATTAAGCCGAGTCTCAATGATAAAGTTGATGAAAAACTTTTTAAATCATAGAAGATAGTAGATTTTATGCTCTACTTGACTCTTCTAATGGATTTCTTATTTCCGCTGCAGTTGTTGATCTAAAACTTATTGTCTATTGTATTCTATCAGTTGTTATACTGTTGAAGGCTAAGGCTAATTTATTCTGCATTATCTTAATCATAATATTTCTTACTGGGCTAGTTGAGCTCACCCTTTCTTTTTCATTGTTCGTTAGGAAATGAGAATATAGCTGGGACGAGTCGGGAAATGGAGTGATGGTCCAGGATAAATGGCATTAGTAGTCCTCACTATTCTACGGAATAATGTGATAATAATTGTAATGAGGACACCATTGAGTGTGGATATTGTTTAGATGACAATATTCTTGTTTAAACTCTCAGCTATGTTTTTTCGTATTTTACATGACTATTGTATAATTAAGTTGTATTTGAATTTATGTACCATGTATCTGGCAACTCAAGATGGGTGATGTATACCTATTTTGGGGGCGTCACACATAGTGCAGAGGGTGATGCTGCCGTGCCAGTAGCGCTGCAATGTGAGAAAAAGGGAAGGGAATCGGTGTCGCAGTGTCGGTGCAGGGCAAAGCCCAGTGATGAGCTTTTAACTGCTCAAATCCTGGGGGAAGTGTAACAAAAACTAATGAACGTGTAGTTTATGTAAGGTAACACTTAAACATGTGAATTAAACCTTTAGTGGAGGTTGAACGGAAAGATTAAACGAGATTAAAAGATAAAGAATATGAATGCGTGTTACAGAACCGATATCCGGGGACCGTAGTCGCGATAATCAAACGTGGGGGATTGCTATGATTATGATTCCTTAGACGTTGAGTGACAAGGGTAATGAATAACATTTTGATGTTATATTGTGGTAATGAGAGATAAGTGTAAAGCGTATAGACGCTGTGAACGCAATGCTCTTGCGATGAACGATCGATCTTAGCATACATCAAATCGTATGGCTTCGAGATTAAGGAAGAATAATGAACATGGGGTTCATGTAATGGATAACGAAAGTATTAAGTAAGATATGAATTATCAAGAAAGCTGTATCGAACGGTAATAAGATTAATGGAAGCCGATCGTGATTCGAATGGAGAATGTTAGAATGAAATTTAAGTGTTAAACACTTTAATTGACGTGAAGGTTGAGTGTACGCAAAAATTAAATGGACAGAACCTACACCCTATGTATGGTTTGACCATATGATAATGAAGACCAATGATTAAACTGTGAACGATAAAGAAGCTGA
Source organism: Panax ginseng (assembly GCA_020205605.1). Classification (NCBI taxonomy): domain Eukaryota; kingdom Viridiplantae; phylum Streptophyta; class Magnoliopsida; order Apiales; family Araliaceae; genus Panax; species Panax ginseng. The sequence goes on along the minus strand of CM035135.1, from coordinate 88,694,676 downwards.
ATTAAAGACAATGACGTTTAACGTAAAGAAGTCGAGTTAATGATTAACTTGAATGATCGTTCTGAGTATACAAAATACTGTATGACTTAGACGATAAGAATAAATCCTGCGGTATGGCATTTAGTTGCCAGAAAGCCATAAGGAATAAGTTATTGACTTAACGAACATTATAGTTTAATAGTTCGGATAAGTTAAGATAAGTTAGGTTGTGGTGCAATCGTAACCTTTGATGGATGAAATATGGGGGCTGGGCTAAACAATTCCTTCAGAGAGCGAAGGTATATACGAAACTGGGAACCAATCTAACTCACTGTGATGGCACTGTAGATGTGACGGGAACTTGTCTGTTGGTTGTTTGTGGGAAACCACTAAGAGTACCATATGGACTACTAGCAGAGAAGCGATGTATGCTCAGTCCTAGAAAAGATATAAGAAGAAGATAAGAATGTAAATCATCAAAGATGATGAACGTATTGAGTAAGACATCTCCGTATGTCATGAAGCTGTAGAATGGTAAAGGAAGTGTCGCGTAAACATAGGTTAAAAGAACATGAACCCTAAGAAGTAAAGTTAAGTAAACCAATTTGTAAGTCAAGTATATGACTAATTGGTGTATGTGTTATTTCCTTATGTGTTATAGGGATTAGAATAAGCAGTTCAGTGTAAGTTATAGCTGTGCGTAAGGAAAGTTTCCTAACTTCATTCATATTTTAAATGAATGCTAGTTTCTAAAACTTCTCAGATGTTGAAGTTGAGAAGTTCTGTCTATGTGCAAATGTGCGATATTTGTACAAGGTGGTAGAACGTAAGAGGCTATGTGCCACAATGTGAACACTTCGGTGTTTCTATAAGATGAACTGTTCTGTGATTGAACTATTCAATAAGAGAATGTTCTGTTTATACATGAACTGTTAGTGTTAAGTCTGTGTTATTGATTCTAGCCAGACATGATGTGTATGGAAAAGGTATAAGAATAAAAGTATTTCAAAGTAAATGTGACTAATATTTTAAAATGATAGGAATCGAGATTATTCCTATTATTCAAGCTGCTTCATAACCTTTGTTCGGTTATCGAAGTCTTAAAAGAATGTTTAAATTCTTGAAGTTGTTCGTTCAACTACTAAGACTTGCTGAGTAATTGAATGCTCATACTTATTTTAAATGAAAAACATTTTCAGCGTACGATATTAGAAGAACTTAAGGATCCCGTAAAGATCAAGCTGATCGGTATCCAGAAGAAGTGCCATTCATGATATGAATGAGCGTGAAGATCAAGCGAAGACTTGTAATGTAAAATAATGTAATTAAACTATAGAATAGTTTAATGAATGGTTATATATCCTTGGTGACGGATAAAAGTCACTCGTGTAAGATGTAAAGAATAATGTAATTATCATTATTTGTAATGAAAGAGGTTATAAGGTATTAGAACTTGGGAATTGAGAATGTATGTTGTTATATTTCAGTATATAATGATGCATATTTGGAAGGAAGTGGAACCGTGACGTATCAAATTCGAGTATGAAGATAGACCGGATTTCAGGGAGTTACAGAGTGGTATCAGAGCTAATAGGTTATAAACCTTAGGTATGAGTACCTAAGGCTATAATCGTAGAGAGTAGGATAAAAAGATCGTTGAGTTAAGCGATTAAGGAGGAAGATCACCACGTGATCATAGTGAATCGTAATAACAGATGATCTGTTAAACGATGAATGATTTATAGCTAATTCTATGAATGAATGGTACTACAAAGTAGTAAGGGAAGAAGAACTAAGATTGAGTTATAAAGATAGCATACAAATTAAAGAAAATTCGTATGAAGGAAAGAGAAAATTAGAAATTATAAAATTTCAATTGAGGACTCATGTGATAGCTGAGTTGTATGAACCTTTGTTATGGGCAGAGGTTTGTGCTTTGGTGTAACAACTACTCAGTTTATTACAGTGATAATCATTGGAATTGGTCGCGCTATCAATATGTATATGACGAGAAGGTGAATCTTTTCTCATGTATATGCTTGATAGGTAGAGAATGATAGGATAGGTGCGAGTTCTTGAAACTCATACTTATGGTAAGTTCGTGACTCATAATGATATGGTATATTTTTGAACTTCTCAGTGAATGGATGCCTATGGTTTGACTGGGATAGTTCTTAAACTCATATTATTGTGAAAAGTTCCCGAACTCATAATGTGTGGTAAGTTAATGGACTGTACTAAGGTATAGGGATGTTTAGACTAAAAGCGTGTATTTTCAGTAGAATTAGCATTAAATGTGCTAGAAAAGATTAAGTATTATCGCAAGTAAAATAATGAAGGAAGATGGAGAATATGATATTCCAAGTCATCTAGCTATGCTAGATTTCAAAGTTTCTTGAAATCGTGGTTGTGTGCGCATTTTGAAAATGAAAGAATTGGTTCAACTTTTGGAACCAATGGATTTTAAAAGAACTACTCTTGGTATGTCTATGCTAATTGTTTCGGCTAGACATAAATTGATTTGAAATATCAAAATGAATTTTATATCATCAGTGCATTTGATGAAAAGATGGTAAAAGGATGGAGTTGTTAATGAAATTGAACCTAGTGTTGGATGTGATCTTAGGATCAACAACCCACTTTGGTATGATGTATAATGACGAAGTCATAAACTAATGAAGTCCTCAACGTACTGTGAAAAGTACGGTATCATGGCGTCATAAAACATTTTGATGTATTACGAAAGAATTTAAAGAAGTAGTTGATGTCAATTGATTTAACTAGACGAATGTTTCAAGTTGATATCAAATTTATTGGTATGGTCTAAGCTACTTGACTTGATTAAGACGAATGGTATGTCATGATTAAAAGAAAATTGAGCTTTCTTTAAAGAAGTTGTGCCAAACCAAATTGCTTTGGTACGGAATCTAATGATTAAGTCTGAGGTGAACACACCCCAAAATGGGGTTATACAATGGGTTAATCGCCTACGTATGAAAGAGGTAGTTTACTTTCTGTGTGATTGTAAACTGACTGTGGAAGAAGGTTTACGGCATTATGCTGTTAAACCTAATAAGAGTTCATGGTCAATTTGACCCCTTAGCAAAAGTATGAAATGTTTTAAAGGAATTCTTATATTCCTCGTTATTCATTCTACTTCATAATTCTTGATAAGTTATGAAGATGAGAGAACATTTGAAAGATATGAACTTCTTTAAAGAGAAGTTGAGAAGAAGGGTAGGTTAAAATTTCGAGGATGAAATTCTGTGAAGAAGGGGTGAATGTGATGACCCGGGAATGGATGTCATTTTAGAAATTTCGAGGACGGAATTTTTATAAGGGAGGAAGAATGTGACAACCCGGAAAATCGGATTGTCCAGAATTTAAGATTTAAAGAATTAGTTATTAATAAAAGGAATTTTTATTAATAAAATTTTGTGCAATGTGTTTATTAATCGTTCTAGAACTTAGGATGATTATAAATCGGGAGGATTCTAGCTACGAGCTAGATTGAACGAGTAATAATATTCAAGACGAAAATAATTTTTTTCTGGGAATAAAATATTTTCGGAAAAAAAGACGAAATAAGCACTATTCACCAGACAAAATCCTAAGGGTTAGGGTTTGAATAACCTAAGCCTTTTCAAGAGTTCGGTATGCCAAAATGACATTCCGTTGAAAGAATTGACGATAATATATCGTGAAAATTTAAGTAAGACGATAAAAGTTTTTCTCAAAAAATATACAAAAATCGGACGAAATAAAAATGACGAAAAGTACTGTTATGTACTTTTCATTCGTTTAACTACGTTAGGGGAAAACGTAAAGGAAAACTCTTAATGTAGAAATATGTTTTTCAGTTTTTCGGAGATCCGAATAATACGTAAAAGTTAATCGGTAAAGGAAAGATGAAATATCCAAAAATATTTGGATTCCGAGAATTGCAATTTTTAAAACTGTCGGATGAATTCCGCAAGACGGAACCACGAAACTTGCAAGGGAAGATTCGTAAATAGTAAGGAGGTGGAATAGTAAGGAGGTGTGAATAGTGATTTAGGGGCAAAATAGTCATTTTGCCCCTAGCTTTGAAAATCTATAAAAAAGGAAGCTTAATTTCATTTGTTTAGGATTTTGAAAATCCTCCAACATTTGAGAGAGAGAGAGAGAGAGATTTCGGATGAGGAAAAAGAGGAAAAGGAGGAGGAAAAGCTTGCTCGTGAGCAAACTTTGTCCGACGGAAGGAGATTAAAGAAGAAAGGTATCAAAAACCTAACCTCTGAATTAATTTTCTTTAAGTTTTATGTTAGAAACATAACTTAATGAGAAGAAGAATTAAAAGATGTTAGGAATGATTTCATATGGTTGAAATCATTGAGAAAAGAAGAAATAATAATTAGAAATTTATTTTATAAATTTCTTAAGGAAGTATAAGATTCGTAATGAATTTGAGTGATCCGAATGAATAATATGAACGATTCGGTGAAATAAGTAAGGAATGGTGTCTTAAAAAATCAAATTCCAAGAAAAAAGTGAAATCATAATCAAAATATCGATTAAAAATGAAGAACGAATGAAGAACGCGAAGAACACGCGAAGAACGTTGTTGATTGACAAATTTAAAACCATCGTAGGATAATTGTTGTTGATGGACATTTTTAAAACCATTGCGTATAAGTTAGATGCTTATTGCTTGGTTAGGAACGGTAGAAACGTTCATGAAGAACGGATTAAAACTTAGCTATAACAAAGTTATGGCAAAAATTTTGTAAAAGACAAACGAGAATTAGAAAGTTAGTAAATGAACCCGAACGTGTAGAGTTTCATAAGAATGTAAGAGAACATAGAAAATGATAGTCGTGGACTAAAAAATGAATGAGTTCCGAGTTCAGATGACCGAATTACGGACGAACGAACCAAGAACGTTAAAAACGTAAAATAAATAAATGACAAAGATTAAGCTAATTGAATGGCATGTTAACGGATTCAGAATAAAGTTCTGTCCAAAAGGGATTAAAGTACGTAAAATAAGGAAGAGAATGGCTTTAGAACAACCTCGTTCCGAGTTATAACGAATAAGTTATGAGATCGGGAAGTAAGCGTCTCAGAACAAGTTAACACTTATAATTTTTTTTCAAGAATTAGGGCTTGGCATGGCTCAACCATGCCCTTGTAGCAGGGCCAGCTCCTGCACCAAGGAGTCGAAGATCGCAAACTTCAACATGCCATGCCCATGAGTCATAGTCTGAGGGTGACGCCACTACCAAAAGCAAGGCCAACGCAAAAAAAAAGAAAGGTAAAAGAACCGGTCATAGGTGCAGGCAGGCAAAGCCCAGTGATGAGCTTTTAACTTCTCAAATCCTGGGGGAAGTGTAACGAAAGCTAATGAACATGTAGTTCATGTAAGGTAACACTTAAAAAAGTGAATTAAACCTTTAGTAGAGGTTGAACGAAAAGATTAAATGAGATTAAAAGATAAATAATGTGAACGCGGGTTACGGAACCGATATCCAGGGACCGTAGTCGCGATAAATGAACATGGGGGATTTCTATGATTATGATTCCTTGGACATTGAGTGACGAGGGTAATGAATAACATTTCGATGTTATGATGTGGTAATGAGAGATAAGTGTAAAGCGTATAGACGCTGTGAACGCAACGCTGTTGTGATGAACGATCGATCTTAGCATACAACAAATCGTATGGCTTCGACATTAAGGAAGAGTAATGAACATTGTATTCATGTAATGGAAAACGAAAGTATTAAGTAAGATATGAATTATCAAGAAAGCCGTAACAAACAGTAATAAGATTAATGGAAGTCGATCGTGATTCGTATGGAGAATGTTAGAATGAAATATAAGCGTTAAACACTTTAATCGACGTGAAGATTTAGTGTACGCAAATATTAAATGGACAGAACCTACACCCTGTGTATGGTTTGACTATATAATAATGAAGACCAATGATTAAACTGTGAATGGTAAAGAAGCTGAATTAAAGACAATGACGTTTAACGTAAAGAAGTCGAGTTAATGATTAACTTGAATGATCGTTCTTATTATACAAAAGACTGTGTGACTTAGACGATAAGAATGAATCCTGCTATATAGCATTTAGTTGCCAGAGAGCTATAAGGAATAAGATATTGACTTAACGAACATTATAGTTTAATAGTTCAGATAAGTTAAGATAAGTTAGGTTATGGTGCAATCGTAACCTTTGATGGTTGACATATGAGAGCTGGGATAAATAATTCCTTCAAAGAGCGAAGGTATATACAAAACTAGCAACCAATCTAACTCACTGTGATGGGAGTGTAGACGAGACGAGAACTTGTTTGTTGGTTGTTTGTGGGAAACCACTTAGAGTACCATATGGACTACTAGCAGAGAAACGATGTGTGCTGAGTCCTAGAGAAGTTATAAGAAGAAGATAAGAATGTAAATCATCAAAGATGATGAACGTCTTGAGTAAGACATCTCCATATGTCATGAAGCCGTAGAACAGTAAAGGAAGTGTCGCGTAAACTTAGGTTGAAAGAACGTGAACCCTAAGAAGTAAAGTTAAGTAAACCAATGTGTAAGTCAAGTATATGACTAATTGGTGTATGTGTTATTTCCTTATATGTTATAGGGATTGGAATGAGGAGTTCAGTGTAAGCTGTAGCTGTGCATAAGGTAAGTTTCCTAACTTCATTCGTATTTTAAATGAATGCTAGTTTCTAAAACTTCTCAGATGTTAAACTTGAGAAGTTATGTCTATGTGCAAATGTACGATATTTGTACAAGGTGGTAGAACGTATGAGGCCTTGTGCCACAACGTGAACACTTCGGTGTTTCTATGAGATGAACTATTCTGTAACTGAACTGTTCAATAAGAGAATGTTCTATTTATACATGAACCATTATTGTTAAGTATGTGCTATTGATTCTAGCTAGACATGATGTGTATGGAAAAGGTAGAAGAATGAAAGTATTTCAAAGTGAATGTGACTCATGTTTTCAAATGATAGGAATCGAGATTATTCCTATTATTCAAGCTGCTTCATAACCTTTGTTCGGTTATAGAAGTCTTAAAAGAATGTTTAAATTCTTGAAGTTATTTGTTCAACTGCTATGACTTGCTGAGCAATTGAATGCTCACACTTGCTTTAAATGAAAAATATTTTCAGCGTACGATGTTAGAAGAACTTAAGGATCCCGTAAAGATTAAGCTGATCGGTATCCAGAAGAAGTGCCATTCATGATATGAAGATCAAGCGAAGACTTGTAATGTAGAATAATGTAATTAAACTATTTAATAGTTTAATGAACGGTTATGTATCCTTGGTGGCATATAAAAGTCACTCGTGTAAAATATAAAGAATAATGTAATTATCATTATTTGTAATGAAAGAGGTTATAAGGTATTAGAACATGGGAATTGAGAATGTATGTTTTTATATTTTAGTATATAATGATGTATGTTTGGAAGGAAGTGTAACCGTGACGTACAAAATTCGGGTATGAAGATAGACCGGATTTCGGGGAGTTACAGGAGCTGAGTGCCTCGGTTTGGTTTCTGAGGTTGAAGCTAACTGCATAGGTTAAAACGAGCATCTCCAAGGTTATCTCTGGAACTGCAATTGCATTCCTCGGGGTTATCTCCGAGATGAAATGACTTTTTCTGGTGTGATTTCTGGTATTTGAACTGCATTCCTCGGGGTTATCTCCGAGGTTGAAACTGATACTCCCGGTGTTACTTCCGGAACTGAAATGGATGTCTCAGGGTTATCTCCGAGGTGGTACTAAAACTCCCAGTATTGCTTCCGGGATTGAGCTGAGCTGTCCTTCAGGGTTATCTCTGAAAGACGATTCTGCCCTCCTGCAATGTTAGTAACAGGTATGCAGAAAATTTCAAGTGTCTACAGATGCCCCTCTTTATCATATTCATGTAATGCAATGGAATGGATAGGATAAAGATTACTAAAAACTTGAAATGCAACAAGATGATCATGATGCAATGTACAACAACATGATGCAAATGTATGTGGTTTGTTGGGTTGTTCTCCAATATGGTGGGATAATTGTCGTCTCCCCTTGACTTCTACCAGGATTGATAGTTATTACTGACAATCCTGATGAACTGTCTTGAACGTGCAATCCAATGCTCTCAGGAGCTTCCAAGATGTTGACGTTGGGGTTATCACCAAAGTCCTTAATCCTTGACACATACTTCACACTAAAGATGCATCTCTCATGTACAAGAGACTTTATGGGGATAGAGCTTTGTCTGTTGAGGATGTGTATAAAATATTCCATCATCGGTCCTCCACGATGAGGATGTTCTTTCCTGGTTCGTATCGCCAGGTCTTTTCGCTGCTCTGTTGGAGTTACTGCCAACAATCGGTGTTGTCAGGGTTGCCTGACCTTTATTGATATGTACATTAACGGATGAGATCCCTACTGGGAGATACTGTCAAGACTTCGTGACCTTCATTGACATGTGTATCAACGGATATGTCGTATGAAGACCCGCTGAGGACAATGTTTCAGGGCTACGACCCTGAATTGATGGCATCGAACCTTCGTGAGGTATTGCCGAATATAGTTTGCAATAGCTGAGATCATTGATATAGTGTACCCTATGTTTGGGCGAATTCCAATGAGTGATATGTAAAGCCACAATTTTACCCGTGAAAACTAGGATTTTAGGCTATTTTGCTCAATCGCGTAGCGTTTTTATTCCTGATTTAGCCTTTTCAGCTTGTGAAAACTCCTTTACAACTCAAATTGGACCGAGCCAGAGGGGTGGGCCCCACCCTAGGGAGACGCATGTACACCTGCAGCAGCCGTAGGTACACCTGCAGCCAGCCGTGGGTAGCTTTTAAGGCTACAAGTTGCCTTCTCAAGTCATTTCATGTTGCGCCGCGAAGGAAATCTGAGAGCTCTTTTTCAGATTTGCTGAGTTCGGGCGTCTTTCTGCAAATTCTGTCACCGTACAAGTGTTCTTCATTGTCGTGGTAACGTATGCATGTCTTCTTTTCTAATTTTTTTTCTATTGGAAAATGACTTATGATACGAAATGCGTCTAAACACATAGTAGTGAATATGCATGCTCATATGATGTGATAAAAAATATTCAACATAGCAAATGTCAGTATTAAACCATGCTGAACATAATGATGTAACAAAAATTTGACTTTTGAAACAGTCAAATTGGCACCTTTTTATGCTATTTCTTATCATATTTGAGGACAAATGAGCTAAGGTGAAAAAGCAAAATAATCCTGGTAATTAGGCTACCCTTACGGATTTTTTACTATGATGTATTAATGCATGTAGGATGTTTATAACTGTGGGTTGGTGTGCTACTGAATGGCCACCTAGTCATGAATGTGGATAGTCCTGTTTACAAAGGAGACTATGGAAAAAAATTTCCAAAACGTAGGCATTAGGTAGTCATGCATTTTTAACTCTATTGTAGACGTATGTTAGAGTAATGCATGCATGCATGTAGTCATAAAACTGCATTTTGAAAAGCGCCAGGATAGAATTTACCACACCCTTTCTTAGATGATTTAGAGACTTATTGTCCAGATATATGGATCCAGATCAGCAGGGTACTTCCTGTAGGACCACTTCAAGTGTGCAGAGGAGGGCTTCTGAAGTGCCTCGACCTCGTTTTGTCAGACAGCCTCGTCATTTGGCGGAGGCGGTGATACGTCTTGTCTAGGTTTCTGTACTGGACGTTGAGGACGACAACGACAAGGAGGATGTTCCGGTTGCAGACCTTGCTCCTGCTACATATGTTCCCCGTATTGATTTCCCAGGCATTCAGGTGTCGATCCCAGAGCTTCTTGGAGATTTGAGTAGACACCCCTTGATTTACTTGCATGCAAACGAGGTAAAAGCTAGCTTTTGATCTTCCTTTTTTCCTATTGATGAGGAGTAAAGGATTCTGATGTTAATCTGCTTTGTGATGTAGGCTCCCAGCTTGACATAGCCTAGAGGGAACTAGTTCAGCATTTACTCCATATACCAGGCTCTGCATCCTGATTATAGAGCGATTGTGCATGGATGGGGTTTCGAAGCATTCTTTTCCATCCTTCCCCATCGTTGTCCCTTGGGTTATCTCAGGGAATTGTCTAAGCGCTGGTTTCACCAGACTTAGTCTTTTCATTTGTTGGACTATGAGGTGATGATGACGCCGATGGATTGGAAATTTATTATAGGTATGGAGTTTGGAGGGGTGATGGTGCCATGTACGGTGGATATTACCCCGACTGCCGTTCGATCCTTGCTAGGAGTTCCGGCTGAGGCACTCAAGGGCAGGACCATTTGTACAGGTCCATTGAGCTTAGATGCTATAAGCGGGCTATTGAGTGAGCCTATACCCGATGATGTGAGGGTCAGGGATCGCATTCTTCGGTGATTGTTCCTGATGATCACTAGGGGCTACTTCATATATGATAACTCTTCTACGATGTCATTCGCTTTGGTTAGCGCCACACTGCATGTGGACCGTATCGGAGAGTATAACTAGGGCTCCTACACCTTCGCCTATTTCCTCAGGGGTATGCACATGCGTTCGCAGGGCTTGACGAAGGTTTGGCTAGGATTTTACCCATTTCTGCTGGTGAGTATTTCTCTTTTGATTTCCCATGTACAGGTTAAGAGTGTTGACTGATAGCAGATGTTTGCCTTTGTATATGCAGTTCTTGGCATATGAGAGGTTCCCATATTTGTGTCCTGTGAGTGTGCTAGACTTGGAGACCTATCCACGAGGACGGCAATGGCATCATTCCATACTAGCAGAGGTCCCTGTAGCTGAGGGTTTCACACATTGTCGCCTGTAGATGGAGTTGTTGACAGTTGATGCCATTACTTGGATTCCCTATTCTTGGGAGCACTTAGCCATTGGTTTTGAGGATGGATTCCCGACTGGTGTCGAGTACGTGATTTCCACCTGTAAGATTCCTATCTTTACAGATGGAAGATGGGAGCTCTATTTAGGAGAGCGTGCTATTACGACCACCACAGGAGAGATTCGTATACCGATCTTGCCTCCTGTCAGGCGTTATTGGCCTATTTCATAGTCCCCCATCATTGATATCCCCTTAATGGGTGTTGACGGTTTTACACTGTCAGAGGGTCCACATACCCATGCTACGTTGCAGCATTGGTGGTCCCCTCGTACCATCGGAGCCCAGACCCGCGCCACACAGTTTATGGGGGATATGGTTCCTAGATCCTTGATGATGACGGATTGGATGGCCTGTGTCAGAGATCCGACTCATTTGACATAGATTGGCAGTTTGACCCAGCGGTAGGACCGGGTACATTTCTTTATTGGGCACTTGGGCAGAGATCTGACAGAAGCAGATACATTTGATCCTTCCAGCTCAGGAGCTGGCCCCTCAGATGACCCATATGGCTTTGCCAGTGCAGATCCTCCATTATATAGGCCTAACATCCCCGTTGATGGAGATCCAGTGACTCAGGAGGAGTTACATCAGGTGGACAGGATTGATGATGTAGACATTGACACCATTGTCTTCTTCTGATGTATATTCTCGTTATATCTTTTGATAGGCCTCTGTTAGATACTGGGTGACTGTGCTCCATTTTTGCTATATCTTTTGATGGGCCTCTATTAGTAGTTGGGCTTTTGTGTGCCATTTCCCTGTATTTTTAGCTGTACAGAGATTTATTAGATGATGATGTACTTAGGAATGTATATATTGTTATTCCCTACATCATATTGCCATCTATTGTTTATCATGCATGTATTATGTTATGCATATATATGTATGTCCAGAGATATTCAGCATTGAGCCCTGGATAGTCTTATGACATGGCCCACATAGATGTCTTCCTCGACAGTTAGCTGCATTGATCATACCCCAACAATATTGGTGGCATCCCGTATGAGATTGTGGTATGATAGTATGTCACCTTCAGACAGGGTGACAATAGATCGGTTATTCTGACATTCCATGACCTTCTCGATGTTTGAGTTTCCACGAAGCTTTGTATAGGGTATTCTAGAGCCTTTGGATCTGGGAGGCGCGTGTTTTCCGGTTTGGTATCCATGAGTTGACCCCTACCTTAGAGGAGTATGCACGGTTGATGGAACTACCATTGGACAAACCTTGCGCGCGGATGGCTATCGGCGATATGAGCCGATAGTTTATGACCCTCACCAAACTGAGGCGTAGAGTCGTATAGGATGAGATCACATCCGGCCACGTGATATCCCAACATTTTTTTGATGGATAGATTTGGCTCAAAGGATAGTTATACACGGCATTCCGGGGAATTTACCATGCCGAAGGATCATTAGCATTTGGCCAGAGTAGACGTACTACTACTGTGTGTATTGTCATATGTATACATGCCACGGTACATGGATGAGTTGGACATTGGCGTCATTATTGCAGTGAGAGCTCTCAGGGAGGGTCACACCATTATGTCGATGATTGTAGCAGAGACGTTAAGATCGACTACATATTGCAGTTCCTACCCTGGAGGGGTATTTGTTAGGTTTGTAATATTCATGAACGCAATCAAATTGTAAAAATAAGCGGAACTGTGGAAAATCAGAGTTTTTAAAATTTTACAAACCATATACCCGGATCATCCTTTATGCATAATTATTAATTAAATGAAAAGATAAAGAATAAGAATCATACCCTTGAAGATTCGAGCTTCATCAGGTACAAGTTCACCTCCAAATCCTTTCGCGTTCAACTTGAATCCACCGGGTTTAGTTCCTTCTTTTGATCAACGTTAGTCACCCAAATGTTTGGCCTCTTGAGGTGATCCACCAAGGAAGAAGAAAGATTCAAGAAGATGGGTGTTTGGCAAAACCCTAGTATTTCCATCTCTCATAGAAAAGGAGCGTACTCTCCAACAATTGGAATCACGTATCTTGTGAAAAAGTCAACAATCACCTCACCCATAATAAGACTCTTCTTATTTATAGATGTGGGCAACCCTCCTTAACAATTAAGGAATTGGGTTTTATTTTAATTAATTAAAATCCTTTAATTAAATAGCCTCCTAATCTTATTAGGAATAAATGAGAGTACTAATATTAAATTAATTTCTAACTCTTTACAAATTAAAATAATAATAATTGTAATAATATTAATAAGACTCCTCTTATTAATTTATATATGTAATATTTCCAAAATATTAAATAATAAATATTAAGTTATTTAATTTATTCTATCACCATAGATTAAATTAAATACACTTAACATATTATTGCGATTATGCCATTAACTTCTTAAATAATTATTCTTCCTTTTATGGTGTGACCCTTTAGGTTCTCCATATTAAACCGGTTGGGAATAAATCAATTAGAACAATTCTAATCTTATTTAAATAAATAAATTAAACTATTAATTTATTTAAATAAATAACATTTATTCTACAATAGGGATAAGCCTCCCTAGTGATCAACGACTTTTCAGATAATATAGATTTCAACATTAATCATAAAAGAACCTTTGAGTAAATAGTTACTGTACAATTCAATCCTTCCACCATACAATGTCTCAATCAAATATAAGACATGGAATTACTGTCAAGTCTTATTTTATTTAATTATATGTATTTCGACTCTTAAATGTATAACACCAAATAATGCAAATTAGAAACTCCTTTCTAATTTTATTATGCCTTGGCCAAGGACTACTGAATTGTCATTTATCGAATCACATAGGACATTTCTCTTCTTTTACTAGAAGTAGTAGATTCTTTATTGATCATACATTATCTCCATGTACAACTTATTATACCCAAGCATACCCTTTGATATACCCTAAGGGTAAGGAATAAGTCAAAGTATAACTCATCACACACAAGATACTATGATGATCTCTAGTCCAAGGATCACTTGTACTACTATCACTACAGGAATTCCTATTGACAGGCAAGTAAAACTCTATTAGGTATTCCTTAGCGAGTCACGTTCAGTGAACTTATTCTCTAATAAGAACCTACATACTTGCTTTAGTGTCTCCACATAAGTGATCATGAGATCAATCATCCCCATCCAATGAGCAAGCAACGTATGTACCAATCTATCCGGATTCACTAATCCCCAATTTAGTAATCCAACGATTGGAAACTATTTTAGTTTTAAGCCTTCTAAGAATTTATATCTCATAAGAATAATGATCATCATTATTCTAAAAGCATTGCTTAAAACTATAGGTTTATCACATATTATAAAACAACATCATGTAGATAATTAAAAGCCTTTAATAAATTAATACTTTTTATTAATAAATGAATAAGATTGTTACAAAGTATATGCTTTATCGTTAGACATGACTGGCTTGTGTGTATATTACTTTCAATCTTCCACTTGCACTAAAACTAATCGTCATGGTATCTCATATCCTTCTTCTCTAAGTGACGATTATCCTGCTGTTGGATAAGCTTTAATTAATGGATATGTAATGTTGTTCTTGAGAGTCCACTATTTTTATAGTGATTTCCCATCTTTCAATGATTCCTATAATCAAATGAAAGTGCCACAACACATGTTTAGATCCAAGATGAGACTTAGCAACTATTCCTAGTTCTGTAATGAACTTTTCATTCAAAAGATCAACTTGCAGCTTCATTTACACTATATACTTTGTCTTTATCACTAAACTAGCAACTTTTTGCTGTTTGGAACCTTTTCAATTCACTGCACCACTGTTTAAGGTAACACTTTACCTTAAAGTGTATTTTCTGTCGTCTTGGTCTGTCTGAAAAACTTGAGTCTTATAAGCCCTCTAGTTTTAATTTAGACCCAACATAAATTTTAATCACATCTTTAGTGCCAGTTAAGTACTTTAAGATGTTTTTCAATGTCTTACAATGATCTTCTCCAGAATATGACCGATCAACATCAGGTCTCGTATATTTCATTGTATACATGATTTTCACTTATGCGATCTCTCTTTTCATGAGTCTATGGGGACTATTAAGAGAGATACACTCCATGGCTCATCAACATGAGACAACTCTTGGAGTTTGCCATGTTAAACGACTTTAGCATCAAATGAATATACGTTCCTTGGGTTAAGTCGAGCATCCTCTTGAATCTATCTATATAGATTTGTATCCCAATTAAGATACTCTTCCCAAATCATTCATGGAGGAATGTTTAGACAACTTTATCTTTACTGGTTGTAGCATTAGTATGTCATTCCTTATCCATAGTATATCAACATATAATATTAGGAATATCACGGTGCTCCCACTGACCCTTTTGTACACATTAGGTTCATTCTTATTTGTGATAAAATCAAACTCTTTTGATTTGTTTCATCAAAATGAAAGTTCAATTTTTGAGAAGCTTGCTTCAATCCATTTATCTTAGTGTCTATAACTCTTACCTCATCGTATGTAACTGGATCATCATCATCTATGATGCGTACCTCATCATCATTATCTATGATGAATCCATACCTCCTAGGTATCTTCGGTACTATTCCAGATTTACGATTTGGTTGTAGTACAATAGGTCTATCTACAAGTACCTCTTATTTAACTTATAGTGATTTGTGGATCTTGAACTCTTCAAGATCTATTATCCTCCCACTAGCCCCTTTAATGATAAACATCTTTATCTTAGAAGGCAGCATGTTTCGCAACAAACACCTTTTGCTAAGTAGGATTATAGAACATATACCCTAAACTTACTTTAGGATGTCCCACAAATCTGTACTTGTCAAATCTTCTCCCAATCTTATCCTTTGAAACTTTTTCACATAAGCTGGACAACCCCCTTATCTTAACTTACTTAAAATTAGGGATCCTTCCTGTCCATAACTTTTATGGAGTCTTGTGGCCGGATTTTGAGGTTACCTTTTTCGTAGATATGCAGCCATTTCTAGGACATTATCCTAGAAGGATACTAGAATGTTAGTAAAATAATTATGGACCGCACCATGTCCAACAAGGTACGATTTTTCCTTTCAGATACATCAATCAATTATTGTGTATCAAGAGGCGTCCATTATGAGAAAACCATTTGAGATGATCTAGAAACTTATTGCACAAGTATTTATTCCTTGATCTAATCAAAGAATCTTAATACTTTGCCAATTTGTTTCACTTCTGAATTCTTTGAACCTTTTAAATAATTCACACATGTATTTCAGCAAATACACACATTCAACTCTTTGAATGATCATCTCCTTTTCTTATACTAAATTGTTCAATATGCAAAATTATTTTCACGTAAGTCAAGTATACAAAATTTATTAAGTAATATTCCAGTTCTATACAAAACATTATTATTATAAATAGAACAACAATTGTTCTTAAATATAATACCAAAGATTCCATTGTCCAACAATAAAATGGAAATAATGTTTCTAACGAGAATTGGAATACAATAACAACTTATTGACTTAATAGATTTGCCCGTAGGCAATGCTAAACTATAAGTTTCTATGGCTAATGCAGAAACCTTTGCTTCATTTCCCACACATAAGATTACTTATCTTTGTTTAGCTTTCTACTTCTGCTTGGTCCCTTCATAAATCTTTATTTATGATAACCAAAGTCGGTATCCAATACCCAAGTAGAACCTTGACTTAATGAAAAATTTATTTCAAACATGAACAAAACTATATTTGTAACCGAAGCTTCACTAATCTTCTTCTGGTTAGCCTCTACGAGATACTTCTCGTAGTTTCTTTTCCAGTGTTCAGGCTTATTGCAGTGGAAGCAAACTCCTTTGTTATCCGTATCAGTTTTGTTCTTATTATCCTTTGTTTATGCCTTTTCTATTTACCTTCTTAGAATCGTTCTTCTTTTCAGAAGATCCTTTGGCCCCTACTAGTAAGACTTGGTCTTTCTTGGTGGAAAGTGACTCAGCATTTTCAACATGTTAAGAAAATCAGTGAAGCTAATATCTAGCTTGTTCATATGAAAAAATCACAACAATTGTGAAAGGAGTCCGGGAGTGAGTGCAAGATCGAATCTTGGTTCAATTCTCCATCCATGACAAAACCCATTGTCCTAATTGTTCAATCAAATTGATCATGTTTAGGACATATGTCTGTACTGTAGTGTCGTTGGTCATTCTAGATCGGAAGAGCTCCTTAGATATCTGATATCTATTAGTCCTACTTTCCTCACCATTAACTACTTGACGTGCAGGAGTATAGTAGGAGTATCCATAGTTTCAGGCTAACGCTGAAGCTTGTTACTCATGGATACGAGCATAATACATAGAGCCAATTATGCAACATCTTGCCACTTTCTAAAAATAACAATCTCTTCCTCAGAGTCATTGTCTGCAACCACTGCAGGAAAGACGTATTAAGGACATAAGATAGATTTTCAGCCATGAGAACTATTCTCAAATTCCTTAACCAATCAGTTTAATTCGGTCCGGTTAAATAACATATTATATGCTTCGCAGTGATAGTAATTTAGACATTGTAAACTTCTGTAAATGAATTAATAATTAACAACATTTTAGCATACATTCTTTTATTAATTACCAAAATAAATTAGGTCTTGTTTTAAATTGGTATCTCCCATTATTTTCTTCAAACTATATTACCCTTAATATATATAGTTCGACAATATCTAATTAAAGATATGCTAGTGAGAATAAGGATCCTATTTCAAATGTATAAATAAATAGGTAGACAACTCATGTCAATTACATCAACAATGTAATTCCTTGTATTTTGCCTCTTAAATCATAATGGTCAAGTGTGTGTACATCCGAACTAAAATGATTTAAGTTAAGTCAGACCCAACATTTCCATATAAGTGAAGAGAAAACTACAGCCCTTGTGTGTGCACACCAAAGCAGTGATGTTCAATTCCTTATAAACATCATATGTAATAAAAACAATATCTTAAATATATAATACTTGCCTTGTGTGTGCACAACAAACTCATATTAAATATTCAATACTCTATTGTTTCTATCATGCTAGAAGGCGACGTTCGATATTCCAAATATATTTGAACGTTACAACTTAATATAAAATATTTGAGGGGTTTGTTATTAATTTATCTCATCTTGTTTAGCAAGCATGAACATATATATATAAAATACGCACCATATTATTAAACATGCGAAGCATGTTTGCATAATATATATATAATACTAGCATGCATATATAAAATACTATATTCTACCCGGATTTATTATGGACTTTTATTCTAGTTTGGTTCACTAGAGTCACCAAGTGAACCAAAAGGTCAAATCCTAGGTGTGCAAGAATTAATATTTAAATATAACTATTACATTTAAACCCGGGCTCCATTAAAAACAGGTCTTCAAGCGCTCCTTTCTCCTTGATCTCCAATTCTTCAAAATTAATTCTAACTATTCCTATTACAAAACTATTTAAAATAAATAGAAACCTTGATCAACAGTCAAGGGGAAGTACATAGGAGGATGATAGAATTTACATTAAGAAAAAATTAGAGAAGACGAGGTACGCAGACCCCATTTAATAAAACCCAAACAATCATGCATCCAAGTAAAATAAAATCCAATCACATTGGTCAATAGTCCATAATCCATAATCAATCCCATTTATTATCATACACCTCACCATATGCATCAATAAATAACATTCATCTCATGAATAATAAACATTCAATATATATATTGATATCATTTAATGGGCAAATTTAGTTAGTATAAAATCTAATTTTGAATCAAAATAAACTCCTTTATTTTAATTCAAATTTAAATCAAAATAAACCTCTTTTATTTTAATTTATCCAGTTTTGAATAAAATAAACTATTTTATTTTAATCAAAATAAACTCATTTATTTTAATTAATTATGGAATCCAATTCCAAGTAAAAAAAAATAACTCCTTTATAAAAGAAAACACGGATTCTCTTTTCTATTCACAAATAAACTCCTTTATTTTGAATAATATGAAATCATATTTCATATCTAAATAAACTCCTTTATTTAAGGAAACATGGATTCACTTTTCTATTCACAAATAAACTCCTTTATTTTAGGAAACATGAAATCCAATTTCAACTCCAATTAGTTATCATGAAATCCAATTCCAACTCTAATTAGTTAGCATGAAATATAATTTTAAAATTAAAATAAACCTTTTATTTTAAGAATAAAATTATTAAGTTAATATTTTATATATATATATATATATATATATATATATATATATATATATATATATATATATATATATTCATAGCACGTGAATGAAGCAACGTGATTAGCGCCAAGAACTCAGTGAAATCTATATCCACGCTAATCACGGAATTTAAAAAAAATCACGAATTTGATTACGGCTTTTTTCGTTTTTTTTTAATTTTATACAACAAATTATGCCCAAAAAAATTGTTCTAAACACATATCAATATACATATCAAATTAAAACAATTAATAATTCGCGTAAAAGTTTGGCTCTGATGCCACTGTTATGTTTGTAATATTCATGAACACAATCAAATTGCAAAAATAAGCGGAAACGTGGAAAATAAGAGTTTTTAAAATTTTACAAACCATATACCTGGATCATCCTTTATGCATAATTATTAATTAAACGAAAAGATAAAGAATAAGAATCATACCCTTGAAGATTCGAGCTTCCTCAGGTACAAGTTCACCTCCAAATCCTTTCACGTTCAACTTGAATCCAACGGATTTGGTTCCTTCTTTTGATCAAAGTTAGCCACCCAAATGTTTGGCCTCTAGAGGTGATCCACCACGGAAGAAGAAAGATTCAAGAAGATGGGTGTTTGGCAAAACCCTAGTTTTTCTATCTCTCATAGAAAAGGAGCGTACTCTCCAACAATTGGAATCACGTATCTTGTGAAAAAGTCAACAACAACCTCACCCATTATAATAAGACTCTTTTTATTTATAGATGTGGGCAACCCTCCTTAAAAATTAAGGAATTGGGTTTTATTTTAATTAATTAAAATCCTTTAATTAATTAGCCTCCTAATCTTATTAGGAATAAATGAGAGTACTAATATTAAATTAATTTCTAACTCTTTACAAATTAAAATAATAATAATTATAATAATATTAATAAGACTCTTCTTATTAATTTATATATTTAATATTTCTAAAATATTAAATAATAAATTTTAAGTTATTTAATTTATTCTATCACCATAGATTAAATTAAATACATTTAACATATTATTGCGATTATGCCATTAACTTCTTAAATAATTATTCTTCCTTTTATGGTGTGACCCTTTAGGTTCTCCATATTAAACCGGTTAGGAATAAATCAATTAGAACAATTCTAATCTTATTTAAATAAATAAATTAAACTATTAATTTATTTAAATAAATAACATTTATTCTATAATAGGGATAAGCCTCCTTAATGATCAACGACTTTTCAGATAATATAGATTTCAACATTAATCATAAAAGAACCTTTGAGTAAATAGTTACTGTACAATTCAATCCTTCCACCATACAATGTCCCAATCAAATATAAGACATGGAATTACTGTCAAGTCTTATTTTATTTAATTATATGTATTTCGACTCTTAAATGTATAACACCAAATAATGCAAATTAGAAACTCCTTTCTAATTTTATTATGCCTTGGCCAAGGACTACTGAATTGTGATTTATCGAATCACATACGACATTTCTCTTCTTTTACTAGAAGTAGTAGATTCTTTATTGATCATACATTATCTCCATGTACAACTTATTATACCCAAGCATACCCTTTGATATACCCTAAGGGTCTTAAGGAATAAGTCAAAGTATAACTCATCACACACAAGATACTATGATGATCTCAAGTCCAAGGATCACTTGTACTACTATCACTACAGGAATTCCTATTGACAAGCAAGTAAAACTCCATTAGGTATTCCTTAGCGAGTCACGTTCAGTGAACTTATTCTCTAATAAGCACCTACATACTTGCTTTAGTGTCTCCACACAAATGATCATGAGATCAATCATCCTCATCCAATGAGCAAGCAACGTATGTACCAATCTATCCGGATTCACTAATCCCAAATTTAGTAATCCAACGATTGGGAACTATTTTAGTTTTAAGCTTTCTAAGAATTTAGATCTCATTAGAATGATCATCATCATTATTCTAAAAGCATTGCTTAAAACTACGGGTTTATCACATATTATAAAACAGCATCATGTAGATAATTAAAAGCTTTTAATAAATTAATACTTTTTATTAATAAATAAATAAGATTGTTACAAAGTATATGCTTTTATCATCAAACATGATTGGCTTGTGTTCATACTACTTTCAGTATTCATAGGTAGTTCGGTCGTGTTGTACGTGTGGTTTATGTCACACCTAAGACCGATTGACACTTTTAGCCGACATGGGTATTGTTTTACACATAAGATAGCCATGTCATACTCCTTTAAGTCTATGAAGTGTACAGATCCTGCATCTCGGCCTGTTTTCCTAGCAGGGATTGGAGATCCATTTGATGTATTGTCGTGTACAGGGCTTAGTTCACCCTCCTCCAGCTTCACCACTTATGCTCCGGGCATGGATTATCTCCCTCTGGCTGGATTGAGGGGCATAACTACTTACCACCCACTAGTTGTGATGTGTCAATTTGACCAGTTTCAGGATTTCCATCCTTTTGAGAGGGCATTAAGTTAGCGTTTGGCTTCTCGCCACTTGTCAACAGAGGACAGATCCAGGGTGTATGCCTGTTGGGATCAGCGTGAGCTAGCTGCATTTTCTGTTAGCCATCCAGGCTGTTCTGCAGAGTATTCCGTATGGATGGAGACAGAGACTACATCGGCTGAGGTAGTATCCACATTACCGGGGATTGATTCTGATGATGGGGAGACCATAGAGGATATTGATATTCCCACCGAGGAGGAGCTATTCACTAGGTTGCCAACAGCTCTTGCAGATTTTCCCAGTACGAGTGCTACTGTGATTCAGCATTCAGCACAGTATTTGAAGTAGAGTCTTCATCTGATGACATTTGAGAGAAATCAGGTTAGGGCCTTGATGTTGACAACTCTTGATGGGAGAGACACCGCTCTATTAGAGAGAGATGAGGCTGTAGCTCATAGAGACACCGCTCATTGAGGAACTGAGCATTGACGGTCAAAGGAACAATAGCAGCGTGACAAAGAAGCAACAACAGTAGAACTCAAGGATGCAGAGCACAGAAGCCGCGCGGCTGCACAAGCAGGAACTCGCGCGCCCGCACCATCAACCAGCAGAAGCTTAATTTGTATACACGTGAACCCGCGCCTGTTTTATATGGGGATCGCGCGTGGCCGCGTGCGTCATCGAATTCTGTTGTATGATTTATTTAAAATTTGAAATTTGAAGTATTTGTATTGACATAAACTACTCTGGTTGGTACCAGATGCTATCATTATTGTTTTTATCAGTTTTTAGAACGAGAGAACTAGGGTTCCAATAATTGAACAAATTTCTAAGGAGGATTTGAGCATAGACTTAATATTTTCTACATCTTCTTTGGAATTCAATCATTGATCAATATTATATTTCATTTTGCTGGAAAATATTGGAGATTTGAACAACATTTTGGGACATAAACTGCAATTGAGTTTGATCAATTCTATCTTCTCTTTCAATTGCAGTATTTATTTTTCATGTGTTGCTATAATCCCATAATGGCTTTCGATTCAAAAATGAACTAAATTCCATTATGGGATTCTAACGGATTTTAATATGTAGTCTAAGATTGATGGCTTGATTGCTTGATTGCTTGATTGTTTGTGTATTATCGGAATTTCTATTATGATTGATTGGATTGTATGAATGCTTGATCACCATTCATTTTATGTACTTATATGAAATTGAAAAATGACATGCGAGTATGGTTGTAATCATAATAGCATGCGTATATGAGGCTGAAATGTTTAGATTAATATTTCGTGAACCAGATAGAAATATATTGTTTCACCGTGTGTAGTAACATAAGAGCTTGTGCTTCAATTCAATATTGCTGCAATTTCACATAGAAATATAGTGATTTTGGTTTTATTAATGATTACATGATTTCTATTGCATGTGGAGGTTATGTAAGCAGGTCATAATGCATTGAAAAATGGTTATGTCCAATTTCGTGCTATTGGCTAATTTTCCACGATACATGTATAATTTTGCATGATGGTAATATTTAGATGAAATATTAAATGAAGTTAGAATCCCATTATTTCCAACTTTGATTAATTATTATATTATTATTATTTTATTCATTATTTGAGTTAGATTAATTCAAAATTATAAGCCTTCGTTTAAGCATATAGAAAATAGTGATACAATTGATGCATAATAATTTAATTTGAAAACCTTTCTCCATGGATCGATACTGTTCTTACTCTGTACTACTTGTTGACCCATGTATGCTTGCATGAGTTAGAGTCCTTTTATTAAAACTAAAAAGGAGGCAACATGTTTTTGGCGCCGTTGCCGGGGAAAGGAGTTTAATTGTATAATTATCATCAGTTTTAAGCTATATTGTATGACTTAGACAAATCTAATCTTATCTCATTTCTATTTGTGTTTTTGTTTTTATTTTAGGTACTTGTATATATTTTATGCACACGCGATCATCCAATTCCGAGTTGATACCTGCACAGGACAACATCAACGGTAGAGGTTGGAAATTGAGAGCGCGTAGAAATATACAAGCAGAGTTAGAAGCCACAACATCTAATATGGCAGCCGAAGGACAAAGAGAAGCGCAAAGAGAGGAGCATAGGGCTTTGAGAGACTACTCGATGCCGAATATTAATGGATTACAGTCGAGTATAGTCAGACCAGCGATAACAGCTAACACCTTTGAGATAAAGCCGAGCACTATTCAAATGGTGCATAATTCGGTACAGTTTGGGGGTGCTACTACAGATGATCCTAATGAGCACATATTGAGCTTTATTAAAATATGTGACACGTTCAGATATAACGGGGTGACGGATGATGCTATCAGACTTAGACTGTTTCCATTTTCTTTGAGGGATAAAGCAAGAAGTTGGCTTCACTCTCTACCTTAGGGATCTATAACCACATGGGAGGACCTAGCACAAAAATTCTTAGCCAAGTTTTCCCAATGGCCAAGACTGCAAAGATGAGGACAACAATTTCCCAGTTTGAGCAGCAACAGGGTGAATCATTATATAAAGCTTGGGAGATATACAAAGAGATGCTAAGGAAGTGTCCACACCATGTCATGCCAGATTGGATGGTGATCAACACATTTTATAACAGATTGGGATGGCAATCCAGGCCTATTGTAGATGCAGCTGTAGGAGGAGCTTTATGGGCAAAGAGTTATGAAGAGGCCTATAACCTCATTGAGACAATGGCAGCTAATAACTTCCAAAATCCTACACCCGGGATGCCACAGCCTAGAGTTACAGGTTTGTTAGAAGTGGATGCTATCACTTAATTGTTAGCACAGATGGCATCCACGGCGAAGAAAATTGATTCGTTGACAGAGACCAAGGCGAAGACAGTTGCCTTTGTGTGTGAGATTTGTGCAGGGTCACATTCAACGGATCAATGTGCTATCAGTTTGGAGTCTGTACAGTATGTAAGCAATTATAAGAAGGATTAAGGACAATTTCAGAACACATACAACTCCAACAATCGCAACCATCCAAACTTCAGTTGGTCAAATAATCAAGGAAATCAACAGAGTCAGTTTTAACCGAATAACCAATTTTAGTCACAGTCCGCTCAACAACAGTTTGCACCAAGACCACCTTATCCACCTGGATTTTCTCAACAAAAACATCACAATCCAGCAACACCTCAGCAAGAAAAGAAGTCGAAGATGGAGGAGATGATAATGAAGTTCATGGCAAACACAGAAGTGATGATTAAAAGCCAAGCGGTGGCTATTAAAAATCTGGAAACTCAAATGGGTCAGATGGCGAGCATGCTTAACAACAGGCCCCAGGGTTCATTGCCAAGTACTATGGAGGCAAATCCAAGAAGAGAAGGGAAGGAACAATGTCAAACGATCACACTTAGGTCTGGGAAACAAGTTGCAGAAAATGAGCATGGCGTGGCCGCGCCATGTTTACAAACACTACACCAAAAATGGCCTCTAGCGAAGGAAATTTTGTGAAATAATTTATTCCTTCACATGAGGAGTTATTTAGCGAAGGAACAGTGAAGCAAAAAAGTATAGTGACAATATAATTATTAGCGAAAAAAACATCCTTCACAATTTATATTTTTTTCCTCGCAAAATTGAGGCGATAGAAAGATTTTTGGAGCCAATTTATGATAAAAATTTGCTAGGAAAAAAATCTATTTAGTGAAGGAATTATTACTCACTATATATCATTATTCAGAAGTTTTTTGCGAGGGATAAAATTAGTCACTATCTTGTTCTAAATAATTTTTTTTGAATTAATTGTGGTGAATATAAATACCTTAAATTTTTTACAATAGTCAATTTAATTTTAATAACACTTTTTAAGTAACTTACAATATCAATTTTTTATTTTAATAAACTATAAAGTAAATAACTTTACACTATGTTAAACTTTAAAATTTCTTTATAAAAATTTATTTTTATGATCATAATTAAATAAAGTTAAAAGTTAAAAGTTAATTTGGTACATTTTTTATTTTACTTTCCCACACCCAACTCTCTCGGTTCGGTAGCTAGCTGGCGTAGAAACAAGAATCTCCTCTTTAACCCCTTCGGATCATTGGCAACTCCTCTAACTCCTTCTATATCGACTCAAGATCGTGGCTCAAATCATTCACTAAGATCTGCAAAGACATCTTATTCCCTCGCTCTCCACTCCCTCTAACCCTAACAATAGTGGCGGCATAGTGGTCGCGACAGCGACGACGTAAATAGTGGCACCATAAATAGGGGCGGCATAATGGTGACCTCTCCTTCAACTTCTCCTCAATTATTTCCCAATTGAAGGTTCTAATTTCCTCCCTTGTTAATTTTCCCTAAAAATTAGGTTTTAATTAGAAATTTTGTTTTATTTAGAGCTAATTTGGGTTGCATTTGTAATGACTGTATTGTTAAATTGTTAGTTAGTTCAATTATTATATGTAATTCATTTCAAAATGTTGTAAGAAGATCACAGTTTGCGTTTTTCCTTATAGATGCGAAGTTAGTTTGAGTGAGGATTGTTACCTTAATCCATGTAATTTTTGTTGTAATGAGTTTTTTTGCACTATAAAATATATGCCAATAGACTGACAAACAACTCGAGGAGGAAACTATATCAATGTAATGATTAAGATGGAGGATACATTGATTAAATTTAATTATTTAGATGGATCATGAGCATGGATGTTGTACGTAAAAGCAAAGTAAATTTATTTATAACAAATACCTTTTGTAATAGTTTGTGAAGTTAGGTATACAATTTGAATTGTGGTCCTTTATTTGGTATACTTGGAAGTTAGTATTGAACAGTATATTATTTTGTAAGACAGAGAGTTCTATTATTGAAAGAGAGAGAATTTAAGCAGTCTAAGGGACTGGACTTTTCAAACTTAGAAAACTGAAAAAACTTAGTTTTTAAAAGTAGGGAAATCAACCAAGACTCCATTAGTAGCGGCAAGTGAGATTGAATTCTTGGTTCATTTCTCCACCTTAACGACAGAAAAAAGCGGGAGCTACACAACACATAGCTGGAAGTCAGGGAAAAGTGCACCCAACCTATCAATTGAAATAAAAAAGAAAATAGAACACCTACTAAAGTGCAGCCCTCCAACATATTGCATATAAACATGTCCTTATAATTATTGCAGAAGCTATTCACACTAAATTTTTTGAACTTGATATCATATACACGATTACATGCGAAAGGATACTTTGGTGGCTACTCTTTATAATTATATATTTTTTATACTGAGTGCAAAGTTTAATTACTTCCTTCATCCTATCTTGTGACTAGAGACGAATTACAGCCCATGGATTTGGATGTTGGAAAACGGTTGCGCAAGCATGCACCTGGAATGAAGACTATTGTGGTGATGAATTAAGCTAAATCACTAGATGATAGTCTTGGTTCTCTTGCTGCAGCTTCTGGTGAAGCCCTTAGGTTGGGATTTGGAGATCCTATTACTCTCTCAGCTGAGACAGGAATGGGTATGGTAGAACTTTATGAAGCTCTTAAGCCATTGCTCGAGGACTGTATGCTTCAAGTTTTAAATGGTAAGACTACTTATTCTGCAGAGTTTTGCATACTAAGAGATTAATCCTATTCTGGTCTTCGCCGACTTCCACAAATATTTGTTTTATCATATGCATCTAATTTTAACATGTACATATATTTAAAATTATCTAGAAATTTTCAAATCATATTGTTGAATTCAAAAGCGTGATAATTAGCTCTCTGTACCTGTGTTCTCTGTGCACTTAATAATGTTACTAACCCTTGCCATTTTTTTTATCAAACGCCATTAAGAACCTACCATATTGTTTTCAATGAGAAAGAGGTAAGAGATGAATTAGCTTCAAAACTATAACAATGTCCTTATATAATTTAGTCCTTATATGTCATATATCAGTAGCAATTTCTTGATGGGAGTTTATATGCGCCTCTAGTAACATATCCTACACAAAATGTCGATGTTTGTGTAACTTTGTTTTACAATTTACCATTAGGGAATCTTGTACATTATTAGGATTCAATAGGCATGTTTGTAATTAATATGTGTGTATATTATGTAAAACTGCAATGTCATAATGTCATTCATGCTTTTAGTTCAAGGCTTCTTTCATACTTGAAAGAAAAAAGAAAAGGAAATTGAAGTCCATTAGATCCATATGGATTCAATTTTCAGCCTACAGTCTTTTGGATATTTTCTGTAGCTAGAGCTAGAGGCTAATAAGATATTTGATGAATTGTTATGGTTGATTTTACAATGCACATTGCACAATTGATTTACTAATATAATATTGTGAAGTTAAATTTAATAACATTCCTATTTTAAACCAAAAAAGTAAAATAATACTATTCTATCAATGCTCTACCACCATTTAATTTTTCTCCCCTTTCGGACAAATAATGTCCATTTTTCACCATCTTATTTTGAAATCAGCTTCTTATTTTCATAACGTTAGATGGAAGGTAATTTGGCTATTGTTGGATGGCCAAATGTTGGGAAGTCAACATTGTTGAACACGTTATTACAAGAAGATCGTGTTTTGGTGGGACCAGAAGCTGGCTTGACGAGAGATTCAGTTAGAGCTTGTGATAACCCGAGAATTTGGACAATTTATTAAAATCTTAAATGATTGATTTAAGGTCAAATATTAGACCTAGACAGAAAATAAGTGTATGCGTTTAATGTTATTGGAATGGAATTTTGAGGGTTTCAAAATTCTGTGAAGGATTTAGGTGAATTATTCAGGATTAAGTGTTTATGTGATTATGTTCTGTGAATATGGTTATGTTCTGTGTACAAAATGTGGTTAAGGGTCAAGGGTTGACCAGATAAATTATATCTGTAACAAACCCTAAGAATATATTAAGAACGACAATGTTCGATTAGAAAACCCTAGCGTTTAACGAAAAATCCTAGAAATCGGTTCTGAAAATCCTAGTTTCAGATTCTGATAAATTGAAGCCCTAATCTGGAAAATTAATAGAAAATTATAATGCTCTAGTGCTATTATTATAGTATTAATTAGGGTAACGCTTAATTAATTAGCAAACCCTAATTTCAAATTATCGAACTTAAACTTTTTCGTCAGGAACCCTAATAACGGATTTGAAAACCCTAATTTCTAATTAGGGAAAACGAAGGTGTTAATTTAATACTTTTTATGTTAATTAGGATATATTAATTCTAATTTTCAAGATTGAGTAATTAGAAAACCCTAATCTAATTACGAATATTTAATTTCTATATTAGAAAATTATTTTCTATTTAGAAACCCTAAATTGTGGGTTGAAAACCCTAATGACCATTTTGAACCCTAATTGTACAGTGGTGAATTTAATTGCTATAATTGCAATGTTAATTAGGAATATAAATCCTAATTGTCAAGTTATTAGAAACCCTAATCTAATTGGGAAATCTAATTTCTAAACTTTAAATATTATTTTTCTATTTAAAACCCTAATTTTTGGGTTATAAATTATAATGTACACAAATTTGACCCTAAGTGCTTAATTAGCAATTTTAATTAGGATAAAATAGTCCTAATTAGCAAATAATGATTCATGATTAGGAAATTATGATATAATTAGGAAGCCCTAATTATAATTAGAAATCAAAATTTTCTATTTTTAAAATTTAATTAGAAAATTTTTGAAATCCAAGTTGCTAAATATTTAAGGGTTAAACCCTAAACTCTAAATGCTCCAAACCCTAAACCCTAGATTGCTCAAAACCTAAACCTAAGGGTTTGCAACCAATGGCAAATTCTGGAAATAAATGGAAATGTCAAAAAAAACCCTTATGTCACATTTTTTTATATAGCTAACTTGCATATCTTTCCAAATATGGAGTGGTTAACCCACTTTTGACTTAGCATGGTCTATATATCCAGCAAATCAGCCTAACTTGCTAGCAATTCAGCATCGTACAATGAATCAAGCATTATATAATAGAATGAGAGAGAGAAAAGTCTAAAAAGTTACTCATTTGGTCAACAACCATTAACAAAACTCTCTCAACCTCTTAGCCACGAAATATTATAGTAGATCACCACTTATTCACTTTTTAGATCACCCAAGAAAGTAATTCAAGAAAGCAGTAAATCTAAAAATCAAAGCATAAAAGGTAAAGAACCCTAAATTTTTGAAATCTATGATTCTGATGTTAAATGTTGTAATTGATTGTTCAAAGTTGTGTAATAGGGTGCAATTGATGTTCTGGGTTGATAAATCATGAACCCATAACATCAAAGTGCACGATTTTAAATTTTTAGCAAATCGGAAAATGAGAAAATTTGTGTCCGATATATATATATGTCGAGGCTCTAAACTCCGTGTGTGTTATGTGTTTTTAATGTTTAAAGCTTGTAACATGTAGTTTGTTATGTGGTCTTTAAGATGCAAAAAGAATCAAGTCCATATCTGGTGTAGATTAAAAGTTATAGATGGTCAAACATGGTTGACCGTTCACGTTTTCTGGATTTCTGGCAAACCCAGAATTTCCAGATTCTGACAATGACTTATGAGGTCTTTAATCTTGCTTCATTATGATTTTTGGTCATGTTGTTGCTTTAAAGTTGTATTACGACATGAGATATACACTATAAAAAAGCTTTAGATCACCCAGATCTGTAACAGGATCGTAGTAATTATCGGTCAAACATGCGTTGACCATCACGCTGATGAATGTTTCTAGAAAAACCCAGAAAATTCAAGACCCGGTTCCTGACCCTTACTTTGACCAGCTTGAATCTTGTGAATTATTTGTTGTTAGACTAGATTGGTGATATATTATAGTACCCTGACATGATGTCTACCGTATTGAACCAATGGTTCACCAAATCAAGTTTTAGGATTCACGTTATAAGGATCGAAAACTAGTACCCTCGACTGTTCTTCATTTTCTGGAAAACCCAGAAAATGAAGAACAGTGTTGTCAGATATTTTGGAGGCCCAGATCTTCCACGTGTGATGTTTTATAACATAGTTGATGACTGATATGTGTAGTATTACATATATACTACATGATTGATGCTTAATACTGCCTAGAAAACCTTATAATCACTGATCAAAGTATGGTCAAAGTGGCTAACTTGTCAACTGACATGAATTTCTGGAAATGCTGAAGAACACATCAAGAACACATTTAGCGACAGATTTGTCACCTAAGCTACCTTTAGCGACAGATAAATTAGAAAATTAATTATTTTAATAAATAAATTGAAATAAATGATTTTAAATTATTAAAAATACTAAATAAATTATGAAAAATTATTTTAAAGCTTGAAAAATAGTTTTTAATTATTTTGGATATATTTCAAAAATATTTAATATTTTTGGGAATATAAAAGGTATTTATTTATTTAATTATAATATTAAATAAATTATTTAAAAATAGTTTTAATTCATGAAAAATCATGAAAAATAATATTATGGTAAAAGAAAATATTTTAAGTTATTTTTGATGACTTTTAATATTTTGTGATGAATTTCATTAATAATTTATTATTAATGGTAATTAGTTTATTTAATTAATATATTAATAAATTATGGAAAAATGAAATTAATGATTTAAAAATCATATAAAAATGATTTAAGTGTTATAAAAATATTTTAAGTTATAAAATATAACTTTTGATATTTTGTCATGAAAATATTAATATTAATTATCGGATAATGGATTTAAGTGTTTAAAAATCAAATAATTATGATTTTAAGATATTAAAAATATCTTGTGATATTATAATTATATTATAATATTATGTTATGATTTTTATTAATATTTTATATTAAATGGATAATAATGATTAAGGAATTATGTGGTATTTAATTCATATAAATACGATATTAATAATTGGGAAATCATGATAAATGGTAATAATTATCTGAAAATTATTACGAGCCTAGGAAAAATGTTTTGACTGCTAAAAAAATTATCTGTGATAATTGTTAAGGGTTAGGCAGAGTTTAACTGAACTTAAACTCGAGTATTGTCCGACTAGATCGTCGGGATGATAGAATTGTGTCAGTTTTAAGTCAGACTAAAATAGTTTGACCTGATGCTAAGTCTTATGTGCTGTATAGACTTATAGGGTTATGTGTTATGTGTTTAGGTTATTATGTGTATTTAGATATAACAATATTATACTGTGATTCTAATATTGGAGATCTATATTATTAATATTAGGTCTTCGGGTAAAGCGTTATAAATTGCGTTGCGGTAATCAACGGTTCAAGCAAGTTTGTTTTTACTTAACTCTAATAAGAGTGTTTTATTCAAGCTTATGGTTAATCATTGCTGATTGCCATGAAAATTGTACTCTGTACATCTTGCATGTATAAGTCAGGTATGAAAGGTTGATCACCTTCATTACCGGTTTGTCCAGAAATGTTTGTTCATGTTTAAAACTTGTTCAGTCAAAAGTTTGTTCCTGCTAGTTTTCAATTATATTGATGAATTATAGCCAGCTTATTATTCATACTCTTCAATCATGATATATCCTTATATTGTTGTATTTAAACTTGCTGGGCAACTTTCATGCTCACCCTTGCTATATCATGATAAAACATTGCAGATAAGGCAAATGCGTTGACATCTGAAATGATTAAAGCCAAGTTCAGCTTGGGTTATAAAGTGCAGCTAGATTGTAATAGTGTATTGTGATAAATATTGTTATGTAATAAATAGTTTATGAAATGTGTATAAGTTAAGGTTACTCGACCTTGGGGAATGTATAAACAATTTATGTTTATATCTTCCGCAAAAAGTTATAGAAAGATTAGCAAACCGAATCCGCGGCGATTTGGGGCCCGGATTCGGGGGACGCTACAGAGCTTAGTTTGACTATCAAGGAAGAACAATATACATGGTAAAAATTTGTCTCTCATGTGTTGTATTTTAAGGAAAGTATAATAGTTATTAAGATTCTAATATATCTATTAGGTAGACTTTGGATGGTGCTGATATACTAATCACTTATCATAATCACTTATCCCTTCCCATGGGAACGCGCGCTCTTGCAGTAAGAAGCAAAAGAATGTCATAAATGGAAGCATAACATTAAAAACTAGAGGATTTTTTTGGCTTTAGTTCTTGTACACATATGTTACTTGCTCATGGCCTTTCTCTTATATTTGTTGTGTTACTTCTTGTTGTTACGAAGGAAATTGCTTACAAAAACCTGATGATGCAGGTGGGACTGTGGGAGGGTGAGATACTATTTTGATTCATAATTGATGCCTACTTTTTAAGGGAACAAATGGAAAACCTTGAAAGGTTGCTTATAAGCAAAACTCTATAAGAAAAACTCAAATGCCAAAAGGAAATAATTTCATTATTAATCAATAAGTTCAGTATAAAGCTGCCAAATACTATTACTTATAGGAAAGCAAGACTCTATAATCTCACCTACCTAATTAATGTAATAAATAAAAGAGAAGTCTTTGCAGATCCTAAATATTAAAAATTATGCAGCCTGAACACTAGTTCGCTACGTTAAATAGCTATAGGACTACTACAATACGTGAATTAACTTTTAGAACCTTGCAAAGATTTATAGAGTTACATATACTTTTTTCAGTCTTTTCCTGACGTTGATTGGTAGCCATGTAGGGATTTGTTTATGAAAGAAAAAATGTTCGTCAAGTTTGAATTTTGATCTTTTGAATTACATGTTAAATTTAATTGCTAAATAATGTTTGTTTTTGTATTATTACTATCATTCTCTTTTATTACAATAAGATTCTACATACATTTTTAGGAATCAGAAAGGGTTGTAGTAAGTAGGGAAGAAGGGATTACTTTGGTGAAAGAGCATGGATGCTTATTTCTTGAATGTAGTGCCAAAACTCGAGAAAATGTGGACCAGTGCTTTGAAGAGCTCGCGCTAAAGGTAAAGAAGAATATATTATGCTTTATACATGGGTCCTGTGGCATCTGCAATATATATGTATATATATATATATATATATATATATATATCGGTCTGAGTAGTAGTAAATAACCTTTTCATTGGAATAAAGATATAAATGTTATCTTTACGGTGATTATAATATCGAGCATGTCATAGTTGAATCACAAAGTTTAACAGGTTATTTAAATTCTTGGATTAATGCAGTTCAAACAAACTACTAATGATGTATAATAATTTGTCATTCTCCAAAGTAGTTTGCAAAACATGATGGGCTGTGAATCAATTGGAAAACGTACAAGTTTAATTCTTAACTTTACTACTTTGACATGAACGTCATAAGATAAATCACAAGTATATCTCAAATTGATCAAAATTTGGACAATAGGCACGTGCCTCAGGGTTGGAGAGAATTTGTATTCCCATTTTTTTAAGCACCTCTTGGTTCTATGCAGATAATGGAGGTTCCAAGTCTTTTGGAAGAAAGGTCTCACTACAGGTGAAGAAATATCCTAAAAGCGAAACCGAATACGGACACCTAGTAGCGATTATTGCTCATAGAATTCTGCAAAAGTGGATCTTGTATGAAGACATATAGTCGAAGATTTCAACCAGAGATCAGGTTCATGTTTATGATGATTTCCTTTCTTCTTGTTGTTGTTGTTGTGCTTGAGTTGTCTCCTTATGGTCAAATATTGGCCCCAAGATGACATCTACTAGCTTGTGTAAAGTTGTGTTGCTGCTGCTGCTGTGGGCTTTGCTCTTGCAACATGAAGCCCAACCTTGATTTCTTTGAAGAAGAAAATGATGATGACGTACACTTTTTTTCTTCTAGTTCGTTGTTATTCTTTCAGCTTTCTTATGTTCGTTAATAAATTTTGTAGGTACTATGGTCCTTGGGAAACCAAGATACAATAACAAATTTTTTAATTATTGTGACTCGAGTATTATCTATTTATATGTGAAGTATTGATTTTATTAGCTCTTTATGCATTAACTTATCAATTAGTTTGAAACAAGTATGACAATATTTATATTTACTTAAAAAATAAATTTTATATTTTTTATAGAGATTAATAATAATAATAATAAATATAAAATTAATTATAATTTTCGATGAATTTTGATTATTTAGCAATTAATTTTTTATTTACAAATTTATAATTTGTGAAGGAATTTTTCTCTCACTAATTTGAAAAAAGATTCTCAATTTATAATTAGTGAAGGAAAATATTCTCTCGTTAAATAAATTTGTTCTTCACAATATATTATTTGTGAGGGAATCAAGTTATTGACTAATTTTAAAAAGTTCTTCGTAAAATATTATTTGTGAAGGAAATCAATATTTCACTAAATAACAATATTCCATTACTAAATACAATTTGTGAAGGAATAAGTTATTCACAATATATCCTTCACAAAAAATATTTAGTTACTACTTAGCGAAGGATACCCAATTGCGAGGATGTCTAATGTGAGCACTCGTGTGAAGGAAATATTTCTTCGCAATAAATCACTTGTGAGAGATATAGGCCCTCTAGTGAAGGATTTGTCCTTCACTAGAGGCCATTTTTGGTGTAGTGAAAGGGAAGACGCGCGGTCGCGCGAGGCATATAAGTTTGTCTGAGAAGAAAGAAAATAATGAAGATTCTGAGTTATAGTAGGAAGAGAAAGATAAAGCATGTTCAGTTGAGAAGCCCAGAAATCAAATACCAAGAGTTCACCCTCTGGTTCCGTATCCACATAGATTAAATAAGCAGAGGGAAGATAAGAAGTTCAGCAAGTTCTTGGAGGTTTTTAAAAAGCTGCATATTAACATACCTTTCGCTGAAGCATTGGAACAGATGCTGAGTTATGCAAAGTTCATGAAGGGTATTTTGTCAAGGAAGAAGAGATTATAAGATTTTGAGATAGTGGCCTTGACAGAGGAATGCAGTGCAGTGCTTCAGCACAAATTACCTCCAAAGCTGAAGGATCCGGGCAATTTCACAATTCCGTGTACAATCTGAAAAATGAGTTTCAACAAGTGTTTGTGCAATCTTGGGGAAAGTATCAATTTGATACCCTTGTCAGTATTCAATCAGTTGGGATTGTCGGCTCCAAGGCCGACAAATATTTCGTTAAACTTCAGCGAATTATCACTTATCCACGGGGAATTGTTGAAAATGTTTTGGTAAAAGTGGATAAGTTCATCTTTCCGGCTAATTTCATCATTTTAGATTATGAAGAAGATAGAAGTATACCAATCATACTGGGAAGACCATTCCTAGCCACAGGAAGGACCTTGATAGACGTTCAAAAAGGGGAACTCACAATACGTGTTCATGATCAGGAAGTCACTTTCAACGTATTAAAGGCAATGAAATTACCAACAGATGAAGAGGAATGCTTCCGGGTTGATTTGGTGGACAAGGTCTTAAATGCTGAAGTAGAGAGTTTGGTGGATAATGAACTATTGAGAAGTGTTATGGCTAGAAATTCAGAATTAGAGGATGAGGAATTTGAAGAACTTGTGCAATTTCTTGATACTACTCCACAATTCAGAAAATTCAAAACTCTTGTTGAGCCATTGAAGAAAGCTGGAGAGACATCAGTAAAATTGAAGCCATCTCTTGAGACACCTCCAGACCTTGAATTGAAACCACTTCCACACTATTCTACTATCTCCTCTAGATTAAAAGTCCATCGTTGATATTTTATTCCTGTAATACTCATCAACAGTTCTTTGTTATACTTCAGACAAATAGAACTTTCATCACTTGTCTTCACCTGAACCACCAAAGATGTTAGTTAAATTCATAAATCATATTTATAAAAATGTGAATTAACAGTTCCTTCTTGCCACAAAGGCTTAATAAAATATTTACTCAATATCCTTACCCCAAAGGCTGAAGATATTCAAATGTAATAACAATGATCATACCAATCATTGTCTATCTTTTTTTCTGGGCCAAAGATATTCAACTATAAAACCAATGGTCATGATCATACCAATCAATTGCTGTCGATTACTTACGACCAAAGACATTCAACTGTTAACTAATGGTCATGATCTTGCCAATCACATCATTGAATTATCCATGCACTTTCTGCCAAGGATACTCGTTAGTATCACTAGTGGTCATGATCATGTCATACACCATCCATCTTTGCACTACTGGTCAAAGCTATCAAACAAAAGATCATCTTTTGCACTTTCTGGGCCAAAGATATTCAACAACATATCATCTTTGCACTACAGGCCAAAGACATACAACTATAAAACCAATAACCAACAGTATAATAAAGAATGGAATAATAAAAGAATTTCACCATGTATGCAGTACTTAATCAGAAGCTCTATTCATGAATACGAAAGAAATAATATGTGAGACCCCAAATTTTATGAATAAAGATATAAATTTCTCAAAATATTTTTTTGAATATTATGGTGTGAATTTGATATAATGCTATAGTTGTGGGTATAATTTATAAATTTTGCAAAGTATGCAAGTTGTTATAAAATATTCGTTTGGTCAGGGAATATTCTTTTTGTCGAGAATATCCGTACGACGGCACAATCATTTGTGGACCCCACAACAGAAGTATTTTCGTAGTAAGAAAATGACAGAATTATCTTGTTATAAAAATAACGGTAAGTATTACCGTTAAAACTGTTGAACTACCCGTAGTAAAAGAAATAAAGATGTCTGGCGTGGTTGCATAGTAGCACACACCAAGTATTGGTTATTGATGCTTACGTGAGAAGTCACTCGCTTATACTCAATTATTACTTTCAATGGAATTGTTGCATCATATCTCTCATATTATTGATTCGATTATTGTCATAGTATCATCTGCATTATATGATATATTATTAAATCAATAATTGAGACGACAAAGTTATTCATATTATTAAATTATAATATTTACAATGTCTAGAAGTTCTACCAATGAGAGGTTTGGTCACCTAATTGCGCGCCAATAGGGATAAATCCTTATTGGAAAGCACCCTCTTTCCTGGGAACGACCTGGTTGTTAAATATTGTGAGTTATAATATTAATGATGAATAAGTTCGTGTTGATTAAAGATGAATTTGATAGTTCCATTGTGTTGGAATTATTAGTGTTAGTGGTAATCGACATCTATTCTGATGATAATTGATGTTTGGGGGTTATATTGATAAATCGGGGAATTTATCGGATAAATGAGCAACTAATTGCTACTAATTCACATGCTTATATAACTATTTGTTCACATGTGTGTACTATTGAATTACATTCTTATACTATTAGGGGAGTTGGTGCAAGATTGATAATACTTGCATGACTAAGTTAAAGATGGAGGTATAAATGGAGGTACTATACTGTAATTCGTATTTTCACATGATTATAAATATTGAATCACATGATTGAACTATTGATTCACATTATTTACTATTAGGGGAGGTGGTGCAAGTTTGATAATACTTGCAAGACTAAATCAAAAATGGAAGAAAAGTTGGAGGTATTATACTGTAATATTTTGAGCCCCAAAACGTGCAATTATCGATACTATATTTTTCTATAAATAAAAGTTCATTCTTCCTTCATTTCTCACCAATTCACTAAAGCTATAGAGCAATTATTATAGAGAGAAATTATAGAGAGAAAGAAGAAGAGAAGTTTGCTATCTCTATTTCAGTATCCAGCTTTATTCTAAGGTAAGGGGTATTATTCTTTCGTATTCATGAAGAGAATTATTTTCTTTCAATACTCATAAAAGTTGTTATTCCATTCTTCATTATTATGTTGGAATAACCTATTTATCTGCAATCTGCA
Source organism: Panax ginseng (assembly GCA_020205605.1). NCBI lineage: Eukaryota > Viridiplantae > Streptophyta > Magnoliopsida > Apiales > Araliaceae > Panax > Panax ginseng. The sequence continues at coordinate 88,656,371 of CM035135.1, read as the reverse complement.
TACATGGTGAAATTCTTCTATTATTCCGTTCTTTATTATTACGCCGAGAATATCACATGCGTATGTTTACGCATGACACAATCCATTATTTATTATTACATTATAATAACTTTTCTGCATGCGGTCTATCGCATGCATGGTGAATTTTGTTGTTATTCCATTCTTTATTATTACATCGGAAATATCCTGTTTGTGCGTTCTGGCGTGACACCGTTCCATTCTTTATTATTCGCGTGGAATATCACATCATGCGTGCATTTAAGCATGACTGGTTCCATTATTTATTATTACATTGAGAATAACTTTTGCATGCATGCGATCTATCACATGCATGGTGAATTCTTCATTATTCCATTCTTTATTATTACATTAGAATAACTTTGTCTATGTGGATTACCACATGCATGGTGAATGATCCTTTGTATTCATTCCTTATTAAATTGTGAAAATGATCTGTTTACATGGATTATGATGAAAGTCATAATAAAAGCATTGGACTGATGAAAATCATGGGTATATGTAGTATTAGTAAGTGTTATGATGAGTTATGTTGGTTATTATGCAAAAATATGAAAGTTTCTTAGAAATCACAAAGGGTTGAAAAATTAGATTTTGGTGAAAATGGAACATGAAATTCAATTGACCATATCTCCTATTATATTTTGAATTTTTGAGTGTGTTCAAGTTCTAGAGTAGGATCTATGAGTTTTCGAACTTATCCAAGTGGAATCACTAGAAAAAGTGTTGTAGATTTTCGTGTGGACTGATTTTAGCAAAGGAGTCAAAAGCTGCAAAGTACCAAAAAGCTTCTACCCAGAAATTTAAAAGGGCATTTTCGGCCACTTAATTTGTGAGAAAAATTTTGGCCTTTTGGGAAATGAAAATATATGGTATAAAGTACCTCCTGTCCAAAAATGAACTCATTCCGACTTAAAATGAGCAAGTTATGACTATTTTAATATTTAGGTTTTTTCGACAAAAAACGCTATAACCGGAGTTCTATAACTCCGATGACCATGAAATATAAACTGGAAGCTCACGTTAACATGTGTAAGATCCTACCAAGATTTGGGAATTTCTGGAGTTAAACTTGAGGTAGCTAATTTCTTAAGGAATTAATTAGAAATTGATTTTTGAAAAATAGTAAATGAATTTTAAAAATTCCGAGAAAATTATATGTTCAATATGGGACTATATTTTGCTAAATCCCAGGAAAAAAAATTCGGACTGATTTGGTATTTTTCATGAAAATAATCTAGTTATGAGTAAATGAGTTAAATATGTTATATGAAGTAACAAAATTGGAAAATATGATTTTATGGCTTGGGAATCCTATATAGGGTATATGCAGATTTTTGATAAGGAATTTGATCATTGGTGATTAAATCTTATGAGTATGACATTTTTGAATGATTAAATGCATTATTTGGTATAAAGTATAAACAATTGAAATAAATTATTTATAAGTTTAAGAAGTGATCAAAATATTGTTATAATATTAATAATATTAGATTATGAGTTTATTAAGTGATTGATAATATTTGGATAAATTTAAAGTCTTTAATATTTATCCTTGTTTTCATTTGATTAATGCTTATATCATTGTCATCATTGTCATGCTTATATTGTGATAAAAGTTATCTTTGGCTTACGTGCATAGATGGACTTGGTGTGATTAAGACCAGGGATTATTCAGTGTAATCAGGACCGTAATGTGATGAATGATGTGGTAAAAATCCTCAGTGGCCTGTAGTGCATTGATGGACATTTTTTGGTATGATTATGACCAGGGATTATTCGGTATAGTCATGACCATTGATGATTTAATGAATATCCTTGGCCCGTAGTGCAGGGATGATTCGATGATGGGGTTTATTTATTAAGATGAGTCTCAGCGATAAAAATTGATGAAAACAGTTTAAATCATAGAAGTAAATAGATATCATGCTCTACTTGACTTCTAATGGATTGTTTATTCCGCTGCAGTTAAACTTGATGTCTATTGTATTTTATCAGTTTAACATTGTTGAAGACTAATGGTAATTTATTCTGTATTATCTTAGTCATAATATTTCTTATTGGGCTAGTTGAGCTCACCCTTTCTTTCACTGTTCTCTTCAGGAAATGAGAATATAGTTGGGACGAGTCGGGTAAAGGATTGACGGTCCGAGATGGTGTTAGTAGTCCTCACTATTCTGTAAAATAGTGTGACAATAAATGTAATAAGATTAAATTTGAGTGTGGATATTGTCTAGATGACAATATTTGTATTAAAATTCATAGCATATGTTTTGTCGTATCTTACACGACAGATGTATAATTAAGTTGTATTTGAAGTTATGTACCATGTATCTGGAGACTCAGAATGGGTGATGTATACCTATTTTGGGGGCGTCACATAATACCCCTTACGAGTACAACAAATAATATCCCTTACTATAATAATAACATCCTTTACCTTAGAAAAACTGAATACTGGAGTAGTGAAGTAGCAGAATACTTTTCTTCTTTCTCTCTATAGTTTCTCTCTCTAGAGTTTCAGTGAATTCATAAGAAATAATGAAGGAATGAGCTTCTATTTATAGGAGAGTGGACTGAATAGTAACTAATTCATGAACGATCCAGATTGATTTACTTTTAAACGGACGGTCCATATTGATTTACTATGCAGTATTAATAAAATATTCTAATAAAACAAAATCTTTTAAATAAAATATAATATATTCTATTTATAATCTAATAAAACGAATAACTTTATAAAAGTATTCTGTTTTATATAAAAAGATTTTACTATACAAACACTATATAGGCACTTATGCAAACACTATGCATAATAAAATATTATATAGTCTAATAAAACAAATAACTTTATAAAAGTATTCTGTTTTATATAAAAAGATTTTACTATGCAAACACTATGCATAATAGAATATTATATATTCTATTTATAGTTTAATAAAACAAATAACTTTATAAAAGTATTCTATTTTATATAAAAAGATTTTTCTATTAAAACTTTAAACCAGCGATCCATATTGATTTACTATTATAATTTCAACCAACGGTCTGAAAAATTAGCACATCTCTTCATGGAATAATATTGTACTCACAAATGATTTGGACCGAAAAGAAATATATTTTTCGGGTGAATAGTACCCCGTAAATAATACTTCGGGAATAGTATCCCGTGAATAGTACCCTGACATAAAAAATACCCCAAATACCCGAGTGAATAATATTCGGGTGAATAGTAATTTGGGTGAATAGTAACTCATGAATAGTAACTCGTGAATAGTACTCTAACACAAAAAGTGCCCCAAATACCCGAGTGAATAATATTCGGGTGAATAGTAACAGGGTATTTTATGACAACTTGTCTACTTTGAAAAATTTTCACATATCACTCTTAACTTTAACCTTTTATCAATTTAACTATTTACCAAAATAGAAAAATTGAATACTTTTATTTTATAAAATTCGAGGTCTCACAATCTCCCCTCCTTATGAAATTTCACCCTCGAAATTTACGTACGTACCTAATATTCGAAGAGATGAGAATACCTTGCTTTCTTTTCAGATTATACCTTTCCAGTAATTTCCTCGCTATCATGATTTTCCCATTTCTCATCTCCTGTATTTCAGATATCATTCTAGAATATAGCATCAAAATATGGGCTAATTAACATATCACATATTATCCCTATATCCTGACCAACCAATTAAATACCAAATAAACTTAGGTAGGTAATACTAGCTAAAGAATTCCCCGTCTCTCCCCTCCTAGTTCTTATCTCACATCTCAATCAGGGATCATATCCCTAAGCTTTGATACCAACTGTGATGCACCCAAAATAGGTATACATCACCCATCTTGGGTCGCCAGATACATGGTACAAAATACAAATATAACTTAATAATACAGCTGTCGTGTAAAATACGACAAAACATAAATTGAGAGTTTTAATAAGAATATTGTCATCTAGACAATATCCACACTCAAAGGAGTCCTCATTATATTTATTGTCACACTATTTAATGTAATAATCGAGGACTACTAATACTATCATCTGACCGTCACTCTTTCTCGACTAGTCCATTCGTTCTCATTTCCTGAAGAGAACAGTGAAAGAAAGGGATGAGCTCAACTAGCCTAGTAAGAATATTATGACTAAGATAATATAGAATAAATTATCATTAGTCTTCAACAATGTAACAACTAATATAATATAATAGACAACAAGTTTAACTGCAGCGGAATCAGCAATCCATTAGAAGAGTCAAGTAGAACATAATGTCTACTATCTCCTCTAGATTAAAAGTCCATCGTTGATATTTTATTCCTGTAATACTCATCAACAATTCTTTGTTATACTTAAGACAAATAGAAATTTCATCACTTGTCTTCACCTGAACCACCAAAGATGTTAGTTAAATTCACAATTCATATTTATAAAAATGTGAATTAACAGTTCCTTCTTGCCACAAAGGCTTAATAGAATGTTTACTCAATATCCTTACCCCAAAGGCTGAAGATATTCAAATGTAATAACAATGATCATACCAATAAGTTGTCTATCTTTGCACTACGGGCCAAAGATATTCAACTATAAAACCAATGGTCATGATCATATCAATCAATTGCTTGTCAACACTTACTGACGAAAGACATTCAACTGTTAACTAATGGTCATGATCCCGCTTGATCACATCATTGAATTATACATGCACTACGGCCAAGGATATTCGTTAGTATCACTAGTGGTCATGATCATGTCATACACCTGTCCATCTTCGCACTACGGGTCAAAGCTATCAAACAACAGATCATTTTTGCACTACATGCCAAAGATATTCAACAACATATCATCTTTGCACTACAGGCCAAAGATATACAACTGTAAAACCAATAACCAATAGTATAATAAAGAATGGAATAATAAAAGAATTTCACCATGTACGCAGTACTTCGCATACACAGGTTATTCCAACATAATAATAAAGAATGGAATAATAGAAGAATTTCACCATGTATGCGGTACTTCGCATAAACAGGCTATTCCAACATAATGATAAAGAATGGGATAATAGAAGAATTTCACCATGTATGCGGTACTTCGCATAAACAGGTTATTCCAACATAATAATAAAGAATGGAATAATAGAAGAATTTCACCATGTATGCGTACTTAGATAAACAGTTATTCAAAATAATAATAAAGAATGGAATAATAGAAGAATTTCACCATGTATGCGGTACTTCGCATCAACAGGTTATTCCAACATAATAATAAAGAATGGAATAATAGAAGAATTTCACCATATATGCGGTACTTCGCATCAACAGGTTATTCCAACATAATAATAAAAAATGGAATAATAGAAGAATTTCACAATATATGCAGTACTTCGCATAAACAAGTTATTCCAACATAATAATAAAGAATGGAATAATAGAAGAATTTCACCATGTATGCGGTACTTCGCATAGACAGGTTATTCCAACATAATAATAAAGAATGGAATAATAGAAGAATTTCACCATGTATGCGGTACTTCGCATAAACAGGTTATTCCAACATAATAATAAAGAATGGAATAATAGAAGAATTTCACCATGTATGCGGTACTTCGCATAAACAGGTTATTCCAACATAATAATAAAGAATTGAATAATAGAAGAATTTCACCATGTATGCGGTACTTTGCATAGACAGGTTATTCCAACATAATAATAAAGAATGGAATAATCAGAAGCTCTCTTCATGAATACAAAAGAAATAATGCCCCTTACGAGTACAACAAATAATATCCCTTACTATAATAATAACATCCCTTACCTTAGAAAAACTGAATATTGGAGTAGTGAAGTAGCAGAATACTTTTCTTCTTTCCCTCTATAGTTTCTCTCTCCAGAGTTTCAGTGAATTCGTAAGAAATAATGAAGGAATTAGCTTCTATTTATAGGAGAATGGACTGAATAGTAACTAATTCATGAATGGTCCAGATTGATTTACTTTTAAATGGACGGTCCATATTGATTTACTATGCAGTATTAATAAAATATTCTAATAAAACAAAATCGTTTAAATAAAATATAATATATTCTATTTATAATCTAATAAAACGAATAACTTTATAAAAGTATTCTGTTTTATATAAAAAGATTTTACTATGCAAACACTATGCAGGCACTATGCAAATACTATGCATAATAGAATATTATATAGTCTAATAAAAAAAATAACTTTATAAAAGTATTCTATTTTATATAAAAAGATTTTACTATGCAAACACTATGCATAATAGAATATTATATATTCTATTTATAGTCTAATAAAACAAATAACTTTATAAAAGTATTCTGTTTATATAAAAATATTTTACTATTAAAACTTTAAACTAGCGATCCATATTGATTTACTATTATAATTTCATCCAACGGTCTGAAAAATTAGCACATTTCTTCATGGAATAATATTGTACTCACAAATGATTTGGACCGAAAAAAAATATATTTTTTGGGTGAATAGTACCCCGTGAATAGTACCCCGACATGAAAAATATCCCAAATACCCGAGTGAATAATATTCAGGTGAATAGTAACTCGTGAATAGTACTCTAACACAAAAAGTGCCCCAAATACCCGAGTGAATAATATTCGGGTGAATAGTAACCGGGTATTTTATGACAACTTGTCTACTTTGAAAATTTTTCCCATATCACTCTTAACTTTAACCTTTTATCAATTTAACTATTTGCCAAAATAGAAAAATTGAATACTTTTATTTTATAAAATTCGGGGTTTCAAAAATTCTGAATCCCTAAAGACTATTAACCGCCTGATACCCATTGATTGGGCAAGTTTGAGTCCCATGATATAGCATTCACACTCAGCTATGTTGTTGGTGCTGACAAACTGCAATTTGACGGCGATGGGATACTGCTCCCCCATACCGGATACTAGAACTTCTCTAGCTCCAGAACCTTCCATGTTAACAGCTCCATCAAAATACTTTTTTCCAGTTCTGGTATGCATCGTATTGATGGTGTTACTGCACTATCATTACCCCTTCATCGGGGAAGTATGTTTCCAAAGGTTTGAAATCCCCTACAGGTGCGGTGACCAGTTGATCCGCAATTCCTTGACCTTTAATGGACTTTTGTGTCACGTAGACGATGTCAAATTATTGTAGGATCAACTTCCATCTATACAGCCGACAATTCAATATGGGTTTACTGAACACGTACTTGAGAGGATCCACGTGGGATATGAGATAGGTTATGTGTGATGCCCCCAAAATAGGTATACATCATCCATCTTGAGTCGCCAAATACATGGTACATAAATCAAATACAAACTTCTCTAATACAACTGTCGTGTAAAAATACGACAAAACATAGCTGAGTTTTTACATGAATATTATCTTCTAGACAATATCCAAACTTAAATTCAATCCTCATTACATTTATTATCACACTAAGTAGTGAGGACTGCTAAAAAACCATTATCACTCCGTTCCCCGACTACTCCCGACTATATTCTCATTTCCTGAAGAGAACAATGAAGTAAAGGGTGAGCTCAACTAGCCCAGTAAGAAATATTATGACTAAGATAATCTAGAATAAATTATCCTTAGCCTTCAACAGTATAACAACTGATAGAATACAATAGACAACAAGTTTTAGATCAACAACTGCAGCAGAACAAACAATCCATAAGTATAGCATGATGTCTACTATCTTCTATGATTTAAAAGTTTATCATAAATTTTATCCATGTAATACCCATTAACAATTCTTTATTATACCCAAGACAAAGAGAACTTTCATCACCTATCTTCACCTAAACCATCAAAGATTTTAGTTAAATTCAAAATTCATGTTAATAATAATGTGAATCAACCGTTCCTCCTTGCCACAAAGGCTTAATAGAACGTTTACTCAATATCCTTACCCCAAAGGCTAAAAATATTCAAATGTAATAACAATGATCATACCAATCAGTTGTCTATCTTTGCACTACGGGCCAAAGATATTCAACTATAAAACCAATGGTCATGATCATACCAATCAATTGCCTGTCAATGCACTACGACCAAAGACATTCAATTGTTAACTAATGGTCATGATCCTGCCAATCACATCATCAAATTATCCCTGCACTACGGCCAATGATATTTGTTAGTATCACCAACGGTCATGATCATGTCATACACCTGTCCATTTTTGCACTACGGGCCAAAGTTATCAATCAACAGTTCATCTTTGCACTACGACCAAATATATCAATCAACAGTTCTTCTTTGCACTACAGGCCAAAGACATACAACTGTAAAACCAATAACTAACAGTCCATCTATGCACTACGGGCCAAAGATGACTTTTAACACAATATAAGAATGAGGATCATAACAATGATATAAAGAATCAATCAAATGAGATAAAGGATAAATATTAAATATTTATAATACAATTTATCCAGAGTTCAAGAATATCTAAATTGCCAACATGATAACCAATTGTGGAGTAAAATTCAAGAATAATATTCATGTATCAAAAATTAATTTGGACAGAAAAGAATCAATTTTTCATCGTGAATAGTACCATATGAATAGTACTTCATGAATAGTACCCCATGAATAGTACTTCATGAATAGTACTTCGTGAATAGTACCTCGTGAATAGTACTTTATAAATAGTACTTCGTGAAAAGTATTTTATGAATAGTACTTTGTGAATAGTATTTCGTGAATAGTACTCCTGAGTGAATAATACCCGAGTGAATAGTATCCTGTAAATAATACCCAGAGTGAATAGTACCCGAGTGAATACTAAGAAATAATAACCCTTACGAATAAGAAATAAATAACATCCCTTACGAATATTGAACGAAAATAATATTCCTTATGAATATTAAACGAAGACAATGAATATTGAACGAAAATGATATTCCTTACGAATATTGAACGAAAATAATATTCATACGAATACAAAAAATAATATCTCTTTAGAATATGAAATAAATAATAGCCCTTACGACTGTTGAACGAAAAATAATATTTCTACGAATATTGAACGAAGATGATATTCCTTACGAATATTGAATGAAAATAATATTCATACGAATACGAAAAATAATATCTATTTAGAATATGAAATAAATAATACCCTGTAGATACTCAAAATTTTCTACACACCTGTTACTAACATTGTAGGAGGGCAGATTCGTCTTTCGAAGATAACCCTGGAAGACAGCTCACATCCATTCCGGATACTACCAGAAGTTCAATTTCAACCCAGGAACACACACCGGAAGTATTAGTTCCAACCTCAGAGATAACTCCGAGTTTCGTCCTTAGAGATAACCCCAAGGAATGCTGCTGCAGTTCCGTCGATAACTCTGGAAATGCTTATTTCAAATGCATGCGATCAACTTCAATCTCAGACCTCCTGGCGAGGCACTCATACCAAAGACCCGGAGCTAACACTGGGAAGACATGCACACTTATAGATAACCTTACAGAATTCAAACACTTGCAGCAGTCCAATCCCAGATGTAACATTGAGCAACGTCTGCTATCAGCTCAAACTGGAGATAACCCCGGTGACGAGTCAAAAGGTTATCTTGCCACCTCAACCCCAGCGCGCCATCTCAACATTTCATATATATATTGCTACAAAAAAATGTCCCACAAGAGCCAAGGAGTTCCAATCCGAAAGTGACTATTACGGCGTGACGACTGCGGGATAGAATTTGAAGCTTGAAGACCATGGGCATGGTCCCCTCTTCCTGACTTTTTACAACCTCTAATCCCAAGTCATTGCGTAACTCTTGACAAAAACAGTCCGAAGATGGTCTTTTATACCTCGTTTGGATGCTCGGATTGAAGTTCTGCAAGTTGGAGCGGACATCACAGTGCACGAGTGCACGTACTTCAAGACGGTGGGACCCGCAAAGCCCAGGGCACCCCGGGCGTGCATGAGTGCATTTGTCATTGCCACGGTACACTGGCTCCCCTCTATAAATAGAGGGCTTGTGGTGGCCGTATTCAAGAGAAAAAGCGAGGAAGCCTGTCCATTTGCTCTGTACACACCCCCATATTGAGTGTTTCCTCATTTTAAACACTGTTAGCTCATATATAGCTATATTATTCTTAGGAGGGGAAGTGAGTGTTTATCCATCTAGAGTCATAGAAGCTTTGTTTTGGCATTACTGTAAGCCTTCTCACACTCTATAAAGCCTTTCTCTTCATCTTTACACACTTTATTCTTCACATTGAGAGTGTGTTGTGTGCGTATGCAGGACTTGATGCATGGTTTTAATTTTGTCTTTATATATATATATACTTATATATGTATATATTTATATATGGACTAATATTATCGAGTTATGCCTCGATTGAGCCTGACACATGCGGAGCATTACTTGCTTATATATATATATATATATATATATATATATATATATATATATATATATATATATATATATATATCAGCACGGAGTTTACTTACATTGGCATTTTACTACTTTATTTATATTTTGTCCTTTGAGTTTACTTACGTGGCGGTTGATCGTCTTTCTGTTTTATTTACATTCAGTCCCACCTGGAGTTTACTTCGTGGCGGTTAATCGCATTTATTCCTGAATGTGCTTGTGTCGATCAACCGCCAAGAAGTAAACTCCAGGCGGGACTAAATATAAATAAAGCAGTAAAAGGCCTCGAAATAAACTATAGGCTTGACAGAAATATAAATATATATATATATAAACAGTAAATGCACCGGATGTAAAATCCAGGCTCATCGGATACGCCCGACAATAGTTTTATATATATATATATATATATATATATATATATATATAAGCAATAAACGCTCCGGATGTAAAATCCAGGTTCATCAGACAGAGCTCTCGATAATAGTTTATATATATATATATAAGCAAGTAAACGCTCCAGACATAAGTCTAGGCTCAATCGAGGCATAACTTGATAATGTTAGTCCATATATAAATATATACATATATAAGTGTATATATACAGACAAAAATTAAAACCACTTGACCAAAGTCTGGCATACACACACAACACGACTCTCAATGTGAAGAATAAAGGTGCAAAGATGAAGAGAAAGGCTTTATAGAGTGTAAGAAGGCTTACAAATGGGTCGCCAAAGCAGTGCTTCTATCACTCTAGATGGATAAACACTCACTCCCTGCCTTCAGAAAAAATATAGCTATATGTGAGCTAACAGTGTTTAAAATGAGGAAACACTTAATATGGGGGTGTGTATAGAGAAAATTGATGTGGCTTCCTCGCTTCTTTTCTCTTGAATATGGCCACCACAAGCCCTCTATTTATGAGGGGGAGCCAAGTGTACTGCAGTGGTCAAGAAATGTACTCAAGGCCCGCCTGGGGTGCCCTGGCTCCGTGGGTCTCTTGCTGTCTCAGCACACCATGATGTCCACTCGAACTTGCAGAACTTCAATCCGAGCATCCGAACGAGGTATACAAGACCATCTTTGGACCGCTTTTGTCGAGAGTTACACAATGACACGGATTAGAGGTCAGTAAGGTCAGGAAGAGGGGACCATGCCCATGGTCTTCAAGCTTCAAATTCTATCTGGTATGTTACCACGCGTAATAGTCACTCGGGATTAGAAATCCTTGGCTCTTATGAGACATTGTTGTGTAGCAATGTATGTTTGAAATGTTGAGACGGCGCGCTGGAGTTGAGGTGGCAAGATGACCTTTTGATTCCTCACCGGGGTTATCTCTGGTTTGAGCTGATAGCAGACGTTGCTCTGGGTTACATCTGAGATTGGACTACTGCAAGTGTTTGAATTCCATAAGGTTATTTGTAAGTGTGAATGTCTTCCTGGTGTTAGCTCCGGGTCTTTGGTATGAGTGCCTCGGCAGGAGGTCTGAGATTGAAGCTGATCACATGCATTTGAAACAAGCATTTCCGGAGTTATCGCCGGAACTGCAGCAGCATTCCTTGGGGTTATCTCCAAGGACGAAACTCGGGGTTATCTCTAAGGTTGGAACTGATACTTTTGGTGTGTGTTCCGGGGTTGAAATTGAACTTCTGGTAGTATCCAGAATGGATGTGAGCTATCTTCCAGGGTTATCTCCAAAAGACGAATCTGCCCTCCTGCAATGTCAGTAACAGGTGTGCAGAAAATTTTGAGTGTCTACAGATGCCCCTCTTTATCATATTCATACAATGTAAGGCATGGATAGGATAAAGAATCCTAGACACTTGAAATGCAATAAGATAAACATGATACTATGTGCAGCAACATGATGCAAATGTATGAAGCATGAATGAATGATTATCGGTTCCCTGTTAATCTTGTCGGGGATGACAATCAGTGATGTCTTGGTTATGCGATCCAAGTCTTCAAGGATGTTGACATTTGGGCTATCACCAAAGTCATGAATCCTTGATACAGACTTCTACTCCATAGAGGTGCCTCTCATGTGCAAGAGATCTGTGGGGATAAATCTTTGTCTATTTTGAGGATGTGTATAACATATTCCATCATCGGTCCTCTCCGATGAGGATGGTCTTCCCTGGTTTATGTCACTAGCATATATCATGATCTTTGTTGGAGTTACTGCCAACAGTGTGTATTGTCAGGGCTGCCTGACCTTCGCTGATGTGTGTATCACCGGATAGGTTCCTGTTGGGCAAACTGTCAAGGTTGTTTGACGTTCATTGCGTTGTGACCCTTTCCTGAGGAGTATGTCAAGGCTGCTTGACCTTCATTGATGCGTATATCAATGGTTGAATTACGTTGTGACCCCCGCCGAGGATACTTTATCAATGTCTTACATCGACGTTGTAACCCCCGCCAGGGATACGTTGCTTCGATGGGTTTACTTGCCATCGGCTGAGGTAACATCAAGGTTGTTTGACCTTCATTGATGTGTGTATCAATGGTTTTGATGGGTTTACTTGCCACCGGCTGAGATAACATCAAGGTTGCTTAACCTTCATTGATGTGTGTATCAATGGTCAAAAATGTGTTGTAACCCCCGCCGGGGATACGTGGATGCTTGAAAGTCTGCGTTGTAACCCCCCCCCCCCAGTGTGACGCCCCCAAAATAGGTATACATCACCTATTCTGAGTTGCCAAATACATGGTACAGAATACAAATACACTCTTAAATATACAACATGAGCTTTGAGTTTTAATACAAATATTATCTTCTAGACAGTATTCAAACTCAAAATAAGTCCTCAATACATTTATTAACACACTATTTCATAGAATAGTGAGGACTACTAATGCTATCATCTGGACCGTCCCTCCGTTCCCCGACTAGTCCTTGCTACGTTCTCATTTCCTGAAGAGAACAATGAAAGTAAAAGGGTGAGCTCAACTAGCCCAGTAAGAAATATTATGACTAAGATAATGCAGAATAAATTATCGTTAGACTTCAACAATGTTAAACTGATACAATATAACAAACATCAAGTTTAACTGCAGCGGAATAAACAATCCATTAAAAGAGTCAAGTAGAGAATAAAATCTACTATCTTCTATGATTTAAAAGGTTTTTCATCACTTTTATTGCTGAGACTCAGCTTAATAAATAAACCACATCATCCCTGTACTACGGCCAAGGATATTCATTAGTATCACAACCACAAATTATCCATGCACTATGGGCCAAGGATATTCGTGTATTCATCAATAGTCATAATCATGCCAACAACTGTCCATCAATGCACTATGGACCAATGAGGACTTTTACCACGTCATTTGTAACATTACGGTCATGATTATACCGAATAATCCCTGATCATAATCATACCAAGTCCATCTATGCACTACAGGCCACAGATGACTTTCAACATAATATAAACATTAGAATGATAACAATGATATAAGAATTCAATAAAACAAGTTCAAGAATTAATTTATCCAGGAACTAATAACGTCCAAATTGTCAACATGATACTGCTTTATGGAGTAAAATTCAAGAATGCTCAGAAGAATATTTCCATGAAAAGATATCTTTGGATGAAGCGCAAATATCCGTGATATTCTACTAATTTCATGGAGTATAGAAGCCAAAACTTTAACCTCACCGAGTATAATAGAATATATGAAACTATAAATGGATTTTCACCGCCATGCGGTAATCCACGTGAGAGATCATTTCCACAATTTAATAAGGAATGAATACAAAGGATCATTCACCATGCATGCGGAATCCACATAGACAAGTTATTCCAATGTAATAATAAAGAATGGAATAATAGAATAATTCACCAAGCGTGCGATGATAGGCCTTATGATACGAGTTATTCCAATAGAATAATAAAGAATGGAATAATGTAAGTTCTCTTCATGAATACAAAAGAAATAATACCCCTTACGAGTATTGAAAGAAAATAACTCTCTTCATGAATACGAAAAAGAATAATACCCTTACCTTAGAAGAAACCGGATATAGGAGTAGTGAAGTAGCGAATACTTTTTTCTTCTTTCTCTCAATAGTTTCTCTCTCTAGAGTTTTAGTGAATTAAGTAAGAAATAATGAAGGAATGAGCTTCTATTTATAGGAGAATGGATTGAATAGTAACTAATTCATGAACGGTCCGATTGATTTACTTTTAAATGTATCATTATTAAATTATTATGCAAAGATTAATAAAATATTCTAATAAAACAAAATCTTTTAAATAAAATATAATATATTCTATTTATAATCTAATAAAACGAATAACTTTATAAAAGTATTCTGTTTTATATAAAAAGATTTTACTATACAAATACTATGCAGACACTATGCAAACACTACGCATAATAGAATATTATATATTCTATTTATAGTCTAATAAAACGAATAACTTTATAAAAGTATTCTGTTTTATATAAAAAGATTTTACTATGCAAACACTATGCAGGCACTATGCAAATACTATGCATAATAGAATATTATATATTCTATTTATAGTCTAATAAAGCGAATAAATTTATAAAAGTATTCTGTTTTATATAAAAAGTTTTTTTGTTTTATTACATTTATAATAATAATAAAACAAAACTTATCACCTTTATTATAATTCACAATATTAATCGACTAGGTCATTCTCAGGAAAGAGGGGGCTTTCCAATAAGGATTTCTCCCTATTGGCGCGCAATTAGGTGACCAAACCTCTCCTTGGAAAAACTTTTAGACATCGTTAATATTGCAAATAATAATATTAATAACTTTGTTATCTCAATTATTGATTTAATAATATATAAAATATCGACAATAATTGAATCAAATAACGTGAGATACTATGCAACAATTACTATAGCAATAATTGAACAAAACTGAGTGACTTCTCACGTAAGCATCAATAATCAATACTGTGTAATGCTACTATGCAACCACGCGTATTCTCGTATTTTTTTACTACCGAGTAGTTCAACAGCTTTTTAACAGTAAAACTTCCGCCGATTATTTTCATAAAAATATTTTTGTTATTTTCTCAATCCGGCAATAATTCCGTTATGGGGTTCACTAATGATTGTACCACGCATTTGGATATTCCCCGACAAAAAGAATATTCCCCGACCAATCGAATATTATACAACAACTTGCATACTTTTCAAAATTTATAAATATTACCCACAACTATAACATTATCTCAAATCCACACCATAATTTTGAAAAAAATATTTCGAGAAAATTAAATCTTTATTCGTAAAATTTGGGATTTTACAATCTCCCCTCCTTATGAAATTTCGCCCTCAAAATTTATGTACGTACCTGGTATGCCAAACAAATGAGGACACTTCGTCAGATTATAACTCTTGAGGTATAACCTTTGAGTGTTGAATACGATCCTTCTTATCCAAGATTTTAACACGTATCTCCTCATACGTTAAATCTTCTGCTATCTCGTCTAGTTCTAATTTAATAACGTGGTTCATGTCATCCACATATTTACGTAACATCGATACGTGAAAAACGTTCTGAACACGCAACACACTTGGCGGTAAAACGAGTCTATAAGCCACAATTCCTACTTAATCGAGGATTTCAAATGGACCAATTAAATCGAGGGTTGAGATTTCCTCTCTTCATCGATTCTTGCTTCTAGAATAACGTCCTCTTGAACCTTCTTCTGCACATTCATCAGCTCTGAGTATGTAGCTCGAGCGGCTTTAACTTTATCGATTAAAGTCAATTCTACTCGTATATTCGCTATCTTCACATGGGTCTTTAGAGTCTTTAACTCTATCTTCATCATTTGTAAGTTATACGAAATGGATTTTTGTGTTAACAACACCGCACTCGTAAACGCATACGATCTTCTACTCAACGCGTCAGCTACCACGTTCACTCTTCTATAATGATATTGAATGGTATAATCATAATCTTCAACCGCTCGAGCCAACGTCCTTGGTGCATTATACGTTCGTTTTGGTTAAAGAAATATTTAAGGGTTTTAGAAATGGGTTTTGTATTGGGGTCAATACAAAATTCGATTTCATGCTCTAGGGGTAGGCTAAGAAGTCTTCAAGAATACGTCAGGAAATTTATTAACAATAGAAATATCATTCAAAACTGTGACCCTTATCCAAGATTTGGATAACACGTCACATTGATATCTATCAACTTTCCACCGTTATTCACGACTTCCCCTACGGATATTCCAGCTTCGGTGTATTCCAAGACTTGGAAGTCACCAGCGAAAGGCTCGGGACTCTTTACTTATGGCTTGATATGACAATAATTGACTTTAGTGGTTTGGTTGCTTGAATTCGCATAACAGGTTGGTTAGGAATATGAAGACTAACAACCTTACGAAAAGCTTGATGAGTAGTTAACTAATCGATTCCTAAAATCACATCAAAGGCAAGTATTTTCAAGGAGATAAGATCGACAGGTAACGTGAAAGTATCGATTTGAATCAAACAAGATTTATAAATAGTGGAGGTAACGAAGGTTTTTACTAACAAAGTTTCAACCAATAAGTCAAAGTCTAACTTCTATGGAGTCAAATTTAAACGTTGAGCGCAAGCAAGAGAGATAAAAGAATGGTTAGAACTGGTATCTAATAAGATATAGACTTCGCAAGAATTTATAATTAACTAACCCGTGCTAACTTCGTTCGGGTCACTCGCTTTTTGAGAAGTCACGAAAAACGCTCTTCCTGAAACCACCAACTTTGTTCTGTCCGTATTCGCCTTTGGTGCCCCCGTCCCAGCTGGACTTGACTTTAGTTCATGACAAAATCGAGCTAGGTGACCTTCTCTTCCACAATTGTAACACGTTTTGGACTGCTTCGCACAGTTTGGACTGATATGTCCCTCCCCTCCGCATTTGAAGGATATGATAGGTGGTCGTCTTCTTCCTTAACAACGGGTGTTGATGTTGAAGTCTTTCCATCATTGTTGAATCTCCTTTTCTTGAAATGTCCATTCTTATTGTTTTGGCCATGATTACCACTGAAGTGGTTACCATTTCTGGCATGTTGATTCCCTCCACACTTATTGTCACCGCTTCGATGACTGCTCTCACTGGTATTATCATTTTGCCGGCTGCTATCTTTTGGTTGGGTTGACTCATTATCGCGCTCCAATAACTGAGCCGTATTAACAACATCTGAATACAAACACAGTTTGTGAGAGATAAGATATTAACGTGTCTCGGGTTTCAAACTTCTTAAAAATATTTGCGTCATTCTCTTCTCATTATCAACCAAATGGGACGCAAACCGGGATAACTCGGCAAACTTGGCTCCGTACTGCGATACGGTCATGTTGTTTTGCTCCAGCTTGATGAACTCTACCTCTTTCATGTGATGAATACTTTCGGGAAAGTACTTGTCGTTGAACAATTCTTGAAACTTCTCCCAAGTCATCTTCAGTGCGGCAGGTTGAGTACACTTTATAGATTTCCACCAGTAATCTTCCTCTACTCGCAACATAAAGGTGATAAAGGGAACCTTTTGCTCCTCGGAGCATCCTAAGACATCAAATATCTTGCAGATCTGCTTTATCCATGTCTCCGCCTTAAGTTGTTTTTTTCTCTCCAAAAACTTGGTGGTCCCAGCCTCGAATCGCTTAATGGTGATCCGTCCGAGATGCCAGTGTTTCCACCTGTATTTTGGATAGGAGCGACTCTTGCCTGATGTTGCATGAATTTCATAAAGCCTCTGAACATTCCATCGTTCATCTTTTGGTCAGTGTTATTGTTTGCATGAGGATTGTCGCCTTCCTGCTGCACATTATCCTGATTATTGATCTATGTAGACTCAACGGTCTCCTATGCTCCACTGATATTCTCAATATTCTCGGATGTCATTTTCAAATACTGCCATAAAACAAGGGTTAATTAACATATCACATATTATCCCCATACTCTGACCGACCAATTAAATATCAAATAAACTTAGGTAGGTCATACTAGTGAAGGAATTCCCCGTCTCTCCCCTCCTAGTTCTTGTCTCACATTTCAGCCAGGGATCATATCCCTAAGCTCTGATACCAACTGTGACGCCCCCAAACTAGGTATACATTACCTATTCTGAGTCGCCAAATACATGGTACATAATACAAATACAATCTTAAATATACAACATGAGCTGTGAGTTTTAATACAAATATTATCTTCTAGACTATATTCAAACTCAAAATAAGTCCTCAATACATTTATTAACACACTATTTCATAGAATAGTGAGGACTACTAATGCTATCATCCGACCGTCACTCCGCTCCCTCGACTAGTCCTCGCTACGCTTCTCATTTCACAAGAGAACAATGAAAGTAAAAGGTGAGCTCAACTAGCACAGTAAAAAATATTATGACTAAGATAATGCAGAATAAATTATCGTTAGCCATCAACAGTGTTAACCTGATACAATATAACAAACATCAAGTTTAACTGCATCGGAATAAGCAATCCATTAAAAGAGTCAAGTAGAGAATAAAATCTACCATCTTCTATGATTTAAAAGGTTTTTCATCACTTTTATTCTTTGAGACTCGACAATAAATAAACCACATCATCCCCGCATTACTACGGCAAGGATATTCATTAGTATCACAACCACAAATTATCCATGCACTACGGGCCAAGGATATTCGTGTATTCATCAATAGTCATAATCATGCCAACAACTGTCCATCAATGCACTATGGACCAATGAGGACTTTTACCACGTCATTTGTAACGTTACGGTCATGATTATACCGAATAATCCCTGGTCATAATCATACCAAGTCCATCTATGCACTACAGGTCATAGATGACTTTCAACATAATATAAGCATGAGAATGATGACAATGATATAAGAATTCAATAAAACAAGTTCAAGAATTAATTTATCCAGGAACCAATAACGTCCAAATTGTCAACATGATACTGCTTTGTGGAGTAAAATTCAAGAATGCTCAGAAGAATATTTCAATGAAAAGATACTGGATGAAGCGTAAATATCCCAGATATTCTACTAATTTCATGGAGTATAGAAGCCAAAACTTTAACCAACTTAGTATAATAGAATATATGAAACTACAAATGGATTTTAGTCCGCCATGCGGTAATCCACGTAGACAGATCATTTCCACAATTTAATAAGGAATGAATACAAAGGATCATTCACCATGCATGCGGTAATCCACATAGACAGGTTATTCCAACAGAATAATAAAGAATGGAATAACAGAAGAATTCACCAGGCGTGCGATAGACCGCACAGACAAGTTATTCCATCAAAATAATAAAGAATGGAATAATAGAAGTTCTCTTCATGAATACAAAAGAAATAATACCCCTTACGAGTATTGAAAGAAAATAACTCTCTTCATGAATACGAAAGAATAATACCCCTTACGAGTATTGAAAGAAAATAACTCTCTTCGTGAATACGAAAGAATAATTCCCCTTACCTTAGAAGAAACTGGATATAGGAGTAGTGAAGTAGTAGAATACTTTCCCCTTACCTTAGAAGAAACTGGATATAGGAGTAGTGAAGTAGTAGAATACTTTTCTTCTTTCTCTCTATAGTTTCTCTCTCTAGAGTTTCAAAGAATTAAGTAAGAAATAATGAAGGAATGAGCTTCTATTTATAGGAGAATGGACTGAATAGTAACTAATTCATGAACGATCCAGATTGATTTACTTTTAAACAGACGGTCCATATTAAATTACTATGCAGTATTAATAAAATATTCTAATAAAACAAAATCTTTTAAATAAAATATAATATATTCTATTTATAATTTAATAAAAGTATTCTATTTTATATAAAAAGATTTTACTATCTGAAAACTATATGCAGCACTATATGCAAACACTATGCATAATGTAATATTATATATTTTATTTATAGTCTAATAAATAAATAAATTTATAAAAGTATTCTGCTTTTATATAAAAAAGATTTTACTATGCAAACACTATACGAGCACTATGCAAACACTATGTATAATAGAATATTATATATTCTATTTATAGTCTAACAAAATGAATAACTTTATAAAAGTATTCAGTTTTATATAAAAAGTTTTTTGTTTTATTACATTTATAATAATAATAATAAAACAAAACTTATCACCTTTATTATAATTCACAATATTAATCGACCAATTCGTTCCTGTGAAAGAGGGCTTTCCAATAAGGATTTCTCCTATCATGCGCCAACCAACTAGGTGACCAAACCTCTCATTGGCGTAACTTCTAGACATTGTTAATATTGCAAATAATAATATTAATAACTTTGTTATCTCAATTATTGATTTAATAATATATAAAATATCTACAATAATTGAATCAAATAACATGAGATACTATGAAACAATTATTATAGCAATAATTGAACAAAACTGAGTGACTTCTCACGTAAACATCAATAATCAATACCGTGTGCTACTATGCAACCACAGCCAGACATCTTATTTCTTTACTATCGAGTAGTTCAACAGTTTTAACGGTAAAACTTCATAGTTATTTTCATAAAAATATTTTTGTCATTTTCTCAATCGACAATAATTCCGTTGTGGGGTCCACTGATGATTGTAATTGTCGTCTTTAATATTCCCCGACAAAAAGAATATTCCCCGAACAATTGAATATTATACAACAACTTGCATACTTTTCAAAATTTATAAATATTACCCACAACTATAACATTATCTCAAATTCACACCATAATTTTGAAAAAAATATTTTGAGAAAATTAAATCTTTATTCATAAAATTTTTGGATTTTACACCTGGGGATATGTTATCAATTTATAACTTCGGCGTTGTAACCCCCGTCAGGGAAGGTTTTAGGGCTATGACCCTGCACTGACGGCATCGGACCTTTGTGAGGTATTGTCGAGCATGATTTGTAAAGGCTGAGGCTACTGGTATAGTATACCTTGTATGTATACGAATACCAATGAGTGATTTGCGAAGCCAGAGTTTGGCCCGAGAAAACTAGGATTTCAGGCTATTTCGCTCAATTGCGTAACATTTTTATTCCTAATTTGGCCTTTTCAGCTTGTGACACCTCCTTTGCAACTCGAACTGGACCGAGCCGGAGGTGTGGGACCCATGTATGGGTGCCGCAGGTGGACCTACGGCCAACCGTGGTTATGTATTACCTGCGGGTTGCTTTCATAAGTCATTTTCAAGCTGCGCTGCGAAGGAAATCTGAGAGCTCTTCTTCAAACCTGCTGAGCTCGGCCAACTTTCTGCACATTCTGCCACCGTACAAGTGTTCTTCACTGTCCTGGTAACATATGCATGTATTTTTTTCCAATTTCTATCCGTTGGAAAATGACTTATCACGTGAAATACACTTAGACACATAGTAGTGAATATGCATGCTGATATGACTTTATAAAAAATATTCAACATAGTAAATGTTAGTATTAAACCATGCTGAACATAATGATGTGAAAAAACTAACTTTTAAAACAGTCAAATTGACACCTCTTACTGTCATTTCTTATCCTATTTGAGGACAAATGAGTAAAGGTAGAAAAGCAAAAATAATCCTGATAAATAGACTACACTTATGGATTTTTTACTGTGATGTATTAATGAATATAAGATGTATATACCTGCGGGTAGGTGTGCTACTGAATGGCCACCTAATCATGCCTATGTGCATGTGGATAGTCCTATTTACAAAGGGGACTATGGCAAAAAAATTTCCAAAACGTATACATTGGGTAGTCAAGCATTTTTAACTCTACTGTAGAAGTATGTTAAAATAATGCATGCATGCGTGTAGTCATAAAATGCATTTTGAAAAGCTCCAGGTAAAAATTTACCACACCCTTTCTGAGGTGATTTGGAGATTTGTTGTCCAGATATTATGGATCCGAATCAGCCGAGTAGTTCCCGTAGGACCACTTCTGGTGTATGGAGGAGGGCTTTTGAAGTGCCCCGACTCCGTTCTGTTAGACAGCCTCGTCGTTTAGTGGAGGCGGTGATACGTCATGTCCGGGTTGAAGTGCCGGATGTCGAGGACGAGGAGGAGGATGTACCGGTTGAGGTTCCTGCTCCTGCTGCACGTGTTCCCCGTAGGGATTTTCCAGGTATTCAAGTGGCGAACCCAGAGCTTCTGGGTGACTTGAGTCGACATCCTTCATTCTACCTGCACGCAAATGAGGTATAAAGTTAGATCTTAATCTTCCTTGTTTCCTATTGATGAAGAGTAAAGAGTTCTGATGTTGATCTGCATTTGATGTAGGTTCCCGGCTTTACACAGCCTCGAGGGAATTAGTTCAGCATCCACTCTATGTATCAGGCTTTGCACGATGACTATAGAACGATTGTACATGGCTGGGGATTCGGGATGTTCTTTTCCATTCTTCCCCGTCGTTTTTCCTTGGGTTACCTCAGGGCATTGTCTGAGCGCTGGTTTCACCAGACTCAGTCACTCCATTTGTTGGACTGTGAGGTGATGATGACGCCGATGGATTGGCAGTTTATCAGAGGTATGGAGTTTGGAGGGGATCTAGTGCCTTGTACGGCGGATATTACCCCAACTGCCATCAGATCCTTGTTGAGAGTTCCGGTGGAAGCGCTCAAGGGTAGGACTGTACGAGCGTAGATGCTATAAGCGGGATGTTGAGTGAGCCCATACCCAATGATGTGAGAGTCAGGGATTACATTCTTTGGCGATTATTCCTGATGATCATTTGGGGCTGCTTCATAGCAGAAAACTCTTCTATAGTGTCCTTCACTTTGATCAGCGCCACTCGACATGTGGACCGTATAGGAGACAATGATTGGGGTTTCTACACCTTCGCCTACTTCCTTAGGGGAATGCGCATGCGATTGCATGGCTTGACCGAGGCTTGGTTAGGAATTTACCCGTTTCTGTTGGTGAGTATTTCTCTTATCTTTTCCCATGTATAGGTTAAGAGCGTTTATTGACAGTAGATGTTTGCCTTTCTGTTGGCAGTTTTGGGCCTATAAGAGGCTTCCATGTTTGCGTCCTGTGAACGTGTTAGGTTTAGATACCTATCCATGAGGACGGAGATGGAATCATTCCATACTGGCAGAGGTCTCTGTTGCTGAGGGTTTCACTCATTGCAGCCTACAGGTAGAGTTGTTAACAACGGATATCATCACGTGGGTTCCCTACTCTGGGGAGCACTTGAGCATTGGATTTGAGGATGGGTACCCGACTGGTGTCGAGCACGTGATTTCTACCCGTAGGATTCCTCTCTTCACAGATGGAGGATGGGAGCTCTACTTAGGAGAGCGTGCTATCAGGAGCACTATAGGAGAGATTCACATGCCGATCTTGCCTCCTGCCAGGCGTTATTGGCCTATTTCGCAGTCACCCATCATTGATATCCCATTGTTGGGGATTGCCAGCTTCACATTATCAGAGGGTCCCTACACTCAGGAGATGTTCCAGCATTGGTGGTTCCCTCGTACCATTGGAGCCCAGACCCGCGATGTAAAGCCCCCAAATTTAGGTACTTGAAACCCGGACTCGATGCTTCACGATACCATTTTTATTAGCGAAATAATACTAATAATAATAACAATAATATAAAATCAAACTTAATTTACATATATCAGAGTCTAATCCCAAGTACGCAATCTTTACTATAATTCTTTGCATGATAGATAATATATATCATTATCTTAATACAGTTTAACTATTACAAAAGATACCATTAAATATATTTTGTTTGCTTTCCTTTTCACTTGTTCTTGTCTGAACCTTCGGATTGATCATGCCTAGCTGAAAACATTTAAATTTAAAGCAAGAATGAGCATTTGGGTGCCCAATAAGTAATAACAATTATAAATATAATTAGCTAAAAGAATTAAATGTTTTCTTTGTACATCAATTCTACAACGAATTAATAGTTATGAAGTAAACTGAACCGATAATAATAACATAACAATTCTATACAAAAATTTTGAAACTACGTATTGACTATAAATAGGGTTAAGTTGACATACTATGAACATTGTTTTCAATTTTTGAATAGGTTTAGCAGGACTTCATCTGCAAATCGTCATAACTTATGGGCAGGAGGGTGATCATCCCAATGTGCCATGTATTGATCAATACTACATACAAGAACGATATTATCGTTCACTCTGTCTGCCTTGGGTGCATAAAAGTTTTCTCTTGATCGGGATGTTCATACTTAGTCTGGAATCCGAACCAAAATAATTTGATTTGATACAAAAAGGTTTTATCATATTCAACGATATTTCTAAATCTGTGTCTAGTTGGTCAAATAGCTTCGACGGCTTTTACTTAATGTATACATACGGGGGATCAATAGGTATATATATATATATATATATATATATATATATATATATATATATCAACATGTGTTTAAATACAATGATTATCCAAGTGAGGACACTTGTATAACCATATTTAGAAATTAACGAACAGAATATATATATGAGTTATATAATATAATATCATGTTGATAAACAATGATCAGATATAATATATATAACAATAGGGTTAATAATTTGGTATAATAATAATATAAATCTGAAACTTTCTTACTCATGTCCATTGCATAAAGAAAATGCAAAGGTAGGATACTTGCCTAGTCTGCTGCTTACAATACGCAACTTAGTTTTATCTTTTATACCGAAACCTATCATTAATAAGATCATTTTACTGATTAGAACAACATATCGTAACACATAATACTGCTTATTGCAGTCAGCACATAACCTAATCACATTGTCACACATATTCAACAATCATTAAATCATAAACAAACATTAATACAGTCATAATATTTAAGTCCAGATCAATTTCTGAAACATGTTGGTGTACCGCAACTTTATCGGGCAATTATCGAGTCTAAGACTCTAACCTGAAGTTCAATATCTGTAAGTATCAGTCATATTATTTTTAAATGACTTATAATAACATTTATTATAATTCATCATGAATTTTTAAACACCGGAATCATAATTAAATGATTTAAATATTAAATAATTCTATTATCATTAACATTTAATTACTATTAAACTATTAATGAAACCATTGCCAAAATGTTAAAGTTATTTATAATAACTCAAAATATTTTTAAAGTATTAATATTACCCTTAAATAATTTTTAAAATATTTAAATTTATTTTTAAATAATTACCATTAATATATAAATATTAATGTACTATTCCAAAAATATTAAAAGTCATTAAGTATAACTTAGAATATTTTTAATTTATTTATATCCTTTTTAAATGATTTTTAAATTAATAAAATCATTTTAAAACTATTTATTTAATCTAATTATTAAATAAATTTAATATCATTAATATTAAATTAATATCATTAACATTAAATTATTAATAAAATTATCCTTTAAATATTAAAAGTTATATTTTATAACTTAAAATATCTTTAAACACCTTATTTTCATTTAAAATGATTTTTATAATATTAAAATCATTTTTAAACTAATTTATTTAATATAATTATTAAATAACTCTAACATCATTAATATTAAAATATTAATATTTTTCATGATAAAATATCATAAGTTATATTTTATAACTTAAAATATTTTTATAACCTTTAAATCATTTTTATATAATTTTAAATTATTAATTCTATTTTTATAATTTATTTAATACATTTATTAAATAAATTAAATATCATTAATATTAATTAATTAATGAAATTCATCACAAAATATTAAAAGTCATTGAAAATAACTTCAAATATTTTCTTATACCATAATATAATTTTAAATGATTTTTCAAGTATTAAAATCATTTTTACATAATTTATTTAATTATATAATTAAATAAATTAAATACCTTTAATATTCCAAAATATTAAATATTCATGAAATATATTTAAAATAATCAAAAACTAATTTTCGGACTTTAAAATAATTTTTAATAATTTATAATGTATTTTTAATAATTTAAAACTATTTTTTTTTCTATTTATCTAATTAAAATAATTAATTTCCAAAACTATTTGTCGCTAAAGGGCCCTATAGCGACAAAACTGTCGCTATAGGTGCTCTTGAGCCAACCTAGAACATTCATGTCAGCTTGCAGGGTAGTATGTTTGACCATTAATAGATCTATGATCTTGTTATGTTTTGGGCTTGTTAATGTGTTAGGAGTGTAGTATAAGTGTAATACTACAACTACATACTAAGTTCATGTCGAAGCTACAACAAATCAGAGAGTTACAGGCCTTCAAAATCATTGTCAGAACTGTTCTTCATTTTCTAGGTTACCCAGAAATGAAGAATAGTGTTAGGTGTCTACTTCGAAGCTTAAAATCTTTGTCTCCCTGGCTTTATTGATGTGATTTAAAGGTTCAATCATGTATCATGCATGTTCGTGTACAAGTATATAACATCATATTACTCTAACAACAACACATGAACAAGATCTGGCATAGTTAAACCATGTCAGAGACCTTGTTCTTCATGAATCTGGGTTTTCCAGAATTCAACAAAATAGACGGTCAACGATACTTTGACTCTTCACAACCTTGATTCTTTACATGCAATACATGATATAAAGGCATGCTTGTGTAGTCCTTATACCAGTCTACAACATCACAACAAGAACATAGCCAAAATCATAACCAGTTGTAAGATCAGAAGCCCTAAAAATCTTGTCAGACCGTTTCTGGAAAAATCTAGGTCACCCAGAATTTCAATTTCGTGATCAGTCAACCCTGTTTGATCACTTGTAACTTTAAATCTATAACAGATATGGACCTGATTCAAGTTACACATTAAAGAACTCATGACATACTACAACTTCAAACATTCAAACAACAAAAACACATAACAGAATGAGATTTACAAGGTCTGACATTCGTTGTCAGACTACTTTTTAAATTTTTTCCAGATTTTGAAAATCATCAATTTTGAGCACTTAGATGTTATTGATCTACAATATACCAACCCAGATCATTGATAAACATTACATAGAACATATTACAACACATAAACATAACTTTTAACAGAAGATCAAGGGTCAAATTTTTTATTAGGGTTTTATACCTTTAAGCACAAATTCTTGAATCTATGTCTCTGATTTATTGTAAGTGTTAGTGGGGCTTGAATTGTGACTGAACTAGCACTAAAATTTCGTGGGTTTGAGGAGAGAGAGACTTGGTTGAGAGTAAGTTGAACAAATAGGCTATAATACACACTTTTCACTCTCTTGGACTATATATAATCTAATACAATTTATATGACTGATCATATATGGCTGATAGCTGGAGATTTTAGTCACATGGAGTGGTTAGATTAGGTTACCAACTCAAATATTGCTAGATTTACAAGTTATCCACAATAATACAATAAGGGCATATAGGTCATTTGACTTAGAAATTTAATGGCATTATGGTAACTTGTCAAACCCTTAGGGTTTAACCCTAAGGTTTAACACATTGAATTTGTATGATATCTAATTTAAGGTTTGAAAATACAACATTTTAGTTTCCTAAAAATGTAATTTTGGGTCTTTTAATCATGCTTAATTTCTTAATCACATAGATAATGAACTCTAGATTATAGATTCACTAATTATCATTAGGACCTATAATTAGCAATTTAGGGGGTTTTCAATTTATGGTTTGTAAAAATAAAATTTTAGTTTCAAAAATTATAATTAGGGTTCTCTAAAATAGTTTAGGTTCTTAATTAAATATAGGTTTTTAATTTACTTAACACTTTGCTATTTAGGTTTAAAATCTACTAATTAGCATTAAATTTCCCAATTTAGCGATTAGGGTTTACAACTTATAAATTAGGGTTCATAATAATTAGGGTTTTCCCCAATTAAAATTATATTCTATCATACACGTCATTATTCATATAACACAGTGACTTAACAAATTTTAAAGTCTCATTTGACTTCAAAACTAGGGTTTATCAGTAACACTAGGGTTTTATCAGTAATACGAGGAATTTCAGATACTGCACCATCATTGACCAATCATTAACAATGCGTACATACAATGCGTATATACATATTTATAAAGATCGAAAATAAAAATATAATTAATATTATATTATTATTCTCATTCCTTGATCAAAATCCAAAATTAGGATTTAGATTCCATATCCGATTTATCTTATATATATAATATTATTAATTAAGTTAAATAATTAGCTTAATTAATCTAAAATAAATTCAAATAATAAAATAATTATTATAAAAATTTTATAATCTTTTCATATATTATTTTAGTAATATAATAATCATATTTTCATAGAAAATAAATAATAAAAATATTTCTACTATAAAATTAATTATTATAAAAATATAGTTTATAATGATCAATAATTCTAAAATAAAATTATTTGTAAATATTCATGTAATAAATATATTTTTATTTATCACATAATTACATATACACATTACCTGCTACCAATTTACACCTTTAAATAAAAAAAAATTATATACAAAATTTCTGATTTATTTATATAGAAAATATCGGGTTATTACATTCACCCTCCCTTATAAAGATTCCGTCCTCGATACCATTGATTTCTTCTGATAGAGATCCAGTGACTCAGGAGGAGTTACATCAGGTGGACAGGATTGACGATGTAGACATCGATACCATTGATTTCTTCTGATGTATATTCTCGTTATCTCTTTAGATAGGCCTCTGTTAGACATTGGGTAGCTTCGCCCCATTCTCGCTATATCTTTTGATAGGCCTCTGTTAAATGTAGGGCAATTTTGCCCCATTCCCCCAGATTTTTAGTCATGTCAGAGATGTATTAGATGATGATATACTTAGGAATGTATGTACAGTTTTCCATTCCCTATATCATATTGCCATCTATTGTTTATGTTATGCATATGTGTGTATGTCCATAGATATTCAGCATTGACCCCTGGATGGTCTTATGACACGGCCCGTACAGATGTCTTCTTCGAGAGTTAGCCGTATTGAGCATACGCCACCATCTTTGGTGGCATCGGGTATGCGATCGTGGTATGATAGCATGTCACCATCAGACAGGGTGACTGTAGATCATTTGTTGCAGCATACTATGACCCTGTTGATGTTTCAGGTTCCCACATGATTCGTGGAGGGCATGCTAGAGCATTAGGTATCGGAGAGGCAGGTTTTCCGATTTGGGACCCAGGAGTTGAATCCTACTTTGAAGGAGTATGCACGTTTAACAATGCTGCCACTGGACAGACCTTGCGTGCATATGGCGATGGAAGACATGAGTAGGCAGTTTTTGACCCTCACTGGCTTAAGGCGTAGAGTGGTGCAGGATAAGATCACATATGGCCATGTTATATCCCAGCGTTTTCTGTTTGACAAATTTGGCTCTGAGGATAGTTATGCACGACATTCCGGGGATTTCACCACACCGGAGGATCATTGGCATTTGGCCAGAGTAGATGTACTGCTATTATGCGTACTGTCATATGTCTACATGCCACGATACATGGATGAGTTTGACATTGGCGTCATTATGGCAGTGAGAGCTCTCAAGGAGGGTTATACCATTGTACCGATGATCATAGCAAAGACTCTGGGGTCAGCTACATACTGCTGCACTTATCCAATAGGGGTGTTTACAGGCAGCTCGGTCATGCTGTATGTGTGGTTTATGTCACACTTGAGACTGATTGGCACTATTAGACGGCATGGATATTGTTTCACCCATGATATAGCCATGTCATACTCCTTTCAGCATGCGGAGTGTACAGATGCTGCATCTTGGTCATCTTTCCTAGTAGGGATTGGAGATCCATTCGCTATACTGCCGTGTACAGGGCTTAGTTCACCCTAAAATTCATTACTCATGCTCCGGTCATAGAATATCTTCCTCTGGCTAGTTTGAGAGGCATGATTACTTATCACCCACTGGCCGTGATGTGTCAGTTTGACCAGTTCCAGGATTTCCATCCTTGTGAGGGGGCATCGAGTCAGCGCTTCGCTTCTCACCATTTATCAGCAGAGGACAGATCTAAGTTGTATGCTTGTTGGGATCAGCGAGAGCTAGCTGAGTTTTCCGTCAGCCATTTGGGTTGTTCTGCAGAGTATTCCGCATGGATGGAGACAGAGACTGCATCAGCTGCGGTAGTATCCACAGCGCAGGGGACTGATATTCCCATCGAGGAGGATTTGACTGTTGGGTTGCCAGCATTTGTGATGGATTCTCCTACTACGAGTGCTACTGTCATTCAACATTCATCATAGTATCTGGAGCAGAGTCTACATCTGATGACCTATGAGAGAGATCAGGCTAGGGCCTCGATGTTGATAGCTCTTGATGGGAGAGACGCAGCTCTATTAGAGAGAGGCAAGGCTAGATCAGCTAGAGATGCATTGATTCAGGAGCGAGATGCTGCCCTATCTGCCCGGGATGTGGTCGTCGCAGACAGTACTTCAGTGAGATCCCATACGACTGACATCCTGGACGATATGAGTGCATACATCGATGAGCATCATGCCACCATGCAGTTAGCCTCGGACTTGCTAGCTCGTGTAGATACCATTGGGCAGAAGCTTGCAGCGTTACCTCCTTCTTCAGAGAGGGATGTTATTTTAGATCTGATAGTCCGCATACACAAAAATCTGTAGATAGACTTGTATTTTCCTACACAAACTAGCTTAGCCATTTTGTCATGTACAACACATATTGTATATAACAAACAGTATTATATATAGTAGAAAATTTATTTTGATACTTGCTTGATATTTACCTGTTTCTTCAGGGCTTGTGATCTTGATGCATTCTGAACTCATCCTTGATATGTGGACATTGAGCCATTGCAGGATCTTTCAAAATGGATCATTGATCTGCATGTATCCCTATCATCTTTGGTGTCTTGGGACTAGTTTCTGTATGGAAATGTGGAGAGGAGTGTGGCTTTTCCTCTCTGGTCGCCAGTACTCCTATTTATGAGAAGCCTAGTTAATTCCATCTCTTATGGATTGATGTTGCTCTTTGAGGCACAACCACAGCTTAGATGGTCACCGAATCTCCTATTAGTGAGGAGAGGTTGGGTAATTCCATCCCTTTGGTCTGAAGCCGATGAAATATGGTGGATTGAAGGTTGATCCTAGTACCGTGTGACAATTATTTTTGTTCTGGTAGGGGGTTTGACCGAACCATAAATGGCTGCCTACGTACTCCTATTGAAGAGAAGATAAGGTCTGCGTAGTTCGAACATGGTGTAAGAGGTTCAACGTTGAATGTGAAAGGTAGATGGGTGTACAAGCTTTATTGGTGAAGAAGGGTGTAGAAGTTTTTTTGTTGTTTTTATTTTTGTAGAGAAAGGGCAGAAATGTTTTTGTGTTTTTTTTTGTTTATTACAACCGGGCCATATAGAATATGGTTGCCTACGTACTCTCGTGTATCAGGGAGATCAGGTCGACGTAGATTGCCCCTCAAGACGAATTATAGCCGAAGAGAAGTATGAATCCCATGTGCAAGCTATACTGTGGGGAGAAGAAAGTTTGATACCATGATGGGGACAAATTGCAGGTGTGGAAAAAGTTTGATCCCATCTTCAGGACAAACTGCAGGTATGAAAGATTCAATCCCGTCTTCAGGATAACCGAAATTGTATGAAAGGTTTTGCAATGAGGTGAGCTGCTGGTTTGAAGTGTATGTTTCCTTGAGGGGCAGAAGAGTATACATAAAGGGTTAGAAAAATCAGAATGATTGGTGATTTGATGATCATAAACCAAGAATTTGGAAGTGAGCAACACGCAATACCATCCTATTGGAGCACCACTTCCCGTACCCAAGATTTCTACCGAAATGATGGCAGCTACACAAGAAATGATGTCATTGGGTCATCAGCCTAGACAAGGGATGGGTAAAAATTATTAGGGTATTAAGCACCAAATTCAAATGTCCAGTCAAACCAGGACAGCCGGACTAGGCTATTCTGCCTGTTCTAGTCATAGGAATCCTCATAAGCACAAGCAGATTCCTCAAGCTTCCACCACACGACGATTATCTCCACCTGCAACTCCTGAGCCTATACAATCTCCGGTAAAGGTGCCAGCCCATATTATGGCTATGCTATTTCCCAAACCAGTACCGATTAAAACAAAAGAAGTTCCGATTCCTGATCCCAAAGTGGAAGAGAGGGAACGAAAATGTAAACAAGACATCGCCCTGATGATGTCAGGCATACGCATCATTATCCATGATGAGCATACAAACAGATACACCCCAATTGATGATTGCCCAGATGTTATGGTCATCATTCGGGAGACGAAGGACGATGATAGCCCCTCCATCACTACAGTCCATCAGGACTTTACCCACGACAATTGGAGCATCACTCCATGCATTGGTCGACGAGGGTAAAATGTGGAGAAAATCCCTCTGCCCTGTAAATAACTTTAATTGCTTACTTTTCTGTACAATATTAGCAGTTATTTTATCAGTACATGTTGACACTTTGTATGATTAAGCAGTTTCATATATTAAGTGAAAGAATATTTTGTTTCAGGACTCTGAATTTAGATGTGCCTGTACTTGCTGATGAGGTGCCTTTTCTCCACAAGGACTATAACTTTAATGAAAAGTTGGACTCAAGCTTGATGGAAATACAAGAGGACATTGAGATACCTCAGAAGATCAAAGAATGGGTCAAAGACAAACCTAAACCCAACCTTGATCAAACCGCTTCTTTAAATCTCGGAAACTTAGAAAGCCCTAAGTTAATCCAGATTGGTTCAGACCTTACCCCAAACCAACAGAATGACATGGTTACATTACTAACTCAATTCCAGGATGTGTTTGCATGGTCTCATGAAGACATGGTGGGTTTGCCCACTGACATTGTCCTTCATCACCTTCCTATTAAAGAGGGATTTAAGCCAGTCAGGCAGAAGCTCAGGCAATTGAAACCTGAGTGGAGTTTAAAGGTGAAAGAAGAAATTGTGAAACAATTTCAAGCTGGCATTATCATGTTGTCTACATATCCTAAATGGATATCCAACATAGTTCCCATGTCTAAATCGGGAGGAAAGGTGCGAGTTTGCGTAGATTATCCGGATCTGAACAAAGCTTGCCTTAAAGATAGATTTCTCGTACCCTTTATCCATATTCTTATTTACAATACTGCTCAATACGACATGTACTTCTTTGCGGATTGCTTCGCGGGGTACCATCAAATTATGGTCATTGAGGAGGATTATGAGAAAACTGCTTTCATCACGCCTTGGGGAACCTTTTGTTATAGACGGTTGTCATTTGGCCTCATCAATGCCGGAGGAACCTATCAGCGAGCTATGATGGCTCTTTTCCACGACTCAATGCACAAGGAGATAGAGATCTATGTGGATGAAATCATTGTCAAGCCCGGAAGGGAAGAAGACCATTTAGAGCATCTCAGAAAGCTTTTCAACAAGTTACGTAAGTACAACTTGAAGTTGAATCTAGCCAAGTGCGCCTTTGGTGTCAAAACGAACGGTGATCAATCATTTATGCATTCAAATCAACCATGATAGAAATTCCTTATGATATGTAAAACAGTCCAACAGTCAAGCATGCAATTAAACTACATATTAAAATCCGTTAGAATCCCATAATGGAGTTTAGTTCATGACTGAACAAAAAGCCATTATGGGATCAAAGCAATACATGAATAATAAACAAATAATTAAAAGAGAAAGGATAGAATCGATCGAACCCAATTGTTGATTACAATCCAATAGTAATGTTCAAATCCTCAATAAAATCCAGTAAAAGAATAGTAGTCTTCTATAATGATTGAAAATCCAAAGAAGAAGTAGAAAATATGAAGTTTTTGGCTTAGTTCTACGTTGGAAATCTCCCAAAGTGTAAAACCCTAGTTCCAATATGAAAAACACATAAAACTAACTGAATAATACATCTGACACCAGTCTGAATTGTTTTAACCAATTACAACTCTTCCAAATTAAAAATTAAAATAAAACAGATCAGCATCATCAGATGTCGTGCGTGGTCATGTGCTCCCCCTTTATATTCTTCTTGGGCCTTGCGCGTTCTTAAAATTGGTCAAGTTGGGTGATCGTGACAAAGCGCTTGTATAAGCTTATTTAGTCATTGCGGCCCACGCCTGCTTCTGCAGTGTTGATTATGTGCTCTATTGCTGCTACTGCTCTGTCTTGTTGCTATTACATCTTTGTCATGCCACTCTTCCTTCATCTATCCTCAGTTGCATATCTCCAATTGTTCCTCGCGTCATGCTTCATTAGCCTCATGCCATCTACCATTACCAAGTTATGTTATTTCCTGCACTTTTACACCAAAGGAGTTTTCAGTACATACAATGCAAAATATTATGAAATGCAACTAAAAACGCATTAAAATGTACTTGTGATGATCATAGTTCGCGTGAATTGATATCCAATAAGTAGGTATAAAACCCACTTATCAAATACCCCCAAACTTGAACTATTACTTGCCCTCAAGCAATGCATACACATAAATAATGAAAATGCAACTACATTACTATGCAACTAAATCAGGATGCAAAAGAGTCTCACATTATTCCAGCCATAATAGAATTTTAGTCCAAAATGCCTCAGCGAATTATCCAGATTCAAGAATACAAATTCAAACCAAACTATAGGCATAATATCATACATTCAGATAATTCATAAATGCTATAGAGATGTTGTGTGTGTGTGTTATGTTCACCAAAACTTGATTTAAGCAAAGAATACACATGCTAAACTGCTCAAAACATAAAATTACAGTCTAAATCGAGGTTCATGTATACTTATGCAACAAAAACTGCTCCAACATATCAAAACAAACTAAGGTTCAACAATGGGCTTAATTGCTTTATTGCTACTCACGAGGGCGATTTTCGCTCTTTCCCGTGGTGTTTATTATTATTTTTTCTTTTTTTCTTTTTTTTCACATGACTGTGCAATGCCTCATTCCATTAGGCAACACTGCTACTCCTTAGTGAGCTTTCAACCAACGACTCCCAGACCATGAAAGACCTTAGGGCACTAGGTGTTAAGACACCCCTACGGGCGTACTTACTCAAGTAGCCAGGGCCTCAAAATAAGACTAGCCACGTTATTACTATATTCTTTTTCTTTTTTTTTTATACATATCATACCCATGTTTTCCCACAGTTTGAATCTCAATGTTTTGCACAGTCTAAATCCATGTTCCACATATTTCTCTTTTTAAAACCACATTTTCTATTAAGCAATGCAACACATCATTCTTATGCCTACAAGCAATTATGAACACGGCAGTGCAAACCGAAAACATTTAAACAGCATTATGAATTTCATCGTGTAAAACATTATAACTAAGTTCATGTTATCCAAAATACTCAACAATCCTTCAAAATTCACTATCATCATCGGCTAGACAAAATTTCCATAAAGCTAGACTTTGTGAGACATGCACTAAACATAAAATGCAACTAAACATATACTAACACAAGTAATAATGACTAAAACCAAAAAAAATTTTGCAAATTTTTATTATTATGCCAAATATAACTAAACATGCACGAACTATATGAAAATTTAAACTAAACATGTGAAACTAAATATGCACATACTAAATGCAACTACACTACTAACCCAATACCCCCAAACTTATAATATTCATTGTCCCAATGAATGAAGGTAAAAGGGTTAAAGAAAACTCCCCTAGTGCTCAGTCGCACCACCCTCTTCTGGTGGTGAATCTGGTGGTGGATATGGCATTGTCGTCCCGAATTGAGGCCACTCGAGCATCGTCCCCTGTTGTACAAATGCCTCAGCCAAGGACCTCGTCAAACCCGTTGCAAATGCTAAAAAATTATCGTACAAGGCATCGACTTTTCGCTCCAACCTTCGGAGCTGTCGATCCCCAGTAGCAACCGGTGCATGAGTGGATGGTCCTGTTTCATCTGTTTGAGAGGGCTACGGTGGTGGAGGTGCAGCGAATGTAGGCTGCATGATGAACCCACGTCCTCTCGGATGCGGTACACCTCCTGCCCAATCCTCGAATTTGGCGATTGTAGCATGTGTGATATCTTAACTTGGGGTCTGCATCTGTTCATTGTCCCAATGGCAGCCTTGATGAGCACATAGCATAGCTACAACTTACGTATGGGGAATACTCCCCGTAGTGCTTCCCAGCAGATACTTCAATATATTTTGGTGAATCAGATGGCCCACATGGTGAACTCATAATATGGAGTTCCCTTGGAGGGGCGTGGATGGCATTCCCATGAATCTGGCAATGATAGCACCTCTTGACGTAATCATCACAGTCAGCTTTGAGCGTAAGCCAATAATGCCCTGTTCTGAGGATCTTATTAACAAATAGGGGTTCGCTCATGTGTGGGCCACATACTCCACCATGGATCTCATCCATGAGCCTCTGAGCTTGGTCGTTGTCCAGATATTTGAGGAGACCTAGTCCTGCATCTCTTTTGTAGAGTGCATCTCCGCTCAAGTAAAATTTCATAGCAAGTCGATGGATCCGCCTCTTTTCAGTTAGACTCGCCTCAGTAGGTGTAGATCCATGATATAGCCTTCATACTTAGTTGTGTTGTTGGTTTTGACAAACTGCAATTTGACGGCGACGGGATACTGCTCCCCCGTACCGGATACTAGAACTGTACTAGCTCCAGAGCCTTCTGTGTTAACAGCTCCATCGAAATACATTTTCCATGTATGGCATGCATCGTACTAATGGTTTTGCTGAACTGCCATTACCCCTTTATCGGGAAAATATGTTTCAAAGGGTTTATAATCCCTTGCAGGTGCGGTGGCCAGTTGATCCTCAATTCCTTGACCTTTGATAGACTTTGCGTCACATAGATGATGTCAAATTCTTGTAGGATCAACTGCCATCTGGACAGCCGATAATTCAGTATGGGCTTACTGAACACGTACTTGAGAGGATCCATGCGGGATATGAGATGTGTTGTGTGACCATGGAGGTAATGCTAAAGTACAACAAGTCTTCTCAATCAGAGTAAATAGCTCGTTCTTGGCCTCTATCATCTTTTTTCCCCAGCATACAGCCCATGACATTGTCATTAATGGACAAGTACATAAATAAGGGAACATCATCCCTAGGTGGTACCAAAACAGAAGCGTTAACCATCTGCTCTTTGATTGTAAGGAAGGCTTTTTGACACTCATCGTTCCATTTCATGGAGGAGTTCTTCATTAATAATTTGAAGATGGGCTCACAGGTTGCTGTGAGTTGAGAAATAAACCTGCTAATGAAGTTGATTCTTCCCAAAAATCCTCATATTTCCTTCTCTCGTCGAGGAATGGACATTTCCTTGATGGCTCGGATTTTGGTGGGATCCAAATCAATCCTTTGTGGTGACTAAAAAACCTAGCAACTTGCCTGATTTGACACCAAAGGCACACTTGGCTGGATTCAACTTCAAGTTATACTTACGCAACCTGTTGAAGAGCTTTTTGAGATGGTCTAAGTGGTCTTCCTCATTTTGGGATTTGACAATGATGTCATCCATGTAGATATCTATCTCTTTGTGTATTAAATCATGGAAAAGAGCCATCATGGCTCGCTGGTAGGTTGCCCCAACATTGATGAGGCCGAATGACAACCGTCTATAGCAGAAGGTTCCCCAAGGCGTGATGAAAGCAATTTTCTCATGGTCCTCCTCAGCGACCATAATCTGATGGTACCCCGCGAAGCAATCAGCAAAGGAGTACATGCCGTAATGAGCAGTATTGTCAATAAGAATGTCGATAAAGGGCACGTGAAAGCTACCTTTAAGGCAAGCTTTGTTCAGATCCCGATA
Organism: Panax ginseng; assembly: GCA_020205605.1. NCBI lineage: Eukaryota > Viridiplantae > Streptophyta > Magnoliopsida > Apiales > Araliaceae > Panax > Panax ginseng. Next base: position 88,618,138 of record CM035135.1, on the reverse strand, counting down.
ATCCACGCAAACTCGCACCTTTCCCCCTGGTTTAGGCAAAGGAACAATATTTGATATCCATTCCGGATATGTAGACACCATGAAAATGCCAGCTTGAAATTATTTCACAATTTCCTCTTTAACCTTTAAACTCCACTCAGGTTTCAATCGCCTGAGCTTCTGCCTGACTGGCTTAAATCCCTCCTTAATGGGAAGGCGATGAAGGACAATGTCAGTGGACAAACCCACCATGTCTTCGTGAGACCATGCAAACACATCCTGGAATTGGGTTAATAGTGCAACCATGTCATTCCGTTGGTTTGGGGTTAGGTCTGAACCAATCTGGATTAGCTTAGGGCTTTCTAAGGTTCCAAGATTGAAAGAAGTGGTTTGATCAAGGTTGGGTTTAGGTTTGTCTGCGACCCATTCCTTAATCTCCTGAGGTGTCTCAATGGCCTCTTGTATTTTCATCAAGTCTGAGTCCAACTTTGCATCAAAGTTACAATCCTTGTGGAGAAAAGGCACCTCATCAGCAAGTACACGCACATCTAAATTCAGGGTCCTGAAACAAAATATGCTTTCACTTAATATATGAAACTATTTAATCATACAAAAGTGTTTGCATGTACTGATAAAATAATTGCTAATATTGTATAGAAAAGTAAGCAATTAAAGTTATCTATAGAGCAGAGGGATTTCTGCCCATTTTACCCTCGTCGACCAATGCATGGAGTGCTGCTCCAATTATCGAGGTAAAGCCACGATGGATAAGTGATGATGGAGGGGTCACATCATCGTCCTCCTTCTCCCGAATGATGACTATAACATATAGGCAATCATCGTCTGGGGTGTATCTATTTGTATGTTCATCATGGACAATGATGAGTATGTATGTTTTCGCTCCCTTTCTTCCACTTCGGGATCAGGAATCAGGACCTCTTTTACTTTGAATGGTACTGGTTTTGGAAACAGCATTGCTATAACATGGGCTGGCATCTTTACTGGGAGAGATGTCGACTCATGAGGTGCAAAAGAAAATAAATCGTCGTGTGGCGGAAGCTTGAGGAATATCTGCTTGTGCTTATGAGGATTCTGTGTTGGAATCGCGAATAGCCTAGTCCGGGATGTCCCAATTTGATCGGACACTTGAATAGGGTGCTTAATACCTCGCTAATTTTTACCAAGCCCTTGTCGGTGATGACCCAATGACATCATTTCTTGAGTGGTAAGCGAACCTCGGCAAATCTTGGAGTGCGGAAGTGGCGCTCCAATATGATGGTATTGCGTGTTACTCACTTCCAAGGTATGAAAACTGGCCAGCTCAACTTTTGAATTGAAGTTGATGACTGGTAGATTTCTTTGTTCAGGACATTCCAGCTCAGCATTGACAGTGACTAGACTATTGTTGACAATGTATTTGAGTTATTGATGTAGTTTAGAAGGGACGGCTCCAGCCATGTGGATCCATGGTCTCCCCAATAGTAGGTTGTATCCTGAATCTATCTTGAGGATGTGGAAGGATACATTGAATGTATTTGGACCAATCTCAATTGGCAGCTCAATCTCTCCGATAAAATTTTGTCGGGATCCATCAAAAGCTTTGATAACCGTATGGCTGCTTCGAATTCGTTTGAGATTGACGTGCATCTTCACCAAAGTGGCATAAGGACAAATATTTAGAGATGAACCTCCATCTATCAAAACTCCAGCTAACATGTATCCGGAGGATAAAACTATAATGTGCAATGGCTTGTAATGACCAGTCCCTTCCGGAGGTATGTCGTCATCGGTGAAGGATATAACATTGTTGTTAAAAATGTGATCAACTAGATGTTGAAATTTTTCCACATCCACTGATTTTGGCAAGTAGGCTTCTTCCAAAACCTTTAATAAAATCTTTCTGTGATCTTCGGAAGAGAAAACTAAGTCCAGTATTGAGATCTGATGTAGAGCTTCTCTTAAGCTTAGAACCACCTTGGCTTCATTATGACCCATAGTGCGGAGGAATTTTTTAATCTTCTCCATGGGAATCTTCCCCTTAGCTTTGAAGGTGGGCTTCATAATCCGCTGTGGAAGATACAGTGGATTTTCCTTCGACACTGTAGCAGTTGTATGAGACGTGGATCCTTTAGCTTCTCCATAATTACATGGGACTTTGTGTAAGCTGACAATAGGATATTATGGTCTGAAGGGTAAAGAAATTGGCTCTAGTGCAGCCACTTTCAAAGGATTGTCATCTCCTTTGAGTTGAATTACTTGAATGAAAAATGGTTTGACAGTCTCATCAACCTCAACAGATATAACTGCTACTGATCCCTTCCATTTGGTAGGACATGTATTCCCACTCTCGAGTAGCATAGTGTCATCATCTGCCAGTTGCAGGACACCGCTATCAATTAGATTCTGAATAAGCTGGCGGAGTGCCCAACATTCTTCTATGTTGTAACCGCGAGAATGTGAATGATATTGACAAGCTCCATCAGAGTTAAACCATCTTGAACGAGGATTAATTGGAGGAAGAAGCGAGGTAATTCTTCATTCGTTGATTAGCATCTGAAATATCTCCTCCATAAGTTGGCCCATGTATGTAAATTCCCTTTGATTGGCAAAATCCCGACAGGCTTTAGCATTTGTTCTCTTTGTAACCTTATCATCCATAGCTTCACTTTCTGAAGGTGATGGTGGAGCATTAATAACAAAAGGAGGGATATAGGCATACTCCTGGCTGACTAACTGACATATGACTTGATGTTGATGAGTCACCAGTCCTGCCAATTGCTCAATTTTCTTACACAGAGCTTTCATCTTGCATTCCATAGAAAATTATAACTTTGCATAATCCTATCTGCCAAAATCATCTTTGATGGTCTGGGATAATTCACCATTAAAATTAGAACTTTGTCCAGTGCTACAACTGATCATGTTGACCTCTTCTTCTTTGTGTTGAGGAAGAGGGTTGTCTTGTACATGAGGTTGATCTAGTTTGGTAACCATAATCTCACCGTTGTCTATCAAATCTTGGATCTTATGTTTCAAGGCCCAACAATCTTGAGTATCATGTTCAGGTGCTCCGACATGATAGGCACACTTCCGGGCAGCATTGAAACCCCTCCCATTAGGGTTGGCTGCTGGAAGAAGACGCGTAATTTTCTTCTGAGTAATCAAAAGAGCAAGAATATTCTCGAGCGAGTCCCCTAAGGGTGTGAACGTTCGAGGTCGCTTTGCATCTCCACTTTTAGGCAATGGAGGATTGGAAGACTGTGCTTGGAAAGGGGAGTAGTTTCTCCTCTGTATAGGCATGTTCTGACTGCCTTTTTGACCTTGTAGTATCAAGGAAACATCTTCCTCTTTCTTTTTATGGACCCTCCGGGGGTTGTTTCCATAAGATCCGAATTGGATGTTCTCAGCAACTGCTTTAAGAGGGGCTAGGTCTTGAATCTTATCGGACTTCAATCTCATTTAAGCCATCTCTCCATGCTTGATCATTTCAGAGAATGGTTTGCCAATACCAGCGAAGACTCTTTCATAGAAAGGAGCTTCTTGAATGTCTATAAAAGTCATGACCGTTTCTGATTCTGTCATAGAAGGAATAACTTGAGCAGCAAGGCACCTCCACCTTTGAGCATACTCTCTGAAAGTCTCATTAGACTGTTTCTTAACCTTGGTAATCTGGAACCGGTCAGGAGCCATCTGAGATTGAAAACTATATTGAGTGAGGAAGGCATGCGCTAGCTCTTCCCAGCTATGGATCTTTGAGTGTCTAATCTTGTATTCCATGAACGGGCTTCTCTAGTTAGACTCTTCTGGAATAGCTGCATTCTAAGCTTTTCATTTTTGGCATAAGATCCAAGTTCTCCAAAGAACACCTTCAAATGTGTGTAAGAATCCCCTAATCCATCATACTTTTCAAAGTCAGGGGTTTAAAATTTCTCTGGATAATGAACACCGGGGAATATGCAAAGGTCAGCATATGAAACACTTCCATGTGTTCCAATCCCTTTGAGAGCACTGATAGTTTCCTCCATTTGAAGGACCTTCTTCCTGATATCACCGGTGTCTGGATCTCCTTTGAGATTGGTGCTTTCAGTGTCTTTGTTTGTTATATCCAACTGAGGTTCTGGATTTGTTTTATCCAAACCTTGTGTCCCTCCTTGTGTAGAGGATTCTATATGTGTAGGCATCTTTGTACCCAGACTAGATTGATGCAATTCTTTTAGAAGAACAACCAAATCTATAATTTGTTTACTCAATCCGTCAAATTCTTCTCGAGAAACAGCATTAGACTGATGATAAGTAGGTTTTATACCTATTTATTCGGTATCTATTACTTGAATTAGTTGCTTAAACCTATGTTTCTTAGTTACTTTTCATGCATTTTATGTTATTTTGTAGGCTATGACATGTCATTGGCATAAAGAAGCAAGGATAAGCAATTTGGACATCTTTTGGACTAAAATAGGCAAGTAAATGCAAGAATAGAATATTGAAGGACTTTTAACACCAAGTTGGATGCATATTCTTGGCTTGGAACTTGGATTTTATGGTAGCTATACTTCTTAGCTTTCCGGAACATCTTGAATCATCCCAATCGGAGTTCTGATGCGAGAGTTATGTCCTTTTTATCAACAAAGATCAAAGCTAAGAGTTGTCATGTATGCCATTTACATAGCATCTACTTCAAGCCCGATTTCCTCCTTGATACAATCCGAATCTGTCAATCCTCAAAGAATGAAAGTTGTAGATCTCGTCGTTGTCTTCAATTTTATAGGTGGCAGACCTCGTTACTCCAAGCGGATCAAAAGTTATGCTTGTTTTACCAAAGGACATCGCAGCAGAAAATAGAGTAGCGCGGACCGCGCTAGGGGCGAGCTAGGCCACCGTGAAGCAATTGCCTTTACACAAGTCTGGGCGCCTCAAATGGCTTAGAGATAGTCTTGGTAGCGCTTGGGCTGCGGGAGAAAAGAGCTGTTTTGGGTTATTTGGTGTCCAATTTGAGCTAGAATAGGATTCTTAGTAGCCTAACTTGCTAGGGTATCTATTAGAACTATAAATACATGATGAGAGGCATAAAAGAAGATATATAGGCTAGTTCTAAGACTCCATTAAATCCGTCTTGGGATAGACTTCTATCAAATTAATTCTTTACTTTCTTTCTTAGATTAGGAACCCTAGATTAGATTAGAATTGAAGATTGAAGCTATTGATTATCGTTGGAGAATCAAATTGGAAGCAAGAGAATGCAGATTTGTTTATCTCAATTCTAATTTCTTTTCTTATTTATTTGTATCTTTTTAATGCTTAATCAATTGTGGATGATGGATTCTAGTTCAATTATGAATTAAACTCTATTTTGAGATTACTATGGATCTTATTGTGTAGTTCACTTTGATATGCTTCTTTGTTAGTCTTATTAGCTATATTTGGATTGTCTATTATGATTTGTAATGAATTGCTTAATTGTCTAGCTAACAGTTACCGTGATAATTTATATGAACTCGAGAGATGAAGTATAGATTTAGATCTGATCATGATAGCATGTGTTTGTGATTTCTGCATGGATGGAATTCATGATTCGTGTTAAGGATAGAGATATGCCTTTACGCCATATGTAGTCTAATAAGAACTTGAACTTAAACACTTTTTAATTGTAATTCACATAGAGATATAGTGGGTTAGTTAATTAGGGTGTTCAAATTGATTCTATCATCTGTGGATTTAATTTGATATGAGTATGGTGCATTAAGAGATGGCCATATTTTACTTTTGTGTTCTTGATTAACAATCCAGTATTAATAATTTGGCTTAACAGGAAGTGTGTTGATTTAAATGAAATAATAAGTGAAATTTTAATCTCAAGTCTTCAATATCTTGTTTCATTCTAGGGATAGTTAGTAATAGTTTATTTAATTATTTTAAATTAATTTATTAAATTATTTGTTTAAATAAGATTAAATTGGTCATAGGTTAGTAATTAGTCATTCTTATTAAATAATTCTCTGTGGGAACGATACTCAACTTATCACTTTATTACTTGTTGACCACGTATACTTGCGTGTTGTGCGTAATTAGATTTTACCCAACAACTGGTCAGAAGAAGACATGATTGGCTGTAGGCTCGTGGCCTTTTTGGATTTTGAGCAGGTAATAGGCCCAATTATTTCCCTATAAAAGACTTATGTAGTTTAGTCTTAGGGATAATATAAATGCTACTAGTATGTGTCCATTTTAGGAATATTATCTTGCAAAAACGGGCGTTATTTGATAACATGTTATTTATGCACAAATATTCTTCATATTTTCAATTACATAAAGATGAACATGAAATGAAATTACAAGTAAATGCTTTTACGAGTAATAGAAAAATGGAAAGCATGAAGAGACTTTCCTCTGCGTTTGGTTTATCAGAGGTTGGCCTATCTTAGGGTTACTCTCGCGGCTTTTTGGCATGAAGGTCCCCAGATCATCGCAATCTACTTGACGGGAAGTTAATCTGGTCTTTCAACTAGAGCGAATCTGGGTGGTGCCTTTCCATAGCCTCGTTGGAATTAGTCTCCCTACGAGTCCAGTAATCAAACACCGGTAGGATAACCTCCTGGTGGAGGAACCACACAACATACATTCACATACAACGTGTCTCACCGTTTATGAAAATGATGACATGTGCGAAACATTAATATCACAGATAGATATATTGCAGTGTAGTAAGTAAAATGCATTCATACAAATTCATCATAAATGTAAATGCAACCTCCACATACAAGCATATAACAGTTTTGAAAAGCTTGTAGTAACGTCTTAAGCCCTCTTACTGGAGTCCTTAGTAGAGTCGCCATCTGTCGACGTCGGGATTTTTATTTGTCCCTTTTCGTTACTTGTTCTTTGGTGTTCTCATGTTAGGTGAGATTTGTTTGAAAAAACAAGTGAAAAAGGTCTGACATGTGTAATGTCGACGATTTGACTTTAAGAGTCGCCAGTTGGTGTTTTTAACTGGTTGCACTAACGCAGCCAAAAAAGGTTTGCACATTGACCCAGTGATATAACACTACTAGATGGGTCTGTGAAATCGAGATTCATTTGGGTTCGGGGGCTTGATTATGCAGAGGGAAGGTGTTAGGCACCCCTCAACATCCGTGTTGCCACGATGACCACCACATTTCAAGAAACTGTTATATAAATGTGTGTGTGTGTGTGTGTGGATCAATGTGCAATTATATTGAAGTAGTGTGAGGCCTCGTTCGCACCTATATACAAAGGGTTTGAATTTATAGAAAAATTCAGTTTTAAACAGAATATAACAATGAAGTTTTGTAAGAGGTTTTTCAAACCCTATACTCAATAGGAATTGAGACCTTTTCATACTTCAATTTTATTATTAAATGATCGGCTTGATTGCTTTTATTTTTGAGATGTGAGGCATTTTCGAGAAAATAATATACAGCAGTGCCGAACTCCTCATGGGCATGACAACCATCCAAGGAAATTCAGACACCGTAAATAATGTACAAGCTGCTTACAGCTGAAAATGTCCATCAGGGGAATCGAATCTAGATTCAGTAGACTGAATCTGTGATCACATGATTCCTAGGCTAACATGATGTCACAGTTTATATGAAAAGCAGTAAGCAGTTATATATATAAAAGTTGTAAATATATATATATATATATAGGCATGATCAACCACCACGAAGCACCTCCATGGGGGATCGGAAATGTAAATATATAAAAGCGGTAAAGATATATATATATATATATATATATATATATATATATATATATATATATATATATATATATATATGGACATGATCAACCACCACGAAGCACCTCCATGGGGATCGAAATGTAAATAAAGTCAGAAAATGATCAACCGTATACAAGTAAACTCCAGGCAGTACTAAATGTAAATAAAGTAGTAAAAGGCCTCGAAGTAAACTCCAAGCCTGACAGAAATGTAAATATATATATATATATATATATATAAGTAGTAAACGCACCGGATGTAAAATCCAGGCTCATCGGATACGTCCGACAACAGTTTATATATATAGTATATATGTAAAATCCAGGCTCATCAGACAGAGTCTGACAACAGTTTATATATATTTGTATATATATATATATATACATAAGTCTAGGCTCAATCGAGGCATGACTCGATAATGTTAGTCCATATATAAATATATACATATATAAGTATATATATACAGACAGAAATTAAAACCATGGACCGAAGTCCGGCATACACACACAACACGACTCTTAATGTGAAGAATAGTGTGTGCAAAGATGAAGAGAAAGGCTTTATAGAGTGTAAGAAGGCTTGCGTTAAGGTACAAAGTAGGCTTCTATGACTCTAGATGGATAAACACTTCGACTCCGTAAATAAAAAATATAGCTATATGTGAGCTAACAGGTGTTTAAATTGAGGAAACACTCAATAAGGGGTGTGTACAGAGCAAATTGAACAGGGCTTCCTCGCCACTTTTTCTCTTGAATATGGCCACCCTAAGCCCTCTATTTATAGAAGGGGAGCAGCAGTGTACTGCTGCGACCCCAGATGCACTTCTGTTGCCTTGAGGTTCCCGGCTCCGGGTCCAAATCGAGTCGTCTCAAATTACGTGCACTCGTGCACTGTGATGTTTGCTCGAACTTGCAGAACATCAATCCGTGCATCCGAACGAGGTATGCAAGACCATCTTCGGACTGTTTTTGTCGAGAGTTACGCAATGACATGGGATTAGAGGTTGTACGAAGTCAGGAAGAGGGGACCATGCGCATGGTCTTCAAGCGTCAAATTCTATCCGGTGTGCTGCCACGCGTAATAGTCACTCAGAATTAGATCTCCTTGGCTCTTGTGGGACATTGATGTGTAGCAATGTATGTATGAAATATTAAGATGGCGCATTGGGGTTGAGGTGGCAAGATGACCTTTTGACTCCTCTCCAGGGTTATCTCCGGTTTGAGCTGATAGTAGACGTTGCTCAGGGTTACATCTGAGAATGGACTGCTGCAAGTGTTTGAATTCCGCAAGGTTATCTGTAAGTGTGCGTGTCTTCCCGATGTTAGCTCTGGGTCTTTGGTATGAGTTCCTCGGCAGGAGGTCTGAGATTGAAGCTGATCGCATGCATTTGAAACAAGCATTTCCGGAGTTATTGCCGAAACTGCAACAACATTCCTTGGGGTTATCTCCAAGGTCGAAACTCGGGGTTATCTTCGAGGTTGGAACTGATACTTATAGTGTGTGTTCCAGGTTGAAATTGGACTTTCGGTAGTATCCAGATGGATGTGAGCTGTCTTCCAGGGTTATCTCCGAAAGACGAATCTACTCTCTTACAATGTCAGTAACAAGTGTGCAGAAAATTTCAAGTGTCTACAGCTGTAACCTTAGCCTCCATAGCTTCACTTTCTGAAGGTGATGGTGGAGCATTCATAACAAAATGAGGAAGATAGGCATGCTCCTGGCTGACTAACTGGCGTATGACTTGATGCTGATGAGTCACCAGTTCTGCCAATTGCTCAATTTTTTTACACAGAGCTTTCATCTTGCGTTCCATAGAAAATTGGAACTTTGTGTAATCCCATCTATCACAACCGTCTCTGATGGTCTGGGATAATTCACCATTAAAATTGGAATTGTGTCAAGTGCTCCAACTGATCATGTTGACCTCTTCTTCTTTGTGTTGAGGAAGTGGGTTATCTTGTACATGAGGCTGATCTGGTTTGGTAACCATGATCTCACCGTTGTCTATCAAATCTTGGATCTTGTGTTTCAAGGCTCAACAATCTTGAGTATCATATCTAGGTGCTCCAACATAATAGGCACACTTCTAGGCAGCATTGAAACCCCTCCCATTACGGTTGGCTGGTGGAAGAAGACGCACAATTTTCTTCTAAGTAGTCAGAAGAGCAAGAATATTCTTGAGCGAATCCCCTAAGGGTGTGAACTTTCGAGGTCGCTTTGCATCTCCACCTTTAGGCAATGGAGGATTTGAAGACTGTGCTCGGAAAGGGGAGTCGTTTCTCCTCTATATAGGCATGTTCTGACTGCCTTTTTGACCTTGTAGTATCAAGAAAACATCCTCCTCTTTCTTTTTATGGACCCTCCAAGGGTTGTTTCTATAAGATCCGGACTGGATGTGCTCAGCAACTACTTTAAGAGCGGCTAGGTCTTGAATCTTACTGGACTTCAATCCCATTTCATCTATCTCTCCGTGCTTGATCATTTTAGAGAATGGTTTGCCAATACCAGCTAAGACTATTTCATAGAAAGGAGCTTTCTGAATGTCTATGGAAGTCATGACCATTTCTGATTCTGTCATGGAAGGAATAACTTGAGAAGCAAGGCCCCTCCACCTTTGAGCATACTCTCTAAAAGACTTATTAGATTGTTTCTTGACCTTGGTAATCTGGTACCGGTCAGGAGCCATCTGAGATTGAAAACTGTATTGCGTGAGGAAGGCATGCGCTAGCTCTTCCCAGCTATGGATCTTTGAGTTGTTTAATCTGGTATACCATGAACGGGCTTCTCTAGTTAGACTATTCTGGATCAGCAGCATTCTGAGCTTCTCATTTTTTGCATAAGATCCAAGTTCTCCAATGAACACCTTCAAATGTGTGTAAGGATCCCCTAATCCATCATACTTTTTAAAGTCAGGGGCTTTAAATTTCTCAGGATAATGAACGCCAGGGAATATGCAAAGGTCAGCATATGAAACACTTCCATGTGTTCCAATCCCTTTGAGAGCAGGGATAGTTTCCTCCATTTGAAGGACCTTCTTCTTGATATCACCGGTGTCTGGATCTCCTTTGAGATGGGTGCTTTCAGAGGCTTTGTTGGTCGTTTCCAACTGTGGTTCTGGATTTGTTTTATCTAAACCTTTTATCCCTCCTTGTGTAGAGGATTCTGTATGTGTAGACATCTTTGTACCCTGAGTAGATTGATGCAATTCTTTTAGAAGAACAACCAAATCTGTAATTTGTTTACTCAATCCGTCAAATTCTTCTCGAGAAACAGCATTAGACTGGTCATAAAAAGACATGATTGGCTATAGGCTCGTGGCCTTTTTGGATTTTGAACGGGTAACATGCCCAATTATTTCCCTACAAAAATTTTTTGTAGTTTAGTCTTAGGGATAATATAAATGCTACTAGGATGTGTCCATTTAGGAATATCATCTTGTAAAAACGGGCGTTATTTGATAACATGTTATGTATGCACAAATATTCTTCATATTTTCCATTACACATGAAATGAAATTATAAGTAAATGCTTGTACAAGTAATAGAAAATTGGAAATCATGAAGAGACTTTCCTCTGCGTTTGGTTTATCATAGGTTGACCTATCTTAGGGTTACTCTCGCGGCTTTTTGGCATGAAGGTCCCAGATCATCGCAATCTACTTGACAGGAAGTTAATTCGGTCTTTCAATTGGAGCGAATCTGGGTGGTGCCTTTCTTGAGCCTCGTTGGAATTAGTCTCCCTATGAGTCAAGTAATCAAACACAGGCAGGATAGCCTCCTAGTGGAGGAACCACACAACATACATTCATATACAACGTCTCTCACCGTTTATGAAAATGATGACATGTGCGAAGCACTAATATCACAGATAGATATATTGCAGTGCAGTAAGTAAAATGCATTCATACACATTCATCATAAATGTAAATACAACATTCACAGACAAGCATATAACAGTTTTGAAAAGCTTGTAGTAGCGGCTTAAGCCCTCTTACTGGAGTCCCCAGCAGAGTCGCCACCTGTCGACGTCAGGATTTTTTATTTACCTTTTTTTGTTACTTGTTCTTTGGTGTTCTCATGTTAGGTGAGATTTGTTTGAAAAAACAAGTGAAAAAGGTCTGACATGTGTATTGTCGATGATTTGACTTTAAGAGTCGCCAGTTGGTGTTTTTAACTAGTTGCACCAACGCAACCGAAAAAGGTTAGCACATTGACCCAGTAATGTAACACTGCTAAACGGGTCTGTGAAACCTAGATTCATTTGGGTTCGGGGGCTTGATTATGTGGAGGGAAGGTGTTAGGCACCCCCCGACATCCGTGTTGCCATGGTGACCGCCACTTTTCAAGAAATTGTTATATGAATGTGTGTGTGTGTGTGTGTGTGTGTGGATCAATGTGCAATTATTTAGAAGTAGTGCAAGGCCTCGTTCGCACCTATATGCAAAGGGTTTGAATTTGTAGAAAAATTTAGTTTTAAATAGAATATAGCAATGAAGTTTTGTAAAACAGGTTTTTCAAACCCTGTGCTCAATAGGAATTGAGACCTTTTCATACTTCCATTTTATTATTAAATGTTCGGCTTGATTTCTTTTATTTTCGAGATGCGAGGCATCTTCGAGAAAATAATATATAGTAGTGTCGAACTCCTCATGGGCATGACAGTCATCTAAGGAAATTCAGACACCGTAAATAATGTACAAGTTGCTTACAGCTGAAAATGTCCATCACGAGAACCGAATCTAGATTCAGTAGACTAAATCTGTGGTCAGATGATTCCTAGGCACACATGATGCCGCAGTTTATATGAAAAAGCAATGAGGAGTTATATATATAAAAGTCAGAAATATATAGGAGACTAATTCCAACGAGGCTCGTGAAAGGCACCACCCAGATTCGCTCCAGCTTGAAAGACCGGATTAACTTCCCGCCAAGTAGATTACGATGATCCGGGGACCTTCATGCCAAAAAAGCCATGAGAGTAACCCTAAGATAGGTCAACCTCTGATAAACCAAACGCGGAGGAAAGTCTCTTCATGCTTTCCATTTTTCTATTACTTGTAAAAGCATTTACTTGTAATTTCATTCCATGTTCATCTTTATGTAATGGAAAATATGAAGAATATTTGTGCATACATAACATGTTATCAAATAACGCCCATTTTTGCAGGATGATATTCCTAAAATGGACACATCATAATAGCATTTATATTATCCCTAAGACTAAACTATATAAGTCTTTGTAGGGAAACAATTGGGCCTGTTAACTGCTCAAAATCCAAAAAGGCCACGAGCCTACAACCAATCATGTCTTCTTTTGACCAGTCTAATGCTGTTTCTAGAGAAGAATTTGACCAATTGAGTAAACAAATTACAGATTTGGTTGTTATTCTAAAAGAATTGCATCAATCTACTCAGGGTAAAAAGATGCCTACACATACAGAATCCTCTACACAAGGAGGGACACAAGGTTTGATAAAACAAATCCGTAACCTCACTTGATACAACAACAAAGACCCTAAAAGCACCCATCTCAAAGGAGATCCGCACACCTATGATATCGTGAAGAAGGTCCTTCAAATGGAGGAAACTATCCATGCTCTCAAAGGGATTGGAACACACGGAAGTGTTTCATATGCTAACCTTTGCATATTCCCCGTGTTCATTATCCAGAAATTTAAAACCCGACTTTGAAAAGTATGATGGATTAGGGATCCTTACACACATTTGAAGGTGTTCATTGAGAACTTAGATCTTATGCGTAAAATGAGAAGCTCGTAATGCAAATTGCTCCAAAAGAGTCTAACCGAGAAGCCTCGCTCATGGTATACCAGATTAGACAACTCAAAGATCCATAGTCGGGAAGAGCTAGCTCACGCCTTCCTCACTCAATACAGCTTTTCAATCTCGATGGCTCTCGACCTGCACTGGGACACCAAGGTCAAGAAACAAATGTCTAATGAGTCTTTCAGAGAGTATGCTCAAAGGTGGAGGCGCCTTTTGCTTCTCAAGTTATTCCTTCCATGACAAAATCGAAAATGGTCATGACTTTCATAGACATTCAGAAGCTCCTTTCTATGAAAGAGTCTTAGTCGGTATTGGCAAACCATTCTCTAAAATGATCAAGCACGAGAGATGGCCGAGATGGGATTGAAGTCCCAGAAGATTCAAGACCTAGCCGCTTTAAAGCAAAGTTCATTTGAAAGCACATCCAATCCGGATCTTATGGAAACAACCCTTGAGGGTCCATAAAAAAAAGAGGAGGATGTTTCTTGATACTACAAGGTCAAAAAGGCAATCGTAATATGCCTATACAGAGGGAGAAACTACTCCCCTTTCCAAGCACAGCCTTCAAATCCTCCATTGCCTAAAGGTGGAGATGCAAAGCGACCTCTCGAACGTTCACACCCTTAGGGGACTCGCCGAGAATATTCTTGCTCTTCTTCGACTACTCGTAAGAAAATTACACATCTTCTTCCACCAAATTAACCCTAATGGGAGGGGTTTCAATGCTACTCAAGTGTGCCTATCATGCCGAGCACCTGGACATGATACTCAAGATTGTTGGGCCTTGAAACACAAGATCCAAGATTTGATAGACAACGGTGAGATCGTGGTTACCAAACCCAGATCAACCTCATGTATAAGACAACCCTCTTCCTCAACACAAAGAAGAAGAAGAGGTCAACATGATTAGTTGAGCACTTGACAGAGTTCCAATTTTAATGGTGAATCATCCTGCACCATCAAAGACGGTGTTTGATGATGGGATTACGAAAAGTTCCAATTTGCTATGGAACGCAAGATGAAAGCTCTTTGTAAGCAAATTGAGCAATCGGTAGTAATCGGTGACTCATCAAAGATCAAGTCACACGCCAGCTTAGTCACCAGAGCATGCCTATCTCCTTCCTTTTTGTTATGAATGCTCCACCATCACCTTCAAAAAAGAAGCTATGGAGGATAAGGTTACAAAGAGAGCAAATGCTAAAGCCCGCCCATGATTTTGCCAATCAAAGGAATTTACATACCTGGGCCAACCTATGGAGGAGATATTTCAGATGCTAATCAACGAAGGAAGAATTACCTCCCTTCTACCTCCAATTAATCCTCGCTCAAGATTGTTTAACTCTCGATGGAGTTTGTCAATATCATTCACATTCTCGCGGCACAAAGACGTAAGAATGTTGGGCACTCCGCCACCTTATTCGTAATCTAATTGATAGCGCATGTCTTACAAATCGGCGTGTATTTATGACATTGTGCTACTCGAGAGTGGGAATACATGTCCTACCAAATGGAAGGGATCAAGAGCGCTTATATCCATGAGGGTCGATGAGACCACAAACCATTTCCCATACAAGCAATTCAACTCAAAGGAGTCGATAATCCTTTGAAAGTGGGTGCACTGTAGCCAATTTCTTTACCCTTCGCACTACAATATCCTGTTGTCACCTTACACAAAGTCCCATGGAATTATGGGAAGTCAAGGATCCACGCCTCATACTATCGCTATAAAGGTCAAAGGAAAATCCACCAGATCTTCCTCAAAGGTGGTTATGAAGCCCACCTTCAAAGCAAAGGGGAAGATTCCCATGGAGAAGATTGAAAATTCCTCCACACTACGGGTCATAATGAAGCCAAGGTGGTTCTAAGCTTAAGAGAAGCTCCACATCGATCTCAATATCGACTTGGTTTTCTTTCCAAGATCACATGAAGATTTTATTAAAGGTTTTGGAAGAAGCCTACTTGCCAAAATCAAAGGGATGTGGAAAAATTTCAACATCCGGTTGATCACATTTTCAACAACAATGTGATATCCTTCATCGATGATTTACATACCTCCCAAGGGGACCTAGCCATCAAGCCATTATTACACATTGCAGCTTTATCCTCCTGATATATGTTAGTGGAGTTTTGATAGATGGAGGTTCGTCTCCTAAATATCCGTCCTTATGCCACTTTGGTGAAGATGAACGCCAATCTCAAACGGATCCAAAGCACCCATACTGCTATCAAAGCTTTTGATGGATCCCGACGAAATTCTCATTGAGAGATTGAGCCGCCAATTGAGATTGGTCCAAATACATTCAATGTATCCTTCCACGCCCTCAAGATAGATTCAGATACAACCTCGCTATTGGGGAGACCATGGATCCACATGGTCGAGCCGCCCTTCTACACTACATCAACAACTCAAATACATTGTCAACAATAGCCTAGTCACATCAATGCCGAGCCTTTAAATGTCCCTCCGAATAAGGAAATCTACCAATCATCGCCTTCAATTCAAAAGTTGAGCCAACTAGCTTTCATACTTGAAGTGAGTAACACGTAATACCATCCTATTGAGCACCACTTCCCATACCTCCAAGATTTCACCGAGGTTATGCTTTCACCACTCAAGAAATGATGTCATCATCATCACCGGACAAGGGCTTGGTAAAATCAAGAGGTATTAAGCACCCTATTCAAGTGTCCAAATAAACCGGGACATCCGGACTAGGCTATTCTCGCCAGCCCAAATATAGAATCCTCATAAGCACAAGCAGTTTTCTCAAGCTTCCGCCACACAATTTTTTTTCTCCACCACACACCTCATGAAATGACATACTCCTAGAAAGGTGCCAACCCATGTTATGGCTATGTTGCTTCCCAAACCAAGACTATTCAAAGAAAAGAGGTCCCGATTCCTCGATCCCAAAGTGGAAGAAAGGGAGCGAAAACGTAAATATGACATCGCCTTTGATGATGTCAGTATACGATCATTGTCCATGATGAACATACAAATAGATACACCCTGATTTATGATTGCCTGTATGTTATGGTTATCATTCGTAAAAAGGAGGACGATGACAACCCTCCATCATCGCAAATTCATCAGACTTTACCCTCGATAATTGGAGCAAAGACTCCATGCATCGGTCGATTTAGGGTAAAACGGGCAAAAAATCTCTCCCCCTCTAGATAACTTTAATTGCTTACTTTTCTATACAATATTAGCGCTTATTTTATCAAGACATGCTAACACTTTTGTATGATTAAATAGTTTCATATATTAAGTGAAAGTATATTTTGTTTCAGACCTCAATTTAGATGTGCCTGTATTTGTCGATGAGGTGCCTTTTCTCCACAAGGATCAGAATTTTGATGCAAAGTTGACTCAGACTTGATGGAAATACAAGAGGACATTGAGACACCTCAGGAGATTAAGGAATGGGTCGCAGACAAACCTAAACCCAACCTTGATCAAACCACTTCTTTCAATCTTGGAACCTTAGAAAGCCCTAAGCTAATCCAGATTGGTTCGCACCTAACCCCAAACCAACTAATGACATGGTCATGCTTATTAACCCAATTCCAGGATGTGTTTGCATGGTCTCACGAAGACATGGTGGGTTTGTCCAATCGACATTGTCCTTCATCGCCTTCCCATTAAGGAGGGATTTAAGCCAATCAGCGTGTAAGCTCAAAGCGATTGAAACCCGAGTGGAGTTTAAAGGTTAAAGAGGAAATTGTGAAACAATTTCAAGTCGGCATTATCATGGTGTCTACATATCCTAATGGATATCCAATATTGTTCCTTTGCCTCAAACCAGGGAAAAGTGCGAGTTTGCGTGGATTATCGGGATCCGAACAAAGCTTGCCTTTAAAGATAGCTTTCATGCGCCCTTTATCCACATTCTTATCGACAATACCGCTTCAATACTTACATGTACTCCTTTTGTCGATTGCTTCATGGGTACCATCAATTATGGTCACGAGGAGGACCGTGAGAAAACCGCTTTCATCACGCCTGGGGAACCTTCTCACTATATATCTTGTTGTCATTCTACTCATCAATGCCGGGGCAACCTACCAAATGAGCCATGATGGCTCTTTTCCACGATTTAATGCACAAAGAGATAGAGATCTACGTGGATGACATCATTGTCAAATCCCAAAAGGGAAGAAGACCACTTGACCATCTCAAAAAGCTATTCAACAAAGTCATGTAAGTACAACTTGAAGTTGAATCCAAAAGTGCGCCTTTGGTGTCAAATCGTGCAAGTTGCTAGGTTTTCTAGTCACCACAAAGGGATTGAGTCGATCCCACCAAAATCTAAGCCATCAAGGAAATGCCCATTCCTCGATAGAGAGAAGAAATACGGGATTTTTGGGAAGAATCAACTTCATTAGCAGTGTTTATTTCTCAACTCACAAAGAACTCGTGAGCCCATCTTCAAATTGTTAAGGAAGAACTCCTCCATGAAATGGAACGATGAGTGTCGAAAAGCCTTCCTTACAATCAAAGAGCAAATGTTAACGCCCTCCTATTTTGGTACCACCTGTGGATGATGTTCCCCTGCTCATGTACTTGCCCATTAATGACAATGCCATGGGTCATATGTCAGGGCAAAAAAGACGATAGAGGCCAAGAACGAGCTATCTATTACCTCAAAGAAAAGATTCAAAGAAGAAGGAACACAAGTACACTCTGATTGAGAAGACTTGTTGTTCTTTAGCATGGGCTTCCATGAGGTTACAGCATTACCTCCATGGTCACACAACCCATCTCATATCCCGCGTGGATCCTCTCAAGTACGTGTTCAGTAAGCCCATACTAAATTGTCGGCTGTCCAGATGGCAGTTGATCCTACAACAATTTGACATCGTCTATATGACGCAAAAGTCTATCAAAGGTCAAGGAATTGCGGATCAACTGGCCTCCGCACCTGCAGGGGATTACAAACCCTTAGAAACATATTTTCCCGATGAAGGGGTAATGGCAGTTCAGCAACACCATCAGTATGATGCATGCCATACATTGAAAATGTATTTCGATGGAGTCATAATACAGTAGGTTCTGAGCCGAGCAGCCTAGTATCCCAGACGGGGAGCAAAGATCCCGTCATCCATTAAATTGCGCTTTGTCAACACCAACAACACACACATTGAAAATGAAGGTCATATCATGGGGCTAAAACTTGCCCATTCAATGGGCATCGTGCGCTTAACTCGCCTTTGGGGATTCAGAGTTGGTAATCAAACAATCCATAGAATCTATCAAACCAAGGAACTACATTTGTCACGCCTTACCATCGCAAAGTTTTACAGATGGCTTTGAGTTCAAGAAATCTCCTTTTACACATTCCTCGTAATAGGAATGATTTTGCGGATGCACTAGCAACGTTGGCTCCCTCGATTCACATACCGACAAGGAAAACATGCCAAGCATCATATTTTGCCCCGCAAAAGGCCCCAAATTATGGGAACTATGTTGAGAAGTATCGATGAGCTACCTCCCATCCACAACCCTTGGTATCAAGATATCAAGGAGTATCTACGAGATGGATCTACACCCACGAGGCGAGCCTAACCAAAAAGAGGCGATCCATCCATCGACTTGCTATGAAATTTTACTCGAGCGAGATGCACTCTACAAAAGAGATGCAGGACTAGGTCTCCTCATATGTCTGGACAAAGACCAAGCTCAGAGGCTCATGGATGAGATCCATGGTGGAGTATGTGGCCCACACATGAGCGGACCCCTACTTGTTAAGAAGATCCTCAGAACAGGGCATTATTGGCTTACGCTCAAAGTCGATCGTGATGATCACGCCAAGAGGTGCTATCAATGCCAAATTCATGGGAATGCTATCCACGCCTCCAAGGGAACTCCACAATATGAGTTCGCCATGGCCCTTCTCAATGTGGGAATGGACGGATCGCCCCATCGAGCCCAAAGCCAAGAATGGACATCGATTCATATTCACCATGATCGACTACTTCACCAAATGGGTAGAAGCAACTCCTTCCCTGGGTTACCAAAGAAGTCATCATTGCTTTCATCGTAAATAATAATATCGTCTCGTCGATATGGACAACCAGAGGTCATTGTGTCGATAAATGCTAAGAACCTCAACAACAAAATGATGGAGGAGTTATGTAGAAATTCCACATCAAACACCTTAACTCCGCCATCTACCGGTCAGATGAATGGTGTTGCTGAAGCGGCTAATAAAAACATCAAGAAGATCATGCAAAAAATGTCCGCCAATCACAAAGGATGGCCCGACCTCTTGCCTCTCGACTTTATTAGCCTACGTAACTTCAATGCGCATTTCCACCGGGGCAACCCCCTACTATTAGCCTATGGGATGGAAGCAAAGGTTCTCATAGAGGTGGAAATGGAATCCTCAGAGTGTTGATGGATGCTCAACTGATGAAGACCAATGGGTACAAGATGTATCACCAATTGTCTCTCGATAGAGATTTAAAGGCGAACCGCGACTATCTTCCATGGTCAAGATATCAAAGAAAGGATCGCCAGATCCTACAATAAAAAAAGTCCTAATACGGCAATTCAAACAACATGACTTGGTTTTGAAGAAGATCATTGACAACCAAGATCAATCTAAGGGAAAATTCGCCCTAACTCGAAGGCCCATTTGTTGTCAAGGAGGTATCGACAGAGGCGCCTCGCACTATAGAAATGGATGGCGATGAATTTCCATAACTTATCAACTCTGACACCGTGAAATGGTATTATGTCCGAGGTTACCATCAAGCAAACATCCTGGTTTTTGATCATCAAATCACCAAATATTCCGATTTTTTCTAACCCTTTATACATACTCTTCTCGCCCTCGTGGAAACATACACTTCAAACCAAAGAAATGGGTTTCACCTCATTTCAAAACCTTTCATACAATTTCTGCTATCCTCAAGACGGATTGAACCTTTCACACCGCAGCTTTATCCTCAAGACGGGATTAAACTTTTCACGCTTGCAGCTTTGTCCTCAAGACGGATCAAACTTTTTCCACACCGCAGCTTTGTCCCCATCATGGGATCAAACTTTCTTCTCCCGCAAAGATAGCCTCGCATATGGGATTCATACTTCTTTCACCGCAATTCATCCCGAGGGGCTAACTACGCCGACCTCGATCTCCCCGATACACGGAGAGTACGAGGGCAACCATATTCTATATGGCCCTACGCAATAATAAAAAAAAACAACAAAAAAACATTTCTACCCTTTCTACAAAAAAAAAAAACAACAAAACACTTCTACACCCTTCTTCATCAATAAAGCTTCTACACCCATCCGCTTTTCACATTCAAATATTGAACCTCTTACACCAGTTCAACTACGCAGACTTGATCTCCTCTTCAATAGGAGTACGTAGGCGTACCATTTATGGTTCTGGCTAACCCCCTACCGTAACAAAAAATACTTGTCACACTAAGATCTGGATCAACCTTCAATCCACCACATTTCATCGGCTTCGCACCAAAGGGATGGAATTACCCAACCTCTCCTCACCAATAGAGAGATTCAAAGACCATCTAAGTCATGGTTGTGCCTCAAAGAGCAACACCAATCCATAAGAGATGGAATTAACTAGGCTTCTCACAAATAGAAGTATCAAGCGACCATCCGTGGTGTGGTCAATCTCAAAGAGGAAAAGCCACACTCTCTCCACATTTCCATACAAAACCAAATCCCAAGACACCAAAGATGGTAGGATACATACAGATCAATGATCCGCTTCGAAAGATCCTCGCGACGGCTCAATGTCCACATATCAAGGATGAGTTCAGAATGCATCAAGATCACAAGCCCTGAAGAAACAGGCAAATATCAAGCAAGTATCAAGGCACAACTGAAAGGGAAGTAAATCAAAATATATTTCTCCCATATATATATACTGGTTTGATATATACATATGTGTTGTACATGACAAAATGGCTAAGCTTAGTCTCAGGGAAAATACAAGTCTATCTACGGGATCTGTGTGTATGCGACTATCAGATCTAACATAGCATCCCTCTCTGAAGAAGGAGGTAACGCTGCAAGCTCCTGCCCAATGGTATCTACACGAGCTAGCAGATCCGAGGCTAACTGCATGGTGGCATGATGCTCATCAATATATGCACTCATATCGGCAAGGATGCCACCGATGGGATCTCACTCAAGTATCGTCTCATGATTTACGGCCACATCCCGGCAGATAGGGCAAAGATCCCGCCCCACAATCAATGCATCTCTAGGTCGATCTAGCCTCATCTCTCTCTCTAATAGAGCGCATGTCTCTCCCATCAAGAGTCACAACATCGAGGCCCTAGCCCGATCTCTCTCATAGGTCATCGATGTAGACTCGCTTCAGACATCGTGGTCAATGTCAATGATAAGAGCACTCATAGTGGGAGAATCCATCACAAATGCCGGCAACCCAAAGAACAAATCCTCCTCGATGGGAATATCACCTCCATATAGGCTCCTCATCATCGTAATCACCCCCTCACACCGTGGATACTACCGCAACCGATGCAGCCTCTCTATCTCCATCCATGCGAATACTCAGCAGTAACAACCCGGATGGTCGATAGAAAAACTCAGATAGCTCTCACCGATCCCAACAGTATATACAACCCGGATCTGTCCTCTCATTGATAAATGCCGAGAAGCGAAGCGCCGACTGATGCCCCTCAAAAGGATGGAAGTCCTGAACCCGTCAAACCGACACATCACGGCCAAAGGGTGGTAAGTAATCATGCCTCTCAAACCAGCCAGAGGAAGATAATCCATGCCCGAGTATGAGTAATGAAGTCAGTAGGGTGAATCTAAGCCCTCACACACGAAAAGATAGCAAATGGATCTCCAATCCTCGCCAGAAAGTCACCAAGATGCAACATCTCAGACACACCATGCAGTCGAAAGGAGTATGATATGGCTATATCATGGGTGAAACAATATCCATGCCGCCTAAAAGTGCCAATCGGCCTCAAGTGTGACATAAACCACACGCACAAAGATGACCGAAATAGTCTCAGAAACACTCCCACGGATAAGTGCAAGAAGATGTAGTCGACCTCGTAGTCTCTCGCATGATCATCTGTGAGATAATGGTACGACCTCCCCGAGAGCTCTCACCGCCATAATGACGCCAATGTCCAACTCATCCATGTATCGTGGCATGTAGACATATGACAAGACGCACAATAGCAAAGACATCTAC
The DNA here is from genome assembly GCA_020205605.1 of Panax ginseng. Lineage (NCBI taxonomy): Eukaryota > Viridiplantae > Streptophyta > Magnoliopsida > Apiales > Araliaceae > Panax > Panax ginseng. Next base: position 88,595,420 of record CM035135.1, on the reverse strand, counting down.
TCCGCCAAACGCCAATGATCCTCCCGTGTGGTGAAATCCCCGAATGTCGTGTATATAACTATCCTCAAGAGCCAAATCATCAAACAAAAAATGTCGGATATAACGTGGCCGATGATGTGATCTCATCCTCGCACCACTCTACGCCTCAAGCCAAAGTGAGGGTCATGAACCGCCACTCATGTCTCCAATCGCCATATGCACGCAAGGTCCGTCCAATGGCAAGATCATCAAACGTGCATACTCCTCCAAAGTAGAGTCAACTCCGGGTCCCAAATCGAAAAACTCGCCTCTCTCGATACCCAAAGGCTCCAAAGATGCCCTCCACGAAACTCGTGGGAACCTAAAACATCAACAGGTCATAAGATGTCGCAAATAAAAATGATCTACAAATACCCTGTCTCTCGATGGTGACATGCTATCATACCACGATCGATACCCGATGCCACCAAAAATGGTGGGGTATGATCAATACTGCTAACTCGTCAAGAAGACATCTCAGACAGACGGCCGTGTCATAAGACCATCCAGGGTCAATGTCAATATCTCTCGACATATATATATATGCATAACATAATAACATGCATGATACAATAGATGGCAATATGATATAGGAATGGAAAACTCACATATACATTCCTAAGTATATCATCATCTAATACATCTCTCAGACAACTAAAATATAGGGAATGGGGCAAAACCGCCTTTACATCTAACAGAGGCCTATCAAAAGATATAACGAGAATGGGGCGGCTACCCAATGTCTAACAGAGGCCTATCAAAAGAGATAACGAGAATATACATCGAAGAAGTCAATGGTATCGATGTTCACATCATCAATCCTCGCCCACCGATGTAACTCCTCCCGAGTCACCGGATCTCTATCTACATGTGATGTCGCCTATACAAGGGAGGATCTGCACACCGCAAAGCCATATGGGTCACCCGAGGGGCCAAGCCAGAGCCGGAAGGATCAAAAGTGTTCGCCTCAAGGATCTCTCTACCCAAGTGCCGATAAAGAAATGTGCCCGGCCCAACTCACCGTCAAAACTATCAATCTGTGTCACATGAGTCGATCTCCGACACAAAGCTAGCCAATCCATCATCATCACGGATCCTAGAACCATATCCCCATGAACCGAAAGTGGCGCGGTCCGGGCTCCAATGGTACGAGGGAACCACCAATGCCGAACATCTCCCGGAGTGTGGACCTCTCGATAATGTGAAACCGCCAATCCCCAACAATGGGATATCAATGACGGTGATCGCGAAAACAAGCCAATAACGCCTCGGCAGAGGCAAGATCGGCATGCGAATCTCTCCTCAGTAGTGCTTTCGATAGCACGCGCTCTCCTAAGTAGAGCTCCCATCCTCCATCTATGAAGAGAGGAATCCTACGGTTGGAAATCACGCGCTCGACACCAGTCGGGTACCCATCCTCAAATCCAATGCTCAAATGCTCCCCAGAGTAGGGAACCCACGTGATGACATCCGCTGTCAACAACTCCAAATTGAAGCAAGAATGAGTGAAACCTCAAAGAATAGGGACCTCCGCCAAGATGGAATGATGCCATCTCCATCCTCGTGGATAGGTGTCTAAACCTAACACGCCACAGACGTAAACATGGAAGCCTCTCATAGGCCCAAAAATCGCCAACACAAAGGCAAACATCTCGTCGTCACCAACGCTCTTAACCTATATATGGGAAAAGATAAGAGAAATACTCACCAAAGAGAAAATGGGTAGAATCCTAACCAAGCCTCTCACAAAGCCCTCGATCGCATGCGCATTCCCCGAGGAAGTAGGCGAAGGTGTAGGAACCCCAATCATAATCTCCTATACGGTCCACGGTCGAAAGTGGCGCTACGATCAAAGCGAAGGACACCGTAGAAGAGTTATCTCACTATGAAGCAGCACTTCTAATGATCATCAGAACAATCGCCAAAGAATGCGATCCCCGACTCTCACATCATCGGTATGGGCTCACCAACAATAGCCCGCCATAAGATCTACGCCAAAGGACCTCAGACGATAGCCCTACCTCGAGCGCCTCCTCCGCCGAACTCCCAACAAGGATCCGACGGCAGAGGGGTAATATCCACCATACAAGGCAATCGGATCCCTCCAAACTCCATACCGTGATAAACCGCCAATCCATCGCATCCATCATCACCTCACAGTCCAAAGAATGGAGGACGAAGTCCGTGAAACCAAATACAGACAATGCCCCGAGGTAACCCTGTGGACAACGACGGGAAGAATGGAAAAGAACATCCCAAATCCTCAAATTTATGTATAATCGCTTCTATAGTCATCGTGCAAAGCCCGATACATAGAGTGGATGTCAACCAATTCCCTCGAGGTCGTAAAGCCGAACCTACATCAAATGCAGATCAACATCGTAACCCTTTACTCCTCATCAATAGGAAACAAGGAAGATTAAGATCTAACTTTATACCTCGCTTACATGCAGTAGTAGATCAAGGATGTCGACTCAAGTCACCCGTAAGCTCGGGTTCACCACTTGAATACCGCAAATCCCTTACTACGAAACACGCACAGTAGCAGAGCAGAACCTCAACCGGTACATCCTCCTCCTCGCCCTCGACATCCCAAGACTTCAACCCGGATAGACGATCACCGCCTCCACCAAACGATTTAGGGTCAGTTTAATGTAATCGGGTCGAGGCACTTCGTAAGCCCTCCTCCGCACACCGTAAGTGGTCCTCATGAGAACTACTCTACCGATCCGGATCCATAATATCCGGACAACAAATCTCCAAATCACCTCGTAAAGGGTGTGTGTAAATTTTACCCGAGCTTTTCAAAATGCATTTTATGACTACATGCATGCATGCATTATTTTAACATACTTCTACAAGAGAGTTAAAAATGCATGACTACCCAATGCCTACGCTTTGAAAAAATTTTGCCATAGTCCCTTTGTAAATAGGACTATCCACATGCACATAGGCATGACTAGGTGGCCATTCAAGAAAGACACCTACCCACAAATATATACATCCTACATGCATTAATACATCACAAAGAAAAAAATCCATAAGTGTAGTCTAATTACTGTGATTATTTTGCTTTTCTACCTTTACTCATTTGTCCTCAAATAGATAAGAAATGACAAAGAAAAGGTGCCAATTTGACTGCTTTCAAAAGTCAAATTTTTTCACATCATTATGTTCAAAGATGGTTTAATACTAACATTTACTATGTTGAATATTTTTATAAAGTCATATCAAGATGCATATTCACTACTATGTGTCTAAGTGCATTTCATGTGATAAGTCATTTTCCAACTGATAGAAACTAGAAAAAAATACATGCATATGTTACCAGATGTTGAAGAACACTTGTACGGTGGGGTAATGTGCGAAAAGTCGCCTTAACTCAAAGAGGTCTCAAGAAGAGCTCTCGATTTCCTTCAGATCAAACTTGAAAATGACTTATGAAAGCAACCCACAGCCTTATACCCACATACCATCATCGGTTCCACACCGGCCATAGGTGTACCTGCAAAGACTTCTACATGGGTCCCACACCTCCCTCGCTCTGGCCCAATTCGAAAGTTGCAAAGGAGGTCTCATGTCAAAAAAGGCCAAATCAGAATAAAATGCTACGCGATCGAGCTTAATAACCCGAAATCCTCGGTTTTCTTGGCAAAACTCGCGCTCCAGATATCACTCATCGGTATTCACCAATACAAGGTATACTATACCGATGAGCCTCATTTTTACAAATCATGCTCGATAATACCTCACAAAGGTCCGATGTCACCAAACACAGTGGTCATAAAAAAACCCCTAAAACCTTCCCCCGGGGGGTTACAACGCAAGAGTTATAAATTGATAAACGTATCCCCAATGGGGGTCACAACGCAGAATTTTCAAGCATCCACGTATCCCCGCTGGGGTTACAATGTTTTTTCACCATTATATCGATACACACATCAATGAAGCTCAAGAAATCTTGACGTTATCTCAGCCGGTGGCAAGTAAACCCATCGAAACCATTGATACAAACATCAATGAAGGTCAAAAAACCTTGACGTTACCTCAGCCAATGGCAAGTAAACCCATCAAAGCAACGTATCCCCGGTGGGGGTTACAACACCGAAGTCAAACATTGATAAAGTATCCCCGGCGGGGGTCACAACGTGATTTAAGCATTGATATACGCATCAATGAAGGTCAAGTAGCCTTGACATACTCCCCAAAGAAGGGTCACAACGCAATGCAATCATTGATACACACATCAATGAACGCCAAGCAAACCTCGATAGCTTTTCCCAACAGAGACCTACCTATCCGGATATACACACATCAACAAGGTCGTCAGCAAATTTCGACAATACATACTGTCAAGCAAGAATTCCAACAAAGATCATGGTATATGCTGGTGACACAAACTAGAGAAGACCATCCTCATCAGAGAGGACCGATGATGGAATATGTTATACACATCCTCAAAATGATAAAGCTTTATCCCCACGATCTCTTGCACACGAGAGGCACCTCTATGGAGTAGAAGTCTCAGATCAAGGATCCATGACTTTGGTGATAGCCCCAACGCCAACATCCTTGAAGACTTGGATCGCATGTCCAAGACATCACCGATTGTCATCCCCGATGTGATTAACAGGAAACCGAATCAATCATTCATTCATGCATCATACATTTGCATCATGTTGTCACAGCATATAACATCATGTTTATCTTGTTGCATTTCAAGTAAGTTTAGGATTCTTTATCCTATCCATGCCTCGCATTGCATGAATATGATAAAGAGGGGCATCTCAGAGACACTCAAAATTTTTTCGCACACCTCACATTACTAACATTGCAGAGGGGCGATTCATCTTTCGTGAGATAACCCCCGAAGATAAATTTCACATCCATTCCGATACTACCGAAGTTCAATTTCAACCCCGAACACACACACGAGTATCAATTCCAACCTCGAGATAACCCCGAGTTTCATCCTTGAGATAACCCCAAGGAATGTTGTTGCGCTTCCATGATAACTCCGAAAATGCTTGTTTCAAATGCATGCGATCAACTTCAATCTCGCACTCCCGCCGAGGCACTCATACCAAAGACCCGAGATAACACCGGAAGACATGCACACTTACAGATGACCTTGCAAAATTCAAACACTTACAAAGCAATTCAATCTCGATGTAACCTCGAGCAACGCCTCGCTATCACCAAACCGAGATAACCCCTGGAGGAGTCAAAAGGTCATCTTTCCACCTCAACCCCAAAAGCACCATCTCAACATTTCATACATACATTTCTACACAACAATGTCCCACAAGAGCCAAGGAGTTCCAATCCCGAGTGACTATTACGCTGCGGGCAAAGACACCGGATAGAATTTGAAGCTTGAAGACCATGGGCATGGTCCCTCTTCCCACTTTCAGACAACCTCTAATCCCATGTCATTGCATAACTCTCGACAAAAAAGCAAATCCAAAGATGGTCTTGTATACCTCGCTCGATGCTCTAGATTGAAGTTCTCGCAAGTTCGAGCAGACATCACAAAGGCACGAGTGCACGTATTTTGAGACGACAGGACCCATGAGAGCCTCGGGGCACCCCTAGCAAATCAAGCAGTGCATCTCATGGCTACCACAGTAGTACACTGCTGCCCCCCCCCTAAAAATAGAGGGCTTGGGGTGGCCATTTTCAAAGAAAAAAGGCAGGAAGCCCTATCCAATTTGCTCAGACACACCCCATATTGAGTGTTTCCTCATTTTAAACACCTGTTAGCTCACATATAGCTATATTTTTTACCAATGGAGCCGAGTGTTTATCCATCTAGAGTCATAGAAGCCTCACTTTGGCCCAACGTAAGCCTTCTCACACTCTCTAAGCCTTTCTCACACTCTATTCTTCCTTTCTTCTTCTTCATATCTTGCACACACTATTCTCACATCGAGAGTCGTGGTTAACATGTATCGTATATGCCTCTTATTTCTAGATCCGTGGTTTTATTTATTTTTTATCTCTATATATATATATATTATATATATATATATATTATATATATATATATATATATTATTGGACTAACATTATCGAAAGTTATGCCTCGATCGAGCTCAATTCTATTATGTTTTGAAAAACCTCTTTTACAAAACTTCATTGCTATATTCTGTTAGCGATTTACTTTTATATATATATATATATATATATATATATATAATAATTTCTCTTGTTAGTCTTAGTGAATTGGTGAGAATGAAAGAAGAATGAGCTTATATTTATAGGAAAATATAGTTTCGATAATTGCACGTTTTGGGGCTCAAAATATTACAGTATAATACCTTCATCTTTTCCTTCATTTTTAATTTAGTCCTGCTAGTATTATCAAACTTGCACCCCCTCCCCTAATAGTATATGCATGTGAATCAATAGTACATTCGTGTGAATCAATAGTTCTATACATGTGAAAAATAGTTATAGTATAATACCTTCATCTATACCTCTATTTTTAATTTAGTCATGCAAGTATTATCAATCTTGCACCACCTCCCCTAATAGTATATGCATGTGAATAAATAGTACATACATGTGAACAAATAGTTATAAGCATGTGAATTAATAGCACTTAATTGCTCATTTATCTGATTAATTACCCGATTGGTCAATATAACCTCTAGACATCCATTATTATCGAAATAAATGTCGATTTCCACTAACACTAATAATCCCAACACAATGGAAATATCAATTTCATCTTTAATCAATACTAACTTATTCATCATTAATATTATAACTCACAATATTTAACAACCAGATCATTCCCAAGAAATAGGGGGCTTTTCGATAAGGATTTCTCCCTATTGACGCACAATTAGGTGACCAAACCTCTCCTCGACAGAACTTTCTAGACATTGTCAATAATGCAAATAATAATATGAATAACTTTGTCGTGTCAATTATTAATTTAATAATATAAAATATTGTGACAATAATTAAATAAAAATGAGTGACTTCTCACGTAAGAATTAATAATAAAAAATATTGTACAATACTGTGTGCTACTATTCAACCACACATATTACTATACTTTTATCACCGATTATTTTATGACAACTTGCTTACTTTGAAAAAAAATTCAAATATCACCCTTAACTTTAACCTTTTATCAATTTAACCATTTACTAAATAGAATAATAATTATAAGAAAATTGAATACTTTCATTTCATAAAATTCGGGATCTCACGTTGTGTGACCATGGAGGTAATGCTGTAACCTCATGGAAGCCCATGCTAAAGCACAACAAGTTTTCTCAATCAGAGTGTACTTGTGTTCACTTTCACTCTTTGAATCTTTTCTTTGAGGTAGTAGATAGCTCGCTCTTGGCCTCTATCGTCTTTTTGTCCCAGCATGCAGCCCATGGCATTGTCATTAATGGACAGGTACATAAACAAGGGAACATCATCCCTGGGTGGTACCAAAATAGGAGCGTTAACCAGCTGCTTTTTGATTGTAAGGAATGCTTTTTGACACTCATCATTCCATTTCATGGAGGAGTTCTTCCTTAATAGCTTTAAGATAGGCTCACAAGTTGCTGTGAGTTGAGAAATGAACCTGCTAATGAAGTTGATTCTTCCAAAAAAAAACCCTGTATTTCCTTATTTGTCTGAGGAATGGTCATTTCCTTGATGGCCTAGATTTTGTTGGGATCCAGCTCAATCCCTCTGTGGCTGACTAGGAAACCTATCAACTTGCCTGATTTAACGCCAAAGGCACACTTGTCTGGATTCAACTTCAAGTTGTACTTACGCAACTTGTTGAAAAGCTTTCTAAGATGGTCTAAGTGGTCTTCTTCCCTTCGGGATTTGACAATGATGTCATCCACGTAGATCTCTATCTCTTTGTGCATTAAGTCGTGAAAAAGAGTCATCATAGCTCGTTGATAGGTTGCTCCGGCATTAATGAGGCCGAATGACAACCGTCTATAGCAAAAGGTTCCCCAAGGTGTGATGAATGCAGTTTTCTCACTATCCTCCTCAGCAACCATAATTTGATGGTACCCCACAAAGCAGTTGGCAAAGGAGTACATGTCATATTGAGCATTATTGTCAATAAGAATGTGGATAAATAGCACGGGAATGCTATCCTTAAGGAAAGCATTATCCAGATCCCGGTAATCCACGCAAACTCGCACCTTTCCTCCCGGTTTAGGCACGAGGACTATGTTGGATAGCCATTCAGGATATGTGGACACCTTGATGATGCCAGCTTGAAATTATTTCCCAATTTCTTCTTTAACCTTTAAACTCCACTCAGGTTTTAATCGCGTGAGCTTCTGCCTGACTGGCTTGAATCCCTCTTTAATGGGAAGGCAATGGATGACGATGTTCGTGGACAAACCCACCATGTCTTCCTGAGACCATGCAAACACATCCTGGAATTGGGTTAATAGCACAACCATGTCATTCCTTTGGTTTGGAGTGAGGTCTATACCAATATAGAACAACCTAGGGCTTTCTAAGGTTCCGAGATTAAATGAGGTGGTTTGATCAAGATTTGGTTTGGGTTTGTCTTAGACCCATTCCTTGATCTCGTGAGGTATCTCAATGTCCTTTTGAATTTCTATCAAGTCTGAGTCCAACTTTTCATCAAAGTTACAGTCCTTGTGGAGAAAAGGCACCTCATCAGCAAGTACATGCACATCTAAATTTAGAGTCCTAAAACAAAATATGCTTTCACTTAATATATGAAACTGTTCAATCATACAAAGTGTTAGCATGTACTGACAAAACAACTGCTAATACTGTAAAAAAAAATAAGCAGTTAAAGCTATCTACAGGGTAGAGGGGTTTCTGCCACTACTACAAAATACTAAATAAACAACACTTAAACTACAACGTTTTTTATAAAAACGTTGTGGTATTTTTTTTATAACGTTTTTAAAAAAAACGTTGTAGATATATATGCAAAAACGTTATCTATTTAAAAGAATATTTTTTTTGTTTTAAATAGACAACATTTTTTTAAAAAAATATTGTATATGAAGAAAAACACGAAGCAAGATAAAATGAAAACTTAAAATAAAAATACATTCTCCCTTTACTTATCTCCCCAAACCCTTTCTCTCTCTCCTCCTCCTCAGCCTCTCCTATCCAATTAGTTTACTTCCTCCAAACCCTAGCCTCTCCAAATTGCTTACTCTACTAGATTTACTCGGTTTTTCCACCGCCCATTCGTGCGTCAGTCGGGTGTGTACACGTTGGCATAGAACACATCTGCGTCGTGGTTCTTTGAATGGTTGGGATTGACCCACGTGTTTTTTGTTCGGGGCCAGGCTCGATGATGAGTTGGAAAGGAGAAACGCTGGATCGGAGGGGAAGTGGATGATCCGAGACGTTGATTGGAGATCAAGGGTTGGATTTGGAGGTGGGCGGTGGCGGGGATGACGAAGGAGATTTCGTTGGTGGTTGCGTTGAAATGGAACCTGGAGCGGAGGTTGGAATGGGAAATTTGGAGTTTGTGGAGGGCATTTTGGAGATGTGAAAAGTCCGGTGGTTTTGAGAGGTAGAGGGCCAAAACGGTGGATCTGTTACGTCTCAACTTTAATTCCTTCTTTGAGGTAGATCTGTTTAATTTCCTTTTACATATTTCTTCAAGTTGCTTCATGACAATTAAGATTCTTATATATGTTAACTCTGTGTAACAGGCAACTGCTAGAGGTCTTTGGCTTGTTACTGTAGCATAGGCCTGGCAAAATATGGTTATGGGTTGGTTTTGTTTTTTAAAATATGGTTATGATTCCATTTAAGAACCAAAACCATATTAACCATTTTTAATATGGATAATGTGGGTTGGAACCATATGGTTATGGTTAAAAACCATATTAACCATATTAACCATTTTAATATTGTTATGGGTTATGGGTTCCATAAAGGCCTGATTTGACACTAATATTATGTGATTATGTATATACCCCATAGCCCCCCTAGCCCACCCCACCCCACCCTACTAAAAAAAATAATATTATGTGATTATGTATACACCCTTACCCCCCACCCCACTCCCCCACCACCACCCAAAAAAAAAATGTACACCCCACCCCACCCCTACCCCTACCCCACTCCATTCACTCCCCACTACTCTCTCCCAAAAAAAATTAATATTAAGCGATTATATATACACCACCACCTCTGCCCCACACCCACCCCACCCCACTCCACCTACCTACTATTTAACCACCCACCCAACACTCCCTCCCAAAAAAAAATAATATTAAGCGATTATGTACCCCACACCCACCCACCTCCACTCATCCACTCCACCCCCTACCACCTTACCCCCACCCACCCTCCAACCCCACCCCCCACTCTCCCAAAAAAATAATATGGGGTGGTGTACACATTATTTTTTTTAGGTGGGGTGGGGTGGGATGGGGGTAAGGGGTATATATAAATCACATAATATTATTTTTTTTAGTGGGGTGGGGTAGCGTGGGATAGGGTGGAGTAGGGTGGGGTGGGTGGGGTGGGGTGTGTGTGGTGAGGTAGGAATGGTGGGGATAGGGTGTAGGGTAGGGTGTGGGGATGGGGGGGGTGGGGTAGGAGGTGGGGTGGGGTGGGGTGGTGGGTGAGGTTAGGGGTGGGGGTGGGTGGGTGGGGGTGGGGTGGGTGGGGTGGGGTGGGATGGGTGGGTGGGGTGGGGTAGGGTAGGGTAGGGTAGGTGGGGTGGGGTGGGGTGGTGCGTGGGGTTGGGTGGGGTGGGGGGTGGGGTGGTAGGGTGGGGTGGGGTGGGGTGTGGGGATCGTGGGGTGGGGTGGGGTGGGGTGGGGTGGGGTGGGGTGGGTGGGGTGGGGTGGGTGGTGGGTGAGGTTGGGGTGGGGTTAAGGGTAGGTGGGTAGGGAGTGGGGTGGGGTGGGTGGGTGGGTGGGGTGGGATAAGGATAGAGTGGGTGGGTTGGGTGGGTTGGGGTGGGGGCGTGGGGTGGGGTGGTGGGTGAGGTTGGGTTGGGTTGGGGATAGGGGTAGGTGGGTAGGGGTGGGGGGTGGGGTGGGGTGGGTGGGGTGTGGGGTGGGGTGGGGTGTGGGGTGGGGTGGGTTGGGGTGGGGTAGGGTGGGGTAGGGGTATGGTGGGCGTGGGTGGGGTGGGGTTGGGGTGGGGTGGGGTGGTGGGTGAGGGTGGGGTGGGGTGGGTGGTGGGTGGGGTGGGGTGGGGTGGAGTGGTGGGTGAGAGTGGGGTGGGGGTGGTGTGGTGGGATGGGGATGGGGATGGGGATGGGATGGGGATGGGGTGGGGTAGTGGGGTGTATCATTGTATAACAAAGATAACACTCAACGGAGAAATAAATTAGGAAATAAAGTGTATGCAGGTTTAAATTAAAAAGTGTTATATAAATATGGGTGAAAAATGGTTAACTTGGTTGAATAATAACCGAATAAATATGGGTATGGCTTTAACTTTAACCGCGAATAAATAAAAATGGTTAACCAACCCATTTTGTTCCTAAGTTAATATGGTTTGGCCCAACAGCTTAAGAATTATATTATCGTGTCTCACTGTAGCAATTCAGATGAGTTATGTTTATTGACTAGCCTTTTTCTTTTCTGGTAATCTTCAATCACACATTATCAGCTGCTTCTCTTGAATATTTGCATTGGAAATGATGTATGTTTTCTGAAATCAGCTATTGGTAATCTGCAGATATTGGGAGAATGGGAAGATTCGGCTTGACTACAGGCCTGTTCACATGTACACATTAGATGATGAGATTGAAACAATCCCACCAAAGGCTCGCGTGTATTAGTATAATGCTCTAAAGAAAACAATTGGGTGGTCAAGAAGATGATCCGTTTGCTGTTTGTTCTAATAAGTCATTTGCTGTTTGTTCTAATAAGTCATTTGAACTGAGAATTCTTTTTAAATAAGTATCAAGGCCAATTTGATTCAACTCAAGTGTGCACAAGTCTAAAAATCATTTTGATGTAGCTTTTGTATCTTCAACGATAATAAGTGAGAAATATCTCACTTATAAATTCTCAATATTACCCTCAATTACTCTCTTAACTCTTGATAACGTTTAGCCCAACAGTAACTTGTGTATTTCTTTCTTGTAGTTTGATACTTGGAAAGTATGGCAGGCCGGATACTGGAACATTTAAAGAATTTAGGGTGTGGAGGTAATTTATGAATCTTCACCAGTAAAATATATGTATGTACTTGCAGATTTGAATATGGTGGCATTAAAATTAACCATAATATCTTATTATTTCTTTCATGTTTGCAAATATTCATGACAATTGTATGTTTTTGGCTTTGTGAAATTATTGGTACGAGAACTTGCCTCTTTGACAAGGAGTTAAGAGGCCAACTGTTAGATGTAAATGGTGCATAATTTGATATGCCATTATCATTCAATATAATTCCAGAACTTGAGTTTACATGACATTGTTGCCTAACTGCTAACAAAAAAAATCATTTTTGTGATCACTTTTCTGCAGTTGTATGGAGCGGTAACTATGAACAATATTCTGTGTCTATCAGTCTTCTTAGCCCTTGTTTATGTCAGAGGGTTGGTTTGGAACTTTTCTGCGGAAGTTCTGGTTATCCTAATTGTTAGCTTTGTGATGGGTGCACTTGGCAGCCTCCGCACCACCTTCCCTCTTTGGACAACTTCAATTGCTTTCCTGCTCTACCCTTTCTCCTTGGCACTGGTTTATCTTCTCGACTATGTTTTTGGTTGGTCATAATTATTCCAGATATTACACATACTACTACTATTTTTTTTGAGTGAGACAAAAAAAATCATCTGAGCTGCTACGACATGGCAATTTTTATAGATACACTAGAAAAAAAGCCATGGCATCATCTGTGTGTTTTGGTATGTGTGTTTTATTACTATCATCCATGATTCATGCTAGTTTGTTTCTGATTGGTTGTCTTTTTTGAGCTTCGGCATTGTGCCATTATTCCAGATTTCTTTGAGCTTGCCCCCCTGCCAATGTTTTATGCAAGTCTAATAATTAATGTTTCAAGCGTGGTTAATATAAAGGATCTCAAGCCTGGTTATGTTGCCTCAAATTCCAAAGATGATCTCAGCTTATCTCATGCAAAGGCACTCTTAACAATTTCAATAAGAATTCATTGCAGATCGTGGTTGTCTGGTTGACTAGTCACCTCAGCCAGAACATAGATGCTTGTTTCATAAATTGCAGCAGGTATCATCATTTTGATGTGTAGATTCTAGATCTCTCACTGAGTGCTTTCTCCGGTGTATATTTGGGTTAGATTTTAATCTTTTCCAAATCCCATAATATGATTAAAGATCGGATATGTTTCCATGTACGTGGTTACTTTATTGCAATTTTCAAAGTTAAAGAAAATTATGGTATTGTTTCAATTCTTGAAGTTAATTTTGAACACAGTGATCCTTAGTTAATTGTTTCTATATTGAAAATCTAAATGGAAAGAATTATGGTAAGGAGAGAAGAAAATAAAAGGGAGGCAACCAAGTGCAAAATCCAAGGCTACCTAAGAGTTGCTTGCAGTCTCAGAGTTTGATTCTTCCAATGCTCTTAAGCTCAATTGCTGCTCTATTTTTCCATATACCCCTTTGTTGGGCATTAGAGTTCAAAATGAAATTTCAAAATGAAATTTGAAATTTGAAATTTCCATCCGGGAGTTCTTCCGCTTTGCAGTTCCTTCTGCTGTCATGGTCTGGTAATAGATTTATTGTCAAACCTTTAGCTTTCAGTAGATTAGCATGCTTAGTATTCTATTTTTTGTTGCATATTTCATGGCCTCTAATATTTCTTTTGATGTTGTTGATTAGTCTTGAGTGGTGGTCCTTTGAGCTAGTTATATTGCTTGCTGGGAAATTACCAAATCCCCAACTTGAGACTTCAGTTCTTTCGATATTGCTTCCTGAACCCGTGACAGATAACCTAGTAGAGCAGCAATCTTTCGATTTGATTACAGCAGCGCAGCGGTATTGTTCTATTCTCTCTATCCCCACCCCAACAAACCTCTCTGTTATTCTTTTTTTTAAAATATTCTTTGGAAATTATGATTTTAGTAATAGATTCTGCAAACTTTGCTACTGCTTTGTATTCTACTTGATACAACTCTGTTAAGGTAGCTTCTTAAATAATCTATCCGTGACTCTTGTCAACTACAATGGCCCATTTTTCCAAAAAGATGATTAGGCATTTTACTGCATTATACCTAATGCAGCAGTCAACTGCTTCTCTCGGGACAGAAACTTATTCTTGGCTGGCATGTATTTCTTTCTTTATTTGGAAGTTAACTTTTTCTTGTTTGTTTGTCGGTCTGCATTTGTTTTGTTTACTGTTTATGCCATGCTTAAATAGGAATATGCAACAGGAAAAGTTTCTAAACAATTACTTTTCTGCAAGGAACCACAATCTAATTAGTAGATAAAATGGTCTGGAGTTAGCTGTTTGAGGTTGCAACTTCATTTTCTACTAATGCAAAGAGAAGTTCGTAGGAATTTATCAACAAATTCATCATGAAGGGAACGCGTTGATGTTATTTGCTCTGTTTGGTGGCGTATTTCTCTAATTTAATGGACTACAAGATTGTCATATTAAATGGTATTCTTTGACAACTGACATATTCAGTGATAGGCCTTAATGCTTTGATGCTTGCCAATTGTTGTAATGTTATTCACTTGTTCATTCTCTGTTATCTTGTAAGCTATGTAATATTGTTGGTAAGCATCATCTTAAAATGGTGTCTTTTGCTGAATTATAAAGCATTTTCTTCTTAATTCTTGTCACATTGTAGGCTGCTGCCACCTTTTGGAGTCAGCAGCCATTGGCTGCCAGGGAGTATGCATCAGGCTCCATAATTCCAGCATGTACAGTTGTTGTGGACATATCAAATGACGCCAAAGATCTTATAGATAAAGAAGTGTCAGCTTTCTACCGAAGTCCAGATAACAGCCTCTACATGCTTCCATCAACTCCACAGGTGATTTAACCAACATAATGATTAAATCTATAGTCTCAACTGCTTACTAATTAGTAGCATATCTAACTTTCCGAGGATGCAATTTTATTGCTTTGGTTGCAATGAAATATTGTTTTTATTATATGTTTGATTCATGGATTGGAATATACTACTTAAATATTTATTTCTTCTC
The DNA here is from genome assembly GCA_020205605.1 of Panax ginseng. Taxonomy (NCBI): domain Eukaryota; kingdom Viridiplantae; phylum Streptophyta; class Magnoliopsida; order Apiales; family Araliaceae; genus Panax; species Panax ginseng. Next base: position 88,580,269 of record CM035135.1, on the reverse strand, counting down.
GGGAATATTGTGTTTTTGTACTAACAAAAGATAGTTATGCCCTGTATCATTACTTTTTTGAATTTTCAATGCACATATTTATTATCTCTCTTTCATAATTGTAATTGGTTCTGTATTTGATAGACTACAAAGTGTACATCTATATATTTTTTAGGAGCAAATTAGTGTTTGGAGATCAAATTATAAATGATTTTGTCAGTAACTTCATAAACGAACATGTGACTAAACACTTCATGTTGTTTTAACAAGGTATGATGTCTAGGTGTTATCAAGTACAAGCAGAGATAGACACTTGTGTGCAATAGTATTTCTTCCTAAACAATGTGTTAGAAGGTAAAATACTCTGTCATTGTTTGCAAAACTATATTGGCATATTTGTGCACTTTGGTTTGACAGAGTATTTTACAATACAAACAAAAGTATTTTATATCAATGTGCACTTTGGTTTGGATAAGAGAGGGACAAAATCACACTATTATTTGTTTGTATTGTGATTTTGTCCCTCTCTTATCCTCATATTTTATTTCCTTCCAGGATACCTGCAATAGAAAGAGCAACCAACAAAATCTGGGAAGCATCAAGTCTTCTAACTTTGTGTACTGAGATTATTGAGTATACAGTCCAACAGAAACTGATGTACTATTATTTGTTTCACTTGTATTTTTTAATTCATGTTATTTCATAATCAATGCTTCAGACATTTGAAACTGTAAACGAATGGTATTATTGGGATGTATTTTGAATGGTTGATACATTTTGGTTTTAAATTTAAATGAGAATTTAGACCTTTTAGCTATATATCATGGCATTGCAGGTGCATTGGTAATATAGGTGAACCACAACCTGTTTTTTTTCTTTATTTACAACATTTTAAAAATATTGTATAAATTGGTTAAAAACGTTGTCTCATATATTAAACTACAACGTTTTTATCCAGAAAACGTTGTGGAATCATGCATTCTACAACGTTTTTAAGCATCTGCTAATTTATGAAAAACAAATCTACAACGTTTTTTTTTCTTAAAAACGTTGTGTAATGTGCTTAACTACAACGTTTTAAAAACGTTGTGTAAGGGTGTCAAATAGATAACACCCTTAACCACGACGTTTTTCTGAATGAAACCACAACTTTTTTTTCACGTTATCTATTTATTGTTTTGTAGTAGTGTGCCCTTTTTACCCTTGGCAACGAATGCAAGGAGTGCTGGTCTAATTTTCGAGGGTGAAGTCCTGGTGGAAGGTAGTAATGAAGTGGCTGTTATCGTCCTCCTTTCTCCCGAAAGATGACCATAATGTCGGGACAATCATCATCTGGAGTTTATCTATTTGTGTGCTAATCATGTAAAAGGATGTGTAGATGAGACAAACTCCTAGCGATGTCTTGTTTACGTTTTCTTTCCCTCTCCTTCACTCCGGGATCAGGAATTAGGACCTCTTTTGTGAGACCCCAATTTTTTTTTAAATGAATGTATTCAATTTTCTTATAATTATTCTATTTAGTAAATGGTTAAATTGATAAAAGGTTAAAGTTAAGGGTGATATGTGAATTTTTTTCAAAGTAAACAAGTTGTTATAAAATAATTGGTGATAAAAGTATAATAATCTGGCGTGGTTGCATAAGAGTAGCACGGTATTGTACAATATCTTTGATTATTGATGCTTATGTGAGAAGTCACTCAGTTTTATTCAATTATTGTCACAAATATGTTATATTATTAAATCAATAATTGAGACGGCAAAGTTATTTATATTATTATTTGCAATATTGACAATGTCTAGAAGTTCTGTCAATGAGAGGTTTGGTCACCTAATTGCACGCCAATAAGGAGAAATCCTTATCGGAAAGCTTCATCTTTCCTGTGAACGACCTGGTTGTTAAATATTGTGAATTATAATAATAATGAATAAATGTAATTAAAAATCGAATTTGAGTTCGGAGTTGAATTTGGAGACGCGGATGTGATATTTGAGTCTGGAACGATGAAATTAATAAAAATAGACAATAAACATAAAATTTTCCGGGGTTGACTTTTTGGTCAAAAAGTCAAACTTCAAAATTTCAAAAATAATTTTTTTTGATAAAAATAGTTCCATTGTGTTGAGATTATTAGTGTTAGTGGAAATCGACATTTATTTCAATATTAATTGACGTCTAGAAGTTATATTGACCAAACGGGTAATTAACCAGATAAATGAGCATTTAATTGCTATTAATTCACATGATTATAACTATTTGTTCACATGTGTGTACTATTGATTCACATTCTTGTAATATTAGGGGAGGTGGTGCAAGATTGATAATACTTGCATGACTAAGTTAAAAATGGAGGTATAGATGGAGGTATTATACTGTAATTCGTATTTTCACATGATTATAACTATTGATTCACATGATTGAACTATTGATTCACATTATTTACTATTAGGGGAGGTGGTGCAAGTTTGATAATACTTGCAGGACTAAATTAAAAATAAAGGAAAAGAGGGAAGTATTAAACTGTAATATTTCGAGCCCCAAAACGTGCAATTATTGAAACTATATTTTCCTATAAATAGAAGCTCATTCTTCCTTCATTTCTCACCAATTCACTAAAATAATAGAGCAATTATTATAGAGAGAAAGAAGAAGAGAAGTCTGATACCTCACTATTTCAGTATCTAGTATATTATTATTATAGTAAGGGTTATTGTTTCTTTCGTATTCATGAAGAGAGCTATTGTTATTCTATTCCTTATTATTCTATTGGAATAACCTGTATACGCGGACTACCGTATACATGGTGAAATTCTTCTGTTATTCCATTCTTTATTATTATGTTGGAATAACCTGTCTATGCGAAGTACCGCATACATGGTGAAATTCTTCTGTTATTCCACCTTTATTATTATGTTGGAATAACTTTGCCTATCTAAATCTACGCATACATGGTGAAATTCTTCATTATTCCATTCTTTATTATTCTGTTGGAATATCTTATCTGTGCGAATTACGCTAGACCTGGTTCCATTCTTTATTATTCTGTTGGAATATCCTGTGTGTGAATTACGCTAGACCTGGTTCCATTCTTTATTATTCGGTTGGAATAACCTGTTTGTGCGGTCTATCGCATGCATGGTGAAATTCTTCTGTTATTCCATTCTTTATTATTCGTTTGGAATATCCTGTATGTGCGAATTACGCATGACCTGGTTCCATTCTTTATTATTCTTTTGGAATATCCTATATGTGCGGATTACGCATGACCTGGTTCCATTCTTTATTATTTTGTTGGAATATCACATGCATATGGATTACGTGATGACCGGTTCCATTCTTTATTATTTTGTTGAAATAACTTTATCATGCGGTCTATCGCGCAGGGCTGGTGAATTCATTGTTATTCCATTCTTTATTATTCTTCCGGAATAACTTTTATGCATGCGGTCTATCGCATGCCCGTGAATTCTTCTCGTTATTTTATTCTTTATTATTACATTGGAATAACTCGCTCACGCGGACTACAAAGATGCATGGTGAATTCTTACATTATTCCATTCTTTATTATTCATTGGAATAACTTTGTCTATGTGGATTACCACATGCATGGTGAATGATCCTTCGTATTCATTCCTTATTAAATTGTGAAAATGATCTCTGTTTACGTGGATTACTGCATGGCGATTTAAAAATTCATTTGAAGTTTCGTAATTTTTCTGTTCCTCAAAAATTCGGAAAATTTGAAATGATAATTTGATGAGTTTTCTAGACTGTGTCCAAAAATGACGATTTTTGGATGTATAGATTAGGAGTTATGAATTTTATGGGAAAAAACTATTTTAAAAGTAAACCATTATAACTCCTTGTGGTTAACTCCAAAATTCGTAAAATTTTTATTTGGAGTACATATATATATATAAGAGTATACCCTCAGAAATTTTGGAATTTTTGGATGTAAGTACAATTTATGATAAATGTCTAAATATTCGACAGCTTTTGGCCATATGTAAAATAGTAAATAAATTTTAAAAATTCCGAGAAAAATATATGTTCAATATGGGACTATATTCTGCTAAATCCCAGAAAAAAGAAAACTTTTTGGGAATGATTTGTTATTTTTCATGAAAATTGTTTAGTTACGAGCATATTAATTAAATATGTTATGTGAAGTTAAAACAATTGGTAAATAGGATTTTATGGCTTAGAAATCCTATATAAGGTATACGTAGATTTTTGATGAGGGATTTGATCATTGGTGATGAAATCTTATGAGTATGACATTTTTAAATGATTAAATGCATTATTTGGTATAGTGTAGACAATTAAAATAAATTGTTTATAAGTTTAAGAAATGATTAAAATATTATTATAATATTAATGATATTAGATTATGAGATTATTAAGTTATTGATAACATTTGGATATTTTAAACTCTGGATAAATTTAAAGTCTTTAATTTTTATCCTTGATTTCGTTTGATTAATGCTTATATCATTGTCATCATCCTCATGCTTATATTATGATGAAAGTCATCTTTGGCTTACATACAAAGATAAACTGTTGATTATTGGTTTTACAGTTGTATATCTTTGGCTTACGTGCAAAGATGGACTGTTGATTATTGGTTTTACAGTTGTATATCTTTGGCTTACGTACAAAGATAGACTGCTGATTATTGGTTTTATAGTTGTATATCTTTGGCTTATGTGCAAAGATGAACTATTGATTGATGAGTATCTTTGGCTTATGTGTATAGACGAACTGTTTATTGGTATGATTATGATCAGGGATCATTCGGTATAATCATGACCCGTAATGTTATAGATGATGTGGTAAAAGTCCTCATTGGCCTGAAGTGCATTGATGGACAGTTATTGATATGATTATAACCAGGGATTATTCGGTATAATCATGACCATTGATGATTACATGAATATCCTTAGCCGTAGTGCAGGGATGATTCGATGATGTGAATTATTTATTAAGCTGAGTCTCAGCGATAAATATTGATTATTTTTAATTCGTAAGAGATAGTAGATATCATGCTCTACTTGACTCTTCTAAAATATGATTTGTATGTCTTTGACACCAGTAGTGCAAAGATGAATTATTAATGAATATCTTTGGTAGTAGTGCAAAGATGAATTTATTAAATATGATTATGAAAGGGAATTGTGATTTGGTATAACCATGATTTTGATGTTTCAAGTGAAGATAGGTGATGAAAATTATCTTCGTCCTGGTGCGAAGAGGAATTTAAAACCACAATTATGATTATGAGTTATTCATATGATTGTGGACAGGAACTGTTACTTGATGTTACAGGGATAAAATATTGTTAGTGGACTTTTAACATGGAGAAGATAATAGACCTTATGGTCTATTTGACTCTTTTAATGGATTGCTCGTTCCGCTGCAACTATGGTTGAAACGTTTTATCATCTACCATATGTTCTAAATCTCTAATTTATTACTGATGAAGGCTATTGATGATGTAAATTATCTTTAGTCATGATATTCTTTATCTTGGATAGTTGTGCTCACCCTTTTGCTTCTGAATTCCTTTCGGTAATAAGTGTGTAGTCATTTGGGTCGAAATGGGGATAACATGGGAATAGAATGGTGGTCTATAGCTGTTGAGGTTCTCCCTAAATAGTATGGAAATAATTTTGTTGAGAAATTTAGATAAGTGTGTCGTATTGTATACGTCATTTGATATTTAATTTTGGTGAACCGAATAGGGTGAGGTGAACCTAACTTTGGAAGGGTATTTTGCCACTATCATACAAGATGTCTAATGACATACAACCTCGTGTTATCATAAGACAGGGTTATGCACATCCACTTGCTGAGTATATCTATGAGCACTACCTATATAATCTTGGAGTTTATTTGAAATATAATTTTCAATTGGAGAAAACGGAGATAATTATATGTTAAGAGAAGACTCACCATTGTAAAGAAGATGATAACAATCTTCTTATTTTTCTTTGGGGACTATTGGGTCAACCAAGGATAATTTTATGGACATATGATATCTATCATAGCCTTAACGTATGGCCTCCTATGTACGAAGGTTTCTTTGAGCACTTCCCAAAGATTTTAATCTCTAAAACAGTTTTTGACTGTACTTTTATGTAAAGTACCATTGTAAGGTTGTGGTCGAGGCACCATGAGAGTTACATATATTTGTATTAAAACTCACAGTTTAACTGTGGTCGTATTCTGCACGACAGTTCAACAGTTGTATAAATGAAGTTTATATTTGATTTTTATAGTATAATATCTGGCAACTCAGAATGTGTCATGTGGACCTATTTTGGGGGCGTCACAAATTGTATCAGAGCTTAAGGATATGGTCGCTGGCGGAGATATGAGTCTAGAATTAGGAGGGGAGAGACGAGTAATATACTTCGCTAGTGTGTGACTTACCTAAGCTGAAATTTTTACTTGATAAGTTGACAATTTATGATATGTCAATTGACCTTTGTTTTGAAGATATATTCTAGAATGATATCTGAAATACAGGAGATGAGCAATGGAAAAATCATGATACAGAGGATATAACCGACAAGGTATAATCCGAAAAGAAAGCAAGGTATTCTTATCTCTTCGAACTACCAGGTACATAAATTAGACAATCTCCTCGGGCTTACTTACTCAAGTAACAAAGGCCACAAAACTAGACAAGTATGCCACGGTGTTTATTCTCTCTTTTTTTTTTCTTTTTCTGGATTTTTAATTTTTTTCCTTTTCATCATTTCTTTTTTTTTTCTTTTTCATTTTGTATATATATACCCCATAGATTCCCCAAAACTCAAGCTTTTACGTCATTCCAACCTTTACCGCCAGTTCACTAATTTCCTTAAATTTTAACCAAGATTTTCCCTCAGAAACAAATTATGAAACCCTTGAACCAAGTGGATTAAAACAGTTAAACTTTATGTGCTAACCGGTTACATAAGTTTAAGACAGGCTCAGATTATCATCATGATTAAGATTAGAACTCATCATCAATTATCAACACTGTTCAAGTTAACATGCAAAACCAATCTTATCATAGGTCGAGCTAAGACCACACCAACCGATCACACAGATTCATGCAAAAAAAAAATGCAATTATACTACATGAACACATACTAATGCAACACATATATGAATATGTAAATAACTACCATGTATTATATGCAACCTAAAAAAAACACAATGCTAACACATAAAAAAAATGAACTACCATGCAGATAACTAACTATATGCAATACGACACTAAAGTGCCCCCAAACTTAAACTAGACATTGTCCTCAATGGCCGAAATAGAAAAAAGTAGAGCGGGGGACTTCCCTGAAAATATAAAAATCTTCCTCCTTGTCCACTAAGTTTGGAGAATATGCTAAGCACATGGAACAAATTGGGCACCACACTTGAATTTGACTTGAATAACCTGTAAACCATGATAGACGCAATTTTATTAAATCATAAATAAATGCAAATTCAAAACTAGTAATATAAAACCTAATAAAAACTAAAAATAAAAATTAAACTTCGGTTGCCTCCCAATAAGCGCTTGTTTTATAGTCTCAGCCTGACTTCTTCAATTCTCTATCTAATTCCCCTATGAAAATTGAGGAACCCTCCATCCATTGAAGCAATGTCTCTTTTGGGAGGTTCCCATTAGTAATGACCCTTGAATGAAAGTCACCTAGCATGCTCTTTGTATATATGTTCCCCATTAAGAATGTCCAAAAACTAGGTGTTTCCTCCATTATGTCGATGATCAGATTAGGGCATTGAAGCTTAATAAACATAATGGAATCTTCCTCTATCTTCTCCTTTTCATCCCACCATGACTCCAATAATCAGATTAGCTCTTATGTCACAAAGAGCTTTCTTGTGACACGATGACCCAATTGGACATGGTTTTGTAAAACTGCCCGGATTATTGAACTTTGGTGGAGGAGGCACATGGGATACTAATGAAATTAGTTCATCTTCGATGAATCTTACAGATAAATCTTCGTCGATCTCCTTTTCCTTGACTGTCGCTTTCAAATCCTTTCCACTACGTAGAGTCACCATGATGCCCCCAAAACATGTATACATCACCCATCTTGAGTCGCCAAATACATGGTACAAAAATATAAATACAACTTAATAATACAACTGTCGTGTAATATACGACAAAACATAAACTGAGAGTTTTAATAAGAATATTGTCATCTAGACAATATCCACACTCAATGGAGTCCTCATAACATTTATTGTCACACTATTTAACAGAATAGTGAGGACTACTAATACTATCATCTAGACCATCACTCCGTTCCCCGACTCATCCCAGCTATATTCTCATTTCCTGAAGAGAATAGTGAAAGAAAGGGTGAGCTCAATTAGCCTAGTAAGAAATATTATGACTAAGATAATGCAGAATAAATTATCATTAGTCTTCAACAATGTTAAACTGATAAAATACAATAGACATCAAGTTTAACTGCAGCGAAATAAGCAATCCATTAGAAGAGTCAAATAGAGCATGATATCTACTATCTTATATGATTTAAAGTGTTTTCATCAATTTTTATCACTGAGACTCAGCTTAATAAATAAATCACATCATCGAATCATCCCTGCACTACGGGCCAAGGATATTCATTAAATCATCAATAGTCATGACTATACCAATAATAATCCTCGTCATAATCATACCAAATCCATCTCTGCACGTAAGCCAAAGATATACAACAATAAAACCAATAATCAACAATCCATCTTTGCACGTAAGCCAAAGATATACAATTCAATAATCAAAAGTTCATCTTTGCACGTAAGCCAAAGATAACTTTCATCACCATATAAGCATGAGGATGATGACAATGATATATGCATTAATCAAATAAAAACAAGGATAAATATTAAAGACTTTAAATTTATCCAAATATTATCAACCACTTAATAAACTCATAATCTAATATTATTAATATTATAACAATATTTTAATCACTTCTCAAACTTATAAATAATTTATTTCAATTGTTTACACTTTACCACATAAAGCATTTAATCATTCAAAATGCCATACTCATAAGATCTCATCACCAGTGATCAAATCCTTTATAAAAAATATGCATATACAATATATAGGATCCCAAGCCATAAAATCTTATTTTTACAATTTTGTTACTTCACATAACATATCTAACTCATTTACTCATAACTAGATTATTTTCATGAAAAATACCAAATCAGTCCCAAAAATATTTCTTTTCTGGGATTTAGTGGAATATAGTCCCATATTGAACATATATTTTTCCCAGAATTTTTAAAATTCATTTACTATTTTTCAAAAATCAATTTCTAATTAATTCCTTAAGAAATTAGCTACCTCAAGGTTAACTCCAGAAATTCCCAAATCTTTGCAGGATCTTACACATGTTAACGTGCGCTTTCATTTTAAATTTTATGGTCATCGGAGTTATAGAACTCTGGTTATAGCATTTTTCGTTAGAAAACCTAAATATTGAAATGGTCATAACTTACTCATTTTAAGTCGGAATGAGCTCATTTTTGGACAGGAGGTACTTTATACCATATATTTTAAACAGGTAATTCCAACAGAATAATAAGGGATGGAATAACAATAGCTCTCTTCATGAATACGAAAGAAATAATACCCCTTACGAGTACAACAAATAATATCCCTTATCTCAGAAGAAACTGGATACTGGAATAGTGACGTAGCAGGCTTCTCTTCTTCTTTCTCTCTATAGATTTTCTCTCTTTAGCTTCTCTCTATAATTTCTCTCTATAATAATTGCTCTATATCTTTAGTAAATTGGTGAGAAATGAAGGAAGAATGAGTTTCTATTTATAGAAAAATATAGTTTCGATAATTACATATTTTGGGGCTCGAAATATTACAGTACAATACCTCCAACTTTTCTTTCATTTTTAATTTAGTCCTGCAAGTATTATCAATCTTCCACCAACTCCCCTAATAGTAAATCATGTGACTCAATAGTAAATCATGTGACTCAATAGTTCTAAATATGTGAAAATTTTAATTATAGTATAATACCTTCAACTATACCTCCATTTTTAACTTAGTCATGCAAGTATTATCAATCTTGCACCACCTCCCCTAATAGTTTCAGAATGTGAATCAATAGTAAATACATGTGAACAAATAGTTAATAGCATGTGAATTAATAGCAATTAATTGCTCTTTTACCCGATTAATTATCCGATTAGTCAATATAACTTCTAGACATCAATTACTATCGAAATAAATGTCGATTTCTACTAACACCGATAATCCCAACACAATGGAAATATTTTTCTCAATAATTTTATTTTTGAAATTTTGAAGTTTGACTTTTTTCTGGAAAAGTCAATTGTTGACTTTTTGACCAAAAAGTCAACCCCGCAAATTTTTGTGTTTATAGTCTATTCTTACTAATTTCATCATTCCGAACTCAAATATCATGTCCGCATCTCCAAATTCAACTCCGAACTCAAATTTGATTTTTAATAACATTTATTCACTATTATTATAACTCACAATATTAACAACCAGTTCGTTCCCAGGAAAGAGGAGGCTTTCTAATAAAGATTTCTCCTTATTGGCGCGCAATTAGGTGACCAAACCTCTCCTTGACAGAACTTCTAGACATTGTTAATTATGCAAATAATAATATGAATAACTGTATCGTCTCAATTATTGATTTAATAATATATAAAATATCGACAATAATTGAATTAAATTGAGTGACTTCTCACGTAAGCATTAATAATCAATACCGTGTGCTACTATGCAACCACGCGTATTTTACCACCGATTATTTTATGACAACTTGCTTACTTTGAAAAATTTTCAAATGTCACCCTTAACTTTAAACTTTTATCAATTTAACTATTTACCAAAATAGAAAAATTTAATACTTTTATTTCATAAAATTTGGAGTCTCACAATCACAGCCTTGCAATGCTCATCTCTGCCCGAATTTATCTCTGTATCACTAGGGAGTGTTCCATGTGGTCGGGTTTTCAACGCATGTGCTATCTGTCCCAATTGATTTTTCAGATTCTTTATCGAAGCACCTTGGCTTTTCACATTCATATCTACTTGATTCAATAGCTTGTCTTGTTCCTCGTTCTTTTTGTCAGTAGCCCTAATGAATTTTTCCAAGGCATCCTCCCAACCCGATTTCTTCTCTAGTTGTTGTTGAGTTTGATTTTGAAATCCGGATGTGTTTTGGTGTCTAGGTGCTTGAGCTTGATTGCTACTCCAAGAAAATCCCAGATGATTTCTCCAACTCGGATTATATGTGTTTTGATTCGGATACGGTTAGGTTGATCGACTATAGCTCCCTACGAACTGAGCTGATTCAGCGTTTATGGCACATTGATCTGTAGTATGACTCCCAGCACATAACTCACAAACCATAGCTACTTGCTACGTGGATGGTGGACTCCATGTTTCCATTTTCTTAGCTATTGCGGACACCTGTGCTGCCAATGCTGAAAGTGTCGCGAGTCCGTCAATCTCTGTTTCCATTGGTTGAGTCATGTTTTCCATCCTTCGCCTCCGTTGGGCTGCGATAACCTCCAACGTCTTCGAATTTGCCTCAATTTGTATTGGCTCTACAAAAAATGTATTAAGTCCATCAATCCATGTTTCCCTTGGTTGAGTCATGTTTGTGTATGGCCATTGATACGCAAAGTCATCCATGGTACCTGAAAAAAGAGAAATATACGAAGAGAATTAAAAATAAAAATAAAAATGTTTAAATTAAGACTAATTTGATTGAAATTAATATTGGTAAATAATTATTAAATTAATTCCCCGGTAACATCGCCAAAAACTTGTTGGTCGATTTCGCAATCAATGAATACGTGCAAGTATACACGGTCAACAAGTAATAAAGTGAAAGTAGAGTATCGTTTCCATGAGAAATTATTTAATAAAAATTACCAAGTACTAACTCTTAACCAAATCAATTTTATCTAAACAATTGCAAAGTGTGATTTTTTGAATTAAGAAAACTAAATTAACTAATTAAACCGAATTGCTTTATAAATGAATTCAAATAAATAAAGATTAAGACCTCAATACCCCCAATTATGAACTATAAATCAATTATCCAATTATCTCAATTATTATGCCTACTAAATTGTTAACAGGAATTCTCAAATGCCAAAAGTCATTTTCCAAGTGATCAAATGACTTTTATTTAATCCAGATTAATCTTGCTATATTCCTATGCAAAAGAATTGAATTAAACTCCTTCAATTCCAATTCCTTATGTGTTACATGCGGTGAACATATATTTGCATTCAATTCACGAACCTAATTATTCGTCATGCAAATAACTAAGTCACATGTTATCATGCCCAGTTCTAACCCTAGATCTCCTCTTTTAATTCCTTCTAGAGTAACAAGGTAATTACTTATCAAATAATTAATCAATAAGCATAAGACAAGATAAACAATTCACTTTGACACAAATAATTGGAATAAATTGAATAACTAATTTATAGACATAAAAGGTTCAATTGAAATCTTAATGAAAGAATTAGTTCATTGTCATTGAATTAAAATCAAGAATCCACAACTGAATAGACATTAAAATATAAAAGTATGATAAGAGAAGAGAAAAGAATCTGTTGTCAGCAAATCTGATGCTCCCCTCTTGCTCTTGCTCTTGATCTCCAGTGTTCTTCAAGTTGCTTCAATTTCCAATGGCTAATAAGAACTAGGGTTTATATTCTAATCTAATGGAGTGTATCTCTAATCTAATCTATGCAATGTATTTATAGGTTACAAGTCTAATTTTTAGCTTAAGAACAAACCCAATCCAATTTGGAGTCAAAACGCATCCAACCCTAACCAAACCCTTCCCCAGCGCCCCGACGCTGAGCATAGGCTTAAAATGGGTGCCCCGGCGCTGGAACATTTTTTGAAATATTCTACTCCGACGTCCTTTGGAAAAATGGCCACAACTCCTTCGTCCGAACTCCGATTTTGATGATTCAAGATGTTCCGGAAAGAGGAGACGTAGATCTACAACTTTCATTTTTTGAGATTTTCGAAATAAGGTCTAAACCAATGTTGAAATTGGCTCTGAATTGACTGTTGTGTAAATGGCAAGCCAAAAATGCGAATCTAGCCACCCCAAACGTCGATCCAAGTAACTTTTGCCCCAAATCCTACAAAACAACATAAAACATGCATGAATATACACAAACACTTAAAAACATCCAAAAGATTAAGCTCAAACGCGTTCAATTCATGGGTATAAAACTCACTCATCAGGTACGGAGGAACTCTTCAATTTTCTCTATGGTAACTTTCCCATTTGATTTGATGGTAGGCTTCATCACAGTGGATTCTCCTTCGATACTGTAGCAGTTGTATGTGATGTAGATCCTTCAGCCTGCCCATAATGCCATGGGACTTTTTTCAAGCTAACAACATGATATTGTGGCCTAAATGGCAAGAGAATTAGCTCTGGTGCAGCCACTTTCAAAGGATTGTCAGCACCTTTGAGTTAAATTACTTGTATTATGAGTGGTCTGGCAGCCAAATCATCCTCAGTAGATATAACTGCTACGCCGTTCTTCCATTTTGTAGGACAGGTGTTTCCACTCTCGAGTACCAAAGTGTCGTCTTCTACCATTTGCAGGACACCACTATCAATTAAATTTTGAATGAGGTGGCGGAGTGCCCATCATTCTTTTATGTTGTGACCGCGAGAATGGGAGTGGTACTGGCATACTCCATTAGAATTGAACCGTCTTGAACGGGGATTGATTGGAGGTAGAAGAGATGTAATTCTTACTTCATTGATCAACATCTGAAATATCTCCTCCATAGGTTGGCTAAGGTACATAAATTACCTTTTGTTGGCAAAATCCCGATGGGCTTTAGCACTTGCTCTTTTTGCAACTTTATCCTCTAGTGTTTCACTTTCTGAAGGTGATGATGGTGTAAAATCCCAAATTTTACGAATAAAGATTTATTTTCTCGAAATATTTTTTTTAATATTATGGTGTGGATTTGAGATAATGTTATAGTTGTGGGTAGTATTTATAAATTTTTGCAAAGTATGCAAGTTGTTATATAATATTCGATTGGTTGGGGAATATTCGTTTTAGCAGGGAATATTCGTACAACGACACAATCATTGGTGGACCCCGCAACCGAATTATTGTCGAATTGAGAAAACGACAAAAATATTTTATCAAATAACGGCGGAGGTGTTACTGTTAAAACTGTTGAACTACCCGGTACTAAAAGTACAGTAATACGCGTGGTTGTTTAGTAGCACACGGTATTGATTATTGATGCTTACGTGAGAAGTCACTCAGTTATACTCAATTATTGCTGCATTATATCTCTCATATTATTGATTCGATTATTGTCACAGTATCATCTTCATTATATGTTATATTATTAAATCAATAATTGAGACGACAAAGTTGTTCATATTATTAAATTGTAATATTTACAATGTCTAGAAGTTCTGTCAAGGAGAGGTTTGGTCACCTAATTGCGCGCCAATAGGGAGAAATCCTTATTGGAAAGCTCCCTCTTTCCTGGGAACAACCTGGTTGTTAAATATTGTGAGTTATAATATTAATGATGAATAAGTTTGTGTTGATTAAAGATGAATTTGATAGTTTCATTGTGTTGAGATTATTTGTGTTAGTAGAAATCGACATCTATTCCAATGATAATTGATGTCTGGATGTTATATTGTTCAATCGGGTATTCGGGAGACTTTTTGTGTCGGAGTACTATTCATGAGTTACTATTCACGAGTTACTATTCAGGAGGTACTATTCACCCGAACAATATATTTCTTTTTGGTCCAAATTATTTTTGGGTACAATATTATTCCATGAGGAGATGTGCTAATTTTTCAGACCGTTGGTTGAATTTATTATAGTAAATCAATATGGATCGTTGGTTTAAAGTTTTAATAGTGAATCAGTATGGATCGCTGGTTTAAAGTTTTAATAGTGAATCAGTATGGACCGTTGCTTTAAGTTTTAATAGTAAATCAACTCCGGACCGTCTCGCTTAAAAGTAAATCAATCTGGACCGTTCAGGAATTAGTTACTATTCAATCCATTCTTCTATAAATAGAAGCTCATTCTTTCATTATTTCTTACGAATTCACTAAAACTCTAGAGAGAAATTATAGAGAGAAAGAAGAAGAGTATTCTGATACTTCACTACTTCTATATCCAGTTTCTTTTACGGTAAGGGGTATTATTTCTTTCATATTCGTGAAGAGAACTTCTGTTATTCCATTCTTTATTATTCTGTTGGAATAACCTGTATACGTGGTATACTTGGTGAAATTCTTCTGTTATTCCATTCTTTATTATTATGTTGGAATAACCTGTCTGTGCAAAGTACCGCATATATGGTGAAATTCTTCTATTATTCCATTATTTATTATTCTGTTGGAATAACCTGCATACGCGGTCTACCCTATACTTGGTGAAATTCTTCTGTTATTCCATTCTTTATTATTCTGTTGGAATAACCTGTATACGCGGGCTACCCTATACTTGGTGAAATTCTTCTGTTATTCCATTATTTATTATTCTGTTGGAATAACCTGTATACGTGGTCTACCCTATACTTTTTGAAATTCTTCTGTTATTCCATTATTTATTACTCTACTGGAATAACCTATCTATGCGAAGTACCGCATACATGGTGAAATTTTGTTGTTATTCCATTCTTTATTATTCTGTTGGAATATCCTGTTTGTACGTTTTACGCCGAACCTGGTTCCATCTTTATTATTCTGTTGGAATATCCTGTCTGTGCGTTTTACGTCGGACCTGGTTCCATCTTTATTATTCTGTTGGAATATCCTGTCTGTGCTTTTTACGCCGGACCTGGTTCCGTATTTATTATTCTGTTGGAATAACCTGCCTGTGCGATCTATTACATGCCTGGTGATTTCTTTTGTTATTCCATTCTTTATTATACTCAGTTGGTTAATGTTTTGACTTCTATACTCCATGAAATTAGTGGAATATCCTTGATATTTGCGCTTCATCCAGTATCTTTCATTGAAATATTCTTCTGAGTATTCTTGAATTTTACTCTACAAAGAAGTATCATGTTGACAATTTGGAAGTTATTAGTTCCTTGATAAACTAATTCTTGAACTTGTTTTATTGAATTCTTATATCATTGTCATCATCCTCATGTTTATATTTTTGAAAGTCATCTGTGGCCTGTAGTGCATAGATGGACTTGGTATGATTATGACCAGGGATTATTCGGTATAATCATGACCTAATGTTACAAATGATGTAGTAAAAGTCCTCATTGGCCGTGTAGTGCATTGATGGATGATTGTTGGCATGATCATGACCATTGATGAATACACGAATATCCTTGGCCCGTAGTGCATGGATAATTTGTGGTCGTGACCCTAATGAATATCCTTGGTCAGTAGTGTGGGGATGATGTGGATTATTTATTGTCGAGTCTCAAATGATAAAAGTGATGAAAAAAAAATGTTTTAAATCATAAAAGATAGTAGATTTTATTCTCTACTTGACTCTTTTAATGGATTGCTTATTCCACTGCAGTTAAACTTGATGTCTATTGTATTTTATCAGTTGAACATTGTTGAAGGCTAATGATAACTTATCCTGCATTATCTTAGTCATAATATTTCTTACTGGGCTAGTTGAGCTCACCCTTTCTTTCACTGTTCTCTTCAGGAAATGAGAACGTAGCAGGCACTAGTCGGGAAACGGAGTGATGGTCCAGATGATATCATTAGTAGTCCTCACTATTCTATGAAATAGTGTGATAATAATTGTATTGAGGACTTATTCTGAGAGTGGATATTGTCTAGGAGACAACATTTGTATTAAAACTCACAGCTCTTATTGTATATTTAAGATTGTATTTGTATTCTATACCATGTATTTGGCGACTCAAGATGGGTGATGTATACCTATTTTGGGGCGTCACAGATGGGGTATTCATAATAAAAGGAAGTAGACTAGCATGCTCCTGACTAACTAATTGGCGTGTGACTTGGTGTTGATGGATCACCAGTTTTGCCAATTGATCCACTTGCTTACAAAGAGCCTTAATCTTTCATTCCATCATAAACTGGAACAATGTTTAATCCCATTTGTCAGCACTATCCTTGCTAGTTTGGGAAGATTCAACAACGTAATTGGAACTTTGTCCACTGCTCCAATTAATCATATTGATCTGTTCTTCTTTGTGTTGAGGAAGAGGGTTGTCTTGCACATGAGGTTGGTCGGGTTTAGTCACCACAATCTCCCTGTTGTCGATTAAATCCTGGATCTTGTATTTCAAGGCCTAGTAATCCTGATTATCATGTCCCAGTGCCCCGACATGATAGGCACACTCTCGTGTAGCATTGTAACCCTTCCCATTCAGGTTGGCTGGTGGAAGAAGATGTGTAATTTTCTTCTGAGTAGCCAGAAGATTGAGAATGTGACAACCCGAGAATTTAGAAAAATGTTAAAATCATAATTGATTGATTTAAGGTTCAGTATTAGAACCTAGACAGAAAATAACTGTATGGATTTGTCAATTTTGTAAAGAAATTTTAAGAATTTCAAAATTTTTGGACAAGACTTGAATAATTTGGTAGACTGTAAGTGATAGTCTAGTAATGAGGTATAGGATTTTGGTGGATTTAAAATTCTTGTGAAGAATTATTCAAGATTAAGAATAGAAGTCTATATGTTCTGTGTGTATGGTCATTTATGTGTTCAGAATGTGGTTAAGGGTCAAGGGTTGACCAAATAAATTTTATCAGTTTCAAACCCTAATATTATGACCTACCTAAGTTTATTTGTTATTTAATTGGTTGGTCAGAGTATAGGGATAATATGTGATATGTTAATTAACCTTTGTTTTGTGGTAGTATTTGGAAATGGCATCTGAGAATGTTGAGAACATCAATGGAGCACAGGAGACCGTTGAGTCTCCACAGATCAATAATCAGGATAATGTGCATCAGGAACGTGACAATCCTCAGGCAAACAACAACACTGACCAGATGATGAACGATGGAATGTTCAGAGGCTTTATGCAATTCATGCAACATCAGGCAAGAGTGGCTCCTGTCCAAAATGTAGGTGGAAACACTGACAACTCTTGGACGGTCACCGCTAAGCAGTTCAAGGAACTGGGACCACCAGAGTTTTTTGGAGAGCCAAAAGCACTTAAGGCGGAGACATGGATAAAGCATATCAACAAGATATTTGATGTCTTGGGTTTCTCTGAGGAGCAAAAGGTTCCCTTTGCCACCTTCATGTTGCGGGCAGAGGCAGATTACTGGTGGGAATCTGTAAAGCGTACTCAACCTGCCGCATTGAAGATGTCTTGGGAGAAGTTCCTAGAATTGTTCAACGACAAGTACTTTCCCGAAAGTATTCGTCACATGAAAGAGGTAGAGTTCATCAAGTTGGAGCAAAATAACATGACCGTGTCGCAGTACGAAGCCAAGTTCACCGAGTTGTCCCGGTTTACATCCCATTTGGTTGATAATGAGGAGAGAATAACGCGGATGTTTCTAAGAGGTTTGAAACCCGAGATACGTCAATACCTCATTTCTCATAAACTTTGCTTGTATTCAGATGTTGTTAATAGGGCTCAGTTATTAGAGCGCGATAATGAGTCAATCCAACCAAAAGAGAGCAGCCGACAAAATGATAATACCAGTGATAGCAGTCATCGAAGCGGTGACAATAAGCGTGAAGGGAATCAATATGCCAAAAATGGTAACCACTTCGGTGGTAATCATGGCCAAAACAATAAGAATGGACATTTCAAGAAGAGGAAATTCAACAATGATGGAAAGACGTCAGCACCAGCACCCGTTGTAAAAGAAGGAGAACGACCGCCTATCATATGTTTCAAATGCGGAGAGGAGGGACATATCAGTCCAAACTGCACGATGCCATCCAAAGCATGTTACAATTGTGGAAGAGAAGGTCACCTAGCCCGATTTTGTCGTACACCAAAGTCAAGTCCAGTTGGGACGGTGGCACCAAAGTTGGATACGGACAAAACAAAGTTGGTGGTTTCAGGAAGAGCGTTTTTTGTGACTTCTCAAAAAGCGAGTAACCCGAACGAAGTTAGCACGGGTTAGTTAATTATAAATTCTTGTGAAGTCCATACCTTATTAGATACTGGTTCTACCCATTCTTCTATCTCTCATGCTTGCGCTCAACATTTAAATTTTGCTCCTGAGAAGTTAGACTTTGTCTTATTAGTTAAAACTTCGTTAGCAGAAACCTTCGTTACATCCACTGTTTATTAATCTTGTTTGATTCAAATCGACACTTTCACGTTACTTGTCGATCTTATCTCTTTGAAAATACTTGCCTTTGATGTGATTTTAGGAATCGATTGGTTAACTACTCATCATGCTTTTCATAAAGTTGTTAGCTTTCATATTCCTAACCAACCTGTTATGCGAATTCAAACAAACCAAACCACTAAAGTCAATCATTGTCATATCAAGCCATAAGTAAAGAGCCTTGAGCCTTTATCTGGTGACTTCATTGTGTGGAATGCACCGAAGCCAGAATTCCTGTAGGCGACGTCATGAATAACGGTGGCAAGTTGATAGGTATCAAGGTGACGTACTATCCAAGTCTTGGATGAGGGTAACAGTTTTGAATGATATTTCTATTGTTAATAAATTTCCTGACGTATTCTTGAAGACTTCCTAGCCTAGAGCGTGAAATCGAATTTTGTATTGACCCCAGTACAAAACCTCATTTCTAAAACCCTTAAATATTTTTTCAACTAAAATGAACATAACATGCGCCAAAGACGTTGGCTTGAGCTGTTGAAGATTACGATCGTACCATTCAATACCATTGTGGAAAAGCGAACGTGGTAGCTGACGCGTTGAGTAGAAGATCGTATGCGTTTATGAGTGCAAATATACAAACCCACGTGAAGATAACGAATATACGATTAGAATCGACTTTAATCGATAAAGTTAAAGTCGCTCATGTTACCAATTCAGAGTTAATGAATGTGAAGAAGAAGGTTCAAGAAGGCGTTATTTCAACCCTCGATTTTATTGGCCCATTTGAAATCCTCGATCAAGTAGGAACTGTGGCCTATAGACTCGTTTTACCGCCAAATATATTGCGTGTTCATAACGTTTATCACGTACCGATGTTACGTAAATATGTGGACGACCCGAACCACATTATTGATTTAGAACCCATTTAGATAGCGGATAATTTAACGTATGAAGATGTACCTATTAAAATCTTGGAATATATTCTACGCTTAAAGGTTATACCTCAAGAGTTAGAATCTGACGAAGTGTACTCATCTGTTCGGCATACCAGGTACGTACATAAATTTCGAGGGCGAAATTTCATAAGGAGGGGAGATTTAAATCCCAAATTTTACGAATGAAGATTTAATTTTTTCAAAATATTTTTTTAATATTATGGTCTGGATTTGAGATAATGTTATAGTTGTGGGTAGTATTTATAAATTTTTGAAAAGTATGGAAATTGTTATATAATATTCGATTGGTTAGGGGATATTCGTTTTAGCAGGGAATATTCGTACAACGACACAATTATTGGTGGCCCCCGTAACCAAAATATTGTCGGATTGAGAAAACGGCAAAAATATTTTATAAAATAACGGCGGAGGTGTTATTGTTAAAACTGTTTAACTACCAGGTAGTAAAAGTACAGTAATACGCGTGGTTGCTTAGTAGCACACGATATTGATTATTGATGCTTACGTGAGAAGTCACTCAGTTATACTCAATTATTGCTGCATCATATCTCTCATATTATTGATTCGATTATTGTCACAGTATCATCTGCATTATATGTTATATTATTAAATCAATAATTGAGACGACAAAGTTGTTCATATTATTAAATTGTAATATTTACAATGTCTAGAAGTTCTGTCAAGGAGAGGTTTGGTCACCTAATTGCGCGCCAATAGGGAGAAATCTTTATTGGAAAGCCCCCTCTTTCCTGGGAACAACCTAGTTGTTAAATATTGTGAGTTATAATATTAATAATGAATAAGTTTGTGTTGATTAAAGATGAATTTGATAGTTTCATTGTGTTGAGATTATTTGTGTTAGTAGAAATCGACATCTATTCCAATGATAATTGATGTCTAGAGGTTATATTTTTCAATCGGGTATTCGGGACACTTTTTGTGTCGGAGTACTATTCATGAGTTACTATTCACGAGTTACTATTCACGGGGTACTATTCACCTGAACAATATATTTCTTTTCGGTCCAAATTATTTTTGGGTACAATATTATTCCATGAGGAGATGTGCTAATTTTTCAGACCGTTGGTTGAATTTATTATAGTAAATCAATATGGATCGTTGGTTTAAAGTTTTAATAGTGAATCAGTATGGATCGCTGGTTTAAAGTTTTAATAGTGAATCAGTATGGACCGTTGCTTTAAGTTTTAATAGTAAATCAACCTGGACCGTCCGTTTAAAAGTAAATCAATCTGGACCGTTCAGGAATTAGTTACTATTCAATCCATTCTTCTATAAATAGAAGCTCATTCCTTCATTATTTCTTACGAATTCACTAAAACTCTAGAGAGAAATTATAGAGAGAAAGAAGAAGAGTATTCTGCTACTTCACTACTTCTATATCCAATTTCTTTTACGGTAAGGGATATTATTTCTTTCATATTCGTGAAGAGAACTTCTGTTAGTCCATTCTTTATTATTCTGTTGGAATAACCTGTATACGTGGTATACTTGGTGAAATTCTTCTGTTATTCCATTCTTTATTATTATGTTGGAATAACCTGTCTATGCAAAGTACCGCATACATGGTGAAATTCTTCATTATTCCATTATTTATTATTCTGCTGGAATAACTTTGTATCTGTGATCTACCCTATACTTGGTGAAATTCTTCCATTATTCCATTCTTTATTATTCTGCATGAATAACTCAGATACGCTGGAGCTACCCTATACTTGGTGAAATTCTTATGTTGTTCCATTATTTATTATTACATTGGAATAACTTTTGTATACTGCGATCCTCTACCCTATACTTGGTGAAATTCTTCATTATTCCATTATTTATTATTCTCCTGGAATAACTTTGTCTATCATCAGTACCGCATACATGGTGAAATTCTGTTGTTATTCCATTCTTTATTATTCTGTTGGAATATCCTGTCTGTGCGTTTTACGCTGGACCTGGTTCCGTCTTTATTATTATGTTGGAATATTTTGTCTTTGCGTTTTACGCCGGACCTGGTTTCGTATTTATTATTCTGTTGGAATAACCTGCATGTGCGATCTATCACATGCCTGGTGATTTCTTTTGTTATTCCATTCTTTATTATACTCAGTTGGTTAAAGTTTTGACTTCTATACTCCATGAAATTAGTGGAATATCCTTGATATTTGCACTTCATCTAGTATCTTTCATGGAAATATTCTTCTGAGCATTCTTGAATTTCACTTTACAAAGAAGTATCATGTTGACAATTTGGACGTTATTAGTTCCTGGTTAAACTAATTCTTGAACTTGTTTTATTGAATTCTTATATCATTGTCATCATCCTCATGTTTATGTTTTTGAAAGTCATCTGTGGCCTGTAGTGCATAGATGGACTTGGTATGATTATGACCAGGGATTATTCGGTATAATCATGACCTAATGTTACAAATGATGTAGTAAAAGTCCTCATTGGCCCGTAGTGCATTGATGGACAGTTGTTGGCATGATCATGACCATTGATGAATACACGAATATCCTTGGCCCGTAGTGCATGGATAATTTGTGGTCGTGACCTAATGAATATCCTTGGCAGTAGTGCGGGGATGATGTGGATTATTTATTAAAATTGAGTCTCAAATGATAAAAGTGATGAAAAAAAAATGTTTTAAATCATAAAAGATAGTAGATTTTATTCTCTACTTGACTCTTTTAATGGATTGCTTATTCCGCTGCAGTTAAACTTGATGTCTATTGTATTTTATCAGTTTAACATTGTTGAAGGCTAATGATAACTTATCCTGCATTATCTTAGTCATAATATTTCTTACTGGGCTAGTTGAACTCACCCTTTCTTTCACTATTCTCTTCAGGAAATGAGAACGTAGCAGGGACTAGTCGGGAAACGGAGTGATGGTCCAGATGATAACATTAGTAGTCCTCACTATTCTATGAAATAGTGTGATAATAATTGTATTGAGGACTTATTCTGAGAGTGGATATTGTCTAGAAGACAATATTTGTATTAAAACTCACAGCTCTTGTTGTATATTTAAGATTGTATTTGTATTCTGTACCATGTATTTGGCGACTCAAGATGGGTGATGTATACCTATTTTGGGGCGTCACAGATGGGGTATTCATAATAAAAGGAAGTAGACTAGCATGATCCTGACTAACTAATTGGCGTGTGACTTGGTGTTGATGGATCACCAGTTTTGCCAATTGATCCACTTGCTTACAAAGAGCCTTAATCTTTCATTCCATCATAAACTGAAATTGTGTTTAATCCCATTTGTCAGCACCGTCCTTGCTGGTTTGGGAAGATTCAACAACATAATTGGAACTTTGTCCACTGCTCCAATTAATCATATTGATCTGTTCTTCTTTGTGTTGAGGAAGAGGGTTATCTTGCACATGAGGTTGGTCGGGTTTAGTCATCACAATCTCCCCGTTGTCGATTAAATCCTAGATCTTGTATTTCAAGGCCTAGTAATCCTGAGTATCATGTCCCAGTGCCCCGACATGATAAGCACACTCCCGTGTAGCATTGTAACCCTTCCCATTCAGGTTGGCTGGTGGAAGAAGATGTGTAATTTTCTTCTGAGTAGCGAGAAGATTGAGAATGTGACAACCCGAGAATTTAGAAAAATGTTAAAATCATAATTGATTGATTTAAGGTTCAGTATTAGAACCTAGACATAAAATAATTGTATGGATTTGTCAATTTTGTAAAGAAATTTTAAGAATTTCAAAATTTTTGGACAAGACTTGAATAATTTGGTAGACTGTAAGTGATAGTCTGGTAATGAGGTATAGGATTTTGGTGGATTTAAAATTCTTGTGAAGAATTATTCAAGATTAAGAATATAAGTCTATATGTTCTGTGTGTATGGTCATTTATGTGTTCAGAATGTGGTTAAGGGTCAAGGGTTGACCAAATAAATTTTATCAGTTTCAAACCCTAATATTATTGTCTAATATCGACGTTCAGTTAGAAAACCTTAATGACTGATAAGAAACCCTAGAAATCGGCTCTGAAAACCCTAATTTTAGTTTTGGGAATTCAAAACCCTAATTCAGAAATTTAAAACCCTAATTCAGGAGCTCAAAAGTTAAGTTTAATTGTCTAAGTGTTAAATGTTAAGGGATAAAAGGGAAATGTCCAAATTGTCCTTCAAGTTATAGGGGAAAAGAGCAAATTTCCCTTAGTGAATGCGAAATAACCAAAATACCCTTTTTCTTAAAAATTAAGCAAAAGATTTTGCAATCTTGGTGACCGACCATGGGAGGCTGAATCTGGGCAGCCCAGATTTGCCTAGATGGCTCCGACAAGCTTTTGCAAGCCTTTGATCTTGTAGTGTTTTATGTTTTTGTTCATGTTGTTGATTTTAGGTTGTAGACTGGTATGTAGACTACACACTAAAGTCCTTAGAACAAACAGATCTTGCCCAGAATGAAACTTAATCTTGGTCAAATAAGCGTTGACCGTCAAAATTCTGAAAACCCAGAAACTTCATGTGCGATTTTTCTGACAATAGTTTCTTGGTTTGATGAAGAACAACTCAAAAACACCTATAGCGACGGTTCTATCGCTATAGGGCCCTTTAGTGACAGATAAAAGTTTGACTTGAGGTTAGGTTTTATGTGATGTATAGACTGATAGGGTTATGTGTTAAGGTTATTTTAAATACTGTGATGATATTATTCTAATTTGTATATCAATATTATTTATATTAGGTTTTCAGTCAAAGCTTAATAAATTGCGTAACAGTAATCGACCGAACATGCAAGTTTTCCTTAACTCGATCTCGAGTTGTTTCATTCAAATATACTTATGGTTAATCAATGCTGATTGCCATGTCTAAGAATTGTTAAATTGTACACTGTATATATTGCATGTATTAATTAGGTATGAAAGGCTGATCACCTTCATTACCATTCGGTCCAGATATAATTGATATGTTCATGTTAAATGTTCTTCAGCTATGCAAGTTTGTTCATGCTAGTTCTCAACTATATTGAAGAATTATAGCCAGCTTATTATTCAAATTCTTTCAATCATGATATATCCTTAAATAAATTTATACTTGCTGGGCAACCTTATTGCTCACCCTTGCTATATCATGATAAACATTGCAGATTAAGACGAATGCGTCGGATACAAGGAAAAGTCAAAGCCAAGTTCAGCTTGGGACTATATGTGAAGCTAGATTTGTAACAGAAATGTATTATAATAACAATGTTTGTTAGATAGGATATGAATTGTGTATTATGTGGAGGTTCTCGACCTTGGGGAATAGTGTGTAAAGTTTAATGTATAAACAATTTATGTTTATATCTTCCGCAATAGTTATAGAAATAGTATACCAGATCCGCGCTGATTTGGGACCCAAATTTAGGGATATTACAGTTGGTATAAAAGCTATTGGTTATGAACCTTAGGTAGGAATACCTAAGACTACTAACCGCAGTGATTAGGATTAGGTACTAACTCAAATAGAGTTAGTGTGTCGGTAAGATTCAAAGACGAATCTCGGTGAGTTATAAAGATACGGAGTTCCCTAACTCTGATAATAAAGGTGAACAGTAGTGGTGAATATATAGAGTCTAAAAGACTAAAAGTACAGGGACAGGAGATCGTAAAACAAAATGATCAATACATAGAAATGAATTGTAATATATATGACGAGATAACCCCGTGATCTGATATGGCTCAATCTAATGATTGAAAAGTTTACAACAAGAATGTTGTATGAAAGTTGTACTAGGAATTGGTACAGATTCAGGAAAAGATTCAGGAAAGGATTATGAATACGAGTTGAATGAAATTTGTATTGAGAAGGGAGTTAAGATTAGGTGGGGATTTCAATTGAGGACTTATGTCAGCAGCTGAGTTGTATGATTCCTTGTTATGGGTGGGGAATTGTACTTGGTGTAAAAACCACTTAGTTTCTGACACTAATAATCATTGAAATGTCTGTGTCGCACTATTTGCTATATATCTGTTGAGAGGGTGATTCCTTTCTCATGTGTATAACAGATAGATAGGTTATAGTTAGAGAATATAAGGTTAAGTACGAGTTCTTAAAACTCATACTTATGTTACATTTGTGACTCATGGTTATGTGAAATGTTTATGAACCACTCAGCGAATGGACACCAAAGGTCTGTCTAGGAAAGTTTTTAAACTCATATGATTATGGAAATTTCCTGAACTCATAAGTGTGGTTTGACGAACTGGGAATAGTTATGTGTGAATGGAGAATTGAGGATAATAGGAACAGATAGACTGTTTAAGCTAATGATTATTAGTGGAGACATAAGTTTTCCAAAACTCCTAGCTATGCTAGACTTCGAAATTTTGACATCAAGCTAAATACGCATTATGTGCTTTTGAATATATATATATATATATATATATATATATATATATATATATATATATATATATATATATATATCACTACTAGAAAAGTAAGAATACGTGACGGAATTTTGTGACAGTTTTTAAAAACAATCACAAAAGATAGTAATTTGTGATGGACTTTTTAAGCAATCACAAAATAATAGTATATATGATGGCTCTTAGTGATGACTAATATTGCCATCAATGTATTATAATTGTGATGACCATGTCGATCACACCAATTTTTTCATGTAAAATAAATTTTCTTTTTGTGACGCACTAAGTCATCACTTATAGATATACCCTTTTCGTGATTACATTTAAGCTATAACTAATATTTTAATGTAAGAAATAATCAAAACATTTTTTATGATGGTCGTGACAATCATTAAAAAAGATAGATTTTTGTGACGACTTTTATTTGCAATTACAAAAAGAAAGTATTTTGTGATGGAATTTTCAAGCCATCACAAAACAATAAAATATATGATGACTCTTAGCGATGATTAATTTTACCATCATTATAGAGCATTTGTGACTGCCGTTGCAATCACCAAATCTTATGTGGAAGTAATTTTGTTTAGTAAGTTAACTCACATATGTTTCCTTTTATATTTTGTTTTAAATTTATAATCATGATCTGGACTTTGGTGTAGTGGTAATACTCGTTATTTAGTTTGCGAATGGGAGAGGGTTCGAATCCTACAAGTATCATTTGATACATTAATTAATATAGATACAATTAATACAGTGGAATAAATTATATGTAAATAGAGATTCACGTTCTTACATTTGATCCCTAAAGTCTTGTTTTTTTTGTGATGACTTTGACAATCACAATAGATTATGTGTTAATGTGATTGTATTAATCATCACAAAAGCACTAAGCGTTTGCGTGATTGTCAAAACCATCACGTAAAACCTTTCACGATGGGCATATACAAGACGACCATTGTGATGCTTAAATTCATCACGTAAACCTTTCGTGATGGTTTTTCTACTTTTTGTGATGGCTTTTGGCCATCATAAATGACCATTTTTTAGTAGTGTATATATATATTCGTAATGATTTTTGAACGGTTTAAAGAATAGTCTATGCTACTTGTTTAAGCTATACGATAATGATTTGAAATATCAAAATATATTTTTATTTATCACTTATGTACCATGTAACCTGGTGCAGAGATGATAAAAAGTTGATAGAGTTATAAATATAGGAATACTTAGTGTGAATTCAATCTAAAAACCATTGTTCCACTATTGTATGATGTGTTATGACAAAGTCATACAATGATGACATCCTCAAACGAACTGTTAATACAGTACGACATCATGACGTCATTCTTCAAAAAATTTAATTTGCCAACGACGTTTGGCTATACACATTCGTAAATCAATTGAAATTGATTATTGATATGAGTCTACGCTATTCGATTCAGCTAGACTAATATTTATGAAAACTCTAAGTGTTCCTTGAAAGAAATTTCCTGAACCAAATTGTGTTGGTGCGGAATCTAATAAGACTAAGGTAAGAAAATTTTATACACCCAAGGCGATAAGAGGAATAATAAAATGGTTCCATCCAGCAGTACTTGATCAATACAGGGCATAACGGGCTAATCACCCATTATGTCCGTAAGTTATGACGGTTTGTGGATGAATTTTCATAAAACCTCTGCGAAAATGACAAACAATAGTCTATATAACTCCTCAGCAAAATTTGAAATTTTTTACTCTTGTGAGTGGTGTATTGGGTAGCATGTGATGATGTGTATAAATGGTGTAAGCAGTATGGTGTAAGGTGAATTTTGGGGACAAAATTCTTAGAAGAAGGGGTGAATGTGACAACCCAAGAATTTAGAAAATTTTTAAAATCATAATTGATTGATTTAAGGTTTAATATTAGAACCTAGACAGAAAATAAGTGTATGGATTTGTCAATTTTGTAAAGAAATTTTAAGAATTTCAAAATTTTTGGACAAAACTTGAATAATTTGGTAAACTGTAAGTGATAGTCTGATAATGAGGTATAAGATTTTGGTGGATTTAAAATTCTTGTGAAGAATTATTCAGGATTAAGAATATAAGTGTATATGTTCTGTGTATGGTCATTTACGTGTTCAGAATGTGGTTAAGGGTCAAGGGTTGACCAGATAAATTTTATCAGTTTTAAACCCTAATATTATTGTCGAATATCGACGTTCAGTTAGAAAACCTTAATGACTGATAAGAATCCCTAGAAACCGGCTCTGAAAACCCTAATTTTAGTTCCGAGAATTCGAAACCCTAAATAAATTCAGAAATTTAAAACCCTAATTCGAGAGCTCGAAAGTTAAGTTTAATTGGCTAAGTGTTAAATGTTAAGGGATAAAAGGGAAATGTCCAAAATGTCCTTCAAGTTATAGGGGAAAAGACCAAATTGCCCTTAGTGAATGCGAAATGACCAAAATACCCTTTTCTTAAAAATTAAGCAAAAGATTTTGTAATCTTGGTGAGTCATCAAGCCAAAGCTTATCTCATTTGTTTAAAATCTTCCAAGATCAGATTGTGTTACCACTTTGCAACATTAGATTCATTGAATCAAAAATCAAACTTGTAAGTTAAGTAAAGTAACTTCACTTTACTTTTCAAACCTATCCTAGACCTTCTCTCTCTATATTTTCGAAACTTAGAGTGAGAGTGTGAGAAACATAGCCAATATCAGCTCTTATCCTTCCAAGAACAGATCACAAGGACAGAAATCAAAAATCAAAGTTAGAAAGGTATAAAACCCTAATTTTTGTAAATCTATGTATTTGATGTTAGATGTTGTTAGTTTTTGTTTAAAGTTGTGTTAAGGGGTGTTATTTAGTGATCCAAGATGTTATATCAAGGATCCATAACATCTAGAAACTAGAAAATCAAGTTTTCAAACTGACTTAGAACCCTAAATCTATGCTCTAACAGCCTAATGTCATCTAGATTGCAAGATATAAGTGGTCAAACATGGTTGACCGACCATGGGAGACTGAATCTGGGTAGCCCAGATGGCTCTGACAAGCTTTTGCAAGCCTCTAATCTTGCAGTGTTTCATGTTTTTGGTCATGTTGTTGATTGAAGGTTGTAGACTAGTATATAGACTACACACTAAAGTCCTTAGAACAAACAGATCTTGCCCAGAATGAAACTTAATCTTGGTCAAACAAGCGTTAACTGTCTGTTTTGTCAAAATTCTGGAAAACCCAGAAACTTCATGTGCAATTTTTCTGATAATAGTTTCTGGGTTTGATGAAGAACAGCTCAAGAACACCTATAACGGCGGTTCTGTCGCTATAGGGCCCTTTAGCAACAGATAATTTCTGAAAATTAATTATTTTATTAAATAATTAGAAAAAATTAGTTTTAAATTATGAAAAATACAAAATAAATTCCTAAAAATTATTTTAAAGCCTAAAAATTAGTTTTTAATTATTTAGAGTATATTTCATAAATATTTAATATTTTTGGAATATAAATGGTATTTAATTATAATATTAAATAAATTATGTAAAAAATAATTTTAATACATGAAAAATTATATTATGATATAAGAAAATATTTTAAGTTATTTTTAATAACTTTGGATATTTTATGATGAATTTCATTAATAAATTTATATTAATCTTTGATTAATTTATTTAATGCATATATTAAATAAATTATGGAAAATTAGAATTAAGGCTTTAAAAATTATATAAAAATGATTTAAGGGTTAGAAAAATATTTTAAGTTATAAAATATAACTTTTGATATTTTGTCATGAAAATATTAATATTTTAATATTAATAACAATTATCGGATAATGGATTTAATCATTTTAAAAATCATATAAATATGATTTTAATGTATTAAAATACATTGTGATATTATAAATATATTATAATATTATGATTTTCAATAATATTTAATATTAAATAAATATTAATGATAATAGAATAATATGGTATTTATATTATATAAATATGATATAAGTGATTGAAAAATTATGATAAATGATAATAATTTCTTGAAAATTATTACAAGCCTATGAAAATTATTTTGACTGATAATAAAATTATCTAAGATAATTGTTAAGTGTTAGGCAGAGTTTAATTGAACTTAAACTCGATATTTATTCGACTAAGCCGTCGAGATGTCAGAATTGTGCCGAACTCGACTCGGACTATAAAAGTTTGACTTGAGGTTATGTTTTATGTGATGTATAGACTGATAGGGTTATGTGTTAATGTGTTTAGGTTATTTTAAATACTGTGATGATATTATTCTAATTTGTATCGATATTATTTATATTAGGTTTTCAGTCAAAGCTTAATAAATTGCATAACAGTATTCGACCGAACATGCTAGTTTTCCTTAACTTGATCTCGAGTTGTTTCATTCAAATATACTTATGGTTAATCGATGCTGATTGCCATGTCTAAGAATTGTTAAATTGTACTATATACATATTGCATGTATTAATCAGGTATGAAAGGCTGATCACCTATTACCATTCGGTCCAGACATAATTGATATGTTCATGTTAAATGTTCTTCAGCTATGCAAGTTTTTTCATGCTAGTTCTCAACTATATTGAAGAATTATAGCCAGCTTATTATTCAAATTCTTTCAATCATGATATATCCTTAAATAAATTTATACCTGTTGGGCAACCTTATTGCTCACCCTTACTATATCATGATAAACATTACAGATTAAGACGAATGCGTCGGATACAAGGAAAAGTCAAAGCCAAGTTCAGCTTGGGACTATGTGTGAAGCTATATTTTTAACAGAAATGTATTGTAGTAACAATGTTTGTTAGATAGGATATGAATTGTGTATTATGTGAAGGTTCTCGACCTTGGAGAATAGTGTGTAAAGATTAATGTATAAATAATTTATGTTTATATCTTTCGCAATAGTTATAAAAATAGTATACCAGATTTGCGATGATTTGGGACCCGGATTTGAGGATATTACAGAGAACATTATTGAGCGAATCCCCTAGGGGTGTGAACACTCGATTGCGTCGAACTTCTCCACCCTTTGGCAATGTGGGGTTGGAAGACTATGCTGGAAAAGGGGAGTAGTTTCTCCTTTGGATAGACATGTTTTGACTGTCTTTTTGACCTTGTAGTATCAAGGAAACATCCTCCTCTTTTTTTTTGTGGACCCTCCGGGGTTGTTTTGATAAGTTCCGGACTATATGTGCTCAGCAATAGCTTTTAGAGATGTTAGGTCTTAAATTTTTCCTGACTTTAATCCCATCTCAGCCATCTCTCCATGTTTGATCATTTCAGAAAATGGCTTACCAATGCCAGCTAAGACTCTCTCATAGAAAGGAGCTTCTTATATGTCTATGAAGGTCATAACCATTTCTGACTCCGTCATAGAAGGAATAACTTGAGCAGCAAGGCGCCTCCACCTTTGAGCATACTCTCGGAAAGACTCATTAGATAGTTTCTTGACTTTGGTAATTTGGTACCGGTCAGGAGCCATCTAAGACTGGAAGCTATACTGACTGAGGAAGTCATGAGATAACTCTTCCCAGCTATATATTTTAGAATTGTCTAATCTGGTATACCATGATCAGGCTTCTCCAGTTAGAATCTTTTGGAACAGCTGCATTCTGAGCTTCTCATCCTCGGCATAAGATCCAAGTTCTCCAATGAACACTTTTAAGTGTATGTAAGGATCCCCTAACCCATTGTACTTTTCAAAGTCAGGAGTCTTGAACTTCTCTGGATAATGAACACCAGGGAATATACAAAGATCAACATAGAAAACACTCCTGTGTGCTCCAATCCCTTTTATAGACCGAATGGTCTCTTCCATTTGAAAGACCTTTTTCCTGATATCATCGGTGTCTGGATCTTCTTTGAGATGGGTGTTTTCAGGAATTTTGTTGGTTGTATCCAACTGAAGTTCTGGAATTATCTTATCCGAACCTTGTGTTACTCCATGTGCAAAGGATTCTATATGTACGGGTATTCATGAACTCTGAGTAGATTGGTGTAGTTCTTTAAGCAGAACAACCAAATTTGTAATTTTTTTGCTTAATTCGTCGAACTCTTCCCGAGAGACAAGAGCAGGATTAGACTGGTCAGATGAAGACATAATTGGTTGTAGGCTTGTGGCCTTTTTGGACTTTGATCGGGTAACATGCCCAATTATTTCCCTACAAAAACTTATGTAGTTTAGTCTTAGGGAATGTATAAATGTTTACATGCTATCATAATGTGTCCATTTAAGGAAAATTATCCTGTAAAATGGGTGTTATTTAATAGCATGTCAAGCCTTAACATGCATGTACACATATTCTTCATATTTTCCATTATATAGAGATTGACATGGAATGAAATTACAAGTAATTATTTTTACCAGTAATTAAAAATAGAAAGCATGAAGAGACTTTCCTTCGCATTTGGTTTATGAGAGGTTGACCTATCTTAGGTTACTCTCGCGGCTTTTTGGCATGAAGGTTCCCAGATCATCGCAATTTACTTGACGGGAAGTTAATTCAGTCTTTCAACTGGAGCGAATCTGGGTGGTGCCTTTCCTGAGCCTCATTGGAATTAGTCTCCCTAAGAGTCTAGTAATCAAACACCGATAGGATAGCCTCCTAGTGGAGGAACCACACAACATATATTTACATGTAACGTATCTCACCATTATGGGAATGATGACATGTGCGAAGCACTAATATCACAGATAAATATATTGCAATGTAGTAAGTAAAATGTATTAGTACACATTCATCAAAAATGTAAATGCAACATCCACACACAAGCATGTAAAAGTTTTAAAAAGCTTGTAGTAGCGGCTTAAGTTCTCTTACTAGATTCCCCAGCAGAGTTGCCACCTGTCGATGTCAGGATTTTTTATTGTCCCTCTTCTGTTCTTGTCTTTTGGTGTTCTCATGTTAGGTGAGATTTGTTTGAAAAAATAAGTTGTGAAAAGATCTGACATTTATATGTCGACGATTTGACTGTAAGAGTCGCTAGTTGGTGTTTTTAAATGGTTGCACTAACGCAACCGAGAAATGGTTTGCACATTGACCCAGTGATGTGACACTGCTAAACGGGTCTGTGAAACCGAGATTCATTAAGGTCCGGGGACTTGCTTATGCGGAGGGAAGGTGTTAGGCACCCCCCGACATCTGTGTTACCACGGTGACCACCACTTTTCATTTAAACTGTTATATAAATGTTTGTGTGTGTGGGTCAATGTGCAGTTATTTGGAAGTAGTGCTATGCCTCATTCGCACCTATATACACAAGGTTTGAATTTGTATAAAAATCCAGTTTTAAATAAGGTATAACAATGAGGTTTTGTGAAAGAGGTTTTTTAAACCCTGTGCTCAATAGTAATTGATGCCTTTGATACTTCCATTTTATTAAATGTTCAGCTTGATTACTTTTATTTTCGAGATGCGAAGCATCTTCGAGAAAATAATGTACAAAGCAGTGTCGAACTCCTCATGGGCATTGTCGACGTCGGGATTTTTATTTGTCCCTTTTTCGTTACTTGTTATTTGGTGTTCTCGTTGTTATGTGAGATTTGTTTGAAAAAAAAGTGAAAAAGGTTCGACATGTGTAATATCGACGATTTGACTTTAAGAGTCGTCAGTTGGTGTTTTTAACTGGTTGCACCAACACAACCAAAAAAGGTTTGCACATTAACCTAGTTATGTGACACTGCTAAACGGGTCTGTGAAACTGAGATTCATTTGGGTTCGGGGGCTTGATTATGCGGAGGGAAGGTGTTAGGCACTCCCCGACATCCGTTTTGCCACGGTGATCGCCACTTTTCAAGAAACTGTTATATGAATGTGTGTGTGTGTGGATCAATGTGCAATTATTTGGAAGTAGTGCGAGGCCTCGTTCGCACCTATATACAAAGGGTTTGAATTTATAGAAAAATTCAGTTTTAAACATGATATAGCAGTGAAGTTTTGTAAAAGAGTTTTTTCAAACCATGTGCTCAATAGTAATTAAGACCTTTTCATACCTCCATTTTTATTATTAAATGTTCGGCTTGATTGCTTTTATTTTCTAGATGCAAAGCATTCTCGAGAAAATAATATACAAGAAGATCTTAAACTCCTCATGGGCATGAATAATGCATCCAAGGAAATTCAAACACTGTAAATAATGTACAAGCTGCTTACAGCTGAAAAATGTCCATCACGGGAACCGAATATAGATTCAGTAGCCTAAATCAGTGATCACATGATTCCTAGGCTCATATGATGCCGTAGTTTATATGAAAAGTAGCAAGCAGTTATATATATAAAAGCTGTAAATATATATATATACATACATGATCAACCACTACGAAGCAACTCCATGGGGGATCGAAATGTAAATATATAAAAGCGGTAAATATATATATATATATATATATATATATATATATATATATATATATATATATATATGGACATGATCAACCACCACGAAGCACCTCCATGGGGATCGGGAAAGTAAATAAAGCGATAAATGCGATCAACCGCCACAAAGTAAACTCGGTAGGACTAAATGTAAATAAAGCGGTAAAAAAGCCTCAAAGTAAACTCCAGGACTGACAGAATATAAATATATATACATATATATATATATATACACACACACACACACACACACACACATATATATATATATATATATATATATATATATATATATATATATATATATATATATATATATATAAGCAAAGAAACGCTCAGGACATAAGTTTAGGCTCAATCGAGGCATAACTCGATAATATTAGTCCATATATAAATATATACATATATATATATATATAAGTATATATATATATATATATACAGACAGAAATGAAAACCACGAACCGAAGTCCGGGCAAATGCACACAACACGACTCTCAATGTGTAGAACAGTGTGTGCAAAGATGAAGAGAAAGGCTTTATAGAGTGTTAGAAGGCTTACAGTGGGCTGCCAATGCAGGCTTTTATGACTCTATATGGATAAACACTCAGCTCCCGCCGGTAAAAATTTAGCTATATATGAACTAACAGATGTTTAAAATGAGGAAACACTTAATGTGGGGTGTGTACAGAGCAAATTAGATAGGGCTTCCTCGCCTCTCTTTTTTTCTCAAATGGCCACCCCAAGCCCTCTATTTATAGAGGGGGGAGCATGAGTGTACTACTTGTTTGCTTTCTGGGTGTGCCACGGTTCTATGGTTTCGTTGTTGGTCGATTTCGCAATCAATGAATATGGGCAAGTATACACGGTCAACAAGTAATAAAGTTAAAGTAGAGTATCGTTCCCACGAGAAATTATTTAATAAAAATCACCAAGTACTAATTCTTAAACAAACTAATTTTATTTAAACAATTTCAAATCGTGATTTTTCTAATTAAGAAAACTAAATTAACTAATTAAACTAAATTGCTTTATAAATAAATTCAAATAAATAAAGGTTAAGACTCCAATATCTCCAATTATGAACTATAAACCAATTATCTAATTATCCCAATTATTATGCCTACTGAATTGTTAACAGGAATTCTTAAATGCCAAAAGTCCTTTTCCAAGTGATCAAATGACTTCTATTTAATCCAGATTAATCTTGCTATATTCCTCTGCAAAACAATTGAATTAAACTCTTTCAATTCCAATTCCTTATGTGTTACATGCAGTGAACATATATTTCCATTCAATTCATGAACCTAATTATTCGTCATGTAAATAGCTAAGTCACATGTTATCATGCCCAGTTCTAACCCTAGATCTCCTCTTTCAATTCCTTCTAGAGTAACAAGGTAATTACTGATCAAATAATTAATCAATAAGCATAAGACAAGATAAACAATTCACTTTGACACAAATAATTAGAATAACTTGAAAAACTGGCTCATCTTCGTTGGTACTCAAAGTTAGATCTTCGCTAATCTCCTTTTCTTGGTCCCCAAGTCTTTCTTCTCTTTCAACATCTATATCATTTGGCACATTCGGTTGCAGATTTGGTTCGGGCTCACCATCAGTCTCAGAATCCATGTCATAGAGCCAAGTGTATTGAGGACAAATGTTTGAGGTATTGGTTAGTTGTTCCATTTGGTTCGTTAAATTTTGACTCAATATCTCTTGATTAATCCTCCTCTCCTCACATGAAGCTAGGTACTTGGACAAAACTTCCTCCAAATTTGAATGTTCTTGCTGTTGTAGTGGAGGTGGACACGAGAAATCCGGTGGGTATGTTGGACTTAGAGCATAAAATTGATCTTGATGAGTATGGATCCATGAAATATCCGGGTGATACCCCCAATCCTGATAATAGTTGTTAGGATAGACATAATTATTGGGGTAATCACCATCATACTGTACCGACTCGAAACTGATGGCGCATTGATGACTCATATGATTTCTAGCACAATAATCACAAGTAACCACCACACTTTGACGATGTTGAGCTTCAAAAGCGTCTAACCTCCTCGAAAGTGTCTCAATCTGTGCTGACAATGCAGAAAGTGTCGCGAGTCTGTCAATCTTCGCTCCCCTTGGCTGAGTCATTCTTGCCATCCTTCGACTCCGTTGGGCTGCGATAACCTCCAACGTCTTCGAATTTGCCTCAATTTGTATTATCTCTACAGAAGATGTATTAAGTCCATCAATCCCTGTTTCCCTTGGTTGAGTCATGTTCGTGTATGGCCATTGATACGCAAAGTCATCCATTGTTCCCCGGCAACGACGCCAAAAACTTATTGGTCGATTTCGCAATCAATGAATACGTGCAAGTAAACACGGTCAATAAGTAATAAAGTGAAAGTAGAGTATTGTTCCCACGAGAAATTATTTAATAAAAATCACCATGTACTAATTCTTAACCAAACTAATTTTATTTAAACAATCTCAAATCGTGATTTTTCTAATTAAGAAAACTAAATTAACTAATTAAACTAAATTGCTTTATAAATAAATTCAAATAAATAAATGTTAAGACTCCAATATCTCCAATTATGAACTATAAACCAATTATCCAATTATCCTAATTATTATGCCTACTGAATTGTTAACAGGAATTCTTCAATGCCAAAAGTCCTTTTCCAAGTGATCAAATGACTTCTATTTAATCCAGATTAATCTTGCTATATTCCTATGCAAAACAATTGAATTAAACTCCTTCAATTCCAATTCCTTATGTGTTACATGCGGTGAACAAATATTTCCATTCAATTCATGAACCTAATTATTCGTCATGCAAATAACTAAGTCACATGTTATCATGCCCAGTTCTAACCCTAGATCTCCTCTTTCAATTCCTTCTAGAGTAACAAGGTAATTACTGATCAAATAATTAATCAATAAGCATAAGACAAGATAAACAATTCACTTTGACACAAATAATTAGAATAACTTGAATAACTAATTTATAAACATAAAAGGTTCAATTAAAATCTTAATAAAAGAATTATTTCATTGTCATTGAATTAAAATCAAGAATCCACAACTGAATAGACATTAAAAGATAAGAGTATGATAAGAAAAGAGAATAGAATCTGTTGTCAGCAAATCTGATGTTCCCCTCTTGCTCTTGCTCTTGATCTCCAGTGTTCTTCAATTTGATTCAATCTCCAAAACTAATAAGAACTAGGGTTTATGTTCTAATCTAATGGAGTGTATCTCTAATCTAATCTATGTAATCTCCCTTTATTTTATGCCTTACATCATGTATTTATAGGTTACAAGTCCATTTTTTAGCTTAGGAACAAACCCAGTCCAATTTGGAGTCAAAAAGGTGTCAAAATTCGCCCCAAAACGCGTCCAAGCCTTACCAGACACTTCCCAAGACTTGTTAAATATTGGGTACGGCTACTGAACACTTTGCTCCCTAGCGCCTCGATGCTGCAAATAGCCTTGGTTTGGGTGCCCCGGCGCTGGCCTCATTTTTGAAAATTTTCTACTCCAACATTCTTTGGGAAAATAGTCATAACTTCTTCGTCCGAACTTCAATTTTGATGATTCAAGATGTTCCGAAAAGAGGAAACGTAGATTTACAACTTTCATTCTTTGAGTTTTTCGAAATAAGGTTCGGAGAAATACTTAAATTGGATCTGAAGTGACTATTGTGTAAATGGCAAGCCGAAAACGCGAATCTAGCAACCCCAAACGTCGATCGAAGTAACTTTTGTCCCAATTCCTATAAAATAACATAAAATATGCATGAATAGACACAAACACTTAAAATCATCCAAAAAATTAAGCTCAAACTCACTCAATTATGAGTATAAAACTCACTCATCATCCGTCGTCTCAAAGTACATGCACTCGTGCACTGTAATGTCTGCTCGAACTTGCAGAACTTCAATCCGAGCATCCGAACGAGGTATATAAAACCTTCTTCGGACCACTTGTGTCGAGAGTTACACAATGACATGGGATTAGAGGTTGTACGAAGTCAGGAAGAGGGGACCATGCCCATGGTCTTCAAGCTTCAAATTCTATCCGGTGTGCTGCCACGCGTAATAGTCACTCGGGATTTGAACTCCTTGGTTCTTGTAGGACATTGTTGTATGTATGTATGTATGTATGTATGTATGAAGATTTGAGATGACGCGCAAGTGTTGAGGTGGCAAGTTGACGTTTGACTCCTCACCAGGGTTATCACCAGTTTGAGTTGAAAGCAGATGTTGCTTAGGGTTACATCTGAGATTGGACTGCTGCAAGTGTTTGAATGCCGTAAGGTCATTTATAAATGTGCATATCTGCCCGGTGTTAGCTCCGGGTCTGAGGTATGAGTGCCTCGGTAGGAGGTCTGAGATTGAAGCTGATAACATGCATTTAGAACAAGCATTTTCGGAGTTATCGCCGAAACTGCATCATCATTCCTTGGGGTTATCGCCAAGGATGAAACTCGGGGTTATTTCCGAGGTTGGAAATGATACTCCCGGGGTGTGTTCCGGGGTTGAGGCTAAATTTCCGGTAGTATCCGGAATGGATGTGATCTTTCTTCCAAGGTTATCTCTGAAAAACGAATCTGCCTTCCTACAATGTTAGTAACAGGTGTGCAAAAAATTTTGAGTGTCTACAGGCATGAAAGCCATCTAAGGAAATTCAAACATCGTGAATAATTTAGAAGATGCTTACAGCTGAAAATGTCCATCATGGGAACCGAATCTAGATTCAGTAGACTGAATTTATGATCACATGATTCCTAGGCTCACACGATGCCATAATTTATATAAAAGCAGGAAGAAGTTATATATATAAAAGCAGTAAATATATATATACAGACATGATCAACTACCATGAAGCACCTCCATGGGGGATCGAAAATGTAAATATATAAAAGCGATAAATATATATTTCCATGAAATGATACTGGATGAAGCACAAATATCAAGGATATTCTACTAATTTCATGGAGTATAGAAGCGAAAACTTAACAAAATGAGTGTATAACTTTGAATCTAAAACAAAATAATATTACTTACATACTACAACGTATGGAAGAAAATATTATTTCATACGAATATTGAACAAAAATAATATCCCTTACCTTAAAAAGAAGAGTATTCCGACTGGTAGGACGAGGATATTCTGAAAAAAAACTTGAACTATTTTCTATACTCAAAGCTTCCTAAAACTCGAAAGAAATACGCTCAATATTATAGAAGACGAATTCTCTGATTCTGGTGTGATTTTCAATTCTAACTAAGCATCTTATTTATAGGAGAATGGAAGGGGTACTGTTTGATCACGGGCGCACAGACTGAAAATTTCATGGATGAAATTTGAGAATTCACGTATTTCTTAAAAATCACGGACGACTGATTTTCAACTTCAACACCCACACCCATCATTTTCACCATACACACACACATCACTATCACACACACACACACCACTTTCACTTCTTTTTTTCTTCCTACCACCACATATCATCTCATATTTTCCTTATTCCCTCACCCACACGACACACACACACACATGTTTATATATATATATATATATATATATATATATATATATACTTTATAACTTGCCGATTATTATGAAAAACGAGTAAGTGGGGGTCCAAATAATACGCCAAAATTTACAACAACTACTTCATAAAAAACACCTCAATATTTTTAACAACATTTATTCATTATTATTATAACACGTAATATTAACAACCAGATCGTTCCCAGGAAAGAGAAGGCTTTCCGATAGGATTTCTCCCTATTGGCGCGCAATTAGGTGACCAAACCCCTTTCCTCGACAGAACTTTCTAGACATTATTAATTATACAGATAATAATATGAATAATTTGTCATCTCAAGTATTGATTTAATAATATAAAATATTGACAATAATTGAATCAAATAACATGAGATACTATGCATCAATTACTGTAGCAATAATTGAGTATAACTGAGTGACTTCTTACGTAAACATCAATGATCAATACCGTGTGCTACTATACAACCACGCATATTACTGTACTTTTACCACCGGTTCCAATAGTTAACGGTAAAACTTTCGCTGTTACATTATAAAAATATATTTTTGTTATTTTCTAACTCTGACAATAATTCCGTTGTGGGGTCCACCAATGATTTTACCGTCTTACGAATATTCTCTGTTAAAACGAATATTCCCCAACCAATCGAATATTATAAAATAAATTACTTACTTAGAAAAATTTATAAATATTACCCACAACTATAACATTATAAGAAATTCACACATTAATATTCAAAAAATATATTTATAGAAAAATTCATATTTATTCATAAAAGTTGGGGTCTTACAACCTCCCCTTCTTATGAAATTTTGTCCTCAAAATTGGTGTACGTACCTGGTATATCGAAGATGTGAGGATACCTTGATTTCATTTCAGATTCTAACTGCCAGGTCCTTTTCTCAACATCGTGGTTTCTCCACAAAACTTTGACTTGAGGTATAATCCTGGAGCGTAGAATATGTTCCTTCTTATCCAAGATTTTAACAGGTACCTCTTAATACATTAAATCTTCCGCTATCTCGTCCGGTTCTAACTCAATAATGTGGTTCGGGTCTTCCACATATTTACGTAACATGGATATGTGAAAAATGTTATGAACATAAGATCAGCATAACTCTTTTGTCTATCTTGTGAGATTTTTATACGTTGCTGGATCATTTAAATCTTTTTCGTTGTCATGCATACTAATTCTGGTCCCAACAACGTTGCTTCGCCCACCCCATCCTAGCATACTGGAGAACGACACTTGCGTCCATACAACGCCTCGAATGGAGCCATGCCAATACTTGCTTGATAACTGTTTTTATAGGAGAATTCCACCAATGGAAAGAACTTATCCCAACTTCCTTGGATGTTAAGGACACAGAGTCTTAATAGATCTTCAAGAGTTTGAATAGTCCTCTTCGACTGTCCGTCCGTTTGAGGATGATATGTCAAATTGAATCACAAATTTATGCCCATAGCTTTCTGCAAACTAACCCAAAATCATGAAGTGAATCTTGGGTCTCGATAAGAAACTATGGATACTAGCATACCATGCAGTCTTACAATCTCGTTTATGTAAATATGAGCAAGACGTTCAAGTGAATAAGTTTCTCGTATAGGTAAGAAATGAGCAGACTTGGTTAACCTATAAACAATAACCCAAATTGCATCAATTCCTTGAGAAACCTTGGGAAGACCAGTAACGAAATCCATGGTAATGTGCTCCCACTTCTATTCTGGAATTTCAAGTGGTTGCAATGGACCTTTTGGAACTTGATGCTCCGCCTTGACTTGTTGACACGCTAAACACCTTGAGATAAACCCCGCTATCTATCTCTTCATATTGCTCCACCAAAATGTATGTCGAATATCATGATACATTTTGGTACTCCCAGGATGGATTGCAAACTGTGTGTTGTGCTCCTCCATCATGATTTTATACTTTAAATCTGGGTTGTTAGGAACATAAAGTCTGGAGTTGACTCGAAGTATTCCTTCTTCATCGATTCTTGCTTCCAGAATAACACCTTCTTGCACTTTCTTCTTCATACGCATCAACTCCAGGTCTGTAGCTTGAGCATCATTAACTTTAACGATTAAAGTTTGTTCTACTCGTATATTTGCCATCATCACGTGGGTCCCTGGAGTCTTTAACTCTACCCCCATCATTTACAAGTCATACAAAATGGGCCATTGTGCTGACAATATCGCACTCGTACCCGCATATGATCTTCTACTCAACGCGTCAGCTACCACGTTCGCTTTTCCAAGATAGTATTGAATGGTATGATCGTAATCTTTCAAAAGCTCGAGCCAACATCATTGCCGTATGTTGAGTTCCTTTTGTGTGAAGAAATATTTGAGGCTTTTATGATCCGTATACATCTCCATTTTCTCCCCATACAAGTAATGTCTCCAAATCTTTAGCGCAAAAATGACTGCTGCCAACTCTAGATCATGAGTAGGATAATTCCTCTCATATTCTTTGAGTTGTCAAGAGGCATAGGCAATGACTTTCCCATGTTGCATGAGAACACATCCTAACCCTTTACTTGAAGCATCACTATAGATGACAAATCCCTCCGAGCCAGATGGTATTATCAGAACAGGTGCTGAAATGAGTGTCCTCTTGAGTTCTTGAAAACTTTTCTCACATTCCTCGCTCCAACTGAATTTTGTATCTTTTCAAGTTAAATGAGTTAATGGAGTAGCAATTCAAGAAAATCCTTCCATGAATATCCGATAATAACCAGCTAAGTCCAGAAAGCTATGTACTTCGGTCACTGACGTAGGTTGCTCCCAGCTTTGTATTGCTTCAATCTTTACTGGGTCAACAGATATTTCGTGATTTGATATCACGTGCCCAAGGAATGCTACTTCCTCAAGCCAGAACTCGCATTTCTTTAACTTGGCATAAAGCTTGTTTTCACGAAGCTTTTGGAGTATCAGCCTCAAGTGTTGTTCATGATCTTCACGACTTTTAGAGTATATGAGGATGTCATCAATAAAGAGGACCACAAAATGATCCAAATATTCTTTAAATACTTGGTTCATCATATCCATGAAGGTAGTAGGAGCATTAATAAATCTAAAAGACATGACTAGGAATTCATAATACTCGTACCGAGTTCTGAAAGCAGTCTTTCGAATGTCATCGATTTTAATCTTTAACTGATGATATCCGGAACGAAGATCGATCTTTGAAAAGAATTTGGCGCCTTGCAACTGGTCAAACAGGTCATCAATGCGTGGCAACGAGTACTTATTTTTGATGGTGACATGATTCAACTCCCGATAGTCAATATAAAGTCGCATACTTCCATCTTTCTTCTTCACAAATAGAAACAGAGGAGCACCCCAAGGAGGCGTCTTGGACGGGCGAATGAAAAGCGATGTCTAACAATTCCACAGAGTTGGGTTTTTAACTCCTGGAGTTCAATAGGAGCCATTCGATATGGGGCTTTGGAAATGGGTTTTGTACCGGGTTCAAGGTCAATACCAAACTTGATTTCATGCTCTGTGGGTAGGCCAGGAAGTTCTTCAGGGAATATGTTAGGAAATTTTTTAACAATAGAAATATCATTCAAATCTGACGTATTTTTGTTTAAATTCATTTTTCAATAAACGAATAGCTTTATGTCTTGATATGACAGTGATTGACTTTAGTGGTTTTGTTGCTTGAATTCGCATAATAGGTTGGTTAGGAATATGAAAACTAACAACCTTACAAAAATAATCAATTTTAGCATGATGAGTAGTTAACCAATCAATTCCTAAATCACATCGAATGCAAGTATTTTCAAAGAGATAAGATCGACAGGTAACGTGCGGTTAACGATTTGAATCAAACAAGACTTATAAAAAGTGGATGTAATAAAGGTTTGTTGTGAGACCCCAAATTTTATGAAATAAAAGTATTTATTTTTTTTTTATTTTGGTGAATAGTTAAATTGATAAAAATTTAAAGTTAAGGGTGACATTTGAAAATTTTTCAAAGTAAGCAAGTTGTTATAAAATAATCGTTGGTAAAATACGCGTGGTTGCATAGTAGCACACAGTTTTGATTATTAATGCTTACGTGAGAAGTCACTCAATTTGATTCAATTATTGTCAATATTTTATATATTATTAAATCAATAAGTGAAATAACAAAGTTATTAATATTATTATTTGTAATATTAACGATGTCTAGAAGTTCTGCCAAGGAGAGGTTTGGTCACCTAATTGCGTGCCAATAGGGAGAAATCCTTATTAAAAAGCCCCTCTTTCACAGGAGCGACACA
Source organism: Panax ginseng (assembly GCA_020205605.1). Lineage (NCBI taxonomy): Eukaryota > Viridiplantae > Streptophyta > Magnoliopsida > Apiales > Araliaceae > Panax > Panax ginseng. The sequence continues at coordinate 88,535,354 of CM035135.1, read as the reverse complement.
GTCGATTAATAGTGTGAATTATAATAATGATGATGAAGTTTTGTTTTATTAGTATTATTAATGTAATAAAACGAAAAAATCTTTTATATAAAACATAATACTTTTATAAAGTTATTCATTTTATTAGACTATAAATAGAATATATTATATTCAATTATGCATAGTGTTTTGCATAGTAAAATCTTTTTATATAAAACAGAATACTTTTATAAAGTTATTTGTTTTATTAGATAATAATTTGAATATATTATATTTTATTATGCATAGTGTTTGCATAGTGTCTGCATAGTAAATTTTTTTATATAAAACATAATACTTTTATAAAGTTATTCGTTTTATTAGATTATAAATAGAATATATTATATTTTATTAAAAGATTTTGTTTTATTAGAATATTTTATAGTAAACCAATCTGGACCGTCCATTTAAAAGTAAATCAATCTGGACCGTTCAGGAATTAGTTACTATTCAGTCCATTCTCCTATAAATAGAAGCTCATTCCTTCATTATTTCTTACGAATTCACTGAAACTCTAAAGAGAGAAATTATAGAGAGAAATTATAGAGCGAAGTTATAGAAAGAAAATCTATAGAGAGAAAGAAGAAGAGAAGTCTGCTACCTCACTATTCCAGTATCCAGTTTTCTTCTATGGTAAGAGATATTATTTGTTGTACTCGTAAGGGGTATTATTTCTTTCGTATTCATGAAGAAAGCTATTGTTATTCCATTCTTTATTATTATGTTAGAATAACCTGTCTATGCGAAGTACCGCATACATGGTGAAATTCTTCTATTATTCCATTCTTTATTATTATGTTGGAATAACTTGTCTGTCTGAAATCTGCATACATGGTGAAATTCTTCTATTATTCCATTCTTTATTATTACATTTTGAATATCTTGTGCATGCGTTTACGTGACACAGTTCCATTATTTATTATTACATTGGAATAACTTTTATGCATGCGATCTATCGCATGCATGGTGAATCTGTTGTTATTCCATTATTTATTATTACATTTGAATATCACATTGGTCTTAATTACGCTTTGACTTGGTTCCGATTCTTTATTATTACATTGAGAATAACTTTTATGCATGTGGTCTATCGCATGCATGGTGAATTCTTCTGTTATTCCATTCTTTATTATTCTATTGGAATAACCTGTATATGCGGATTACCACATGCATGGTGAATGATCCTTTATATTTATTTCTTATTAAATTGTGGAAATGATCTATTTACGTGGATTATGATGAAAGTCATAATATAAGCATTGGACTGTTGATTATGATTAAAGTCATAATAAAAGCATTGGTCTGATGAAAATCATGGGTATATGTAGTATTAGTAAGTGTTATGATGAGTTATGTTGGTTATCATGTGAAAACATGTAAGTTTCTTAGAAATCACAGAGAGTTGAAAATCAGATTTTTTGTGAAAATGGAACATAAAATTCAGTTGACCATATCTCCTATTATATTTCAAATTTTTTTGTATGGTCAAGTTCTAGAGTTAGATCTATGAGTTTTCTAACTTATCCAAGTGGAATCACTGGAAAAGGTGTTCTAGAAATTTAAAAGGGCATTTTCGGCCACTTAATTTGTGAGAAAAATTCTGGCCTTTTTGGATATGGAAATATATGGTATAAAGTACCTCTTGGCCAAAAATGAACTCATTCCGACTTAAAATGAGCAAGTTATGACTATTTCAATATTTAGGTTTTTCTGACAAAAAATGCTATAACCGGAGTTCTATAACTCCGATGACCATGAAATTTAAACTGGAAACTCACGCTAACATGTGTAAGATCCTGCCAAAATTTGGGAATTTTTGGAGTTAAACTTGAGGTAGCTAATTTCTTAAGGAATTAATTAGAAATTGATTTTTGAAAAATAGTAAATGAATTTTAAAAATTCTGAAAAAAATATATGTTGAATATGTGACTATATTATGCTAAATTCCAAAAAAGAAATATTTTTGGGACTGATTTGGTATTTTTCATAAAAATGATCTAGTTATGAGTAAGTGAGTTAAATATGTTATGTGAAGTAACAAAGTTGGAAAATAGGATTTTATGGCTTGAAATGCCTATATAGGGTATATGCAAATTTTTGATGAGGGATTTGATCATTGGTAATGAAATCTTATGAGTATGGCATTTTTGAATGATTAAATGCATTATTTGGTAAAGTGTAAACAATTGAAATAAATTATTTATAAGTTTAAGAAGTGATTAAAATATTGTAATAATATTAATAATATTAGATTATGAGTTTATTAAGTGATTGATAATATTTGGATAAATTTAAAGTCTTTAATATTTATCCTTGTTTTCGTTTGATTAATGCTTATATCATTGTCATCATTCTCATGTTTGTGTTGTGTTGAAAGTCATCTGTGGCATGTAGTGCATAGATGGACTTGGTATGATTATGACCAGGGATTATTCGGTATAATCATGACCGTAATGGAAAACACGAATATCCTTGGCCCGTAGTGCATGAATAATTTGTGGTCGTGATAATATTAAGCTGAGTCTCAGCATTATTGGTTTTAGAGTTGTATATCTTTGGCCTGTAGTGCGAAGATGAACTATTGATTATTGGTTATATAGTTGTATATCTTTGGCCATAGTGCAAAGATGAATGTATTAGTATGATTATGAGAAGGAATTGTGATTTGGTATAACTATGATTTTTGATGTTTCAGGTGAAGATAGGTGATGTAAATTATCTTCGTCCTGGGTGCGAAAAGGAATTCAGAATCACAATTATGATTATGAGTTATTCATATAATTGTGGACAGGAATTGTTGATTGATGTTACAGAAATAAAACATTATTGGTGGACTTTTAACATGGAGAAGATAATGGACCTGATGGTCTATTTGACTCTTTTAATGGATTGCTCGTTCCGCTGCAACTATGGTTGAAAATTTTTATCATCTACCATATGTTCTAAATCTCTGATTTATTATTGACGAAGGCTATTGATAATTTAATTATCTTTAGTCATGATATTCATTACTAGGCTAGTTGTGGTCACCCTTTTTGCTTCACAATTCCTTTCAGGTAATAAGAGTGTTGCCGAGTCAAGCGGGGATAACATGGGAATATAACGGTGGTTTATAGCTGTTGAGGTTCTCCCTAAATAGTATGGAAATAATTTTATTGAGAACTTTAGATAAGTGTGTCGTATTGTATACGTCATTTGATATTTAATTTTGGTGAACCGAATAGGGTGAGATGAACTTAACTTTGGAAGGGTGTTTTGCCACTATCATAGAAGATGTCTAATGACATACAACCTTATGTTATCATAAGACAGGGCTGTGCAAATTCACTTGTTTAGTATATCTACGAGAACCACCTATATGATCCTGAAGTTTATTTGAAATATAATTTTCACTTGGAGACAGTGGTGATAGTTATATGTCAAGAGAAGACTCACCATTGGAAGGAACATGATAGTAATCTTCTCGTTTTTCTTTGGGGTTTATTGGGTCAACCAAGGATAATTCTCTGGACATATGATATCTATCATAACTTAGATTCATGGCCTCCTATGTACGAAGGTTTCCTTGAGCACTTCCCAAAGATTTTAATTTCTAAAACAATTTTTGACTGTACTTTATGTAACGTACCATTGTAAGGTTGTGGTCGAGGCACCATGAGAGTTACATACATTTGTATTAAAACTTACGATATATACTTGTCGTCAGTATTTTGCAGCAGGTTGTATAAATGAAGTTGTCAGTAGTGTATTTTCTGGCGACCCAAGATGGGTGATGTATACCTATTTTGGGGGCATCACATTTCTCCCAACGGAGTTTCAATAGATAAGTCAAAGTCTAATTTCTCCGGAGTTAAATTTAAACATTGAGCGCAAGTAGGAGAAATAAAAGAATGGGTAAAATCGGTATCAAATAAGGTATAGACTTCGCTAGATTTTATGATTAGCTTACCTGTGATGACCTCGTTCGGGTTCCTCACTTTCTGGGAGGTCACGACAAATTCTCTCCCTTGAACTACTGGTTTTGACTTGTCTGGGACGGCATTTTGTGTCACCCTCCCAACTAGACTTAGCTTCACTGCACGACAAAATCGAGCTAGGTGACATTCTCTTCCATAATTGTAACACTTTTTGGACTGCTGTGTTTAATTTGGACTGATGTGTCCCTCCCCTCCGAATTTGAAGCATATGATAGGTGGTCGTTCTCCTTCCTTAACAACGGGTGCTGGTGCTGATGTCTTTCCATCATTGTTGAATCTCCTTTTCTTGAAATTTCCACTCCTATTGTCTTGGCCATAATTACCATCGAAGTGGTTACCATTTCTGGCATATTGATTCCCTTCACATTTGTTGTCACCGCTTCGATGACTGCTGCCACTGGTATTATCATTTTTCCGACTGCTCTCTCTGGGTTGGGTTGACTCAATATCGCGCTCCAATAACTGAGCCCTATTCACAACATCTGAATACAAGCAAAGTTTGTGAGAAATGAGGTATTGACGTATCTCAGGTTTCAAACCTCTTAGAAACATCCACGTCATTCTCTCCTTATTATCAATCAAGTGAGACGTAAATCGGGACAACTCGACAAACTTAGCTTCGTACTGCGACACGGTCATATTATTTTGCTCCAGCTTGATGAACTCTACCTCCTTCATGTGACGAATACTCTCGGGAAAGTACTTGTTGTTGAACAGTTCTTGGAACTTCTCCCAAGATATCTTCAGTCCAGCAGGCTGAGTACGCTTCTCAAATTTCCACTAATAATCTACCTTTCCTCCCAACATAAAAGTGTAAAAGGGAACCTTTTGCTCCTCGGAGCATCCCAAGACATCAAATATCTTGGTGATCTGCTTTATCCAAGTCTCCACCTTAAGTGGTTCTGGCTTTCCCAAAAACTCTGGTGGTCCCAACTGTGACACCCCCAAAATAGGTCCAATCCACCCAACCTATTCTAAGTCGCCAAATACATGGTACAGAAACAACTACATCTTCATTATTACAATTGTCATGCAAAATACGACAACACTTATGCTGTGAGTTTAAATATAAATATTGTCTTCTACACAATATCCACACTCAAATAAAGTCCTCATTATAATTATTGATACACTATTTTACAAAATAGTGAGGACTACTAAAACAGCTATCTTGAACCATCACTCCACACCCCTACTAGTTCCCGCTATATTCTCGCCTCCTGAGAAGAAAAATGGAACAAAAAGGAAAAGGGTGAGCTCAAGTAGCCCAGTAAAGAATATTATGACTAAGATAATGTACAACAAATTATCCTTAGTCTTCAACAGGGAAAAATCTTATAGAATACAATAGACAATAAGTTTTAGATCAACAACTGCAGCGGAAACAATAATTCATTAGAAGAGTTAAGGAGAGAATGAAATCTACTATCATCTATGAATTTAAAAGTCCATCATCGATATTTTATCCCTGTAACATCAATCAATATACATCTTAAATCAAATATTCATCTTTGCACTACGGGCCAAATATATTCATCAGTTGGTCATGTTCATCTCAACACCTGTTCATCTTTGCACTACGGGCCAAAGATGTTCATCAGGAAATCATTTATCTTTGTACTACAGGCCAAAGATATTCAATAATATCATCATTTAGGACTGAGGATGATGAAAAATATTTTTAAAGAAAACGAATCCAATGAGACAAAAGAACAAATAGTAAGGAATCGTACTTCGGTTTATCCATGTTCAAAAATACTCCATAATAAACTATTGTGTAGCAGAATTCAAAAATGAAGACCAAAACATAGATCCAATCAAAGATAGGAACCATAACAGACAATCTTGGACACAGAAAAGAAAATTTAATTTTTCTGTGAATAGTATCGTATTCGTGAATAGTGCCGTATACGTGAATAGTACCATATACATGAATAGTAACTTTGACACTAAAAGGTAGAAATTCCACAAGAAAAATCATCATGCTTCGTGAATAGTACTCGTGAATAGTAACTCATGAATAGTAACTCTTGAATAGTAACTCATGAATAGTAACCCCGACGTGAAAAGATAAGAATTTCATAAGAAAAATCTTATAAATATTCCGGCATAATGATATTGAAGGAAATAATATCTTTTTTTAAAAAATAACATCCCTCACCTTAAAAAGACAGTACTTCTGACTGGAATATGAGATATAACGCTGAAGGAAATTTTCACCGTATAGCAACACTCAAGATATCTTAATACTCACAAAAATACGCTCGATAATATAGAGAGAGAAAACTTCAGTTTCTGGTGTGATTTTCAATTCTAACCTAAGCACCCTATTTATAGGAAAATACTTAGAATACTAAAGCGAAAAATTTAATAAAATAATAATATTTATTAAAATTTTCCCTCGCCCACTTTAATTCAAACTCTAGCACATTTACCACACAAGTGGGGCCCACCAACTCACCAAAAATGAAAACATGTTTTAAACAATTTTTGTAATAAAATCAATTCGCACCCAATATTCCTAACTTCAATAATTCATAATAAATAGCCCTTTTATCGGAAAAATTCAAATCTTATGTCCATTCCATAGGAAATTTAATTCTCTACAAATTTGTAGAAGAATGTTTTCCAAATTCAAACAGAAATTGATCGAAATCCCCATACTGACGATTTTTTTGCGGTTATAATCAAATTTCATCAAAAATAGGGTCCACCAACACACAAAACATGTGTTAAACATTTTTGTAACAAAATACTCTTCCTCCTAATTTATTCATATATCACACATTCATTGTAAAAATATCACCATTATTATATTATTATAATATAATAATATATTTAAATGAATTATTTTATCAGAAAAGATAAAATATCAATTTTCGACAATTGTCACTTTTAAAAATTTTCTCCATCTATATCCACATAAAATAAATATTTTCCTTATCATATAAATCAATAATTAATTATTCACAAATAATATTACAGAATCACAATACTGGCAACCAGGCTGTTCCCAGGAAAGAAGGGGCTTTCCAATAAGGATTTCTCCTTACTGGCGCGCAATTAGGTGACCAAACCTATCCTTAGACAGAACTTTCTAGACATTGCCAATAATGCTATCTAATAATATTATCAAAATAATATGAATTATTGATCGATAATTAAAAATACTGTGTAGCGACAATTATTGAAACAACAATAATATAAAATATCAACGTAGCAATTATTGAATCAATAAAATAAAATATTGAACAGTAATTAATGTAACAATTACTGAGTAGTGCCTTCTTACGTAAGAATCAATAATTGGTGCAATACCGCGTAATACAGTGTTTTAACTACCTGGTACTCCAACAGTGTTAACGGTAACAAATACGTCATTATTTATAAAAACTTATACTTGTCGTTTTCTTCATCCAATCGCTTTCTATTATGGGGCCCACACAAGGCTGCGTCGTCGTACGAATATTCCCCGACAGTAAGAATATTCCACAACCAAACGAATATTCCTCGACAATAATGAATATTTTATAACCACTTGCTTATTTAAAATATTTGCGCATTTTACCCATAACTAACCACATTAATCAAATCAACCCCTTACTATTTCAAAATAATAAATAGAGAAAATTCCATTTTATTAAAAAAAAAAAAATTTGGGGACTTACAACCTCCCCTCCTTATGAAATTTCATCCTCGAAATTAACGTACGTACCTGGTGTTTCGAAAAGGTGAGGATACCTCACTTTCATTTCTGATTCAAACTCCCAGGTTATTTCTTCAATAGCATGGTTCCTCTACAAAACCTTGACTTGTGGTATAACCTTTGTGTGTAGGACATGCTCCTTCCTATCCAAGATCTTGACAAGTACCTCCTCGTACGTTAAATCTTCGGCTATTTCGTCTGGTTCTAACTCAATAATGTGGTTCGGGTCATTCACATATTTTCGTAACATCGATACGTGAAAAACGTTATGAACAGGCGACATACTTGGCGGTAAAATGAGTCTATAGGCCACAGTTCCTATTCGATCGAGAATTTCAAATGGACTAATAAATTGAAGGTTAAGATTTCTTCTCTTCATCAACTCTTACTTCTAGAATAACGCCTTCTTGCACCTTCTTCTTAATATTCATCAGCTCCGGTGTGTAGCTTGAGCGGGTTTAACTTTATCGATTAAAGTCGATTCTACTCGTATATCATCACGTGGGTCCCTAGAGTCTTTTACTCTATCTCTATCATTTGTAAGTTATACGAAATGGGTCTTTGACAATATCGCACTCGTACTCGTATACGATCTTCTACTCAACACGTCAGCTACCACGTTTGCTTTTCCAGGATGGTATGGTCAGAACAGGTGCCGAAATGAGTCTCCTCTTGAGTTCTTCGAAGCTCTTCCCACATTCCTTGCTCCATTCGATATTTGTATCTCTATGGGTCAGCTGAGTTAATAGAGTAGCGATTCGAGAAAATCCTTCCACGAATCTCCGATAATAACCAACTAAGCCTAGAAAGCTACGTATTTCAATTACTGACTTAGGTTGCTCTCAACTGTGACTCATATCCCAATCTTGGATAGTACGTCACAATGGCACCTATCAGTTTACTATCGCACGAATATGGCGTCCCCTACAGAGAGTCTGGCTTCGGTGCATTCTACAAAGGAAGTCACCAGATAGAGGCTAGGGTACCAACTTCTATAGTTAAATTTTTAACTGCTGAAGTTCAATAGGAGCCATTCGATATGAGATTTTAGAAATGGATTTTGTATCGGGTTCAAAGTCGATACAAAATTCAATATCATGCTCTGGGAGTAGGCCAGGAAATTCTTCAGGAAATACGTCAGGAAATTTACTAACAACAGAAATATCATTCAAATCTGACGTATTTTTGTTCAAGTCCGTGACATGGGCTAAGAAAACTTGACATCCATTTTTTAATAAATGAATAGCTTTATAGCTTGATATGAAAGAGTTTGACTTTAATGGTTTGGTTGCTTGGATTCGAATAACAGGTTACTTAGGAATATGAAAACTAACAACCTCACGAAAGCAATCAATTTTGGCATGATGAGTATTTAACCAATCAATCCCTAACATACATCAAAAGCAAGTATCTTTAAAGAGATAAGATCAACAGGTAGGGTGATGGTACCAATTTGAATAAAGCAAAATTTATAAACAATGGATGTAACGAAAGTTTCTCCTCATGGAGTTTCAACAAATAAGTTAAAGTCTAATCTCTCAGGAGTCAAGTTCAGATGTTGAGTATAAGTATGAGAGATAAAAGAATGGGTAGAACCGGTATCTAGTAAGGTATAAACTTTGCAAGAATTTATAATTAACTAATCTGTGATACCTTCGTTTGGGTTACTCGCTCTTTGGGCAATCACGACAAATGCTCTTCTAGGAACCGCTGACTTTGACTTATCCGTATCCGCCTCTGGTGCCACCATCCCAACTGGACTTGATTTCGCTATAGGACAAAATCGAGCTATGTGACCGTCTTTTCCACAACTAAAACATACCTTGGAAGGTTGTGAACAGTTTGGACTTATATGTCCCTCCTCTCCGCATTTGTAGCATCTAACTGGCGGTCGTTCTCCTCCCCTAGAATTTGTTGCTGGTGCTGGTGCTAGTGCTGGTGCCGACGTCTTCCCGTCATTGTTAAATCTTCTCTTCTTGAAATTTCCACTTGAATTATTTCTTCTATTATCTTGGTCATGATTACCACCGAAGTGGTTACCATTTCTGGCATGATAATTTCCTCCACGATGGTTATAATTGTTTCGATGACTGTTGCCACCGGTATGATTATCATCGAGTTGTTGGTCATTATTCTTCGGTTGAGCTGACTCATTATCTCTCTCCAATAACTGAGCCCTATTTAAAACATCTGAATATAGAGAAAATTTATGAGACATGATATATTGACGTATGTCAGGTTTCAAACCTCTCAGAAACATCCGCGTCATACGTTCCTCATTCTCCACCAAATGAGGTGCAAACATGGATAACTCTGTGAACTTTGCCTTGTACTGGGACACCATCATGTTGTTCTGCTCCAGTCTAATAAACTATACCTCCTTCATATGACGAATACTTTCAGGAAAGTACTTGTCATTAAATAGTTTCTGAAATGTTTCCCAAGACATGTTGAGTGCGGCTGGCTGGGTAAGCTTCACAGATTCCCACCAGTAATCTGCCTCATTACGGAACATAAAAGTGGCGAATGGAACCTTCTATTCCTCTGTGCATCCCAAGACATCGAATATTTTGTAAATTTGCTTGACCCACATCTCCGCCTTAATCGGATCCGGCTTTCCCCAGAATTCTGGTGGTCCCAACTCTTTGAACTGCTTGGCTGTGACAAATTGTGCGTTGCTATCATTTCCACCTGTATTTTGTACATGAGTCTCCCTCATCTGATTTTGCATGAACTGCAAAAAGCTTCTAAACATCCCGTCGTTCATCATCTGATCAGTGGTGTTATTTACAGGAGGAACATTGTCGTCCTATTGCACGTTCTCCTGATTGGTGAGTAAAGGTGTCTCCACGGTCTCATTTACTCCACTGTTAACATTCTCAGTTGCCATTCTTAAATACTGCCATAAAACAAGGGTTAATTAAAGAAATTAACATGCACATAATAACCCTATACTCTGACCAACCAACAAATAAGCTTAGGTAGGACACGCTAGCGAAGGATTTACTTGTCTCTCCCCTCCTAGTTCTATTCCCTGATCTCCGCCAGAGATCATATCCTAAGCTCGATACCAATCGTGGCGCCCCAAAATAGGTCCAATCCACCCAACCTATTCTCGAGTGCCAAATATATGGTATGTAAAAACAACTACAACTTCATTATTACAATTGTCGTGCAAAATACGACAACACTTATACTGTGAGTTTAAATACAAATATTATCTTCTAGACAATATCCACACTCAAATAAAGTCCTCAGTATAATTATTGATACACTATTTTACAAAATAGTGAGGACTACTAAAACAGCTATCTTGAACCACCACTCCACACCCCTACTAGTTCCCGCTATATTCTCACCTCCTGAGAAGAAAAATAGAACAAAAAGGAAAAGGGTGAGCTTAACTAGCCCAGTAAAGAATATTATGACTAAGATAATGTACAACAAATTATCCTTAGTCTTCAACAGGGAAAAATCTGATAGAATACAATAGACAACAAGTTTTAAATCAACAACTGCAGCGAAAACAATAATTCATTAGAAGAGTTAAGTAGAGAATGAAATCTACTATCATCTATGAATTTAAAAGTCCATCATCGATATTTTATCCCTGTAACATCAATTAATATACATCTTAAATCAAATATTCATCTTTGCACTACGGGCCAAACATATTCATCAGTTGGTCATGTTCATCTCAACACCTGTTCATCTTTGCACTACGGGCCAAAGATGTTCATCAGGAAATCATTTATCTTTGTACTACAGGCCAAAGATATTCAATATTATCATCATTTAGGACTGAGGATGATGAAAATTATTTTTAAAGAAAACGATTCCAGTGAGACAAAAGAACAAATAGTAAGGATTCGTACTTCGGTTCATCCATGTTCAAATATACTCCATAATAAACTATTGTGGAGTAGAATTCAAAAATGAAGATCAAAACATAGATCCAATCAAAGATAGGAACCATAACAGACAATCTTGGACACAGAAAAGAAAATTTAAGTTTTTTGTGAATAGTGTCGTATTCGTGAATAGTGTCGTATACGTGAATAGTAACTCCGACACTAAAAGGTAGAAATTCCACAAGAAAAATCATCATGCTTCGTGAATAGTACTTGTGAATAGTAACTCGTGAATAGTAACTCATGAATAGTAACCCCGACATGAAAAGATAAGAATTTCACAAGAAAAATCTTACCAATATTTCGGTATAATGATATTGAAGGAAATAATATCATTTTTAAAAAAATAACATCCCTTACCTCAAAAAGACAGTACTTCTGACTGGAATATGAGATATAACGCTGAAGGAAACTTGCACCGTATAGCAACACTCAAGATATCTTAATACTCACAAAAATACGCTCGATAATATAGAGAGAGAAAACTTCAGTTTCTGGTGTGATTTTTAATTCTAACCTAAGCACCCTATTTATAGGAAAATACTTAGAATACCAAAGCAGAAAATTTAATAAAATAATAATATTTATTAAAATTTTCCTACGCCCACTTTGAATTCAAACTCTAGCACATTTACCACACAAGTGGGGCCCACCAACTCACCAAAAATGAAAAACATGTTTTAAATAATTTTTGTAATAAAATCAATTCAGACCCAATATTCCGGAACTTCAATAATTCATAATAAATAGCCCTTTTATCAGAAAAATTCAAATCTTATGTCCATTCCATAGGAAATTTAATTCTCTACAAATTTGTAGAAGAATGTTTTTCCAAATTCCAAACAGAAATTGATCGAAATCCCCATACGGACGATTTTGCAGGTTATAATCAAATTTCAGTCAAAAATAGGGTCCACCAACACACAAAACATGTGTTAAACATTTTTTGTAACAAAAATACTCTTCCTCCTAATTTATTCATATATCACACATTCATTGTAAAAATATCACCATTATTATATTATTATAATATAATAATATATTTAAATGAATTATTTTATCAGAAAAGATAAAATATCAATTTTCGACAATTGTCACTTTTAAAAATTTTCTCCATCTATATCCACATAAAATAAATATTTTCCTTATCATATAAATCAATAATTAATTATTCACAAATAATATTACAGAATCACAATACTGGCAACCAGGCTGTTCCCAGGAAAGAAGGGGCTTTCCAATAAGGATTTCTCCTTCTTGCGCCGCAATTAGGTGACCAAACCTATCCTGTATGTAACTTTCTAGACATTGCCAATAATGCTATCCAATAATATTATCAAAATAATATGAATTATTGATCTAATAATTAAAAATACTGTGTAGCGACAATTATTGAAACAACAATAATATAAAATATCAACGTAGCAATTATTGAATCAATAAAATAAAATATTGAGCGAAGAATTAATGTAACAATTATTGAATAGTGCCTTCTTCTACGTAAAATTAATTAATAATTGGTGCAATCTGCTGTAATCAAATGTTTTAACTACCTGGTACTCCAACAGTGTTAACGGTAACAAATACGTCATTATTTATAAAAACTTATACTTGTCGTTTTCTTCATCCAATCGCTTTCTATTATGGGGCCCACACAAGGCTGCGCCGTCGTACGAATATTCCCCGACAGTAAGAATATTCCACGACCAAACGAATATTCCTCGACAACAATGAATATTTTATAACCACTTGCTTATTTAAAATATTTGCGCATTTTACCCATAACTAACCATATTAATCAAATCAACCCCTTACTATTTCAAAATAATAAATAGAGGAAATTCCATTTTATATAAAAAAAAAAAATTGGGGTCTTACACTAGCTCCTTGAACTGCTTAGCGGTGACCATCCGTGAGTTGTCAGTGTTTCCACCTGTATTTTGGATAGGAGTCTCTCTCGCCTGATGTTGTATGAATTGCAGAAAGCCTCTGAACATTCCATCGTTCATCATTTGCTCGATGTTGTTGTTCACCTGAGGATTATTGCCTTCCTGATGTACGTTCTCCTGGGTATTGATCTGTGGTGACTCAACGGTCTCCTGTACTCCATTGCTTATCCCAACATTCTCAGATGTCATTTTCAAACACTGCCACAAAACAAGGGTTAATTGACATACCACATATTATCCCTATATTCTGACCGACCAATTAAATAATAAATAAACTTAGGTAGGTCATACTAGCGAAGGATTTCCCTGTCTCTCCCCCCTAGTTCTAGTCCCATATCTTAGCCAGGAATCATATCCCTAAGCTTTGATACCAACTGTGACACCCCCAAAATAGGTATACATCACCCATCTTGGGTCGCCAAATACATGGTACATAATATAATTATAACTTAAATTATACAACTGTCGTGTAAAATATGACAAAACATAGATGAGAGTTTTAACATGGATATTGTCTTTTAGACAATATCCAAACTCAAATTCAATCTAATTACAATTATTATCACACTATTTCATAAAATAGTGAGGACTACTATAGCCACCAACTCGGACCATCACTCCATTTCAACGGTCTCCTGTACTCCATTGCTTATCCCAACATTCTCAGATGTCATTTTCAAACACTGCCACAAAACAAGGGTTAATTGACATACCACATATTATCCCTATATTCTGACCGACCAATTAAATAATAAATAAACTTAGGTAGGTCATACTAGCGAAGGATTTCCCTGTCTCTCCCCCCTAGTTCTAGTCCCATATCTTAGCCAGGAATCATATCCCTAAGCTTTGATACCAACTGTGACACCCCCAAAATAGGTATACATCACCCATCTTGGGTCGCCAAATACATGGTACATAATATAATTATAACTTAAATTATACAACCGTCAGTGTAAAATATGACAAAACATAGATGAGAGTTTTAACATGGATATTGTCTTTTAGACAATATCCAAACTCAAATTCAATCTAATTACAATTATTATCACACTATTTCATAAAATAGTGAGGACTACTATAGCCACCAACTCGGACCATCACTCCATTTCAACGGTCTCCTGTACTCCATTGCTTATCCCAACATTCTCAGATGTCATTTTCAAACACTGCCACAAAACAAGGGTTAATTGACATACCACATATTATCCCTATATTCTGACCGACCAATTAAATAATAAATAAACTTAGGTAGGTCATACTAGCGAAGGATTTCCCTGTCTCTCCCCCCTAGTTCTAGTCCCATATCTTAGCCAGGAATCATATCCCTAAGCTTTGATACCAACTGTGACACCCCCAAAATAGGTATACATCACCCATCTTGGGTCGCCAAATACATGGTACATAATATAATTATAACTTAAATTATACAACTGTCGTGTAAAATATGACAAAACATAGATGAGAGTTTTAACATGGATATTGTCTTTTAGACAATATCCAAACTCAAATTCAATCTAATTACAATTATTATCACACTATTTCATAAAATAGTGAGGACTACTATAGCCACCAACTCGGACCATCACTCCATTCCTCGACTAGTCCCGGCTACGTTCTCATTTTCTAAAGAGAACAATGAAAGCAAAAGGGTGAGCTTGACTAGCCCAGTAAGAAATATTATGACTAAGATAATGTAGAATAATTTATCGTTAGCTTTTAACAGTGTTAAAGTGATAAAATACAATAGACTTCAACTTTAACTGCATCGGAACAAGTAATCCATTAGAAGAGTCAAGTAGAACATGATATCTACTATCTTCTATGATTTAAAAAGTTTATCATCAATTTTATCGCTGAGACTCAGCTTAATAAATAAACCACATCATCGAATCATCCCTGCACTACAGGCCAAGGATATTCATTAGTATCATGACTATAAATTATCCACGTACTACGGGCCAAAGATATTCGTGTTTTCACCAATGGTCATGATCATGCAACCACTGTCCATCAATACACTACGAGCTAATGAGGACTTTTACCACATTATTTATAACATTACGGTCATGATTATATTAAATAATCCCTGATCATAATCATACCAATCAACAGTCCATCAATGCACTATGGGCTAATGAGGACTTTCATCACAATATAAGCATGAGGATGATGACAATGATATGAGAATTCAATTAAAAGAAAGCAAAGGATAAATTTCTAAAGATTTATATTTAATTTATCCAGAATTCAATAATGTCCAAATTGTCAACATGATACTGCTTTTTGGAGTAAAATTCAAGAATAATATTGTATCAAAAATGATTTGGACCGAAAAGAAATCAATTTTTGTCATTAATAGTACTCCGGGTGAAGAGTAACTGAGTGAATAGTATCCCATGAATAGTACTTTGGAAATAGTACCCCGTGAATAGTACTTCGGCATGAAAAAGTTAAAACTTATCAAGAATGCTTAGAATAATATTTCCATGAAAAGATACTGGATGAAGCGCAAATATCAAGGATATTCTACTAATTTCATGGAGTATAGAAGCCAAAACTTAACAAAATGAGTGTAGAATTCTGAATCTGAAACAAAATAATATTACTTACATACTACAGAGTATGGAAGAAAATATTATTTCATACGAATATTGAACAAAAATAAAATCTCTCACCTTAAAAAGAAGAGTATTCCGACTAGTAGGGTGGGGATATTCTTGAAGAAAACTTGAACTGTTTTCTGTAATCAAAGCTTCCTAAATCTCGAAAGAAATACGCTCAATATTATAGAAGAAGAATTCTCTGATTCTAGTGTGATTTTAAATTCTAATTAAGCATCCTATTTATAGGAGAATGGAAGGGGTACTGTTTGATCATGGGCGCATAGACTGAAAATTTCACGGATGAAATTTGAGAATTCACGGATTTCTTAAAAATCACGGACGACTAATTTTCAACTTCAACACCCACACCCATCATTTTCACCATACACACACACACACACCACTATCACACACACACACTGACACACATCACTTTCACTTCTTTTTTTCTTCCCACCACCATATATCATCTCATATTTTCCTTATTCCCTCACCCATGACACACACACACACATGTTTTATCTTCCAACTCGACGGGATGGTGCTATATCTTTGTACTAACATTCATACATTCATCCAATTGAAAAGCCTCAAAAGAATGAATATATCTTCTATATAATCAAAATAATATTTACATTTCCCCAAGTTCTAAACCCATTACAAAAGTTCTTTGTCATAATATCAACTATATATTACAACATTAAACCTATACTATTACATGAAGCGACAACGATATGCCTTAGCTTTTCCTTTATCCTTATTTGATCCTTCGGGGCGTTCAGTCTTAGCTGCATTCATATGGTTCAAGCAAGAGTGAGCATAACTAGCTCAACAAGTATGACAATTTCAATAAACCACATGCTTGACACATAAGAATCGTATATCTTCAATAGCTGAACAATAGTTATGAAGTACTATTGATAAATCAAAATAGCACTTCATCTTTCTTTCAAAATGTTTTACAATAATAACAATATTCAGCAAAACATTAACTCCGGTCCAAGACCTTGAGCATTTCATTCTTTCTTGGAAAAGGACAACCCAAACTAAGTCCGTAAGCCCTGTATTACTTACGAGCACTTCTAGGTGATCGACTATTATTGTACTCTATGTTGATCGACACTACATTCATTAAACGTATGTATACGTTTAATTTGTGGCAACCTCACGTGCACATCATTATATGGCGACAAAAATATTTGTTTAACATACTCAGTCTTCTTTTGAAAACCATATCAAGTAGTTGACAAAAGATAACAACATTTAATAACAGATGGATATATTATCAATAATCCAAACAATATATCATGTCTAGCCGAAAGGATTGGCTTTAACTTCATCATACATCAATTAATGCGTAAGGATATATGAACTTCAAAACTTGTTTAGATTGAACTGAGACAAGAGTTAGAATACTTGTCTTTAGCGTCTTCTACATTATAATTACTTTATGTTTAAGTCTCTCAAGTCTCTACAACACATAATCACATAATGCCTCATATTAGGTCATATATAATCAAGTATGTATATGACTATATCTTACCCTTCATCTCAATCTAATTATGTATTAGATTTATTTACTATCGATTTTGAACATCCTTCTACTTGCATTCATATTTGAATAGGTTATCAACAACCTTTATATACTATCCTTACAATTTAACAAAGTTTTAACAATGTTACTTCAAGTTTCTTTAAGGTAAGTTCGATTCGAATTAATCCCATTCCTTCTTTGTACTCATTTTTATTCTTTACTATCTTTGATCAAGGACTGTGTTGTGGCGGCGCATCGTATAAGCT
The DNA here is from genome assembly GCA_020205605.1 of Panax ginseng. Lineage (NCBI taxonomy): Eukaryota > Viridiplantae > Streptophyta > Magnoliopsida > Apiales > Araliaceae > Panax > Panax ginseng. The sequence continues at coordinate 88,517,387 of CM035135.1, read as the reverse complement.
TACATCTCGCGCTGCGGCGTGAGTTAGCAGTGGGGATGCTCCGGACTTGGCTTTGCTGGCGAGAGTCCTTACTTTCGATGGGCGCTGCGTTGCCTTTTCCACTCTGCGATGAGTCATGTCACATACATGGCGTGCTGCTGTATTTCATCATTACTCTATGGTTCGCGCTGCGGTGTGAGTTTCGAGTATGCTCGGTTTTAGTCTCGTGCTGCGGCGTGACAAAATGGCCTAGAAATTTGGCGTATGGCGGCTGACTCTGTGCACCAGATAGTTTGGACAATTTTTTCAACTTTGCGAATTTCCGGGCTCATAACTTCTTCGTTATAAGTCCGAATTGGCTCGTTCAAAAGCCTACGGTTCACAAATTACATACTCTACGCGTTCATGCAAGAATTTTATCTATTTGACTTTGTTTGCTAAAAATTCACCTATTAGTTCATTTTTAACAAAAGCGATAAGCGTTAAATGAGCGTTCGATGCTCGTTTCTTCGTTCTAAGTCGAAATTCGGTCATTTTGAAGTCCACAACTCTAGAATGCCAAATATGACTTGTCTCCATTGAAAACCAACATTTAGAGTTCAAACACAAAATTTGACTTCTAATCCAGAAATTTCACGAATTAAACGATTATCGTCTAATCGTGCGATTTAAAAGCAAATCCTCATTACTTATGATTTGTTCATTACTTCAAATGAATTCAATTTATCATATGAACATCTCAACATACTTACTACAACAATTTATTTTTCATGTTGGATTTTGACTTATCCTTTCATGAGCTTATAACTTATTAAAGTATAAACTACTTATAGCTTCATTGTTCATAACTTATGAAAGTTAAGGTCTTTTAATCACCATACTTATATGTTCTCAACATATAATATCATTCATGTATACATGATACATATTCATATAAGTTCTTCACTTTCATACTACTTCTTAAGATATAACTCATTTAAGTTCATATAACTTCTTCATAAGTTCATAACTTATACAAGTGTAAATGACTTATTTCCTACTTATACGGCTTAAGTTCATTGATTACTCATTCTTCTTGCTTCTTAACATTCATGTTTCTTAATTCATACTTTTCTTATCAACCTATCATGGTAGAGATAGAAGATAATTGGAGAAGAAGTCTTACTCTTTGAAGTCTTTGTAAAGTAGCCTTCTTCTTCTTCTTCTTACAAATGAAAGTAACTTATTGTGGCTTATTCTCCCTAACACTTAAGCACTTTGTAATATATTGGATTGTTTGAACAAGTAATAAATTGCTAGCAAGCTTCCTCTATTTATAGAATTCACAAGGTTAGGGTAATTTAGTCAATAAACCAACCCACCTCCTTAAGCCACCTCCTTACTATTCATTACTTGCTTAATCACAAATCTTATCCTTTGCTTGGTCATTACTCCTAACACTTGGTCATTACACATTAAACTTGATCACCACATTAACTTGGTCACCACATTAACATTAACCTTAACCTTATTAATATGGTTTGCCCCATGGGTCAATCAACCCATTGAATTCTAGCTTGGGCTTAAATTAACTTAACCTTTGGGCTTTGCATTAACAAACACTAACTTGTTTATTAATCAATAGTTGGGCCTCACCATTTAATTCACTTGGGCTTGTACAAATTCTAACCAATCTTCCAAGTCCATTATCATTTACTCAATACATATACATATTGTCTATATATCATTTTAAATATTCTAACTTTCATATAGAAATTTATTATATATGATATTCCATCCTTCATACAAACTTGTATAATACTTATTATTATACTCATTTTCATTACCTTGTACAATACCTAAGTATCATACAATTATTAATTACTTACTAATACTTAACTTTCCTTAATATTCATAAATTAAGTCCATGAGCGAAATATTACATTTTCCATAACTAGATTATTATTACATAATCCATCTTACTTTGACATTCTATCATTTCGTATTTCTCGAAAATTCAAAAATAATTCCGAAAAAAATATTGATGAATAGTGTTTTTTGGAAAAATTCTCAAAAAACTTTTATTTTCATCTTAGATTCAAACACTTTAATTCCTTCACGTAGCTAAAATACTACGACATTCCAACATCATTAGGTTATAGAATGACAACCATCTTGATATCACATAAAATATAATTTTATTATTATTTAATTTAATAAAATTATTTTACAATAAAATTCGAATTTCTCGGTCGTTACATCCTTCCCCCCTTATAAAGATTCTATCCCCAGAATCTCGTCTTACTTTAAACAAATAATTGAGGAAAATTTTTCTTCATCTTTTCTTCTAATTCCCGTTTGCTTCTTGACGCCGTTGGTTCTTCCATAATACCTGTACTGAAGGTATTACTTTGTTCCGCAGAACTTGCTCCTTTCTATCGATAATTTGAATCGGCAATTCTTCACACGTTAAGTCCTTCTCAATATGAATCGGCTCATATTCGATTACGTGCTTATAATCCGGCTTATAAGGATGTAACACAGATACGTGAAACACGTTATGTATTAGTTCTAGATGCGGAGTAATGCTATCACATAGGCTACCTCTCCCACCCTTTTAATACTTCAAAAGGTCCTATAAACCTTGGACTTAACTTTCCTTTCTTTCCAAAGCGTATCTTTCCTTTCCAGGGAGATACCTTTAGAAACACATATGAGCCTACTTCAAACTCTCGATTTAATCTATGTGAGTCCATATTATTTCTTACATGTCATCTGGTTTGTCACAAGGCGCATCATCCGTATTAACTTTATTACATCCATTTGTCTGCTGCACCAATTACGGTCCTAGCATCCGGCGTTCTCCCACTTCATCCCAATACTGATGGTGTTACGCACCTTCTTCTTATACAAAGCTTCATAAAGGCGGCATGCTATGCTTGCATGATAAGCTTTGTTGTTATCATAAACTCTACAAGTGGTAGGTGATCATCCCAACTACCCTTGAAATCCATGATGAAGACCTCAACATGTCTTCTAACGTCTGAATTGTCCTCTCGCTCTCCCCATCGGTTTGTGGATGATCGTTGTACTTAACTTCAAGCTGTGTTCCCCAAGCTGTTCTTGCAAACTTCTCCAAAAGTTCGATGTGAATCGTGGATCACGATCGACACAATCGATCTTTGGTACTCCATGTCTGGAAATAATTTCCTTAACATAAAGTTTAGCTAAGCTGTCTAAGTTATACTTGACCCTAATTGGTAAGAAGTGAGCCGATTTAATCAATGGGTCCTATATTACCCAAATCGAATCGTACCCTTTTGCCGTTGTCGGAAGTCCCACCACGAAGTCCATCGCGATATGCTCCCACTTCCATTCTGGAATTTCCAATGACTATAACAAGCCACTTGGAGTCGTTGATGTTAAACCTTAACTTTTTGACAAGTCGAACACTACTCACATACTCCGCTATTTCTCTCTTCATATTACGTACCAAAAACTCTGTCGAAGAAGGTCTTGATACATCTTAGTGCTACCGGGATGTATCGAGTACCTTGAACTATGAAACTTCTTGTAACACTTGCTCCTTTAATTCCGTCTCATTGAAACCCAAATTCTTCCTTCAAATCTTAATAATCCCTCATTATCAAGACTATACTTAGTATCTTCTTTATCGGTTAACAACTTCTTCATTTGGTTACACTCATCGGTCTGAGTTGTACCTCCTTGACCCTCTCTCTATGATGGTAGATTGCATCTCCATTCGTAAAAAGTATCTTGCCTCGATTCACTTGGCATCTTCAATTCTATTTCCATCCTAGCCATCTCTGTTATTAACTCATTTTTGAGTCGTTAACATAGATAACTTTTCCCGAAACCCTTCTACTTAAGGCGTCGGCAACTACATTAGCTTTCCCGGGTGATACGAGGATTTCACAATCGTAATCCTTTATCAACTCCAACCATCTTCTCATCTCATATTCAACTCCTTACGGTGAAGATATATTTAAGACTCTTATGGTGCATATATATCTCACATTTCTCCCCATAAAGATAATGTCTCCATATCTTTAAAAGGCAAATACTCTTTTAGACGATTCGGATCATGAGTAGGATAAACTTTCTCATAATCCTTCAAGCTTGTGGTGATGCATACTGTAATGACCTTGCCATCTTTGCATGAGCACCTGCACCAAGTCCTCTATCTGAAGCATCGCTATAAACTACAAAATTTCTGTGTCATCGGGTAATAATGAAAATAGGTAGCTTCACTTAATCTTTTCTTGATTCTTGAAAATGTCTTCACATTTATCCATCCACGTATTTCACCATCTTCCTTGTCGGGTTAGTCAGCGGAGTAGCTATCTTGAAAAATCTTGGATAAATCTTGATAGTATCCCACTAACCTAGGAAACTCCACACCTCGATCGGCGTTTTGGTTGTTCCCGACTCATCACTTTCTTCTACCTTCGTTGGATCCACTTGAAATCCCTTCTTGGTCAATGACATGACCTAAAAATTGTACCTTCTCGGCCAAAATTCACACTTAGTGAATTTCACATATAACTCCTCCTTTCTTAGTGTCTCCACACTAATCTTAGGTGTTCGACATGATCTTACGGCGTCTTAGAATAGACTAGAATATCATCGATAAACCTGACGATGAACTTGTCCAAATATGGTTTGAACACTCTGTTCATCATATCCATAAATCACGGTTTGGTGCATTAAATCGACCCAAATGACATTACGAAAACTTCGTAATGACCATACTTGAGTCACGATCTTTGTCTTTGGTATGTCCTCCTTCCTAACCTTCAATTGGTGATACCCGTCCACAAATCTATCTTAGAAAATACTTTTCCCCTTTCAATTGATCAAAAAGATCATCGATCACAGGCAATGGGTATTTATTCTTTATCGTTAACTTGTTCGACTCTCGATAGTCGATCTGAAGCCTTAACGATCCATCTTTCTTCTTGACAAACAATCTGGTTTTTTAGAAAACACTTGGTTGAATGTACTTCTTATCCAATAGTTCACATAAGCTGAACCATTAGCTCTTTCATTTCCACGAGTAGCCATACGATCGGTGCCCTTGAGGCTAGTGCCGCTCACGGCACAATGTCTATTACAAATTCGATCTCCTGTCCGTGGTAAACTTGGTAATTCACTTGAAACACATCCATGAATTAGTTCACTATGGGTATTTGTTCCATGGTTGCTCCCACTTTCATTTGAGTGTCGACAACATAGCACGAGATAACCTACACATCCCTTCCTTAAGAGTTTTCTAGTTTGTGTCATCGTAAAGACAACACGAAGCGTCCGACGATTTATTACTGTAGAATATTACGGGAGGTTGTTTCAACGTCCTAATGCTCACACATTTCTTTTGGCAATCTATAATTGCACCATGGTTAATCAACCAATCCATTCCAAAATTACGTCAATTCTCCCCAACTTTATCGGTATTAAATCTCTGAGATAACTTACAACCACGTATATCTACTGCAACAATTCCTATGAATATCTTGACGAAATTATCTCTTCGTTTGCTACCTTAATAATCAAAGGTATAAGCAACTTTTGAAAAGTAATTCTAATCGTCTAGCAAAATCACATCTTATAAGCGAACAAGTAGCACCCAAATCAAATAACTGCACGTAAGCATTTATGTTATTGATTGGGATAATACACTGCAACTTCATCCCCTGATGCCACCACATCTTGGACCATCGTATTAAAAGTGCGGGCCATTGGTCTACCCATTGAAATTTGGACCACTAATAGCCAACTTCTGCTATTAGTGCCCTTATTTCCATCATCCCCTTCTTTGGGCGGTTCTTTTGCTATGTGGTCGGTTGATCCACATACAAAACATCCGTGATTTTTCTTGGATTTGGGCGATTAGGCAAATATGCCCTTCTATCCACAATTATAACATCTTGCCTTTCCCTTGAGCAGACTCTAAATGAGTCTTCCCACAGTTTTCTGAGCCTCCATCCTCCTCTTAGGATCCCCTTGTTTTTCTCCGGTATTCCCGAGTTAAATCCCTTCCGCTTTTGACCATCGCCACTATCGCTGGCTCCCTCGGTCTTCATTCCCCCATCAACTTTACCCTTGTTTTTCTTATCCTTGTGGTACTGGCTGAGAGCCTCATTCCCACCTTCGATGCAATTATTTCCTTCTCTAATATGGTTCCAAAGGAAGTACTTTGGAACACAAAAATTCGGCTATAGAGCCAGGGTTTTCAAGCCACTTTCGAATCGTCTAACCTTTCTCACTTGATGTCCACTTGATGTGGAGCAAATCTTGCCGATTCATTAAACTTGGCGACATCTTTGAGGAACCATCATATCCCTTGTTTTCAATCAAGAAACCTCATTTCCATTCTTCCCTGCATACTCGTGGGAAAGTAGTTCTCGAAGAAAATCTCCTTGAACCTTACCCACGTTAAATTTTCTATACCGGCCCTAGCCTTGGTTTGCCTCCCACCAGAAATTGGCCTCACCCTTCATCATATAGGTTGCAAAGGCAACCTTCTGACCTTCATCAACATTTGCTATAACAAATGCTTTCTCAATCTCTTTTACCCAAGTTTGGGCTTCTATAGGGTCCGTAGTTCCTTTGAACTCCGGCGATGAAACACTTTTAAAATCCTTAAAAGTAGTAGCTTCGTCTTACCCCAGATTTATGGGTACATTAGCCCCAGTTCTATTAAATGGGTAGTTAAAAGATTAACGAACTCTTGCATTGGATTAACTTGGGACCTCCCTCGGTTGATTAACATTAGAATCTTGATTTCGTTGTCTCCTTCTTGGCGGCATTTTTTTTGTTAAAAAACAACACGTCATTATTACTTTCTTCTTGTTGGTTAGTTATTATTTGTGATGAAACAATAACTTATATACTCATTACTCAATATATTCCATAAAAGACTTATATTGATTCATTACTTGTAGTATAACACTACATTGTTTACATTACACAACTAAAAGTGATTACATTACCATCCATGATTGCTTTCCAAAATTGGGATTTACAAAAGACTACCCTTGATATACAAAAAAGAGGTTTTACGTCACTACTAGATACATAATATTTACATATCTAAACTATTCCATCTATTACTAGATTACATCTGTCGAATGGCATTCTCAAAAAGTCTTTCATGGCGGATGCCGGCAATGACATCCCGTTGATAGTATGTCGAGTGCGCCCTTCTTCTTCTATCGGATACCCGACTACTTGCTGCTTTGAAATCCACATGAGAACTCCTATATATATATATATACATCCTCTCTACCTTCCATACATTTACGTAGTCTTTAGCTCTGCTTGAGCTCAAAGACTTAGTGTTTCGACTCATGGACCTTGTCCTTGGCTAAAACGATCATCATGTTCCTCTTCCCACATCCCTTCCATACTAGTCTTGTCCTCCGGGACGACTTGGAGTTCCTCTTTTAACTCCTTAACCTCTTGACAATCTTTGGCGTTTCTATCCAATCTTGACATGAATAGTGCCTTCATTGACTCCCCGTAGTCAAATCTTACGTAGGTGCAACTTTGGTCAAAGGACATCACGTCCACCTCTTCCTCTAGCATGCCATCAAACACGACATGTAGTCTAAGTTGTCAGAGTCTCCGGACTCGATTGCCACCACTTACGGTTCTATTTGCTATGGGATTTGGTAGTATCTCTACTCGATTTACGAATCCTCGCTTACTACATGTATGTCTCTATACATATCATTTTCTCCACGACATCTACATAAAACAATATAGTTTGATTAGTACCGTCGATAGAATAATAAAACACATAACATAATATAATGCATTTTTATAGGGTTATTTTCCATCTTTTACTTCTTTATTCTTTCTTAAGGTTATGACTTAAGGTTCTAGTTTCCCCCTTAAGTTTTATAACCTAGGCTTTGATACCAACCTGTAGCGCCCCCAAATCCGGGTATCTTCCAACTGACGCAGATGGTGCTATATCTTTGTCTTAACATTCATACATTCATCCATTGAAAAGCCTCAAAAGAACGAATATCTCTTCTATATAATCAAAATAATATTTACATTTCCCCAAGTTCTAAACCCATTACAAAAGTTCTTTGTCATAATATCAACTATATTACAACATTAAACCTATACTATTACATAGACAGCTTAACGATCTGCCTTAGCTTTTCCTTTATCCTTATTCGATCCTTCGGGGCGTTCAATCTTAGCTGCATTCATATGGTTCAAGCAAGAGTGAGCATAACTAGCTTTCGACAAGTATGACAATTTCAATAAACAACAGTGCTTGACACATAAGAATCGTATATCTTCAATAAGCGAACAATAGTTATGAAATACTATTGATAATTCAAAATAGCACTTCATCTTTCTTTCAAAATGTTTTACAATAATAACAATATTCAGCAAAACATTAACTCCGGTCCAAGACCTTGAGCATTTCATTCTTTCTTTGAAAAGGACAACCCGGAACTAAGTCCGTAAGCCCGGTATTACTTACGAGCACTTCTAGGTGATCAGCCTATTGTACTCTATGTTGATCAACACTACATTCATTAAGCGTATATACGTTTAATTTGTAGCAACCTCACGTGCACTGTCGTATGGCGACAAAAAACATTTGTTTAACATACTCGGTCTTCTTTTGAAAACCATATCAAGTAGTTGACAAAAGATAACAACATTTAATAACGGATGGATAGATTATCAATAATCCAACCAATATATCAAGTCTAGCCAAAAAGATTGGCTTTAACTTCATCATACATCAATTCATGCGTGAGATACATGAACTTCAAAACTTGTTGATTGAACTGAGACAAGAGTTAGAATACTTGCCTTTAGCGTCTTCTACAGTATAATTACTTTATGTTCGAGTCTTTCAAGTCTCTACAACACATGATCACATAATGCCTCATATTAGGTCATATATAATCAAGTATGTATATGACTATATCTTACCCTTCATCTCAATCTAATTATGTATTAGATTTATTTACTATCGATTAAAACTTATCCTTCTACTTGCATTCATATTTGAATAGGTTATCAACAACCTTTATATACTATCCTTACAATTTAACAAAGTTTTAACAATGTTACTTCGAGTTTCTTTAAGGTAAGTTCGATTCGAATTAATCCCATTCCTTCTTTGTACTCATTTTTATTCTTTACTATCTTTGAACAAGGACTGGCGTTGCGGCGCCAGTCATAAGCTTACATCTCGCGCTGCGGCGTGAGTTAGCAGTGGGGATGCTCCGGACTTGGCGCTGCGGCGCGAGTCCTTACTCAGTGGGCCGCGCTGCGCTGCCACTCTCTGTAGTAGGTCATGTCATGTACATGGTGCTGCGGCGCCATCATTTACTCTATGGTTCGCGCTGCGGCGCGAGTTTCCAGTATGCTCGGTTTTAGTCTCGTCTTTGTGGCATGACACAAAATGGCCTAGAAATTTGGCGCCCGTGATGCCCGACTCATGTGCACCGAGATAGTTTGGGCGATTTTTCAACTTTGCGAATTTCCGGGCTCATAACTTCTTCGTTATAAGTCCAAATTGGCTCGTTCAAAAAGCTACGGTTCACAAATTACATACTCTACGCGTTCATGCAAAATTTTATCTATTTGACTTCGTTTGCTAAAAATTCACCTATTGGTTCATTTTTAGCGAAAAGCGATAAGCGTTAAATGAATGTTCGATGCTCGTTCTTCGTTCTAAGTCGAATTCGGTCATTTTTGAGTCCACAACTCTAGAATACCAAATATGACTTGTCTCCATTCATCGAAAACCAACGTTTAGAGTTCAAACACAAAATTTGACTTCTAATTAAGAAATTTCACGAATTAACGATTATCGTCTGTCGTGCGATTTTTAAGCAAATCCTCATTACTTATGATTTGTTCATTACTTCAAATGAATTCAATTTATCATATGAACATCTCAACATACTTACTACAACAATTTATTTTCATTTGGATTTTGACTTATCCTTTCATGAGCTTATAACTTATTAAAGTATAAACTACTTATAACTTTCATTGTTCATAACTTATGAAAGCTAAGGTCTTTTAATCACCATACTTATATGTTCTCAACATATAATATCATTCATGTATACATGATACATATTCATATAAGTTCTTCACTTTCATACTACTTCTTAAGATAAACTCATATTAAGTTCATATAACTTCTTCAAAGTTCATAACTTATACAAAGTGTAAATGACTTATTTCCTACTTATCTGGCTTAAGTTCATTGATTACTCATTCTTCTTCTTACTTCTTAACATTCATGTTCCTTAATCCATACTTTTCTTATCAACCTATCATGGTAGAGATAGAAGATAATTGGAGAAGAAGTCTTACTCTTTGAAGTCTTTGTAAAGTAGCCTTCTTCTTCTTACAAATGAAAGTAACTTATTGTGGCTTATTCTCCCTAACACTTAAGCACTTTGTAATATATTGGATTGTTTAAACAAGTAATAAATGGCTAGCAAGCTTCCTCTATTTATAGAATTCACAAGGTTAGGGTAATTTAGTCAATAAACCAACCCACCTCCTTAAGCCACCTCCTAACTTCATTACTTGCTAATCACAAATCTTATCCTTTGTTTGGTTATTACTCCTAACACTTGGTCATTACACATTAAACTTGATCACCACATTAACTTGGTTACCACATATTAACCTTATTAATATGGTTTGCCCCATGGGTCAATCAACCTCTTTGATTCTAGCTTGGGCTTAAATTAACTTAACCTTTGGGCTTTGCATTAACAAACACTAACTTGTTTATTAATCAATAGTTGGGCCTCACCATTTAATTCACTTGGGCTTGTACAAATTCTAACCAATCTTCCAAGTCCATTATCATTACTCAATACATATACATTATTGTTATCATCATTTTTTTATTCTAACTCATCGTATAGAAATTTATTATATCGATATTCCATCCTTCATACAAACTTGTATAATACTTATTATTATACTCATTTTCATTACCTTGTACAATACCTAAGTATCATACAATTATTAATTACTTACTAATACTTACGCTTTCCTTAATATTCATAAATTAAGTCCATGAAGCGAAATATTACATTTTCCATAACTAGATTATTATTACATAATCCATCTTACCTTGACATTCTATCATTTCGTATTTCTCTGGAAATTCAAAAATAATTCTAGAAGCAAATATTGATGAATAGTGTTTTTTTAGAAAATTTCTCGAAAAACTTTTATTTTAAATCTTAGAAATTCAAACACTTTAATTCCTTCAAATATCAAATTTAGTAGCTAAATACTACGACATTCCAACATCATTAGGTTATAGAATGACAACCATCTTGATATCACATAAAATATAATTTTATTATTATTTAATTCAATAAAATTATTTTACAATAAAATCTTGAAGGTAACAATGGAGGAAGAAGAATATAATAGCTAGAAGCTTGCCATTGTGCACCACCACCAATTCGTAGTCACAAGCATTCATCAAGTCATTTGTCGTTTAAAAATCTTAGGGTTTATCTATGGAAATAATTTGGGATTTTAAACCTAAATTAAGGGTTAAACATAGATGAACACATGAGATGAGAAAATAAAATTAGGGCTTAAATGATTGTATGGCAAAAATGAATAGAGGAAATGAAGAGGAGGAGAAGGCACCGCTCTGTTAGAAAGAAGAAGGAAAGAATGAGCAGAACTGAATAGGGCTTCTGTTTCTATTAAAAAGGGGTTTATTTTCGACAAAAGTTCGTCGGTATTACGTCCGTTGACATTAATTTATTTTTGACTGATTCTGTGATAACCCGGGATTTCAAATAATTCGAATTTTTGCGAATAAATTTTTTTTATTTAATATTGATATTGACTATCAATATTGTGTTGAGTATCTGTGATACGAGTCTAGAGATGTGGTCAAATTGTGTATTGACTGAGAAATACGAGTATAGTTGTGCTTAATAAAGAATAGAAACCCTAACCCTAGTTTCGGATATGAATTTGATAGAAATCATAGTTATAATAAAAGTAATTATGAGTATGTGTTTGTGCTATATAGAATTTATAATTAATGATTTATCGAATAGGGTATAAACATAGTAAACCCTAAAAAGAGATTAGAAACCCTAATCTCAAATTAAGAAACCCTAACGCATAGTTAGGAACCTTAATTGAATGCCGGGAAACCCTAATTTTAAATTTAGGAACCCTAAACCCTAATTAGGAAACAATAATCCTAATTAGCAAGCCTAATGTGATTAGTAAACTTTAATATAATTAGGAAACCCTAATTATAATTTAGAAATCTTAATTTTCTATTTTAAAACCCTAATTAGAAAATCTTAGAAATTAAAGTTATAAGACCTAATGGTTAGATCCTTAGGGTTAAACCCTAAGGGTTGGATCAAATGACTAGAAAGCCTTTAAAATTACAAGGAAAAAGACCAAAATACCCTTTTTGGCATTCTTTATTAGTTAACTTGTAGAATTTAGCAAAACTTTAGTTGTTCACCAACTTTGACTTGCCATGTGACTTAAATTTCAGCAACTCAGCTACTTAATTGACAGTAACATCAGCTATATGCATTGCATCCATATATATATAGATTAAGAGAGAGAAAGTTCATAAAATTGGTCATTTTTCTCTCAAGCTCTCAACAAACTCTCTCTCTCTCTAAACCTCTGAAAAACCAAAGTGTTTCAGTCCCTAGATAACTTTCTAAATATATCCAAATCAGTGTAGTAGAGCTTAGATCAAAGCATATTCAAGAGAATGTATAAACCCTAAACTCAACTTTGATCATGTACGCTAAGATATATAGAATCTATGTTTATGTGTCTATCTATGTGTTAGTAGCAGTTTTATTATGATCTATCATAGATCTATGGCATCAAAATGCTTTAAAATTGAAGTTTTTCAAAACTGCTCAAGAACCCTAAAAGTGCTCTGACAAGTTAATGTCAGTGGCCTTAGGTCTTTACCTGTTTATGATTTGTGTTGTTTTAAGCTTTAGATTTGTAGTTTGATATGAGGTCTGTGATCTGGAAGTGGAATCATAGCCATTCCATGTCCAGATTGTAAGTTATTAATGGTCAAATCCCGTTGACCGAGCATGACCATGTATGGAGTTTCTGGGTAACCCAGAAACTCAAATCTAGTGTCTAACAACGTTTTCAATCGCCTTGATCTATCAGGTATGATGTTATTTGTTGGTGTTATGGTAACCAATTTGTAGCATGTTAGGTGGACTTTAGATACATGTCATTATATTCCTTAAACAACAACTATGTTGGTTGTAGTGAGTGGTCAAACTAGACCATTTGATCACGGATAGAGTTTCTGGAATTTCCAGAAAGCGTAAGAACATGCCTTCTGACAGGCTTTGACCGGGCTCAGTCTGGAGAATGTGTTGTTGTTAAACTGAGATGGTAATATATAATTGTTCCTTGACACAAGTACTATAGATTTGGACCTTAAGAACATCAGTTTGATGACCAGAACCTAGAAGAAATCGAGCTTCAAAATAGCACCATGAAACTATCTGGGTTTATGGGTTACCTAGAAAACCCAAAACAGCTCTGACAACGATTTTAAAGGCTCAGATCTTGCATTTGAGTTATTGTGTGACCAAAGTGATGGTTGGTAATTGTAGTACTACATGTATACTACAAGATTGAAGACTTAGATTGCCCAGAACAAGCATGAATATAAAATTAAAGGTGGTCAAACGAGACCCCTTGCTAACTGCTTGCCAGTGTTCTTGAGCCCAAGAACACCAACAGCGACGGTTACTGTCGCTATACCCTATAGCGACGGCTTTATTAATTTTATTTTTCTGAATTTTTAGAAAAATGATGAAAAATAGAAATAAATTTCTAAAAATTATAAAAATGGTTTTAAAAATTAGTTTAAGTCATGAAAAATAACTTTTGATATTGGAATATTTTTCATTAATATTTATAATTATCCCGAATATTAATGGTATTTAATTTATTTAATTAGTATATTAAATAAATTAGAGAAAATGATTTTAATATTATAAAAATTATTTTAAATAAGAATAAAGTGTTAAAAAAATTTTTGTGTTATAAAATATAAATTTTAATATTTTTAGAGAATTTTCATTAATAAATTAATATTAATGATATTAGATTTATTTAATTATTATATTAAATAAATAATGGAAAATGATTTTATTGATTTAAAAATCATTTAAAAATGAGAAAAATAATTTTAAAATATTTTAAGTTATAATTAATGGCTTTTAATATTTTGATGAGAAATTCATTACTATTTAAATATTAATGGTAATTATTTAAAAATGAGTTTAAGCTGTTTTAAAATTCATTTTAGGAGAATATTGGTGATTTAAAATATTTTAAGTTATTATAAATAACTTTAATATTTTTTGACAAGTATGTCATTAATATTTAATATAAATATTAATGATGATGGGATTAATCAGTAATTAAATCATTTAAAAATGATTCCAGCGTTTGAAAATTTATTATAAATTATAATAATTATTTTAAAATTATTAAAAGCTTCCAAAAAATATTATGAACGATATTTGACTTATCTAAAATAATATTGTAGCTTTGAAACTGAGTTTAATTGTCAATAAATATGTTAATTGTCGGATAGGGTGACTAGGACACCGAGAAAAAACGGAAGTCCAACCCAACTGGACTAGTTAGACTTGAGAAGTGTTTATATAGGTTATAAACACTGATATGACTATGTGGTAATGTGTCTAGGAGAAATATTGACTGTAAATTACAGTATTATGTTTTGTGAATTATTGTGCTAATTGTGAGACCGATATTATGATTATAGGTCTTTCAAACGCAGATAAGTATTTTGTGTAGCAGTAATCAACGTGGAAGGCAAGTTTTCTTAACTCAACCTTGAGTTATATCTTTTCAAATATTATGGTGGTTAATTATTGTTGATTAGACCACGTCTGAGAATTATTGTTGATTATTCGCAGTTAGTGCATGTTTATTAATTCAAATTGAATTGGTGATTCTGAGAATATATATTTGGAGAATAATTGAATATTCACATCCGTAGAAGCTATTAGTGATTGAAAATAGTACATATAATTCTTGTCTATTGATGAATTATGTTGAGAAATGTCTTAGTCAATTGTTTTGGCTAGACGAACATTTGTTAGTACTTAATAGTTTCGACAAGAGAAGAAAAGATAAGAGAATTCAATTATTATTGATAGATCGATGCCAATTGTTTCGGCTATATCGTGAAAGCAAACTTGATAAGTTTGAGAAGAGAAGAGAAGTGATTAGATATTTAAATCATTGTATTTTGTTATTAAATGAACAGTTTCGACTTATGTGTTCCTCCTCTCCGCATCTGTAGCATCTAACTGGTGGTCGTTCTCCTCCCCTAGAATTTGTTGCTGGTGTTGGTGCTGCTACCAACGTCTTCCCATCATCGTTAAATCTTCTCTTCTTGAATTTTCCGCTTGAATCATTTCTTCTATTATCTTGGCCATGATTACCACCGAAGTGGTTACCATTTCTGGCATGATAATTTCCTCCACGATGGTTATCATTGTTCCAATGACCGTTTCCACCGGTATGTTTATTATCGTGTTTTTGGTCGTTATTCTTTGGTTGGGCTGGCTCGTTATCGCGCTCTAATAACTGAGCCCTATTCACTACATCTGAATACAAACATAATTTGTGAGAAATGAGGTATTGACGTATTTCGGGTTTTAAACCTCTTAGAAATATTCGCGTCATTCGCTCCTCATTATCAACCAAATGGGATGCAAACCCGGACAACTCAGCAAACTTAGATCATACTGCGATACAGTCATATTGTTTTGCTCCAGCTTGATGAACTCTACCTCCTTCATGTGACGAATACTTTCAGGAAAGTACTTGTCGTTGAATAGTTCTTGGAACTTCTCCCAAGACATCTTGAGTGCGTCAGTCAATACGTTTAACAATTCCCACCAAGATGTCGCCACTTCACGCAACATAAAGGTGGACAAGGGAACCTTTTGCTCCTCGGAGCATCCCAAGACATCAAATATCTTGGTGATCTTCTTTAACCATGTCTCCACCTTAAGTGGTTCTGGCTTTCCCAAAAACTCTGGCGGTCCCAGCTCCTTGAACTACTTAGCAGTGACCAGCCGTGGGTTGCCATTGTTTCCACCTGCATTTTGAACAGGAGTCTCTCTCGCTTGATGTTGTATGAATTCTATAAAGCCTCTGAACATCACATCGTTCATCATTTCATCGGTGTTATTATTTACCTAAGGATTATTGTCTTCCTGTTGCACATTATCCTGAATATTGATTGTTGGTGACTCAACGGTCTCATGTGCTTCATTCCTTATCTCAACATTTTCGGATGCCATTTTCAAATACTACCACAAAACAAGGGTTAATTGACATGCCACATATTATCCCTATACTCTGATCGACCAATTAAATAACAAGTAAACTTAGGTAGGTCATACTAACGAATGAATTCCCCGTCTCTCCCCTACTAGTTCTTGTTTCACATCTCAGCTAGGGATCATATCCCTAAGCTTTGATACCAACTGTGACGCCCCCAAAACAGGTATACATCACCCATCTTGAGTCGCCAGATACATGGTTAAAAATTCAAATACAACTTATTAATACAACTGTCATGTAAAAATACGACAAAACATAGCTGAGTTTTTAAAAGGAATATTGTCTTCTAGACAATATCCACACTTAATGAAGTCTTCATTACAATTATTATCTCACTATTTCACAGAATAGTGAGGACTACTAAAGCCACTTATCCTGGACCATTATTCCATTCCTTGACTCATCCCAACTATATTCTCATTTCTAGAGGAGAACAATGAAAGAAAAGGGTGAGCTCAACTAGCCCAGTAAGAAATATTATTACTAAGATAATGCATAATAAATTATCCTTAGCCTTCAACAGTATAACAACTGATAGAATATAATAGACAACAATTTTTAGATCAACAACTGCAGTGGAACAAACAATCCATTAGAAGAGTCAAATGGAGCATAAAATCTACTATCTTCTATGATTCAAAAAGTTTTTCATCAACTTTATTGTTGAGACTCAGCTTAATAAATAAAATCGAATTATCCCTGCACCACGGCCAAGGATATTCATGTAATCATCAATGGTCATGATTATACCGAATGATCCCTGGTCATAATTATACCAATAACTGTCCATCAATGAACTACAGGCCAATGAGGACTTTTACCACATCATTCGTTACATTACGGTCATGATTATACTGAATAATCCCTTGTCATAATCATACCAAGTCCATCTATGCACGTAAGCCAAAGATGACTTTCATCACAATATAAGCATGAGGATGTTGACCATGACATAACAATTCAATAAAACAAGTTCAAGGATAAATTTTAATGATTTATAATTTAGTTTATTCAGAATTCAGTAACGTTCAAATTGTCAACATGATATTGCTTTGTGGAGTAAAATTCAAGAATGCTCAGAAAAAAATTTCCATGAAAAGATACTGGATTAAGTGCAAATATGAAGGATATTCTACTAATTTCATGGAGTATAGAAGCCAAAACTTTAACCAAATGAGTATAATAGAATATATGAAACTGCACATGAATTTTCATCTGCCATGCGGTAATCAACGTAGACAGATCATTTCCACAATTTAATAAGGAATGAATATGAAGGGTCATTCACCATGCATGCGGTAGTCCGCGTAGACAGGTTATTCCAACAAAATAATAAAGAATGGAACAATAGAAGAATTCACCATGCATGCGGTAGTCCGCGTAGACAGGTTATTCCAACAGAATAATAAAGAATGGAATAACAGCCCTTACTAGTATTGAAAGAAAATAAACCTCTTCATGAATACGAAAGAAATAATACCCCTTACAAATAAGATATAAATAATATCCCTTGCGGATATTGAACGAAAATAATATTCCATACGAATATTAAACGAAGACACTGAATATTAAACGAAAATGATATTCCTTACTAATATTGAATGAAAATAATATTCATACGAATACGAAAAATAATATCTCTTCAGAATATGAAATAAATAATACTTCTCTTCTTCTTTCTCTCTATAATTTCTCTCTATAATAATTGCTCTTATGGGACTTAGTGAATTGGTGAGAATGAAAGAAGAATGAACTTCTATTTATAGGAAAATTTAGTTTCGATAATTGCACGTTTTGGGGCTCGAAATATTACAGTATAATACCTTCCTCTTTTTCTTCATTTTTAATTTAGTCCTGCAAGTATTATCAAACTTGCACCACCTCCCCTAATAGTAAATCATGTGAATCAATAGTAAATCATGTGACTCAATAGTTCTAAACATGTGAAAAAACTAATTATAGTATAATACCTTCATCTATACCTCCATTTTTAATTTAGTCATGCAAGTATTATCAATCTTGCACCAACTCCACTAATAGTAAATCATGTGACACATGTGAACACATAGTTATAAGCATGTGAATTAATAGCAATTAATTTCTCATTTATCCGATAAATTACCCGATTGGTCAATATAACCTCCAGACATCAATTATTATCGAAATAAATGTCGATTTCTACTAACATTAATAATTCCCACACAATGGAACTATCAATTTCATCTTTAATCAACACGAACTTATTCATCATTAATATTATAACTCTCAATATTTAACAACCAAATTCGTTTCCGGAAAGAGGGCTTTCCGATAAGATTTCTCCTGTTGGCGTGTGAATTAGATTATCTAACCTCTCCTTGACAGAAATTCTAGACATTATTAATATTGCAAATAATAATATGAATAACTTTGTCATCTCAATTATTGATTTAATAATATAACATATTATACAGATGATACTGTGACAATAATTGAATCAATAATATGAGAGATATGATGCAACAATTATTGTAGCAATAATTGAGTATAACTGAGTGTCTTCTTACGTAAGCATCAATAATCAATACCCTGTGCTACTATGCAACCACGCGTATTATTGTACTTTTACTATCGGGTAGTTCAACAGTTTTAACGGTAACACTTTCACCGTTATTTTTATAAAAAGATAATTATGTCATTTTCTTACTACAACAATACTTCTGTTGTGGGGTCCACCAATGATTGTGCCATCATACGGATATTCCCCGACAAAAAGAATATTCCCCGACCAAACGAATATTTTATAACAACTTGCATACTTTGTAAAATTTTCACATATCACCCTTAACTTTAACCTTTTATCAATTTAACCATTTACAAAATAAAATAATAATTATAAGAAAATTAAATACTTTCATTTCATAAAATTCAGGGTCTTACAATCTCCCCTCCTTATGAAATTTTGCCCTTGAAATTTACGTACGAACTTGGTATGCCAAAAAGGTGAGGATAGCTCGACATATTCTAACTCGTGAGGTATAAACTTTGAGTGTCGAATATGATCCTTCTTATCCAAGATTTTAACACATCTCCTCATACGTTAAATCTTCTGCTATCTCGTCTAATTCAAATTCAATAATGTGGTTCGGGTCGTCCACATATTTACGTAACATCGATACGTAAAAAAAACGTTATGAACACGCGACATACTTGGCAGTAAAACGAGTCTATAGGCCACAGTTCCTACTCGGTCGAGGATTTCAAATAGGACAATAAAATCGCGGGTTGAGATAACGCCTTCTTGAACCTTCTTCTTCACATTCATCAGCTTCGGGTGTGTAGCTTGAGCAGCTTTAACTTTATCAATTAAAGTCGATTCTACTCGTATATTTGATGTTACCACGTGGGTCCCTAGAGTCTTTAACTCTATCTTCATCATTTGTAAGTTATACAAAATGAGTTTTTGTGTTAACAACATCGCACTCGTAAACGCATACGATCTTATACTCAACGCGTCAGCTACCACGTTCGTTCTTCTACGATGATATTGAATGGTACGATCGTAATCTTCAACAGCTCGAGCCAACGTCTTTGGTGCATTATACATTCATTTTGGGTGAAGAAATACTTGAGGGATTTAGAAATGGGTTTTGTACTGGGGTCAATAAAAAATTCGATTTCACGCTCTAGGGTAGGCTAAGAAGTCTTCAAGAATACGTCAGGAAATTTATTGACAATAGAAATATCATTCAAAACTGTGACTCTCATCCAAGACTTGGATAGTACGTCACATTGATACCTATCAACTTGCCATCGTCATTCACGGCGTCGCCTACGAAAAGTCTGGCTTCGGTGCATTCCACACAAAAAAGTCACCAGCAAAAGGCTCGGGGCTCTTTACTTATGGTTTGCTAT
Source organism: Panax ginseng (assembly GCA_020205605.1). Taxonomy (NCBI): domain Eukaryota; kingdom Viridiplantae; phylum Streptophyta; class Magnoliopsida; order Apiales; family Araliaceae; genus Panax; species Panax ginseng. The sequence continues at coordinate 88,497,068 of CM035135.1, read as the reverse complement.
GACAATGATTGACTTTTAGTGGTTTGGTTGCTTGAATTCGCATAATATGTTGGTTAGGAATATGAAAGCTAACAACCTTACGAAAAGCATGATGAGTAGTTAACCAATTGTTTCCTAAAATCACATCAAAGGCAAGTATTTTCAAAGAGATGATTGACATGTAACGTGAAAGTGTCGATTTGAATCAAACAAGATTTATAAACAGTGGAGGTAACGAAGGTTTCTTATAACTGAGTTTCAACTGATAAGTCAAAGTCTAATTTCTCCGGAGTCAAATTTAAACGTTGAGCGCAAGCAAGAGAGATAAAAGAATGGGTAGAACCGGTATCTAATAAGGTATAGACTTCACAAAAAATTATAATTAACTAACCCCTGCTAACTTTGTTCGGGTTATTCACTTTTTGAGAAGTCACAAAAAACGCTCTTCCTGAAACCACCGACTTTGTTTTGTCCGTATTCGCCTTTGGTGCCACCGTTCAAGCTGGACTTGACTTTGGTGCATGACAAAATCGGCCTTTGTGACCGTCTTTTCCACAACTAAAATATACCTTGGAAGGCTGTGAACAGTTTGGACTTATATGTTCCTCATCTCCGCATCTGTAGCATCTAACTGGTTGTCATTCTCCTCCCCTAGAATTTGTTGCTGGTGTTGGTGCTGCTACCAACGTCTTCCCATCATCGTTAAATCTTCTCTTCTTGAATTTTCTGCTTGAATCATTTCTTCTACTATCTTGGCCATGATTACCACCGAAGTGGTTACCATTTCTAGCATGATAATTTCCTCCACGATGGTTATCATTGTTCCGATGACCTTTGCCACCGGTATGATTATTGTCGTGTTGTTGGTCGTTATCCTTTGGTTGGGTTGGCTCATTATCGCGCTCCAATAACTGAACCCTATTCACTACATCTGAATAAAAACACAATTTGTGAGAAATGAGGTATTGATGTATTTCGGGTTTCAAACCTCTTAGAAACATTCGCGTCATTCGCTCCTTATTATCAACCAAATGGGATGCCAATCGGGACAACTCCGCAAACTTAGCCTCATACTATTTTGCTCTAGCTTGATGAACTCTACCTCCTTCATGTGATGAATACTTTCGGGAAAGTACTTGTCGTTGAAAAGTTCTTGGAACTTCTCCCAAGACATCTTTAGTACGTCGGTTTGGAGTGCGTTTCTGATTCTCACCAAAGAATCGCCTCTTCACGCAACATAAAAGTGGCAAAGGGAACCTTTTGCTCCTCAGAGCATCCCAAGACATCAAATATCTTGGTGATCTGCTTTAACCATGTCTCCGCCTTAAGTGGTTCTAGCTTTCCCAAAAACTCCAGCGGTCCCAACTCCTTAAACTGCTTAGCAGTGACCAGCCGTGAGTTACCATTGTTTTCACCTGCATTTTGAACATGAGTCTCTCTCGCCTGATGTTGCATGAATTGCATAAAGCCTCTAAACATCCCATCGTTCATCATTTCATCGGTGTTATTGTTTACCTGAGGATTATTGTCTTCCTATTGTACATTATCCTGGATATTGATCGTTGGTGACTCAACGATCTCATGTGCTTCATTGCTTATCTCAACATTTTCAGATGCCATTTTTAAATACTGCCACAAAACAAGGGTTAATTGACATGCCACATATTATGCCTATACTCTGACCGACCAATTAAATAACAAGTAAACTTAGGTAGGTCATACTAGCGAAGGAATTCCCCGCCTCTCCCTTCCTAGTTCTTGTCTCACATCTCAGCTAGGGATCATATCCCTAAGCTTTGATACCAACTGTGACTCCCCCAAAACATGTATACATCACCCATCTTGAGTCGCCAGATATATGGTTCAAAATTCAAATACAACTTATTAATACAACTGCCGTGTAAAAATACGACAAAACATAGCTGAGTTTTTAAAACTAATATTGTCTTCTAGACAATATCAACACTCAATGAAGTACTCATTACAATTATTATCACACTATTTCACAGAATAGTGAGGACTACTAAAGCGACTTATCCTGGACCATCACTCCATTTCCCGACTCGTCCCAGCTATATTCTCATTTCCAAAGGAGAACAATGAAAGAAAAGGGTGAGCTCAACTAGCCCAGTAAGAAATATTATGACTAAGATAATGCAGATTTAATTATCCTTAGCCTTCAACAGTATAACAATGGATAGAATATAATAGACAACAAGTTTAGATCAACAACTGCAGCGGAACAAGCAATCCATTAGAAGAGTCAAGTAGAGCATAAAATCTACTATCTTCTATGATTTAAAAAGTTTTTCATCAACTTTATCGCTGAGACTCAGCTTAATAAATAAAATCGAATCATCCCTGCACCACGCCAAGGATATTCATGTCATCATCAATGGTCATGATTATACCGAATGATCCCTGGTCATAATCATACCAACAACTCTCCATCAATGAACTACAGGCCAATGAGGACTTTTACCACATCATTCATTACATTACGGTCATGATTATACCGAATAATCTCTGGACATAATCATACCAAGTCCATCTATGCACGTAAGCCAAAGATAACTTTCATCACAATATAAGCATTAGGATGTTGACCATGACATAATAATTCAAAAAAATAAGTTCAAGAATAAATTTTAAAGATTTATAATTTAGTTTATCCAGAATTCAATAACGTTCAAATTGTCAACATGATACTACTTTGTGGAGTAAAATTCAAGAATGCTCAGAAGAATATTTTCATGAAAAGATACTGGATGAAGTGCAAATATAAATGATATTCTACTAATTTCATGGAATATATAATCCAAAACTTTAACCAAATGAGTATAATAAAATATATGAAACTGCAAATGGATTTTCACCCCCCATGCAGTAATCCACGTAGACAGATCATTTCCATAATTTAATAAGGAATGAATACGAAGGGTCATTCACCATGCATGCGGTAGTCCGCGTATACAGGTTATTCCAACAGAATAATAAAGAATTCACCATGCATGCGGTAATCCGCGTAGACAGGTTATTCCAACAGAATAATAAAGAATGGAATAACAGAAGAATTCACCATGCATGCGGTAGTGCACGTAGATAGGTTATTCCAACATAATAATAAAGAATGGAAAAACAGAAGAATTCACCATGCATGCGGTAGTCCGCGTAGACAGGTTATGCTAACAGAATAATAAAGAATGGAATAACAGCCCTTACGAGTATTGGAAGAAAATAACTCTCTTCATGAATACGAAAGAAATAATACCCCTTACGAATACGATATAAATAATATCCCTTACGGATATTGAACGAAAATAATATTCCTTATGAATATTAAATGAAGATACTGAATATTGAATGAAAATGATATTCCTTAAGAATATTGAACGAAAATAATATTCATACGAATACAAAAAATAATCTCTTCAGAATATGAAATAAATAATACCCCTTACCTTAGAAGAAAACTAGATACTGGAATAGTGAGGTAGCAGACTTCTCTTTTTCTTTCTCTCTATAATTTCTCTCTATAATAATTGCTCTTGTGAGACTTAGTGAATTTGTGAGAATGAAAGAAGAATGTGCTTCTATTTATAGAAAAATATAGTTTCAATAATTGCATGTTTTGGGGCTCGAAAAATTATAGTATAATACCTTCCTCTTTTTCTTCATTTTTAATTTAGTCCTGCAAGTATTATCAAACTTGAATCACCTCCCCTAATAGTAAATCATGTGAATCAATAGTAAATCATGTGACTCAATAGTTCTAAACATTTGAAAAAACTAATTATAATATAGTACCTTCATCTATACCTCCATTTTTAATTTAGTCATGCAAGTATTATCAATCTTGCACCAACTCCCCTAATAGTAAATCATGTAAATCAATAGTACACACATGTGAACACATAGTTATAAGCATGTGAATTAATAACAATTAATTGCTCATTTATCTTGTGAATTATCCAATTGGTCAATATAACCTCTAGACATCAATTATTATCGAAATAAATGTCGATTTCTACTAACACTAATAATTCCCACACAATGGAACTATCAATTTCATCTTTAATCAACACAAACTTATTCATCATTAATATTATAACTCTCAATATTTAACAAAAATTGTCGCTCCTGAGAAAGAGGGGCTTTTCGATAAGGATTTCTCCCTATTGGCCATGATTAGATTATCTAACCTCTCCTCGTGAAACTCTAGACATTGTTAATATTGCAAATAATAATATGAATAACTTTTTCGTCTCAATTATTGATTTAATAATATAACATATTATACAGATGATACTGTGACAATAATTGAATCAATAATATGAAAGATATAATGCAATAATTACTGTAGCAATAATTGAGTATAACTGAGTAACTTCTTATGTAAGCATCAATAATCAATACCATGTACTACTATGCAACCACGCATATTACTATACTTTTACTACCGGGTAGTTCAACAGATTTACCGTAAGACTTTCGCTGTTAGTTTTATAAAAAGATAATTTTGTCGTTTTCTTACTACGACAATACTTCCGTTGTGGGGTCCACAAATAATTGTGCCTTCGTACAGATATTCCCCGACAAAAAGAATATTCCCCGACCAAACGAATATTTTATAACAACTTGCATACTTTGCAAAATTTTCACATATCATCCTTAACTTTAACCTTTTATCAATTTAACCATTTACGAAATAAAATAATAATTATAAGCAAATTGAATAATTTCATTTCATAAAATTCGGGGTCTTAATGTGAGAGCCAAACTCAGGGGTCAGGTAACCCGGATTTGGGGGCGTCACATATTCTGTCGACCTTAACATAATCACGATGGATTTACTACGCGCGCTGGTAGGATGAATTTACGCCATGGATGGTGCCTAATTCTGACAGAATTCGGCCGGGGATATACTAACTTCGACTGAATTATGGTCGACAGAACATTCAGTCAAAGATATAGTAATTACAAGTGAATCCATTCCGTCGAGAATACATCCGTCGAAATTAACCCTTTTTCTTGTACTGAAGGGCCATATTTCTCTCTCCAAAACCCTTCTCTCTTTTCCTACAAGCTGATGGGGGCTAATATTTAAAGATTGGGCTTCCACAGGTAAACATGTGGATTTCGCGGGTATACCTACGGAATTGCTTTGGTGGGCCCCACCGCCTCAAAGTACGTGTAACTTGATCAACAAGCGGTCCACTAAAATGCTTGTAACTTGCAATCCAGGAATTTGATGGAGATGTGCCATACCATTCCAGAAAGCTCTCTCCGAGAGCTAAGAAATGACATTGGGCTTGACCTTTTCTGTATCCGGGAAGATGGGTCCATGATCAAACTGACATCTTCTAGTCTTTGCAGGTAGTTCGTTGAGTTGTCTGACACAATTTTCACTCGGGATTTCTGTGATGTTTCCTTTTGACATTATTCATAGTAGTTTGATCAATTTTGATGTTGAGTTGGCAAAATTACCAATTTACTCTTCCGGGTTGGTTTTCGGGCTTGACGCAGCTGCAACTATCTTCCTTCAGGGTCATCTTCGAGGTTTGACTACTGTTGACTTCTGTCTATCCTCAAGGTTGTCTGTGGGGTTGATTTGATGATTTCTCGGTACTGTTGCTGGGGTTATGGTTTGATGATTTCCCGATGCTGTCGTTGGGGTTTTCTTTGGGGTAGAAAAGACATTTTTGTCCTCCTGCATGGTTAGTCAAAGCAAAATTTTGAGTGTCTACAGACATTATGGCTCTCTGATATGTAGCACCAGCATTGGTGAGGCCAAAAAGCTAGTCGCCGATAGCAGAAGGTACCCTAGGGAGTGATAAACGCAATTTTTTCCCTATCTTCCTCGACAACCATAATTTGATGATATCCAGCGAAACAGTCGATAAATGAGTATATGTCATACTGGGTTGTATTATATATTTAGATGTGGATGAAAGGTACTGGGAAGTCATCTTTGAGACTAGCTTTGTTTAGATTTTGATAATCCACATAGACTCGAACATTTCCTTCTACCTTTGGTATAGAGACCACATTGGATAGCCATTCAGGGTAAGTGGATAGCATGATAATGCCTACTTTGAATTACTTGACAATTTCTTCTTTGACTTTTAAACTCCATTCTGGCTTCAGTCTTCTTAGCTTTTGCTTGACTGGATTGAACCCTTCTTTGATGGGCAGTCGATGAATGACTATATCTGTGGACAATCCAATCATGTCTTCATGCGACTATGTGAATACATCCTTAAATTGGCTTAGGAGTTGTATCATATCTTTATTTTGGCTCGGGGTAAGGTCATTCCCAATTTAGAGTTCTTTGGGATTTTCTATAGTTCCAATATTGACAGTGGTAGTTTTCTCAAGGTTGGGTTTGGGTTTGTCTTCGACCCATTCTTTGATCTTCTCCGGTACCTCATTATCATCTATCTCCTACTGCTCAATCCCCATCATATCAAAGTCTAGTTCTACATCAAAGTCGCAGTCACTGTTTAGATTTGGCAATTCATCCACAAGGCTAAAGAAACCCAACTTTGGAAACCTAAAAATAAAAGGTTTATGCTTAATATATGAAACTGTTCAAAATACAAAGCGTCAGTAATATAACAAAAGTAAACTAATAGAAATAGGCAACAAAAGTAAGTAATGTGATAATATCAACACTTCAGGGCAAATGGACTATCTCTGCCCTTTTTCCCTTTTCGATTGATGCAAGGAGTGCTGCTCCAATTGTCCAGTGTCAAGTCATTCCTGACTGTAGTGATGGAAGGGTTGTTGTCCTCCTCCTCGATGATGGCCAAAACTGAACCTATATTAGAGTTAACTGTCAGGAATATGCATGTGAATATTATTCCTTATTTAAATATTTTAATGATGAAGATGATGAAGTTAATGAATGAATGAATATGCAAATATGTCTCTATTGATAAAATCTATAAAGTCCTTAATAGATGATAGACAATACGGACAAGGACTTAGATTGAATGATCAAATATGTTAGTTTAATCTAATATGAATAAATAGTTTTGTAAAATGATTCAAAAGATCATGATGTACAAGGACTATGAATAGAAAGATCAAACTTGTTAGGTTGATCTTATAAAGTGTAATAGATTGGCATGTATGATTGAGGTGCACTGATCCAGTCATTATATTCTTCCAAGAAAGTAAGGCAGAATCCTAGTCTATCGAAGCAGAGTCATAGACTATACTCAGAATCGTACAAGCTGTTTGTCGAGCGCCTGTCGAGCTAAAACAAGAATCGTAAGTTTTACTCAAAATCGTGAAGTCTACAAGTCGTCACTAATTAGAATTGTAGGTTGAAGAACCAGAGCCAAAGTTGTAGTTAGCCAAGTGCTTACATAGCTATGGCATAATCGTAGAGCACTTTATGATTCTTAACAAATGAAAAATCCTAAAGTGTACGCATAGATCTCATCCTCTAGTAAGAGCAGTGAAGTTTCAGATTGCAGTCTACTTGAAGAATATCAGAAATCATTCACTGAATTACCTGGAAGCAAATAGAAGATCTAAGCACCAACTCTATTAGCAAGGCTAATTGAGAAGTGAAAAGCCATTCAAAAGGAGTCTCCTACAAGTGCTCATAAAAAGACAACGATCGTAGTGTTGGCTAAAACGATCGTAGTGTCTACAAATTATCAGCAGAGTCTAATAAAGCACCTATAGAGACAAGAGTAAACATATATAGGATAGATGAAGAGGATTGTCTATGTTCAGCCTCACCATAAAGTATGATCAAGAGATCACAAGGCTGAAAGTTAAGGAATTTAAGCATGACTAATCAAAAGGGGTATAGAAACCAAAGTGTCAAAGCAGTCAATTAACTTACTAGTTCCTGAAGTAAGGCAAACTAAGCATGATCTTAGACCAAACTGCAAGAGCTAGTTACAAGATGGTACAACATTGAGAACTCTCAAAATCATAAAAGATGTCAAGGTTAAGTCACCCTACGATTTCCATAGATAAGCTACAACAAAAAATTATAGAGTTCATAAAGGTTAACATCAAAATCGTAGAAGGCATTTGTCTGATGAGTGAGAATGTATAAACAAAAAAGACTGACATTCGAACATTGTAAACTAAAGTTCCTGATATACTCTCTAAACTTCCAGGATGTAAATCGAGGAAATAAAAGAAAGGGGTGACTACCTACAAGTCTGCGAAAAGTGACGTTTTAGAAGTGTTAGGTGGTAAAGCAGATTGATGTGTCAGGAAAGTCAAAAAGGAGTTGTCACATCAACCCAGTATGTGTACATCAAAGCTTTCAGAATATCAAAAGCATTAAATGCTCCAAAAAAAGCTCTTCAACGGAAGACTCCCAACAATTATGTTCTAACGGGAAGATGATAGATGAATTTATAAAGAGCCAAAGCTTTAAAGAAGAAAGAGTTGTTAACTTGAGATGAAGTAAGTCATATAGAGCTTAACAAAGAAAATATCTTATGTCTTAGTGAAAGTGAGACCAATACAGAAGAGTGAAGCACAACTAATGAGAGTCTTATAATGAAAAAGCTTCACTCAATATAAAGGAGTATGACAATGAAGTGGCATCTCTACTGTGAGCCGGAAGGCCAAGAAGATAACAACTAGAGTGGAAGATCAGAAAGTAGAATACTTGAGTCACTCTATGATTCACCATGAACACACTGAGCTGAAGAAAAGAAGATACCGAGCCAAATTTGTGCATAAGATAACCAGTGTTGAAGGACTGTTAAGGACTAGAAGAAGTCAAGTTGATATGCAAGACTTAGCAGTACATCAATGGTGATAGTGTGTAATGCTGAATATCAGATGAAGACAAACATCAACAACAAAGATCAGCAGCATTAAGGGATAAGTTAGACTACTAAGAACAACAAGATGTTAAACTGAAAGTACATCTTAGCAGTCCATCAATTGTGATCTACTATCAAGATGAACACCACATGATCACAATAAGGTGTTATGTACCAGAGGATGAACAAGATGAATGTCATCTTAACAACTCAACAACAACAAACAACAAACAACCATCCAAGCAACCAGGATGTGACGCCTGTAATACCCCCATATCTATATTACCATGGTATCTGATATGGTGCTTACTACTAATCAATGTATATAACGCATTTAAATCTATATGCCCATGGTATATGATTATATGCTTATATCTAATTGAGTGACTATACAATTATAACCATATGCAATTCCCATAGATCTAAGATTCATAGTATCCCATAATAGATAACAATTCTTAGGAGAACTATTGTTGTGTTTGGATACCCTTACTTGGATGTATGAACTGTATTTGTTAATAGTATCTATCTATCCAAAATTTAGATTACTACTAATAACATGAACAATCCATATTACCAATACCCTTACTCAGATGTATAGTCTATGTCATGTGAATTACACTATTATATCGATAGTACCTATCTATCCAAAATCTAGAGTATCAATAACAACACGAACAATCCATGTTGTCAATACCCTCACTCAGATAAATAGTTCCCAAGGATCTCAAACTAAATTTGGAAATTCTAATTATATCTATATATGTAAAGAAAACACGGTTGCGAAAGTGAAAGATGTTATATATATATATATATATATATATATATATATATATATATATATATATCATTAAGGTTTGATTACATTAATCTTCATACGTAATTTCTTATTACAAAGTATTACATTTAACTAAACAGTAATATAAACTAATCTAAATAGGGATGCTTCCCTTTATTAACTCTAGAAGTGCTAGGGTTACCATCTAATACTGCAAAAGGAATAATTTACAAGGGTGAGCTATGACATGCCCATCAGGTTCTATATTTATAAAAATATATATGATTTGAAGAAGTATAACAGTTTAAAATTGAACTGATTGTTGCTACCATTTCTGAAATTTCTTTTTCAACCATTTTTGGACTTTTTATTTTTGTCAGTCACAAAGACTTAGAAACTTTGTTTAGATATGAGATAGGGGATCAGTCTATTCAATATCCTAGGAGCATGCATCTCATCCTACTAGTGCTTACATGCACTAAATGTTAATATTTTAATTGACCAAACATCGATCCCTTTTTGAGATACACAACTTCAGTATAGGATGTCTTACCAAAGCAATTTGGTTTGACACAATAATTTATGCTCAATAAACAATATCATATGAATAAACAATTCATTTCTTAGTTATGCTGAAGCTATATCAATAACTTTATAATAAATGGCAATTCAAGTTTAGGTTTGGTATATCATATCAACAACAATTCAAGATAGACATCTTGTTTAACGAATAATTTAGGTTTAATAGACTTGCGAAAGTAATTATGGTTAGGAAGCTTGCTCGATAAGAGATTTAAAGATAGAGAACATGCCTGAGCGAAGATCAATCAAGCAACATTATTTGATTCGTTAATAAACACCTAAGATGTTCATTCATATAAATCTAACACATTAGTATTTATAATAATACTCAAATACATAAACTACATACGTTCGGGTTAAGTTTGATATGGTTTCGGTGTCTAAAAACTTTACCGAGTACTTAATAAGTTGATAACTCGACTAAATTTTATTTACAAGCTTTATTATATTTTTAGATAATTTAAATATCCTTTATAATAATTTCTAGAAGCTTATAATAATTATTAAGTATTTATTAATCCCTTAAATGATTTTTAAATCATTTATTTCTATTTCTAAATAATTAATATTTACATAGAATATTATAAAAAAACTTTTTACTATTTTTAAATAATTTATTATGATTTTTATATCATTAATATTATTTTTCAATAATTATTTATTATTTATAAGTAATTATTCTAATTACTTTATTATTAACTTAATTATTAATAATATCCAAATAAAATAAAATATTTATTGAATTTATGTAAAAATATTAAAAGTTAATTATAATAACTTAAAATAATTTTTAAAACTATTTTTATATTTATTTATATTAATTTATTAATTAATTCTAATTTTTATTAATTAATTTCTTAAAAAACATTTTCTGTCTGTCGCTAAAGCCCTATAGTGACAGGAAGTGTCGCTATATGTGTTCTTGAGTTTCTGGGTTTCAGTCGGTCATGGCCTAGGGACCACTTTGACGTTGATCTAATTTGCTACTGTTGATGATTCTAGATTTGGACAAGTATGGATGTTATAGTACTCATACAGTAGTACAACATCAGACAAAAATCTTGCTTTAACCTATATATAACAAGAAGTTATAGAGGCTTAAAGTCACTGTCAGAGCTGTTCTTGAGTTTCTTGGTAACCCAGAACAGTGGTCATGGTCGGTCAACGATTTTGTAGCTTCTATATCTTTCAATCAGTGTGATAGATTTGTGTCTTGTTTGTTGTAATAAGTAGTCTATATGTCAAGGTACATGAATGTAACACTGATTTGAACAAAGTATGATTCTAAGGTCTCGATCTATGTCGGTCAAAGTATAGCCAAATGTTGTTCTTCATTTTCATCAGTTTTCTGGGTAACCCAGAAAACATGGTCATGCTCGGTCAACGACTTTTGACCATAATTCTTGTAATCCTATGAATTGTTTAAGCAATTAAGTGTCATAGATATGTAATATGTATGTCAAGGTATTAATTCATTACAATAAGTCATTAAAACATTAAACAAAAAGCGATTAAAAGGTTGGTGAAAGTAGCTGGTTCAACCTGTTCTTGAGTTTTCTGGGTAACCCAGAAAATAGAACTTCGTGATCGGTCAACCACTTTTGACCACCTATATCTTGCAATATATGGTTCTAATGAACCTGTTTTCCTTTCTATATTAAAGACCTCATGTCATACTATAAATAACATATAATTAACAGACTTAACTATTAACATACACGAATCTACAGGCTGTGACATTCGACTATCAGACCTGTTTTTCAAAAATTTTGTGATTGCTTAAAACACTAATTTGATGCATCTAGATGTTATGAAAACGTGTTCTATCAACTTAGTATACTTTCTAACATGTTATTACATATATCTAAACATCTAAACAACAAATTAAACATAACATCAAAGATCTAGTTATAAATTAGGGTTTGCACCTTTTCTTGCTTGATTTTGATTTCTGGCTATTGAATCTGTTGTTGCTATCACCAGGGCTTGTATAGGAAGGTTATATGAGTGTATAGGATTATAATTTTTGTGAGTTTACACTGAGCTAGGGTTTCCTTTTATTGAATTTTCCAACTTGGCTTTTTGGTCATTTTTCCACCTACTTGCCTCCTAAAAGATCTAATCTGTGACTATAGTGGTGCTTGGAAGTTTAAAAGCATTCCATGTGATGTATTGAAACTTGTGTGCATGACTCCCAACCTGCTTGTGAGCTAGTTGACCAAATTAGTAGCTTAATTTTGCCCTAATCCTCATTAATCTTGATTAGGGTTTTAGTTTTTATGATTAGGGTTACTTAATGATGTTTATTTGTACCTAATTGAAGTTTAGTAATCATGATTAGGTGTTAGGATAACCCAATTAGGGTTAGGGTTTAGAAATTAGGGTTAGGGTTTACAAAATATGATTAAGGTTTGTAATCTAGGGTTAGGGTTTGTAATCTAGGGTTCCTAACTTAGATTTTTCACAAATCTTAACAAGCACGACAAAATGTTTAGTCAGTGTAAGCAAGACAATGCAGCTTGTCAAAACAAATATACCGAAAAGTCTGTTTTTCAGAAGAAATTTTTTAAGCAAGAGGTGTCAAGCACGTCAATTTTTGGACAAAATTTTTTTTGACCTAATTTGTTAAATAGAGTATATAATAACACATTACACTTTCAGAACGTAGAGATTTTATTAATATAACTGAATTTACATATCCGAGTCTTATTAGGGTTTTTGGGGTTTCACATTCACCCCCACTAATAAGAATTTCATCCTCGAAATTACAGTATAGGTTAAGTAAATAGTTGGGGATAGTTCTCTCGCATTTTATCTTTGAGCTCCCATGTAGCCTCTTCAACGTTTTACAAAACAGTAAATAAACGACGCGAAAAAAACGTTGTGGTTTCAGTCAGAACGTCGTGGTTAAGGGTGTCATCTATTTGACACCCTCACACAACGTTTTTAAAACGTTATAGTTAAGCACATTACACAACGTTTTTTAAGAAAAAAATGTTGTAGATTTGTTTTCCATAAATTAACAGATGCATAAAAACGTTGTAGAAGGTATGATTCCACAACGTTTTATGGCTAAAAATGTTGTAGTTTAATATATCAGACAACGTTTAGGCACATTTACACAATGTTTTTAAAATGTTGTAGATTGACTTAGAAAAAAAAGAAAAAAAATTGAAGTTCACCTATATTACCAGTGCACCTGCAATCTGCTAATGCTATGATATATAGCTAAAAGGACTAAATTCTCATTTAAATTTAAATCCAAAATGTATCAACCATTTAAAATACATCCCAATAATACCATTCGTTTACAGTTTCAAATTACTACATCCACAAAATATATACCAAACTATCCATATATGCATCTCAAATTCACTTTTGAATATAAATTACTACTATATTGAATTATGAATTTGATTACATGCATCCAAAAAATAAACCAAACAATCTATAAAATTAAGCACATTACACGTGTTTTTGTGCGCTTTGAGGTGCCAGTCACAAACTGTAAGAGTCGTGCCTTATCTTCCTTGCTGAAACCTTGAGCAACCTCCCAATACCACTGGATAACCGGAGATGCTGCACTGTACATACTTGTGCTCGCTCATATAATATTAGCTTCTCTTCATCAGCATCAATGCTAAAAGCCAGGTCTAAAATATCGCTGATATCATTCTACAAAGGTAAGCAAAGAACTAAGTACCCTGACCACTGAATAAGTTACAGTTGTTCACATACCAAGTTTACAAGTTTAGGAGTTGTAAGAAAAATACAAGGATAGGGAAAATCTCATATGATCATTAAAAGCAACCACCTCAAACATCAACGTATAGAACATAGCAAAACTCTAGTTATGGATATTTTTAATATAAATCAGAGAGAGAGTATAAACTCTATCATGCAACAGACCACAAAACTCACCCCATAATTCTCCAGGTTACATATTATGTCTGCTTGAAGTTCTGCTATAGAAATGCAAGGTTTACTGTTAGTCCACATAAGCCTCCAGTTATCAGTGCTCCCTGACCGGAGTACATTAATAACTCGTGCACTCCATTTTAAATTGTTGCATAATAATGAAGAAGAACATTTGGAAACTTACTATATTCATTCAACACTCTTACTACTAGAGAGCTAAATCCACACCGAGGAAGGACATGCTCCTCTTTCATGTAAATCATCACAACATTGTCCTTGACATCCTACACTAAAAGCATGACACAATCAATAAATGCAGAGAAAGGAAGGGAAAATATCATTCCCGTAATTTTCAGTAATCCCTTCTCTATTGCTCAAAGGCAATATAGATGTTGTAATCCCTTCGAACAAAAACTTTATCTCACTATAGAATTATATTTTTCTGGGTTCCACTATTAGACAGAGTATAACTCTTAAATCTTTTATGTCAAATCTTGTACTTTTTATCTTAGACCCTTAGTTAGAGAAAGAGTATTGACTTTTATAATCTTTGTTAGAATATAACTGTGTCAATCTTTTAAGGACATACGTAGTAACACTTAGATTTTCTAACTGGTACTTCACGATTTGTCATTACCACTATTGAAAACCAAATACAGAACCTTACAAAATAAGACAACCAAACAAAAAAGGAGCTAATAAATGGTAAGAAGTGAGATAATTATGGCTTAATTGTGGAAAATATTTGTTCAAATGCAACCAGAGATGAAAGATAAATACATCTAACCAATCCTTAGTACCTAGACTTGGAGGCCTGTTAAGCTGAAAATATTATATACTTAGTTTGCTAGAGTGCATAAAAATAAAATTGAAATTATCATGAAGTAAATAAACGCTGCATCAAGAATAACGATAACTTGTTCACATAAATTCGCACATAGAGAGCTATAAAATTAAGGTAGCTTAATGCAAGGTATGACTAATTAGGCATTTGATAGCTTGGATGTACTTGATGCCCAGAAAAAGTTTTAATAGGACGCTTCTCTCCAATCTTGCAAACATGAATCATTGTATCTGTTGAGGTTGCAAATGATACATTGTTTTGCCAATCAGTGTCAAGTGTTGGACCTGTAGTTAAGAGGTTTATGAGTTCAATTTTAAGAAAGAAAACTATAAAGAAGGGAAACAACAACATCTAGGACTAAATTAACTATTTAGGACCTGAATGAAATTCAAATTGTTGTTTCAATTCATTAGCCTTCACATCCCAAATGATGGCAGTTGTGTCCAAGCTTCCGGTAAGAATGTAATCACTCTTCTTGTTCCACTTCACAGAGAATATTGGTCCCTTGTGTTTGCTAAGAGTACTCCTCAGTTCACCTGGCGAGAGATTCCAACCATGAGATAAGCGGTTATAGTTCTAAAGAACGACACACTAAAAAGGCTATGTGCATATACAATAGCATTATATCAAGGAAAACATAGATATTAATAGCCAAAAATCAAAGTAACCAAAACATACTGTAAAAACTTTTAGAACTTCCATAAACAAACTAGATTACTCAATAATTGCGGATTGCAACATCTATATTGCCTTTTTCCTGTGAAGACAAAAGATTAGTGTCAAATCCTGTAAAACAGTACCCAAAAGATTACAAATTGACAAATATTCTAAGTCACCTTCCAAACATTAGCCATATACTAAATTTGGATACTGTAAATATTCCAGCAATAACAAAAGATTAGTGCCATATACTAAAAATGATCTGATACATGATACAGTTGTACATAACTCTCCACAAAGATATATATTGTTTTAGCCCGTGGAAAATTGTGCTAACTAGACTACCTGTACAGATTGTTCTAACATAACATGTTTCAATTCATTAAAATGCCTATAACTGAACATAACTGCATCACTTTGTGACATGTGAGCATTAATTTCACTAAACCATAAAAAAATAAATTATAATGGCCATAGTGATAATCACCTTAAGATCAATACCCAAAATAGCCCCACCATTTTTTAATGGACCCAAGTTCTGACAAGCTACCTGCTCTTGATCCATTACACTTTAATTAGTTTTAAGAAGGGCAACCCAAAATTGTATCTTTCTGGAAAAATAAACTTGACAAAGAAAATTTAAAAATATAGTGAGAAAAATAAATGTAGAGATTAGAGACCTGCAGCCAGGCACCCGGAGCACAACCAAGGTCAAGAACAGAGGAACCGGGTGTTATAAGTTTGTATTACTTCTGCATCTGAAGTAGCTGCTCTTCCTATCAAAACATAAAAGAAAACATATATCAAATTGCCAGTTTTATTGGATTCAAACTCTATACAGCTATATATACATACATATGTCTATATGTATATGAAGAAAATATGAGAGGAGATAGTGAATTGAACCTTGAAGGCAGAGCGAGCAATATAACCAAGGCGCTGAGCCTCTCTGTAGAAGAAATCTTATCATACCAAACACGAACTGAACCAAACATGTTCTTCCCAAGTTTAGATCTTCACGGGCATCTTTTCCCAAATGATTCTTCCCTTTTGCTTTCTTTGACAAAGCCTTCGACTCAGACCCAAAATTTTCTAATTCAACACTAAATTTTATTTTTTTCTTCAATTTGCTAATCTCTAATGGAGCCACTGAACCTTCACCCAAGGAAGCCAACTCAATATCAGATACTTTATCTTTCTCTTTGATTCTCTTCCTCTTTTTCCCCTCAACAACATTAGGGCTTTGAACTTTGCCATTTTTGTCGGTGGCCATGTCGAATTCAAGGATTTGAATCGAAACCAAGGGGCGAGCAGCGGCGACGGCTGGTTGTGGAGGTAGGGAGTGAGAGAGAAGAGAAGCTAGGGTTTTTGGGTACAAGAGACTGAATTCTATTCTCGCGTTAATAAGTGATAGATTACTTTTGCCTTTTTTGGCTCCGCGTTTTTCTACATACATAACGTTTTAAAAAAAATGTCATCTAGTTTAAACTCAAAAAATACCCTTTTAAATAGATAACATTTTTTGTATTTATATCTATAACGTTTTTTTAAAAAACGTTGTAAAACTAATACCACAACGTTTTTATAAAAAATTTTGTGGTTTAAGTGTTGTCTATTTATTGTTTTGTAGTAGTGAATTTGATTCCTCCAGATCACTTTGACTGATGCTATTACTTTTTTCTCAAGACTTGATCTTTACAATCGATGATCTGCACAGGTTCTTCTACATAAGAAAGATATTCTTCGATTTGGATTGGCTCATAATTTATAATGTGTTTGTAATCAGGTTTGTATGGATGTAATATGGACACATGAAACACATTATGAATTTGGTTTAACTCAGGAGGTAGTGCTTTCATAAGCAACTTCACATATCCTCCTCAAAATTTCAAAAGGTCCAATGAATCTCGGACTCAGTTTTTCTTTCTTGCCAAAACGTATCTTGCCCTTCCAAGGGGACACTTTCACGAATACACGACTTCCTATGCTAAAGTTTTGTTGTTGACGATGTGATTCAGCGTATTTCTTTTGTCGATCTTGTGATGCTTGTAATCGTTCACGTATAATTCTAATGGTATAAGTAGTTTGTTAGATTATTTCAGGTCCTAGCATTTGTCTTTCCCTGACTTCATCCCAACACAAAGGTGTTCTACATTTCCTCCCATATAAGGCTTCATAGGGTGGCATACCTATGCTAGCATGATAACTATTATTGTAGGCAAATTCTACCAAAGGTAATTAATCTTCCCAACTTCCTTTGAAATTAATGATACATGTTCTTAACATATCCTCTAATGTTTGAATGGTTCTCTCACTTTGTCCATCAGTTTGAGAGTGATAAGTTGTACTCAATCATAATTTTGTTCCTAAATGTTTCTGAAGGCTTTTCTAAAAATTTGAAGTAAAGCATGGATCTCGATCTGACACTATAGAAACAGGTACTCCATGCTTAGAGAAGATTTCATTAATGTATAGCTTGGCAAGTTGGTCTAAGTTATGAGTAACTTTAATAGGTAGGAAGTGAGCTAATTTGGTTAGACGATCAACTATTACCCAAATGGCATTGTGGCCATTCTGTGTAGCTGGAAGGCCTACCACGAAGTCCATGGTTATATGTTCCCACTTCCACTCAGGAATTGGTAAGGGTTGAAGTAAACCACTCAGCTTTTTGATGTTCAGCCTTAACCCTTTGACACGTGAGACATTTGCTTACCCATTCAACTATTTCTCTTTTCATATTTGACCACCAAAAGTGATGACTGAAGTCCTTGTACATTTTAGTACTGCTAGGATGTATGGCAAATTTAGAATTATGAGCTTTGTTTAAGATTTCGTCTTTTAAGGCTTGGTTTAACGGAACCCAAATTCTATCTTCATATCTTATTATTCCATCTTTGTCTATTCTGAATTTGTTATTCTTATAATGAGTTATATTAGACTTACATTTTTGACATTCTTCATCCTTTTCCTGCATCTCTTTGATTTTATCAAGTAGATGCGAAACTCCCTCTATGATGAATAACTTTTGGGTAGAGGTAGTTGGACATCCCACCTCAATTTCTAGTTTTTCAAAATCTTTTATTAACCTATCATTGGTGGTTATTACGTTCAACTTTTCTTGATTTATTCTACTTAACGCGTCACCTACAAATTTAGCTTTACCATGATGATATAAGATTTCATAATCAAAATCCTTTATCAGTTCTAACCATCTTCTCTGCCTTAAGTTCAGTTCCTTTTGTGTAAAAATATATTTTAGACTTTTGTGATCTGTATATATCTCGTAATTCTCCCCGTACATGTAATGCCTCCAAATTTTTTGGGGCAAAAACTACCGCGGCTAACTCTAAGTCATGAGTAGGATACCTCTTCTCATAATGTTTGAGTTGTCGTGATGCATAAGTGATCACTTTCCCATGTTGCATCAACACACACCCTAAACCTCTGTGTGACGCATCACTAAATACTACAAGGCCTCTTGTATCATCTGGTAAGGACAACACTGGATCCATGCTCAGTCGCTTCTTCAACTCTTGGAAGCTTTCATCACATTTATCTGTCTAGACGTATTTCACCGTCTTTCGAGTTAAATTGGTTAATAGGTTTGCTATTTTTGAAAAATCTTTTATAAATCGTCGATAATAACCCGCTATACCGAGAAAACTTTTTACTTCTGTTGGAGTTGTTGGTTGTTCCCAATTCACAACCGTTTCGATCTTAGTTGGATCTACTGATATTCCATTTTTGTCAATTACATGACATCAAAATTGAACTCTCTTTTACCATAATTCACACTTGGAGAACTTTGCATAAAGTTATTCCTTTCGTAATATCTCCAAAACGAGTCTCAAGTGTTCAACATGCTCTTTATAGGTTTTCGAGTATACCAGAATATCGTCGATAAACACTACAAAAAATTTGTTTAAGCATGGTTTAAACACTCGATTCATCAAGTCCATAAATGTTACCGATGCATTTGTCAACCCAAAAGACATTACAAAAAACTCATAATGTCCATAGCGTGTCCTAAACTTTGTCTTCGACACATCTTCATTTCTTAGTTTTAACTGATGATAACCTGTCCTAAGGTCAATTTTTGAAAAGTGTTCGGCCCCCTTTAATTGGTCAAACAAATCATCAATTCTTGGTAAAGGATATTTATTTTTAATGGTTAATTTATTTAATTCTCTATAGTCTATACATAACCTCATGGTTCCATCCTTCTTCTTTACAAACAATACTGGTGCTCCCCATGGTGAAACACTAGGTTGTATGTACTTTTTATCTAAGAGTTCTTGTACTTGTACCAGTAACTCTTTCAGTTCTATAGGTGCCATTCTATATGCTGCCTTAGAAACTGGTGCCGGTCCCGATGCAAGATCAATGATAAACTCAATTTCTCTATCTGGAGGTAAACTTGGTAAGTCATCTGGAAATACATCGGGAAAATCCTTAACTATAGGTATTTGATCTAATTTTACACCTTCCTGTCGAGTATCAACTATATAGGCCAAGTATCCTGAACAACCTTTTCTAAGTAAACTTTCTGCCTGAGTTATGGTCAGACATCGAGATTGCTTAGGTGAACAACTTCCATTGAACACTACCTTTGACTTTGATGCAGTCAAAAGGTTTATACGTTTTTGATGAAAATTGATCATCGCGTTATGGTTAATTAACCAATCCATTCCTAAGATTACATCAAATTCTCCCAACTGAATTGGAATAAGATCTACCAGAAAATTGTGTCCCTTTATCTCTACATTACAATCCCTATATATGGTCTTAACTGGAATCTTTTCGTTGTTTGCAATTCTACACAAAACGATTTGTCTAAATTTTCACGTGGTGTATTCAGGTTTTTAGAAAAACTATTAGACGCAAAGGAACAAGTAGCACCAGAATCGAATAACACATATGCATTTAAAGTGTTGATAGGGATGATACATGTCACCACGTCCTGTGAAGCAACAACATCCCTCACCGACATATTTAATGTTCTCACGGTTGGTCGATTCTGAGCTCCAACTGCAGCTATTGTTGACTGATTATTGTTATTCTCCGGCACTCTATTTCCTTTTACTCCCTGGTTCTTGGGTTTGGGATAATTCCTTGCGAAATGTTCAGACGAACCACAATTAAAACATTTGTTTTTATTAAGGAGATGACACTGTGGAGAAAGGTGTCCCATTTGTCCACAATTATAACATTTATTAATACTTTTAAAACATACTCCTTTATGTTTTCCTCCACATGAGGACAATGTTTATTATTACTAAAATTATTATTATTATAATTACCTACCTTTTTCCCTGGATTGTTAGAAAAAGTAGTATCCCATTTTCATTTTTTATTAAACCCACCTGAATTGGGTTCGTTCTTAGGTCCCCCCTTCTCATTTTGACTCTTTTTTTCCTGATGAAATTTGATAAGATTCTCGTTTTCACTCTCTACTATGTAAGCTTTCTCGAGTATTTTGGAAAAAGTCTTTAGTTGAAAAATGGATAACTTACTTCGTATCTGAGGTTTCAAACCTTCCTGATACCTCTGAGTCTTTCTAAGTTCAGTATTGACTTGGTGAGGAGCAAACCTGGACAGTTCATTAAACTTGGTCATATATTGAGATATGATCACGTCTCCTTGTTTTAATTCTAGAAATTGTACCTCCATATAATCCTTCAGAGATTGGGAAAAGTAGTTTTCAAAGAACAATTCTTTGAATTGGCACAATTTCAGTTTTTACCCGACCCTTAGTTGATTACCACCAGTAATTTGCCTCACCTTTCCAGAAAAAGGTTGCAAAAGTTGTCTTTTGATTATTATTGACATTGGTTACTAAGAATTTTTTTATTTTAGTAATCCAGATTTGTGCATCGACAGGTTCAGATGTAACTTTGAACTCGGGTGGACCAACTAATTTAAAATCTTTAAAGGAAGTGTTTTGGGGTATGGGTCTATTCATAGCACCTAATAAAAGTTCTACTAAATTTTGGGTAGGATTATCATCATTATCTATCATTCGTTGAGGTCTTCTGGTTGGTGGCATGATTCTATAAAATAAGAAAACATCCACATAAGAATTTGAATAACACAAACATATCTTTTATTTATATGTCACAAGATTCATACAAAATAACTTAATAGTTTACACATAATACCAACTATATTACAAACTTCAAATGCTCTTTTATTCATATTATTATAGAGAATTTTGACTATACTACCCTCTAGAACTCGTTGACATCATCGAAGGAATCCTGGATCATGTGGCATACCACAGATCGATTTATCAAATAGGCAGTTTTCTTCTCCTCCACCGAATATCGAACTACTCGGCGCTGTAATTCATTAAAAATATCTCGAGTACCCAGAGATGATTTGAGAAGCCTTAATTGTATCTCTTTTTTGCCCCTTTGTGCATGGTGCAGTTGTACTTTCAATCGGCCCCTCTCCTATTCTAACATTCTTTCAGCTAAGTGTGCCCTAAACTTCATTTTATTATTCTCATATTCAGAAGTCTTCATTAGTGATGCCATTGCTTTATCATGTTCATCAATTCTCATTAATTGCCCTATTACTGGATCTTCCTCTTCCTCAGTATCTAGCAGTTATTGATCATGAAGCAATTCTTCATCCTCTGCATCACTAGCTATAAATGACTCAATTTGTGGTGGATTGTGTATTATCACCATTTCTTCAGCACTGGAGTTGGCCATCTATAAAATAAAACTCCTTTAATACTCGTATAGAAATTTACACAAACATAATATTTTTAATGTTATTTTTATGTAAATTTATTATTTTTACGGACTCAAAGACTATATACTAAGATTTCTCTTCCTTATATCTATAGCCTTAACAACTCTGATACCATTAAATGTAACGGCCCCATATTTATACTCCCATGGTATCCAATATGGTGTTTACTACTAATCAATGTATATAACACATTTAAATCTATACGCCCATGGTATTTGATTATATGCTTATATCTAATTGAGTGACTATAAAATTATAACCAGATGCAATTCCCATAGATCTAAGATTCACAATATCTCATAACAGATAACAATTCTCAGGAGAAATATTGATGTGTTTGGATACCCTCACTTGGATGTATGAACTGTATCTATGAATAGAATTTATTTAACCGAAATTCAGATTACCAGTAATAACATGAGTAGTCCATATTACCAATACCTTCACTCAGATGTATAGTCTATGTCATGCGAATTACACTATCATATCGATAGTACCTATCTACCCGAAATCCAGAGTATCAACAACAACATGAACAGTCCATGTTGTCAATACCCTCACTCAGATAAATAGTTTCCAAGGATCTCAAACTAAATTTGGAAATTCTAATTACATCTATATATGTAAAGAAAACATGGTTGCGGAAGTAAAAGATGTTATATATATATATATATATCATTAAGGTTCGATTACATGATTCTTCATACAAAATTTCTTATTACAAAGTATTACATTCAACTAAACAGTAATATAAACTAATTTAAGCAAGGACGCTTCCCTTTATTAACTACAGAAGTGTTAGGGTTACCATCTAATACTTCAAAGGAAATAATTTACAAGGGTGAGCTATGACATGCCCAGCAGGTTCTATATTTATAATAATATATGATTTGAAGAAGTGTAACAGTTCAAAATTTAACTGATTGTTGCTACCATTTCTGGACTTTTTATTTCTTTCAGTCACAAAGACTTAGAAACTTTGTTTAGATATGAGATAGGGGATCAACCTATTCAATATCCTAGGAGTATGCATCTTATCCTACTAGTGCTCACACGCACTAAATGCCAATATTTTAATTAACCAAACATCGATCCCTTTTTGGGATACACAACTTCAGTATAGGATGTCTTACCAAAGCAATTTGGTTTGACACAACAGTTTATTCTCAATAAACAATATTATATGAATAAACAATTCATTTCTTAGTTATGCTGAAGCTATAACAATAACTTTACAATAAATGGCAATTCAAGTTTAGGTTTGGTATATCATATCAACAACAATTCAAGATAGACATCTTGTTTAATGAATAATTTAGGTTTAGTAGACTTGCAAAAGTAATTATGGTTAGGAAACTTGCTCGATAAGAGATATAAGGATAGAGAACTTGCTTGAGCGAAGATCAATCAAGCAACGTTCTTTGATTCGTTAATAAACACCTAAGATATTCATTCATATAAATCTAACACATTAGTATTGATAAAAATACTCAAATACATAAATTACATACGTTCGGGTTAAGTTTGATATGGTTTTGATGTTCAAAAACTTTACCGAGTAATTATTAAGTTGATAACTCGATAATATTTTATTTATAAGCTTTATTATATTTTTAGATAATTTAAATATCCTTTATAATAATTTCTGGGAAGCTTATAATAATTTTTAAGTATTTATTTATCCCTTAAATGATTTTTAAATCATTTATTTCTATTTTAAATAATTAATATTTACTTAGAATATGATAAAAAAAAAAACTTTTACTATTTTTAAATAATTTATAATAATTTATTATGATTTTTATATCATTAATATTACTTTTTAATAATTATTTATTATTTATAAGAAATTATTCTAATTACTTTATTATTAACTTAATTATTAATAATATCCCAATAAAATAAAATATTTATTAAATTTATGTAAAAATATTAAAATTTAATTATAATAACTTAAAATAATTTTTAAAACTATTTTTATATTTATTTATTAATTATTTCTAATTTTTATTAATTAATTTCTTAGAAAACATTTTCTGTCTGTCGCTAAAGCCCTATAGTGACAGGAAATGTCGCTATAGGTGTTCTTGAGTTTTTGGGTTTCAGTCGGTCATGGCTTAGGGACCACTTTGACCTTGATCTAATTTGCTACTGTCGATGATTTTGGGTTTAGACAAGTATGGATGTTATAGTACTCATACAATAATACAACATCAAACTAAAATCATGCTTTAACCTACATATAACAAGAAGTTATAGAGGCTCAAAGTCACTGTCAGAACTGTTCTTGAGTTTTTGGGTAACCCAGAACAGTGGTCATGGTCGGTTAACGGTTTTGTAGCTTTTATATCTTAAAATCCGTGTGATAGATTATGTAACATTGATTTGAACAAAGTATGATTCTAAGGTCTCGATCTATGTTGGTAAAAGTACAACCAAAGGTTGTTCTTCATGTTCATCAGTTTTCTGGGTAACCCAAAAAACATGGTCATGCCCGATCAACGACTTTTGACTATTAATTCTAATAATCCTATGAATTGTTTAAGCAATTGAGTGTCATAGATATGTAGTATGTATGTCAAGGTATTAATTCATTACAATAACTCATTAAAACATCAAACAGAAAGCAATTAAAAGGCTGGTCAAAGTAGCCGGTTCAACCTGTTCTTGAGTTTTCTGGGTAACCCAGAAAACAGAACTTCGTGATCGGTCAACCACTTTTGACAACCTATATCTTGCAATATATGGTTCTAATGAACCTATTTTCTTTTCTAGATTAAAGACTTCATGTCATACTATAAATAACATATAATTAACAGACCTAACTATTAACATACACGAATCTACAGGCTCTGACATTCGACTGTCAGACCTATTTTTCCAAAATTTCCAGATTGCTTAAAACACAAATTTGATGCATCTAGATGTTATGAAAACGTTTTTTTATCAACTTAGTATACTTTCAAACATGTTATTACATATATCTAAACATCTAAACAGCAAATTAAACATAGCATCAAAGATCTAGTTATAAATTAGGGTTTCCACCTTTTCTTGCTTGATTTTGATTTCTGGTTATTGAATCTGTTGTTTCTGTAGCGCCCCCAAATCCGGGTGTCTTCCAACCCGACAGATGGTGCTATACTATACAAACATTTATACATTCATTCAATTGAAAAGCCTCAAAAGAACGAATATCTCTTATGTATAATCAAAATAATATTTACATTCTCCCAAGTTCTAAATCCATTACAAAGGTTCTTTGCCATAATATCAAGTACATTATCACATTAAACCTATACTATTACATAGACAGCTTAACGATCTGCCTTAGCTTTTCCTTTATCCTTATTCGATCCTTCGGGATGTTCAGTTTTAGCTGCATTCATATGGTTCAAGCAAGAGTGAGCATAACTAGCTCAGCAAGTATGACAATTTCAATAAACAACGTGCTTGACACATAAGAATCTTATATCTTCAATAACTGAATAATAGTTATGAAGTACTATTGATGATTCAAAATATCACTTCATCTTTTTTTCACAATGTTTTACAATAATAACAATATTCAGTAAAACATTAACTCCGGTACAAGACCTTGAGCCTTTCATTCCTTCTTTGAAAAGGACAACCCGGAACTAAGTTCGTAAGCCCGGTATTACTTACGAGCACTTCTAGGTGATCAGCCTATTGTACTCTATGTTGATCAACACTACATTCATTAAATGTATGTACGTTTAATTTGTGGCAACCTCACGTGTCTGTCGTATGACGACAAAACATTTGTTTAACATACTCAGTCTTCTTTTGAAAACCCTCTCAAGTAGTTGACAAAAGATAACAAAATTTGATAACAGATGGATAGATTATCAATAATCCAACCAATATATCACGTCTAGCCGAAAGGATTGGCTTTAACTTCATCATACATCAATTCATGCGTAAGGATACATGAACTTCAAAACTTATTCAGATTGAACTGAGATAAGAGTTAGAATACTTGCCTTTAGCGTCTGCTACGGTATAATTACTTTATGATTGAGTCTTTCAAGTCTCTACAACACATGATCACATAATCCCTCATATTAGGTCATATATAATCAAGTATGTATATGACTATATCTTACCCTTCATCTCAATCTAATTATGTATTAGATTTATTCACTATCAATTCCGGCTTATCATTAAACTTGCATTCATAATTGACTAGGTTATCTCAACCATTATACAACATCCTTAAGGTTTAACAGTTTTAACAATGTTACTTTATGTTCCTTAAAGTATGTTTACTTTGAAATCAATCACCTTCCTTTCTTTGTACTTATAAACATTCATTACCATCTTTGTTCTAAAATCGAAATATTTGCTGCACAAATATAAGCCTCACATCTCATGTTGAGACGAAGTTAACAAAGTGGAGAGGTCCGGAGACTTGGCCAGTGCGAGTCTCATTCGATGGGCAAAATGCACAATTTTCACTGCAGATAAGTCATGGCGGTCATTCATGGCATGCCATGGCCATCATTCAGATCTTATGGTTCACCATGGCATGAAGTTTCCAGTACTACTCGATCATTTGTTGAAAGTATGACCGCCACTCATTTGGCTTAGGGTTGGTATTATGGCAACTCTCAGGCACCGTAAAATTTTTACAAACTTAGAACTTTGTGAACTTCCCGGACGCATAATTCCTTCGTTATAAGTCCGAATTGGCTCGTTCCAAAGCCTATGGTTCACAAATTACGTACTCTATGTGTTCATGTAAGAATTTTACCTATTTGACTTTGTTTGCTAAAAATTCACCTATTGGTTCATTTTTAATGTAAACGATAAACGTTCATGAACGTTCAATGCTCGTTTCTTCGTTATAAGTTGGAATTAGGTCATTTTCGAGTCTGCAACTCTAGAATGACAAATATGACTTGCCTCCATCGAAAACCAATATTTCCGAGTTCAAACACAAAATTTAACTTCTAATCCGGGAATTTCACGAATTCGAAGATTATCGTCCAATCGTGCAATTTCCGGCAAATCTTCATTACTTATGATCTGTTCATTACTTCAAATGCATTCAATTAATTCTATGAACATCTCAACATACTTAATACAACAACTTGTATTCATTGTTGGATTTTATCTTATTCCTTCTTGAGCTTATAACCTATTAAATTATAAACTAGTTTTAGATTCATTGTTCATAACTTATGAAAGTTAAAGTCTTTTAATCATCATACTTATATGTTCTTAACATATAATATCATTCATGTTTACATGATACAAATTCATATAAACCCTTAACTTTTCATACTAACATTTAAGGTTAACTTATAACAAGTTCCTAACTTTTATAAGTTCAAATGACTTATTTCCAACTTATGTGACTTAAGTTCATTGCTTACTCATTCTTTTTACTTCTTAACATACATGTTCCTTAATCCAACTTTTCTTATCAACCTATCATGGTAGAGATAGAAGATAATTTGGAGAAGAAGTCTTACTCTTGAAGTATTTGCAAAGTAGTCTTCTTATTCTTCTTGCTTATGGAAGTAACTTATTTGTAGCTTAATCTCCCTAACACTTAAGAACTTTGTAATAGTTTGGATTGTTTGAACAAGTGTTAAATGACTTGCAAACCTTCTCTATTTACAGAACTCACAAGGTTAGGGTAATTTAGTCATTAAATTCCCCACCTCCTTACTATTCATTACTTGCTTAGCACAAATCCTATCCTTTGCTTGGTCATTACTCCTAACACTTGGTCATTACATTAACTTGGTCACCACATTAACTTGATCACCACACATAAAACTTGGTTACCAAGAGTAACCATATTAATATGGTTTGCTCCATGGTTTAATCACCCATTGGATTCTAGCTTGGCTTAACTTAACTTAACCTTTGGGCTTTGCATTAACAAACACTAACTTGTTTATTAATCAATAGTTGGGCCTCACCATTTAATTCACTTGGGCTTGTACAAATTCTAACCAATCTTCCAAGTCCATTATCATTGTTCAATACATATACATATTGTCTATGTATCATTTTTCGTATTTTAATTCGTATAGAAATTTATTATATACGATATTCCATCCTTCATACAAATTTGTATAATACATCGTATTATACTCATTTTCATTACCTTGTACAATACCTAAGTATCATACAATTATTACTTACTCGTTAATACTTCGCCTTACTTAACGTTCTCAACTTAAGTCCGCAAACGAAATATTACGTTTTCCATACTTAGATTATTATTACATAATCCATCTTACCTTGATATTCTATCATTACGTATTTCTCAAAAATTGAAAAATAATTCCCGAGCAAATACTGATGAATAGTGTTTTTCAAAAATTTCTCAGAAAACTATAATTCCTTCATGTAGCTCAAATACTACGACATTTCAACATCAATAGGTTATAGAATGACAACCATCTTGATATCACATAGAATATAATTTTATTATTATTTAATTTAATAAAATTATTTTACAATAAAAATCCGAATTTCTCGGTCGTTACAGTTGCTATCACCAGGGCTTGTATAGGCAGGTTATATGAGTGTATAGGCTTATAATTTTGATGAGTTTGCACTGAGTTAGGGTTTCCTTTTATAAAATTTTCTAACTTGGCTTTTTGGTCACTTTCCCACCTACTTGCCTCCTAAAAGATCTGATTTGTGACTATGGTGGTACTTGGGAGTTTGGAAGCATGTCATGTGATGTCTTGAAACTTGTGTGGATGACTCCCAACCTACTTGTGAGCTAGTTGACCAAATTAGTAACTTAATTTTTCCCTAATCCTCATTAATCTTGATTAGGGTTTTGGTTTTGATGATTAAAGTTATGTAATAATGTTTATTAATACCTAATTGAAGTTTAGTAATCATGATTAGGTATTAGGATAACCTAATTATGGTTTAGTCTAGCAAATTATGGTTAGGGTTTGTAATCTATGGTTCCTAACTTAGATTTTTTACAAATCCTAACAAGCACGAAAAAGCAGCTTGTCAAAACAAATATATCAAAAAGTCCGTTTTCGGAACAAAATTTTTAAGCAGTAGCTGTCAAGTGTAAGACCCCAACTTTTATGAATAAAGATGAATTTTCTATAAATATCATTTTTGAATATTAAGGAGTGAATTTGATATAATGTTATAGTTGTGGGTAATAGTTATAAATTTTGCAATGTACGTAAGTTGTTATATTATATTCGATTGGTCGGAGAATATTCATTTTAACAGGGAATAT
This sequence comes from Panax ginseng, assembly GCA_020205605.1. Taxonomy (NCBI): domain Eukaryota; kingdom Viridiplantae; phylum Streptophyta; class Magnoliopsida; order Apiales; family Araliaceae; genus Panax; species Panax ginseng. The sequence continues at coordinate 88,467,486 of CM035135.1, read as the reverse complement.
TCGTACGATGGCACAATTATTGGTAGACCCCCCAACAGAATTATTGTTGGATTGAGAAAACGACAAAAATATATTTTTATGAAAATAACGGCGGAAGTTTTACCGTTAACTATTGAAATACCCGGTGTTAAAAGTACAGTAATACGCGTGGTGGCATAGTAGCACACGGTATTGATTATTGATGATTACGTGGGAAGTCACTCAGTTTTTTTCAATTATTGCTACAGTAATTGCTGCGTAGTATCTCACGTTATTTAATTCAATTATTGTCGATATTTTATATATTATTAAATCAATAATTGAGATGATACAACTATTCATATTGTTATTTGCAATATTGATGATGTCTAGAAAGTTCCATCGAAGAGAGGTTTGGTCACCTAATTGCGCGCCAATAGGGAGAAATCCTTATTGGAAAGCCCCCTCTTTCCTAGGAACGATCTAGTTGTTAAATATTGCGAATTATAATAATGATGATTAATGTTGTTAAAAATATTGAAGGGATTTTATGAAGTATTTTTTGTAAATTGGCTTATTATTTGGACCCCCATTTACCCATTTTCAAAACTGCTTAAATTTTATATCAATTTTGTTTTATTACTTATATATATATATATATATATATATATATATATATATATATATATATATATATATACTTGTGAGTGGGTGGGTGGGTGGTGTAGGTTTTGGTGTAGGTTTTAGTGGGTGGAAATAAGTGTCATATAAGGCATGTAATGAATATATATATATATATATATATATATTATATTTTGTTTTAGTTTTTGTTTTAGTTGAAGAGTAGTCATCCGTGAATTGAATGATTTCAGCCCGTGAATGTTTGAATGTTGCATCCGTGATAAATTATTAACAGTGTCCCTTCCATTCCCCTACAAATAGGATGCTTAGTTAGAATTGAAAATCACACCAGAATCAGAGAATTCTTCTTCTATAATATTGAGCGTATTTCTTTCGAGTTTTAGATAGCTTTGAGCGTATAAAACAGTATAAGTTTTCTTCAAGAATATCTCCGCCCTACCAGTTGGAATACTCTTCTTTTCAAGGTAAGGGATGTTATTTTTGTTCAATATTCGCTTGAAATAATATTTTCTTCCATACTCTGTAGTATGTAAGTAATATTATTTCGTTTTAGATTTCGAATTCTATACTCGTTTTGTTAAAGTTTTGGCATCTAAACTCCATGAAATTAGTAGAATATCCTTGATATTTGCGCTTCATCCACTATCTTTTCATGGAAATATTATTCTGAGCATTCTTGATAAGTTTTAACTTTTTCATGCCAGAGTACTATTCACGGGTTACTATTCACGAAGTACTATTCATGAGACACTATTCACGGGGTACTATTCACTCAAGTACTATTCACCCGAGGTACTATTCATGATAAAAATTGATTCATTTTCAGTCCAAATCATTTTTGGTACAATATTATTCTTGACTTTTACTCTACAAAGCAGTATCATGTTGACAATTTGGACGTTATTGATTTCTGTATAAATTAAATTATAAATCTTTAAAAATTTATCCTTTGCTTTCAATTAATTGAATTCTTATATCATTGTCATCATCCTCATGTTATATTATGATGAAAGTCATCTGTGGCCGAAGTGCATAGATAGACTTGGTATGATTATGACCAGGGATTATTCAGTATAATCATGACCGTAATATTACAAAAGATGTGGTAAAAGTCCTCATTGGCCCGTAGTGCAGTGATGGATAGTTGTTGGCATAATCATGGCCATTGATGAATACACGAATATCCTTGACCCGTAGTGCATGGATAATTTGTGGTCGTGATACTAAAGAATATGCTTGGTCGTAGTGTAGGGGTGATTCGATAATGTGGATTGTTTATTAAGCTGAGTCTTAGTGATAAAATTGATGATAAACCTTTTAAATCATAGAAGATAGTAGATTTTATGCTCTACTTAACTCTTCTAATGGATTGCTTGTTCCACTACAGTTAAACTTTATGTTTGTTATATTTTATCAGTTTAACACTATTGAAGGCTAACGATAAATTATTCTGCATTATCTTAGTCATAATATTTCTTACTGGGCTAGTTGAGCTCACCCTTTTGCTTTCATTGTTCTCTTCAGGAAATGAGAACGTAGCCCGGACTAGTCGGGAAACAGAGTGACAGTCCAGATGTTTGTATTAGTAGTCCTCACTATTCTGTGAAATAGTGTGATAATAAATGTATTGAGGACTCCATGTGAGTTTAAAGACTGTCTAGAAGACAATATTCGTATTAAAACTCTCACTTTATGTTTTATCGTATTTTACACGACAGTTGTATTATTAAGTTGTATTTGAATTTTGTACCATGTATTTGGCGTGTCAAGATGGGTGTTGTATACCTATTTTGGGGGCTCCACATCAAGCACGTCAATTTTTGGACGAAAATTTATTTGACCTAATTTGTTAAACAGGGTATATAATAACACATTACACTTTCAGAACGGAGAGATTTTATTAATATAACTGAATTTACATATCCGAGTTTTATTAAGGTTTTTGGGGTTTCACAATGCCCCCAAAATAGGTATACACAACCCATTCCGAGTCGCCAAATATATGGTACATAACTTAAATACAAACTTAATTAATATAACTTTCGTTCAAAATACGACAACACAATAGCTGAGTTTTAACACGAATATTATCTTCTAGACAATATCCAAACTCAAATTCAATCTTCATTACAATTATTATCACACTATTTCACAGAATAGTGAGGACTACTAAAACAACCATCTCGGACCGTCACTCCATTCCCCGACTAGTCCCAACTATATTCTCATTTTCTGAAGAGAATAGTGAAAGAAAAGGGTGAGCTCAACTAGCCCAGTAAGAAATATTATGACTAAGATAATGTAGAATAAATTATCGTTAGCCTTCAACAGTGTTAAACTAATAGAATACAATAGACAACAAGTTTAACTGCAGCGGAATAAATAATTCATTAGAAGAGTCAAGTAGAGCATGATATCTACTATCTTCTATTATTTAAAAAGTTTATCATCAATTTTATCGCTGAGACTCAGCTTAATAAATAATCCACATCACTGAATTATCCATGCACTACGGGCCAAGGATATTCATTATTATCACATCCACGAATCATCAATGCACTACGGGCCAAGGATATTCGTTATTATCACCAATGGTCATGATCATGCCAAACAATAATTCATCTTTGCACCCTTGGCCGAAGAGAACGCATGGTCATGATCATACCAACAACTGTCAATTAATGCACTACAGGCCAATGAGGACTTTTACCACATTATTTGTAACATTACATGTCATGATTATACCGAATAATTCCTAGGCATAATCATACCAATCAACAGTCCATCTATGCAGTATGGGCCAAAGATGACTTTCATCACAATATAAACATGAGGATGATGACAATGATATAAGAATTCAATCAAACGAGATCAAGGATAAATATTAAAGATTTATAATTTAATTTATCAAGAGTTTAAAAATGTCCAAATTTTCCACATGATAACTACTTTGTGGAGTAAAATTCAAGAATAATATTCACGATTCAAAAATAATTTGGACATGAAAGAATAAATTTTCGTCGTGAATAGTACCCGAGTGAATAGTACCCAATGAATAGTACCTCGTGAATAGTACTTTGTGAATAGTGTCATACATATGAATAGTACCATATATATGAATAGTGATGTACGTATGAATAGTGTCATATGTATAAATAGTACCCATGAATAGTACTCTGGCATGAAAAGCTTAAAATTTAACAAGAATGTTCAAAAAATATCCTTGTGAAACGATACTAGACGAAGCGCAAGTTTTAAGGATATTCTACTAATTTCAAGAAGTATAGAAGGACTACTTAACAAAATGAGTGTAGAATTTAGAATCTGAAATGAAATAATATTACTTACATACTACAAAGTATGGAAGAAAATATTATTTCTTACGAATATTGAACAAAAATAATATCCCTTACAACTGTTGAACAAAAATAATATTCCTTACGAATATTGAATGAAGATAATATTCTTACGAATATTGAACAAAAATAATATTCCTTACGAATATTGAACGAAGATAAAATTTCTTACGAATACGAAAAATAATATCGTAAGCGAATATGAAATAAATAATACCCCTTACCTTAAAAGAAGAGTATTTCTGACTAGTATAGTGGATATACTCTTGAAGAAAACTTTCACTATTTTCTACACTTAAAGCTTCCTTAAACTCAAAAGAAATACGCTCAATATTATAGAAGAAGAATTCTCTGATTCTGGTGTGATTTTCATTTCTAAACTGAGCATCCTATTTATAGGAGAATGGAAGGATACTATTTGGGAAAAAATATCACGGACACACAAAAAAATTCTATGAATTCTTCACGGTGTAAATCAAGAAAATTTGATTTTACTATCTTTTGCTATGCGGCTATGCGATCTATGCAAACAATAAAATATAATATATTCTATTTTTTTATAAAAAACAAAACTTATTATAATATATATATATATGAAATTAGTATGCACACAAGCCAATAATGTTTGATAATAAAGCATATAATTTGTAACAATCTTATTCATTTATTAATAAAAAGTATTAATTTATTAAAGGCTTTTAATTATCTATATGATGCTGCTTTATAATATGTGATAAACTCATAGTTTTAAGCAAATCTTTTAGAATAATGATTATGATCATTCTAATGAGATCTAAATTCTTAGAAAGCTTAAAACTAAAATAGTTCCCAATCGTTGGATTACTAAATTTGGGATTAGTGAATCCGGATAGATTGGTACATACGTTACTTGGTCATTGGATGAGGATGATTGATCTCATGGTCATTTGTGTGTAGACACTAAAGCAAGTATGTAGGTGCTTAGTAGAGAATAAGTTCACTGAACGTGGCTCGCTAAGGAATACCTAATGGAGTTTTCCTTGCCTATCAATAGGAATTCCTGTAGTGATAGTAGTACACGTGTTCCTTGGACTTGAGATCATCATAGTATCTTGTGTATGATGAGTTATACTTTAACTTATTCCTTAAGACCCTTAGGGTATATCAAAGGGTATGCTTGGGTATAATAAGTTGTACATGGAGATAATGTATGATCAATAAAAAATCTATCGCTTCTAGTAAATGAAGTGAAATGTCATATGTGATTCGATAAATGACAACCCAGTAGTCCTTGGCTAAGGCAAAATGAAATTAGAAAGGAGTTTCTAATTTTCATTATTTGGTGGTGTGCATTTAAGAATCAAAAAATATATAATTAAATAAAATAAGACTTGACAGTAATTCCATGTCTTATATTTAATTGGGACATTATTGCTGGGTAAAATCTAGTTACGCTCACACGCAAGTATACGTGGTCAACAAGTAATACAGTGATAAGTCGAGTATCGTTCCCACAGAGAATAGTAAGATATTAACCCTCACAACTACCAGCCTTATATTAATCCAAATTTTATTAAATTATCCAATTTAAGAATTATAACTATAAAAACTAAAAATATTAAAAATAATAAGAATACCAAATAATCATCAAACTTAAAAACTATAATTTCAAACAAATATTGGAGAATTAGGCTTACAACTTCACTCTAAGTATCACTCTGATTATTACACCTTATTCTAGTTTAATGCACTATCCCAATTTATTAATCAAGAACACTCAAGTAGAACTAGTCATATCTCGATGCACTAATACTGTAGAATTAAATCCATAAATTAGATAGAATTAAGTTAAACACCTTAATTAACTAATTCACTATATCTCTATGTGAATTACAATCAAAGAAGGTTTAAGTTCAAGTTCTCTATCCGATTACTTGCGATGCTAGGAATATCTCTACCCCAACATCCATCAAGATTCTATTCAATCACAGAATTCAAGAACACATGTTATATTGACTAAGTCTAGAATCATATTTTCTTTCTCGAATCCATACAAGTCCACATAGAATTGGTGATCAAGCAATTCATAAATTCAAACATAATTCAATATAGATAAACTAAAAGATAGCTTATTAAACTGAAATTAAAGATTACATAATCATCGTTCAACCCAAAGATTAGTCATAAGCCTAATAAGTAAATTAGTTCATCATAAATGAAATAAAAAACGAAATAATCAAAGAAATTATCATCCCAATTAAAATTATTGAAATAAAGAAGTAAGATGAATATAAAACAACCCTTCTCCTTAGCTCCAAACTGCAATTATCGTGACTCAAAACCTTCAATCTTCCTTCTAATGCTATTATCTCAAAATTGTCTTCAAAGATGTTAATTGCTTGTATGATTCCATCAATCTTGTTGTCTCTTGTTAATTATAAACCTAAGACATGTATTCTAACTTTAATTCCACGCCTAATTGAGTTCCATGCAATGCCAATCACCAGCCTTCACGTTACTGCAGCATACCAACTGAATCAGGACTCTGGTTTTTTTTTTTCCATACCCTCGCCCCAATAGGGGTTTTGCTCTCTAAATATCCGCTTCAATGCAACTAGCCTTCAGAATGAACTAAGCATCCTCGCCCGGAATGGGTTTTTTATGTGATAAGTCCATTTCAAATGGGCATGCATTCTGTCTTTGGTCCAATTTAAGCTCGTTCCTTGCCAAGTTTCGCCATGATTAAACCTTTTAAGCCCAAATGTTATGCCACCACACCTATACATAAAACAACAATAAACAAGTAAAACGAAACATAAAACTAAAGAATTAACACAGTTTAAGCTTAAATAGAGGCCAATTCTTAGGTATAAAACCCACTCATCAAACTCCCCCAAACATAAACTCGTGCTAGTCCTCAAGCACAAAATAAAACAAACATGCTATACAATTCAATGCAATGTAATGTAATGCATCTAATCTATATGCCTACGAATCCAGCAGTCATCATAGAATCAAATTTATTAATCTGGCCTCAGAGAAATCAAGCAAACACAACACTACTATATATTAAAACTATGACGCCCCCAAAATAGGTATACATCACCCATCTTGAGTTTCCAAATACATGATATAAAATTCAAATACAACTTAATTATACAACAGTCGTGTAAAATACGACAAAACATAAACTAGGAGTTTTAATAAGAATATTATCATTTAGACAATATCCACACTCAATGGAGTCCTTATTACATTTATTGTCACACTATTTTATAGAATAGTGAGGACTACTATGACACCATCTCGGACCATCACTCCATTCCCCGACTAGTCCCGGCTACGTTCTCATTTCCTGAAGAGAACAATGCAAAAGGTTGAGCTCAACTAGCCTAGTAAGAAATATTATGACTAAGATAATGCAGAATAAATTATCCTTAACCTTCAACAATATAACAACTGGTAGAATATAATAGACAACAACTTTTAGATCAACAACTGCAGCAGAATAAGCAATCCCTTAGAAGAGTCAAGTAGAGCATAAAATCTATTATCTTCTATGATTTAAAAAGTTTTTCATCAACTTTATCGCTGAGACTCAGCTTAATAAATAAACCATATCATCGAATCATCCCTGCACTACGGGCCAAGGATATTCATGTAATCATTAATGGTCATTATTATACCAAATAATCCCTGGTCATAATCATACCAACAACTGTCCATCAATGAACTACAGACCAATGAGGACTTTTACCACATCATTCATTACATTATGGTCATGATTATACCGAATAATCCCTGGTCATAATCATACCAAGTTCATCTATGCATGTAAGCCAAAGATGACTTTCATCATAATATAAGCATGAGGATGATGACAATGACATAATAATTCAATAAAACAAGTTAAAGGATAAATTTTAAATATTTATAATTTAATTTATCCAGAATTCAGTAACGTTCAAATTGTTAGCATGACACTGCTTTGTAGAGTAAAATTCAAGAATATTATTCATGTACCAAAATAATTTGGACAAAAAAGAAATATATTTTTTGGGTGAATAGTACCCCGTGAATAGTACCCCGACACGAAAAGTGTTCCAAATACCCGAGTGAATGATACTAGAGTGAATAGTAATTGGGTGAATAGTAACCCATGAATAGTAACTCGTGAATAGTACTCCGGCACAAAAAGTGCCCCGAATACCCTAGTGAATAATACTAGAGTGAATAGTAACAGGATGGATAGTAACCCATAAATAGTAACTCGTAAAAGAAAAATTCCAAAAAAAATGATATTCCATGATGAGTACAAAAGAAATGATATCTCATACGAGTATAATAGAATATACGAAACTTTAAATAAATTTTCACCCGTCATGCGGTAATCCACGTAGATAGATCATTTCCATAATTTAATAAAGAATAAATACGAAGGATTATTCACCATGCATGCGGTAATCCACATAGACAGGTTATTCCAATAGAATAATAAAGAATAGAATAACAGAAGAATTCACCAGGCATGCGATAGACCGCATAAATAGGTTATTCCAACAAAATAATAAAGAATGAAATAACAGAAGAATTCACCATGCATGCGGTAGTCCGCGAAGATAGGTTATTCCAACAGAATAATAAAGAATGGAATAACACAAGAATTCACCAGGCATGCGGTAGTCCGCACAGACAAGTTATTCAAACAGAATAATAAAGAATGGAATAACAACCCTTACGAGTATTGAAAGAAATAACTCTCTTCATGAAAACGAAAGAAATAATACCCCTTACCTTAGAAGAAACTGGATACTAGAATAGTGAGGTAGCAGACTTCTCTTCTTCTTTCTCTCTATAATTTCTCTATAATAATTTCTCTTGTGAGACTTAGTGAATTAGTGAGAAATGAAGGAAGAATGAGCTTCTATTTATAGAAAAAATATAGTTTCAATAATTGCACATTTTGAGGCTCGAAATATTACAGTATTATACCTTCCTCTTTTTCTTCCTTTTTAATTTAGTCCTGCAAGTATTATCAAACTTTCACCACCTCCCCTAATAGTAAATCATGTGAATTAATAGTATAATCATGTGACTCAATAGTATAATCATGTGAAAAAAAACTAATTACAGTATAGTACCTTCATCTATACCTCCATTTTTAATTTAGTCATGCAAGTATTATCAATCTTGCACCAACTCCCCTAATAGTAAATTATGTGAATCAATAGTACACACATGTGAACACATAGTTATAAGCATGTGAATTAATAGCAATTAATTGCTCATTTATTCGGTTAATTACCCGATTGGTCAATATAACTTTCAGACATCAATAAATATCGATTTCCACTAACACTAATAATCCCAACACAATGGAACTATCAATTTCATCTTTAATCAACACGAACTTATTCATCATTAATATTATAGTGCACAATATTTAACAATCAGGTCGTTCCTAGGAAAGAGGGGGCTTTTCGATAAGGATTTCTCCTTATTGGCGAGCAATTAGGTGACCAAACCTCTCCTTGACAGAACTTCTAGACATTGTCAATATTGAAAATAATAATATGAATAACTTTGCCGTCTCAATTATTGATTTAATAATATAAAATATTATGCAGATGATATTATGAAAATAATTGAATCAATAATATAAGAGATATGATGTAACAATTACTGTAGCAATAATTGAGTATAACTGAGTGACTTCTTGCATAAACATCAATAATCAATATTGTGTGCTACTATGCAACCACAGACATCATTCTTTAGATTTTTTACTACTAGG